>LR999894.1:10635164-11270328 GCA_905220335.1 Noctua pronuba
ACAGAGTTAATGTAGGAGGCACTTTGTTTTGCACTTTATGTGACTTAATATAAGGTTTATCTTTCAATGCCATCATAAAATTGTCTTCTCTGATAAGGAGCGTTACTCATTCAATATCCGTTGTTCAGCATGGGGCCTGGCCCGGGCCGAGGGTGACTCGTCACTATGGGAGGGAGGCGAGGAGAAGGCGCAAGAGACGCACTACCAGCTCAGTGGTATCGTCGTACACTCCGGACAGGCCTCCGGGGGGCACTACTACTCATATGTGCTACTCAGGTAGGTACTAGTAGTTTCCAGTAGTCTTATGAGGTGACTAGCTGTTGCCCGCGACCTTCGTCCGCGTGAAATTATTATAAAAATATTACTTCACTATTTGAATCGTTTTTTTTTTTTGCACGGATCCCTATTCCTTTTTCTAAAATAAAAGTATCCTAAGTTACTACTTATATCATCAACTATCTGCCAGTTAAAGTTCCGTCAAAATATGGACAGCTTTGAAGATTTACTTCAATATCTTACAGGGACAATGGTAGTGAGACAGGCCGGTGGGTCAAGTTAGACGACGGCGATGTATCAGAGTGCGGCATGCATGACGACGAGGAGATGAAGGCGCAGTGCTTCGGTGGAGAATACATGGGCGAAGTAAGTACAAAATTACGGAGAATCACAAACGACATTATTACATTCACACAAACTTAGCTCTTTGTTTGTAAAATTAAGGTTAATTCTTGCATAAATTTTCTTGGATAAGTAAACAAATGGAGTGCTTATGTGACAGTATTGCTTTATTGTTTACCACTCCATATTATTGTAAATAGACCTTACATAACATACAAATTATTATCTCCTATCATAAAATAGAGTTATGCTTCAAACAGTTAATAATAATGTATGAGCGAGGGGGTTAGAAAACCTGGTCGCCAACCACCACCTGTTATAGTAGCAGTATTATTTTAATCTTACGTTGGGTGCGGGAAAGACATGGAGCTGTACAGAACGTCTAGCTCCTCTTCCCATACTGAATTAAGGGGTGGTACAGTGCCTGTTGTGCTTATCACTTGGTTTGATTATGTTGTAGGTGTTTGATCCGATGGTAAAGAGGGTATCATATAAGCGGCAGAAGCGGTGGTGGAATGCCTACATGCTGTTCTATACAAGGAAGGACACAATAGAAACTCAATCAGCTCTAGAAGTATCCATGAAAAACTTAACCATGAAGTAAGTTTTTTATAACCAGTTACACCTTTTTAATGTTCCCATATCAAAAGACCAATGAGTATTAATGCGACTGTCATTTATTTTCTAGGGAAAATATAATACCTCGTCCGATCTGGCTGTCAGTACGTCGCAGTAATATTGCATTTTCGCACAATCAAGACCAATTTAGTCTTGAGCATTTCAATTTTATGAAGAAACTTTGTTGTATGCGACTGCAAATGTTACCAGGATCTCAAAGTGCTGTCTGGGTATGTATAAAATGAATTAAATAGGTATATTTTCAGTTTTCTTTTGGTATCTGTGTTTTTTATTAATAATTTATCACCCAGGGGCCTGAGCACGAAGAAATGTCGATGTTAGCGGTACAACTAGCCACGAAGTTCTTGTTCCAAGTAGGATTCCGTACAAAGAAGACGCTGCGCGGCCCCGCAGCGGACTGGCACGACATACTGTGCCAACACTTACGATGCTCACAAGTAGTTAGAGCGTGGTTCGCAACTGATCTCTTCAAAAATCCACACAGGTATATTTTACAATCAGAGAAAAATTATTTCAATGACACAATTCATTTGACATGTGCTTGTGAACTCAAACTTACACTATTGAAACCATTAATTAATATGGTTGCTTTTCTTTTCAGGCTATGTGACTACTTGTTATCAAGTCCAACGGCTGAAGTAAGAATAGTGTTTATGAAAATCATCGTCTTTTTGGCGCATTTCTCAGTGCAAGATCCACCAGGTAAACAATTCACTCATTCTTTTAAATACAAACTACGTAACAACCGTTAAATGTACATCATGCTCCGCTTCACATTATAAAGTATTAATACCTAATTACCTATACAGCACAACAAAAGTATCAGACACTTCAATGCCGAAAATTTTCTTAAACGATATGTGCTTTACGGCCGGGTAATATAGCAGCACTCCTACTGTCCCACAGTGAGCAACGGCTACGGCTCATGGTGCACGCGCGAGGAAGCCGCGTCGCTGTCCGACCAGCTGCTGTGCAGTGCGCGCGCGCTGGCCGTGCCGCCGCACACGGACGCGCACACGCACCGACACTTGCCACTGCTCTTCAACCTATTCCACACATATGCCAGCCTCGGACTCAGCGAGAAACATCAGCTGTTGAGGGTAAGTTAATCACCATTTTAGAATCTGGACATATCTTCTGCTTAATATAAGTCTTGAATTCATTCATTCATCCTAAACAGATGAGTTTATAAAAGCATCAAGTGTTTGCACAAGAGATCCATATAGCAAAGATGAGCACTGAAGGGAAAGTTGGAATGGAAGTTTGTCATTTGCAGCGGGTGAAGCCGCGGGGCACAGCTAGTTGCTTAGTAAAGAGGTCACTATGAAAATCATATTAATGCTATTTTCACAAAGTCGTCTTGGTTCACTAGAGTGACTAGAGAATAACCGTCTTTGGACTATACGAATACTGACGAACTTTTTTTGTGTTACAAATAAGTATCAATTAATAATTAATGTAACTTATTTTCTTTCCAGCTAAAACTACTCGATATCGTTTTATCCGTTTGCATGGATGAATCGAACACATCAATGGGAAAATATCAGTATCCTGAGTCAGCCAAAATTCATCAGGTAAGATCAACTTCGAATTTTCGATGACTATCAAAAGGCCTTCTTGTACTATCGTGTAAATTCTCGTAATGCCGCTGTTTAATCAGCTGTACAGCTAGCCCGCTGTGCCTGGTAGTTAACTAATTATTATAAATATTTTCTGCTTTTTTTTGAGTCTGATCACAATATATATCAATATGGTTCAGAAGTAACAAATATGGTTGTCCCGCAGGTGGTGTGCGCGCTGGTGCGGTGCTGCGACGTGAGCGCGCGCTGCCAGGCGGCGGGCGCGGAGGGCGCGGTGCTGCACAACCCGTACGCGGAGCAGCACTCGCACGCCGCGCGCCCGCTGCTATCGCCGCACGCCGCCGACGTGCTGTATAATCGGACTGGGTAAGGCGTATACTACGACTAGTTCTGCTCTGTATTAATACTTACGTATACTTTTGTCGACTGAAGAATAGAAACATTTCTTTTCTACATTTTTAATATTACCATGTTTACGACAGTAGAAATCTTTCTAAAATCTGTCATTTTGTCGATTCTTGCGTCGACAAAACCCTTTACACGGTGGTCATGCTGCGCGTGCAGGTTAGGTCGGTCAGAGAAAATAAAACGATTGGTTATCTTTTATTTACTGGCCGATTCAATCGACCTCGATCTGGCTGCACCTTTATTTACCATTTCTTTTAGTTTTACACTCCACAAACTCTACACTCTTGCAATTTTTTTCAGAAGTTACATGAAAAAGCTTACGGAAGAATGTTGCGGGTGCGAGGAAGGCATCCGGCTGCTTCAGTTCTTGTGCTGGGAGCACGCGGGCTGGTCGCGCATCGCGCTGGCGGAGCTGCTGTGGCAGATGGCGTATGCGTACTGTCACGAGCTGCGCCGACACTCTGACGCTCTCACCGCGTTGTTACTCATGGAGGATAGTTGGCAGCAGCATCGGATACATAATGTCATTAAGGTAGGGGTGATTAGTGTTGTTAAAATGAACCAGAGGAATTACTCGGGTTCAGCACATGTTGTTTTTCGAGTGACCACACTTAACGATGCAAAATTGTCTTGAGCTGCTTTGTGTCCATGCAATTAAAGCGAATAGTCCGACTCCGGAAAAGAGACGAAATACGTCTTTTTCACTTTCATTACATGAACATAAAGCTCTTTCTAAATGGTTCAAGCCGATTCCGTGACGATAAGTCAGTCACCAAAACAAGGTGCGCATCAGTATAGACTTACCATTGCATCAATTATAACACGATAACGGAGTGACCACTCGCTCCCTGGCCGCGTTGTAATAATGTAGATGTATGAGACGTTATGAAACTAACAGTGGTCTAGTTTTACCAACTAACTGTTCACATGACGCTACCCGCAGGGCGTGTCAGACGAGCGACCAGGGCTGCTGGAGACGGCGGCACGCGCGCGCGGGCACTACCAGAAGCGCGCCTACGCGTGCGTCAAGCTGCTGGTGGGCGTCATGTGCCGCGCGCCCGCCGCCGTGCGCGCCGTGCACGCGCACGCCGACGCGCGCCGGCGCTGGCGCCAGCTGCTGGCCTGGCTGCAGGACGAGCTCGACCGCGTAACTACTGCTTTTATATTCATAGCTCCACTCCCTTCGCGATCATATTGAATAGGAAGCTGATGAATATTCAGAGAAAAAATAACTGAAATGACCTTATGTAAAGTACAACACAGTTCTTTTGGCATTTCAATGATATTGTCAAAAAAGCATTGTTGCTAAACATTAGTGAAATTGACTGTGGTGTGGAAATTGTACGAGGAATTCATGTCGAACGCCACATTCTTATAATTAAATCAGGCTGGCATCGACACCTTTGCATTCTAACGTTTTTGTAATTAACGAGAATGATTTGAAGTTAACTAGCGGAAATGCTTTCAGAAGTATGGCCCCGGCGGTTACGGCTCGTACGGCACGTGGTCCCCGCCCGGCACCTCCAACGAGACTTCGAGCGGATACTTCCTCGAGCGCAGCAACTCTGCCAGGAAAACACTCGAAAAGTAAGTCATAATTCTTTCTCATTGCCTTATTTTATTATTAGCATAATGGGCGACGACTATTAATTTACCTCCAGTGGAAATAGTTTTAATAATGCGAACTTCTCTCGTAGGGCTTATCAACTTTGCCCTGAAGAAGAAGACGAAGAGGAGGAAGAAGGTCGGGAAGGCGCCGAGGGCTCCGGCTCGGGCGACGCGGCCGACGATAGCGCCGACGAGGACGAGCCACCGGACGACGAGCCACCCACGCGCCGCCTCACTCTGGCGCCGCCCGCCGCGCCGTCCGGCCCGGCCGGCTCCGCACCGTCCGGCCCGGCCGGTCCCGCACCGCACGCGGGCCCCGGCCCCGCGCCTCACGCAGGCCCCGCGCCTCACACCAGCCCCGCGCCGCACGCCAGCCCCGCGGGCCCGGCCGCCCCGACGTCGTCGCCCGCGCCCTCTCCCGCCGCGCCCCCTGCGCCCTCACCGGCTCCCGCGCCCGCCCGCGACTCTCTCCCGCCGCTGTGAACGCGTCTCTAGTCCCCGCCCCGCGATTACTTATTTATACTTACATGTTCCGCTTTAAAAGTACCATAGTATTTATTATTCGCCGTTAGGATTCGTCGTAGTGCTCTCTCGGCGGTCGAATTTATCGGTCGTTCCGCTTCGTGCCGAAGGTTCGCGCCTCGCGGACCGCGCTCGCCGGTCCGATGCGAGCGTCTCGTTTGCGTGCAACGTATATGAACGGACTAACGGTCGGTTCGGAATGTAGTTTGGTCCCCAAATATTTTACCTTTTTAAGTTGACCGACACGACGAGAAGCAATCTCCTCTAGACGTAAGTTTGTTTATCTGTGCAAAAATATCTGTAAATGAGTTGTGAAGTTGCAACATGTTTTATTAACTGCGAGACCGACTTTGTAAACTAATCTAAATGAAATGAACAATATTTGAAGTAATGCTTTTATTAAAATAGTTCATCCGATGCATTTTAAAATAGTGATAGATAGCAATTTTTTACTTTTTAGTCCTGAGAAGTTGACATGAATTAGGAGAAATCGTTCACAGTACATATATAAATGGTCGCATAACAAATGAAAAGCTAGGTGCTGTCTACTAGAATCACGTGGTTGATTTTGATTGTGCTCGCTCGCTTATTAACTTGTTTTGTGCGAACTTGTTAGCTTTTGACGTTCAACATTGTAATAATTTTAAATAAGAGTGCAGTAATATCCAATTGACAACATACAATAGTTCCTGCATTTTTAAGTTACATTTTATATAATTATAAATTGTTTGAAGTTAAAACATTGCCGTTTATAATATAGTATCACATTTGAATGACTTATTATATTGATTAATTAGAAAAGGTACACCGATCGAGAACTACTGTTACAGCAGTATGACGTAATATCAGCTGATTCCACATGTAAATGGAATCTAAGAAATTGAAATGTGCGTTTTGATCACGTGATCCTCGGCGTTTATTTTGCATTCATAGAAAATATGTGTGTGTGCATGATTCGTGTCATATTTCCACAGTCACTACACAATATACAATTAAATAATAAATATAATGTAATCTGTTTCCCGGTCAATTAAACTAAATTACTAAAACACATGTTATGATCGAATCTGTTTGTTATTTGGCAAAGCTCAAATAATTTACAAAGCAAATAATTCGTAATAGACATCAATATTTAGGGACCGAGTTCATCGCAAACTACTTCACTGATAAATCTTGTTAAATACTACGTATTTCAACAGTCATTTTATATTAGGTAAGAACTGTAGGAGAGCTTTCAAAACTGAGTCATGTTTTAAAATCATTGTGTACACAATGTTTATGAGTGAAGTAAAATTAAATGTACATAGTAAAACAATACAAATTATCGAGGCCAGAGAACACATATTGGCCTAACTCTGACTATGTAAACAATGTTTAATATTTCAGTTTTTTATTTGCTAGATGTATTATTATAATAAAATAAACTTAGTTTTAATTCAGTGGAAAGTGTAGATATAGGTATTAACGACTAGTCTAACAGGAAAATGTTGCCACTATGTCAATGTTCTGCTTTGTAATATAATGTTATTTATTTTTATATTTCACGACGGTTGTATAATATTTTCCTTTTTTTCTAGTGGTAAAATTGTTGTAACATCCAGGCTATCAGGCGACGCAGCCGGTCGGCCGCGCGTGCGCTCTCGCTCGCATGTGCGCACGTCGCGGTCGAACGCCCCTTTCATAGTCACTTGTAGCCATTAACGATTGCACTTCGCATTCTAGTATTTTACAAATATAAAACCACCGTGATATTCTGTGAGTATTTATTTTATCATATTACTTTTAACATTAATGAATCTTCAAATTTTGGTCGCAAAGACCATGTGCCTTATTTTAATTTTATTTGCTCAATGCTTGCACCTGATAGTCTGTATATTGATCTATTAACAAGTTTTAATTTAAAAGACTGTTATGTCATTCATTTTGCATGTAAACATATTTCGATAAATAATTAAATAACAAAGTATTTAAACAATGTGATAAAAATAGAATTAAAATTTTATTGCTTATTGTAACACCAAGCATTGTTTATATGCTAAAGTGAATGATGTCAAGTCGTGATTTTATTTTGGCTTTAAAATTTTAAAAGTCGCTTTGTATCATGGTTTTTATAAGTAAAAACAAACATCCAAAATCACAAGTTGTAATGATTGATATAGTACAGAATAGCATTGTGAATAATTAGATACCTGGTCGATAAAACGCTGATTGTTGTTAATGTTATTACCAAAGATGGAGTTATAGATAGGGGGAATATGGTGGCCCTTTTCTTAATAGCTTAATAATTGAAATGTTTTGTATCTTTTATAAAATGCAAAGTTAACGATATTATGTTGAAACGAGATAAAATGTGATTGATCTTAGATAGGTGAACCGCTATGATTCGTGTTTAGAAACAAATGAATCTATATACTGGTAACTATTCACGTGTGTAGCAGATGCAGATGTATGATTCTCGGAGCGAGTTTCGAAATCTTGTAAATATCATCAACCGGCAATAAGTCAAACTCAACATGAACTTCATACTATTTTATATTCACGAAATTCGTAAATAATCTTAAAAATAAATAGCAGTGGGTTCTCAAACAAATAAGTTTAAAAATGAAATGCAATTTTTTTTAATATTGAAAATTTTGTAATGTAGCGTATTTATAAACTTGATTTAATACACACCAATTAATTTGGCAGATATAATGATATGTTGGAATTATTCACTGTAATTCAACGCATGCAGTTTTCACAATAATGTAAAATGTGTATCGATAGAATTATTGTAAGATCAGTTGAGTTTTGTATAACATTTCTATGGCAAATATAACGAAATGGCATTTGAAGATTATACAAGAATGCTCAAAAAAGCATTCATACAGATATTATACTATTCAAATCAAGAAATAAATTCATAAAATCTTTTTGAGGGTTTTAATTCATCCAAAATAACAAATGGACAAGTGCATTCTTCCTTCCCCCACCTATGGAGTGCAGACATGGTCAGTGGTCACTAACCAACTCGGGGTCTATCAGCGAGCAATGGAGCGCAGTATCCTTGGAGTTAAACTTACTGATCGTATAAAGAACTCTATACTGCGTTCCAAAACTCAAATTGCCAATGCAGGACACACGGCTGCCAAACTCAGATGGAATTGGGCTGGCCACGTGTGTCGCATGCCGGAGGAGCTACTGGCGTAGTAAGTAACCGCACAGTGAACCCCAAACAGCAACGCGGCAGGCCTAGAAGGAGATGGCGGGACAAACTCGACTGTTTTCAAAAAGGAATAACAGCACCCGATAGGGATAACTGGAAGGGGGGAAGGGAGGCCTTTGCCCTGCAGTGGGACACAAATGGCTGATAAAAAAGATAACAAATAAACATCATCACACACGAATCATCAATTAATTTTCATAATGCCCAGTTCACATTATTCCAGTCCAGTGATCCAGCGAATTAATCTAGTCCAGTGCTCAACTGGACCATATCGTCAACATTATTCCATTATTATTTATTTATTTAAACTTCATGTACAAAAGTGGTACATAGGCGGACTTAATGCCACAAGGCATTCTCTACCAGTCAACCTTAGGGTCAAATAGGACAGCATAGTGATAGAGTACAAAAAAAAAATAAGAAAAATACCATTTTGTTAACATAAATTAATATGCATAAATAGGTACATACTAATACAAATAAAATGAAATAAACTAATATATATTATAATACATACAAATAGTCCAAAATACCAGAAACATTATAATCTATACATATAAAATTCAAAGTCCTGACTGACTGACTGATATATCAATGCACAGCCCAAACCGCTGGTCCTAGAGACATGAAATTTGGAGGGTGTATTCTTTGGAAAGAGGAGGTATCCACTAAGAAAGGGTTTTATGAAATTCAACCCCTAAGAGGGTGAAATGGGGGGTTTAATTTTCTGTGAAACTTTTTATTCTCGCGGTCGATTGACTTGAAAATTTGTGTACTCTTCAGTTAAAATTATGTGATACGGTTATCACAGTTTTTCGAAAATCATTCCCCAATATAAAATTCAATGTCCTGACTGGCTGACTGATACATCAACGCACAACCCAAACCGCTGCGCTGGTCCTAGCAACATGAAATTTGGAGGATGTATTCTTTGTGAAGAGTAGGTAGGTATCTAGGAGTAGGTAACTAAGAAAGGGTTTTTTTTTAAGAAGTACGATCCCGTGGGAAATTCAAGAACTCCACGCGGGCGAAGCCGCGGGCATAAGCTAGTAATTACTATGACTACTAATGACCAGCTATTATCCCTTTATTAATTTCTATACATAAGATTTACCTTTTTTAAATACTCCTATACAAAATCATATTAAAAAAACATTTAAAAATAGCCCACCGGTATCGGGAACAGGGTCCAAGCTTCCGGCAGTCAGGGCTCCAGAGAGAGGAACCTTCTACCATACGAGCCGTGTCCCGGAGTACCGCTTTCTGAATCAAGCCCTTGATCCGGCTGCCTAACGAGAGACTCCGCAGGTATTGATCGAGGATCTTGGCAATTAAGCCATGGGCTGATATAATGTGTGAGTCAACATCCCACATTTCGACAACCTCGTGAGCCAATGCAAGATACTCGGTTTGCTTATTCTTTTTCGGCTTTCACGAGGTTCTCGCCATGCGGGACCGTTATGTCAACAATCATTGCGCGCCGCTCTGATCGATCCACCACCTCTACATCAGGCTTATTGGTTACAATAGTAGCCATTTTCGAGAACTGGGTCGGGCACATACCTATAGTACGGCACTTCCGATTCCACAAGGTTGTATTTTAGAGCAAGTTGCTGATGGATAATCCTGGCTACAAAGTTGTGTCTATGCAAGTACTCTCCATTAGCCAGACGAGAACACCCGGAGATAATGTGACGGATTGATTCGCAGATTTATAGTGAAGGACGGTACCCTTCACTATAAATCTGCGGTGTTTATTCGTCATCATAACTTCATCCGTAATTGCACAGACAAAACCTTCGGTTTCTCCGAAAAGGTCCCCGAAACGTAGCCAGGCTACGGACGCTGATATGTCTACATTGGGCCCATGTAGGGCCCAAAAAGCGTCCGTGAAGCTCCTAACTCTGATTCTTGGCGTTTAAAAAACCTCAACTCCCACACCTCCGCGGGATATACAGTTTCATAACCGAAGAACGCGGTGATGCATTCGATCAATGTACGGACCCTCCTATCTACGAGGGTTATTCTATTAATTATTAGGAATTAGTGAATTACACAAAAAACCAAAAATGCGTGTTCGCTGTTCAACGTTTAAGGGTAAACTCCGACAGAACGGAAAATTAATTTCGACGCACATGCTCAGGAGTCCTCGAGGAGGATGGCGAAGCAAATAAATAGTCATTGCTGTCGGTGCCCTTGCAATATCTCAAGTTACAGCCTCACACTCAAGTTGGCAACCAATATTTGATTATTATTAAATGACAATACACGGCGTAAGGGGCCCCGGGCGTCGGGGGCCACGTGGTGGCTCCCGGCCACCGTAGGCGCGGGCCTGTGGATGGTGAGTAATGGGTTAGCTCACCGTCCGTTCGTCTTATGACGACAGGCCGTGTCGACGGCGCGTTCGTGTTCCACGCGCGCCTCAAAGAGATGTCAGCAACAAGGAAGGGGCCCGCATGGGCCGATGCCTGCCGGGGCTGCGGGACTGTTCGAAAGAGATACCGCGGCCCTGGAACACAAAGGGCAAAGCAGGAACATGGATGGGTTTTAGTCAGTAAGAGTATGACACTCCCTCCCACTCCACCCAGAGCGGGAGGAGTTATTTGATGATTTCTCATTCGTAAAAAAAAAAAGGGACATCGACGCACAAATGGTTACCTTGAATTTGGCGCATGAATCTAGACCCCCAGCGTCAAAATATCTCATCGGTTCTTTAAAAAAAATCAACTCTTCCGCACATTTTTACCGTGTAGGTACTGTAGATATTGCACTTTTGTACGAAATAGCTGTTTTTTTTAATGACCGACAAATATTTTAGTAGGTTGGGCCTTTAGAATCATGTGCTGAATTCATGGTACTCGTAACAGTTTGCGCGTCAATATCGATGTCCTTTTCACCCTGATAACAACATATTTCTTCAGATTACATGGGCCAAGATGTAGAGTAAAAAATCCACGAACGGGTGTTCATAGTGTTTGACGCCTTGTGTAATGACCTGTGCCCTAACACATAATACTTATACAGATAAGATGTATGGCTTGTTATCATTTGCACGCATTTGACGGCAAGTAATGATCAAGTTAAGTACTCTAGTAGTATCATCATAAGTAGCAAATTACTTCGTAATAACTATGGAGAAATATATAAGTTTAAAGGATATCGAGGATGCTGCTCTGTCGATATTACCGAAACCAGCTCGCGACTATTACAAAAGTGGTGCTACAGATGAACAAACTTTGGCTGAGAATAAACTAGCTTTTCAGAGGTATGTAACTTGAATATTTACGTTTAATTTATTTGTTGGTTGGATACTGATAATGTTTTTAAAATTTAGGAGAGGCAGTGTTTTCAGCCTAGAAGATTTTTTTTAACTTTTTCCCAACTACAGCCATAAAGCGTTTGTCTCACAGGTTGCGGATTCGTCCAAAGTGCCTAATAGGAGTAAGTCGTTGTGATCTCCGTACAAAGGTATTGGGACACGATGTCTCCCTTCCCGTCGGTATATCACCGACTGCTATGCAAAGGATGGCGCATCCCGACGGCGAATTAGCTAATGCAAGAGGTACCACACCATATCTATCTTCTAACATTAAAAAAGAAAACAAATTCCTATACAGCAGTAGACAGATTGTATCTAACTTAAGTTGCATTTCTGAAATTTTATATTTCATGTACTTATCTGATTTGAGTTTCTTTGGAAAAGTTGTTTAGTATGAGGGGTAGACTCACCTTGAAGAATCTATACCTCCTTTTTATAACTACTTTTGTTAGATTGTATTTGAACCAAATGTATTAAAGGGTCAATCTCCAAAACGGGCGTATTCGTGTGATCGCTCTGGTGCTTTTCAGATATTGATATTTAATGGTAATTACGTATCTCATTAAAAATAATGATATTCAAATGGAATATTTTTACTAGTGGCCTTCAATTTACACAAACAGTTATAGAAATATTTAAGTTCAAAAAATTTCGCGACCAGAGCAATCATAATTGGTGCCAGAGTGATCATAAATGGTGAAATCAGTGAAACAAAAAAATAAACATTGATAAAATATTATTTATTTAGCCGTTTTCTGTCATATTCAGTGTACGTGTACAAGATTATATGTAAGAGAAATGTATTATTGACTTTACAAGCCATTGTGCGTATAGATCTGGATTATTTTTATCTTGGCCATTCTACGACGCTCAGTCTATTTCTTCCTAAGACGTTTTTCTTCAATAGATAATTTATTTCGAGGCATGATTTCAATCTGCAACAATAGTTGCGATTAAATTTTAGAGAAGGGGTTACAGTTGTGGTAGCAAAATGCAAGGTATCATCAAGGTAAAATACGTCAAAATCTGTTTATGGGTTTAGGTTATCCGAAGAAACCCAGGAAAGGTTATAAATTAAAGGTTATATGCATAGTTCACTATGTCGATGAGTACATCTACTTGGGCCAGTTAGTTTCTTTCGAAAACAGGCAGGAAAAGGAAATCGATCGCCGAATCGACAACGCCTGGAAAAGCTACTGGTCCATGAAGACGCTAATGAAGGGAGATTTGCCGATGTCCCTGAAGTGCAAACTCATCGATATGTGTATCCTGCCCGTCCTAACCTACGGTGCTCAGACCTGGTCACTCACCGAATCGTAAAAGCCAAAGAGCAATGGAGCGCAGCATTCTGGGTGTACAGAGAGCGGATAAAATACGAAACACTACGCTGCGCTCAAAAACCGGAATTGCAGACGTAGGCAAAAAGGCAGCCGGGCTCAAATGGGATTGGACGGGTCACGTGAGCCGCATGCATAACGACCGCTGGGCAAAGGTTTCAACACGATGGCTGCCTGACGATGGACGGCGCCGCCAAGGCCGGCCTAGAAAGAGGTGGCGAGATGATCTAGACGCGCATCACGAAGGCTGGTTTGAGGTGGCGCAGGAGAAGAGTACCTGGAAGGATATGGGGGAGGCCTTTGCCCAGCAGTGGGACATTCAAGGTTATTGAAAAAAAAATGCATAGTTCATCGTTTGTCATTATTACAGTCCGGCACTACTACTTAACATAGATTTATAACGTACAATTAATGCAAAATATCATCGCTCTGGTCTTTTTGGACAGAGCAATCAGAGCCATAGCGATCAGAAAAAGTCACAAAATCATAAATATAGCCAAATTTAAAAGCAGTAGAAACTTGTGATTACGTCTCATAAACAACATCATAACGATCACTTAATTCACATAACAAACATATTCGCAAGCTTACTATTAAATTTAAATAACGTGCCATAGTAATCATAAAATTCGAGAACCAAATCCAGAGCAATCATAAACTTACCTTCGTAATGTTGGAATGCGGGAACGTGGCACACAGGTATCGTCCTCAGCTGTTAGACCACTACCGACGCTGCCCCGCGGGAGGGGAATAGAGTGTCTATAATGCGTAACTATGGATGAGGGCGATGTTTTACCTCTGCGCAGAGCGATGAGATAAAATGCCCGGTCACGACTTTAAATTAAAATTGTGGCAAAATTATTGATAATATAACAAAAAAAAATTATTACTATGAAGATTAACTATTTGTTATGTAATCTAAATAAGTTGTTTCATAAGATCCTTCTCATTAAAAAGTTAAAGAATATTTTTTTCATTCAATCGGGAGTTGGGTCAACCCAGAGCGATCAGGATTTTAGGGTTTAAGATTTTTTTATAAATATTTATAATAAACTTATTCATAATATTAGCCTTGTACCACGTAGATTAGACACCGAACTGTCTATAAAAAAATATTTTGAAAACGTTTTTCGATTTTAAAATGGGTTTATCCCGTCCGACACGCAAAAAAATGCCTCTGGAGATCGACCCTAAAACGAGTGCTAATCCCACCGAAAAACTGTTATGCAGTTGGTGGGTTTGTAAAATGTTTGGTCCAGAATACATTATTTATTTATTTAAATCGCCACCCTGTATATGTATAAGTTACTTAATTGTTTTATATTCGTTTTGTCTTTTTGTGATTTAGCTGCACAAGCAGAGAAGACCATTTTCACACTCAGCACTATTGCCACGAGCTCTATAGAAGAAGTCGCTGAGGCTGCACCTGATGCCATAAAATGGTTCCAACTGTACATTTACAATGACAGGTATATATTTCTTATACCAGAAAGATCATAGAAGTCCTATCAAGTGCGCAATATTCACGATGTATGTTTAATTTTCAGAGAAGTGACCAAAAACTTGGTTCTAAGAGCTGAGAAGGCAGGTTTTAAAGCAATAGCGCTCACAGTTGATACTCCACTGTTCGGAATACGACGCGCAGACGTGCGAAATAAGTTTACTCTGCCGCCACATTTGAGGTAATCAAGCCATCAACTATCTTGCACATAGCAAGAGAAGAGAAGATAGCAGACTGGCGTTATTTCATTTTTGTTTTGTTATTTTTAATGCCATTGGTTCTTTACTTGCTTACAGGCTCGCTAACTTTGAAGGCGTCCTATCTACCAAGATCCGTAGCACAGGAGGTGGAAGCGGTTTGAATAAGTACGTCGAGAATTTATTCGACAAATCACTGACATGGGACGAAGTGAAGTGGTTGAAAAGGTACCTACCTAATATAATTTCAATTTTTAATCTACACCGTTAATATTACAAGTACCTACATAACATTAATTTGTTGTTTTTTATAGCATTACGACACTGCCAATCATAGCAAAAGGCATTTTACGAGGAGATGATGCAGTGAAAGCAGTCCAAGCTGGTTGTTCAGCAATTTTAGTATCGAACCATGGAGCGAGACAATTAGACGGCGTTCCCGCTACGGTAAACAAAATCCATAGATATAATGATAACAAATCTCGAGTGCTCGTATTGGACTTTTACGTTTCTAGAAGTTAGAATGGCTGGCTATACTGCCCTCGTAAGACATAAAGACTCATCTAAGAAAACGTAATGCAGAAAAATGAGCATTACTAAATTTTGACCCTTTTTATTTATGGCTTATTTTTCTTAACATTATTTTCGCAGTTATGCCGTTTATGCTATACCTAAAATAATAATATCATCATCATCATCATCTGCCTAGCCTTTTCTGTTGGGGTCGGCTTCCAGTCTAACCGGATGTAGCTACATACAACTATTTTACGTGGAGCGACCACAACCCAGTTTACCTAAAATAATGGCGGTTCTAAATTAATAATGTGAGTTTGTTAAATTCTTTAGATAGAAGCGTTGCCCGAAATCGTAGAAGCTGTAAGAAACTACAATGTCGAGGTCTATTTGGATGGTGGAGTGTCAACTGGAACTGATGTTTACAAAGCCTTAGCACTTGGAGCAAAAATGGTAAGTACTTACGTCCCTATTGGTTACCCCCACAAATCTACTTACAACCCATGAGAAAAACCCATATTTATGGGAGAAAATCAAAAGTAACTTGTCTGTGTATCATATTAATTTGTCAATTGTTTGTGACAGGTCTTCGTGGGCCGTCCTGCGCTGTGGGGTCTGACCGTTGGAGGGCAAGCTGGTGTCCAAAGAATGCTCAATATTTTCCGAACTGAGCTGGAATACACCTTCCAAATAGCAGGTACATACATCTTCTTATATTTTTAGGCATTTTCAAGTTTATTTTTCAACCACTAAAATCTATTTTAATTCGAAAGAAATTAGTCGATTTTATAAGGAAATGAAGTTGTGAGATCTTCGTACCCTGTGAATAAGAATCAGTTTTGCGTTTTTCGGTGATTAAAATTGTCAATTTTGTTCACCCAGGGACTCCAACTATTGCTGATATCACAAGAGATATGGTTCGCCATGAATCGACCTACAGTAAACTATGAGACGAGCGGCACCGCGTGATTACATAATGTTATCATGTTATGTTATTTATTTATAATATATAATGACCATGAATGATTTATCTTGTTTTTGTTGTATTGAGTAACAACTTGTTTAGGTGGTCAGTAATTTTATGGTAGTCTTTTTAGATGGTGCCAAGATATGAAAGTTAACTAAATGAAATGAAAAAATTGTTTCATCCGTTTATTTTACAATTAATTTTCGGTACAAATTGTAGAGAATAGCAGGCGTCATGTAATTTTCATTTGGCCACATCGTTCGAGATATTTTCTGAAACAAAGATTCTATACTTACAATACAACTAAAAAACGACACAGTCATTACATCATAATAGTAACATTACATTATGCCTGTAATCTCCGAAGGGTTAGGCAGAGGTGTACCTAGTACACCCACATTTCACCTGTTACGTTCAAGTCCCATGTAATAGGGGGCGAGCCTTTTGCCATCAAACGGGCAGGAATTCAGACTCCATGGGTGCTACTGAGAAATTCCTGATGGAAAAACCCAATAACACTTTGCCCGACCCGGAAATCGATCCCAGGACCTCATGCTCAGCAGTCAAGCTTGCAACCATTCGACCAACGAGGCTTTCAGACATCATACGGGGTGGAAGGGACACCGACGCCAAAACGGCTACCACGTATTCAGTACATCATTCTGAGCCCCCCACATAAAGGGGTAACTTCCGCTATGTTTGTTTTTTCCAAAGTTGCGGCCACGCCAAAAATCTATATTAATCGATAGCTGGTATTAATACAAACCAATTTTGTATGTGACAAAATGTTCTAAAGTGTTACGTTTCCGAGATAAAAGCTATCATAGTTGTTTTCGCGTCGGTGTCTCTTCCACCCGTATAGTATGTTATGAAAAACTGGTTGAATACCAAGCAGTCCAACAACCTTAAAAAACGTTTGGTAAACCCATCAACATTAAGAGTAATATTACCTTAAAATTACATCCATACAAGTTAATTCCTAGTTTAAGTTTCCGTATTGTCAGCTTCAAGTGCTCATCGCTAACCAGCTTACGCTTAAGCGCGATCGTGTTATTGCAAGTGTTACACGAGTTGCTTATCTCCATACTAAAATCTTCAACATGTCCCTTTTCCTTAAAGTCTCCAGACTTGGCAGTGCAATCGTTTTTCAAAGCAGCGTCTCTTTTACGCATATAATTTGTGAAACTATAGGTACAGGACTCAGTGTCTCGGTTTGGAGTCTCATTCAAACTATCATCATCAGTATTATTTTCCGTTTCATGCAAATCACTCTTAGGTCTAAATATGTTTTTTACAGTTTTAACAAGGGTAGTGCAAGATGTATTGATCGCATCAAAGAATCTCCCACTGAATGACTTGAGTTTGATTTCCTTATCAATTTTGCTTCTCTCTAAACGTTTTGCGATCTCCTTTTTCTGTAATTGTCGCTTGATCTTATGGTTTCTTAGAGACTTCTGAATAGATCTGACTGAGTAATTACTCGATCGCTGGTTTTCGTACTTTAAATCATGTCTCTTAGGGGTGGAGGCAAATTGTGGATTGAAATCGTCCGTGCCTAATGTTTTTAAGCGACTTTCGTCTATTTCCATACGGGATTCATACACAGTATTCTTTCTTACTCTACTTTCATTAGTCTGAAAAGTTCTTGGAAAATTTTCGGGCAATTCATCAGCTGAGACAAAATTCTTAGCCATAAGCTTTCTGTTCGAATTTTGCTTCCGTAAAAAAGAAAAGGATAGTTCATTGGGTTTCTTAAGTTGTACACTCTCATTTTGAAATGTAGTTGGTTTAATACTTCTTGGGCTGAGCTTATAAGGATCTTGAGTAGCCATCCAGAATTTATTTCTTTGTGACATGTCATGAAATGGGACTCTAGAAACATAACTAGCAGTATTCCTTGGATTTCTGTTCGTCATTATATTATTATCGGGCGGAAAGAAAGCTTTCAATTTAATGAACTCTTTCTGTGCACCACATTGAAGAATTTCTTTCATAACATTTTGGAAAAATTTAGTGGTATCGGCACTACATTCTTTCTGTCTGTGTTGGTCAGGAGGGTGCAACTTTGCTAGTAGAGATTCACTCAGTTTATTATTTTCCTCTTTTATTTCGTCAACCTTTGGGTTTTCACATGATGCTAAAATGAGAAGTGACAAGTGGTTTGATTTATCCTATCTCTCGCATTATTATTTAACAAAATGAAATGAATTTTACCTTCAATTCGCGACGTATGGTATAAAACTATTGTAGTCCATTGACCCAACTGTTAAAAGAAAAAAATACTTTATAAGCTGGATATATCACTCAAGTACTTACTAATAAAATGGAAACTTGAAGGGACTTTTAACTTAAAAGCAAATAATTAATACTACCTGTGACTGCGGTCCATACATCTGCAGGAAGTCTCGTAACTGTTGACAAATGTTTGTGTTGGCGATAAGTGCCGCGGCTTCAGTGGAACTCTGCACTATTGTGGCTAGCAGTTGCAGGCAGATGTTGTGTTGCAAGAGTTCCCTACGAGATAAATAGTGAACATTTTATCTGTACCATTAAGGCGCGGTCGAAGCGACCGGACCGGACACCGGACTGGCTGCGGAAACAAGACTGACATTTACTTCAGTACATTAGCTATCAGAGTCCGGTCGGGTCGATTTTACCGCTTCTTTATTGGTATATCTATCGAAGGCAAAGGAGTCGATCATTGTTGACAATAAACTTGAAGAAGTTGCAAGTTTATGCAAATAATCTGACCTTTGAAACAGCGACATTCCGTTACATTCCACGAACAGAGTAATGTTTCGGTTATGATGCTGTAGCAAGCTCTGCAGAACCAGCAGCACCTCAATGTTCCGCTGGCTGCATCTTTGGATACACTACGAACATGAATTGTAGGTAAATAGTTTGCTCCGCAGAAATTAAGTAAGATAGGCTCCTGCAAAAGATGTGAATGGAACCAGAAAGTGTGGCAGAAGAAAGGGTAGGACTATACCCAGCAATGGGTGATTCCGGGCTGAAATGGCGGTGAAAAGCGAGTAAATAAAACAATTTTGACTACTAGAAGCTAGTTTTTACTCTTAGCGAAAAATCTACTCTCGGTCATTCTATATTTGGATCATGTAGTTGAGTAGTTATTTACTTACCATCGGCACAAGGTGCGTACAGTAGCTTTGATTAGTTTCAACCCCGCGACACGATTCAGCGAGACATCGGCATAGAGCGCGCCATGCGTCCTGGTGCTGAGAATATGGAATAATATTATTAGCCACGGATGTTTATGTGCGAACCTAAAACAAATCATTGTCAGCCAAAATAAGGAAAATACCGTCTTCTTATTTTGCCTACCCAAAAATAGAAACAATGCGGCCTGCATTGCCCGCATCGAAAACGGTGAATATTTCAAGACCTTCTTCAGAGACTCAACACACACACTGTATTTATCGTCCTATAAGGGAAATGTTGCCTCACGAGATACCTTTGCTTCTGCTAACGGTACATGTACATTAAAAGATTGAATAAGTACAAAATAATTGGATTACCATCATACAGGCAGTAAAGAGATCACACATGGTAGCCAAACAACCGCTGATTCTGATCATATTCCTAGCATATGCGACAAGGCTGTTTTTCTTATGGCTGCCTTCATCATCGACGTATAAAAGAGCCGAGAGAAAATTAAACACAACTGTAGCTTTTCTAGGGGGGCAATTTGCTAAAATTTTGCAAATTTTATCGTAAATGAGGTTGTATGTTATGATTGCCTCAACATTATTATCCTGTAAGAAAAATAGATGTGTTCAGAAAATGATTCGGTGATTCCACCTTGCACAGAATATAATTGACAGTAATTATAAACTTGTTTCAAATTACATTTAACATTAAATAGGCAGATAAGATTGAAAATATTTGAACTTGCACATCGACATCTGTGCTAATATTTAATATTTCTAGCAATCTTGGCAAATTGAACGCCTTTCCATTTTTCATTAAAGCCACCACATCCTGTAATGAAATGCTGTTAGTTTGTTTATAGATTTGTAGTTCAAGTGAGGTGCCGCCTACAACTGTTCCGGAGTTCGTGATCAAGAAATATTTAGGTGGTACAGTCATGAGCACCAATATGTATACATTTAGCAAAATTCAAAAGCTTTTTTCTGTCAAATAACGGTTTCTACTTTGAGATAAGACCTATTTCGTAACAGTATGGTTTCCAAAATGCTGTGTTCGTGAAAACGTAATACGTTAATCAACACAGGAGAAAATCACTTTTAAAAGGGCTTCGAAGATTTTTGTATGAAGCCTGGCTGGCCTAACCGCCGCCATTTTCATTTTTTTTTCAAAGTTGCGGCCGCTCATAGCACCACCATAGGTTTTATGTATGGCTGATCAAATCAAAGTAGGTGCTCGTCACTGTACAGGTACAAAAGTTTGGTAAAAAGGGTCATACTCAGAAAAAGTGTACGAGACGCCAGCACATCAAGCTACCCGAAACTGTCAAATTTTCCCAATCAACCTTGAACCTAATGCTTTAGCAATAAAGTTGAAAATCTATTAAAGAAAGACAGATTGTAGTAGCTTGGTGTTCTTGCGGCTAATATTGCGATATATTTTCTTTTTATAGTATTTTAAATTAGCCTATTTTGTCCCACTGCTCGGTAAACGCCTCCTCCATTCGTTTTCAACTCTCCCGGTGTTTTGCCTTCTCTGGCCAATCAGTCAGAAACGAGTCTAAATCGTCTCGCCAGCGTTTCTTGGGCCGCCTCGGTGACGACGACAGTCTTCAGGCACCCACTGTGTGACGATTCTGACCTATCCTGGAAATGTCACCCGCCCCGTCCTATTTTAATCTCGCAGACTTGTCGCCAACACCGGCGATGCCTTTCTCGGAGCGTATTGTGGTGTTTCGTATTAGATCAGTGATTTTGATGTTTGAAATGCTACGCTCCATCACTCTGGCAAACTCTGGGCGCCATGGGATAGGCAGGATACACACTTCTCTATTACTCTCAGCATAATATAAATATACAACAAAAGAATTAGTAGAGCCATATTATGGAAAAGAACGTAGACTCACCTTTATTAATGCATACTGGTTACTCTTCTTACTATCCATCGTTTCATACAACAAACAAACTATTTACTACATTACCATATAATTTGTTTAGGTCAAAAACTGCGCAGCACCATTCAAAAAAGCAAACTTTGCCGCCAATTGTGTATTTTTTACACTATAAAAGAAATTCCTTAAACGGATCACAGTCCTTTGAGACTGTTAAAAATCGTTTAGCCGTTTTTTAGTAGATTTGTGATTGAAAAGATCCAGATTTAAGCAAACTACCAGTTTGCTTAAATCTGGATCTTTTTACGGAATGGCTGCCTATTTGACCTCCACGACCGTTACTTTGTAAATCCAAATCCAGTTCTTGATGAGATTGGTTTTCAGGCTTTTATGCTCCTGACAGAGTACCCGTAACGGCTGACAAATATCTACAAAAGACAACCGATGGTCGGGCGACCATCCATTTTATTCCACCATCCACGGACCGACCTAGGCATGGCAGACAGACAAATTTTGATTGACGACCCATGCGATGATTTAACCAAGAGCCCCCTTTACGCCCAACATTATTGAACCGTAATTCTTTTCTATTATCTGTGCTGCGCCACCGCACGCCGCTCTTCTGTCAAATTTCTTGTCAATGTCAAACTACAATATTTTCCAACCAGTTTCGTCTGGAATGTTTACTGTTTGTGAAAACTAGTGATTATTAGTAAAAAGATTTAAGAATAATCAGGCACTTACGTGTGTTAGCATGGATGTTGGAGAATTGCTTTCATTTAAGGTAAATAATATTTAGGCCACAAACGAATTGAGTCAAAAAGGATTCTAGATTTTGTCTCGATGTGTTTTACTTTTTAACGAAAATCAATCGTAAAGATACGAAATGATCTAAAGTATAAACTTTATTTAACTCAATTATTATTAAACAGCCCACACCGACGCCTAAAAGACCAAATGAAGATGACAGTGGGGACTCGGACGACGATGGCGCGAAGGCTTCAAAAATGCGGCGAATGGCTAGGGCAAAATCTGATCATCGTATGTTACTGCCGTTGAGCACAACCCTGCCAAAGGAACCCACCATCACTGACAAGGAACGAGAAGATATTCTTCGATTTGTTGAGACTGAAGCGACTGAGGTGAGTATTTTTATCTGTTCACAATAGCATTGCTTTGACAATGTAGCAAAACAGATGAATTCATTATCTGCTCTAGTTTTTATTAGTAGAAGTGATATTGGATCGTTCTTTTAGGGTGACATTCTTGATGAAACTGCAGTTAAGAAATTAGTATTGAATTTCGAGAAGAAAACTCTGAGGAACAGAGAGATGAGAATTAAGTTCCCAGATCAACCAGAGAAGTTTATGGACAGCGAAATTGATTTACATGAAGCACTACAGGTATTGTCTTATATTGAAAGTTCTTGCAGTAAAATCCATCCAACAAAGATTGCACACATTGTTTGATTGTCATGCTTGCTTACATTGGTTTAGTGTGCTTTAGCAGAAGAGCCTAAAGGAGATGAAATCCATTAGTTGCTTATGGGTTATTATGAATTGAAGAACTATACCTATAAGACCAATTAATTATCATTTATAAAAAAAATATTTTGTTAGGAGTTGAGTGCAGTAGCAACAGTGCCAGACCAGTACCCATTGCTGGTGGACTTGAAGTGCATCAATTCACTGTTGGAGTTGTTGTCACATGATAATACAGATATATCTACTAAAGTGGTGCATCTGCTGCAGGTAAGTTCTTCTCGTAATTTTCTTTGGTATTCACCATATTGATGGAGAAACTTACACTTATGTGATATCTTCAGAAGATCAGAATAATTGAAAATCAGTGAAGATATCCCATAAGTGACAGAGTAAGTTTAGTTATAAACCGTGAACGCTTAAAACAGTGTTTGATGGAGGATATTAGAATTAGCATGCCGTTGGATTGTTTACTTTCAGTGCTGAGCTAAACATTGTAAATCTAACAGGGCACTCAATGTTTCTTATGGAATTTCAAATTTCCACTACCTTAGTTAAAGGTGAAATCATCAAAATACTCATTTGCTGAGATCTAAACTAGTTTTATGTTAATTTCTAAAATAATTATACTTGTATAATTATCATGTATGTCTATAAAAGTCCCATTTCAACGAAACATTGTTAATGGTTTTTTTTTTTGTAGGAATTCACAGATGTGGATATCCTCCATGAGAGTGAGGAGGGTGCTGATGAGCTGATCAATGCTCTAGCAGAGGCTGAAGCTCCAGCCTTGTTGCTTCACAACCTTGCGCGACTTGATGAAACAGTGCCTGATGAGAGAGATGCCGTACATGACACTCTAGGTAATCTAATGTTTGATTGTAGTCGACGACCCTAGACGATTTTGTATTTCACCATGACAACCAGGGTCCGAAAAGGTAACCTGTACAGGGGTTCTAATCAGATAATAGTTTAGGGTTAGATGAAAAACCCTATAATAAAGGTTTACCTGTATTGTAGGGTTAATCAGCCTCTAATAACGAGTTCACACATTGAGTTCAGAATCATACATTTAAAATAAGCAAAAAAAGTGACTGAGTTTGCGCTGTTGGTGGTGTTTCTATCATTCTGGTTAATCAGCAATAGGGTAACCCATATTATATTAATAATGGTTCAACCCAACTGGTTAACCTACTTCTGCTATTGAATATCATGTATTTATCTTCTATAAAAAATTAAATACTTCTTATATTAAACAACTTAATTTTACAGGTATCATAGAAAACTTAACAGAATTTAGAACTGAATTGAGTTCAGAAGTCGCTAAACAAGGTTTCATGCAATGGATACTCAAAAGACTGAAGGTATGCCATCAATATGGTCAAGTTAACTTCATCTACAACTTTAAATTAATTCTACATCAATATTCTCTATCTGTTTACAGCTGAAAGTGCCTTTTGATGCCAACAAATTATATGCCACCGAAATTTTATCTATTCTATTGCAAAATACTCCAGAGAACAGAAAATTATTGGGAGAACTCGATGGTATTGATGTTCTATTGCAACAGTTGGCGGTAAGTTATCACATACTATATTTGTTACTTCTAACTACTACATAACACAAACTAAGATTGCACAGCATTGTGTGATTTTTCCCCTAAAACAAAAGACGCTTTAAACCTTTACACTTTAGACGAAAGTTGCTTTAAACTTTCTTGGGGAATCATTCATGCATGCACCTCTTTTTTAGGGGAGGAATAAACCACAGAACCCCATCAGTCTTACAAACATCTTTTGCTTAGTCCACATCCATACACTTCTTGGAGGAGAACTGTATTGTAATCGTTTATCGTATTTCCGTTCAGTTCTACAAACGTAACGACCCGGCCGGAGCTGAGGAACAAGAGGCCATGGAGAACATGTTCGATTCGTTGTGCTGCGCGCTCATGGAGCCGTCCAACCGCGACCGCTTCCTGCGCGGAGAGGGGCTGCAGCTCATGAACCTTATGCTCAGGTAAAATTTCAACATGATATATTTCACGATGTAAATTTTGCGTTTGCAGCATAATTGTGTTATGCTATTTCAGGCGCAAATTAGCCACATTTAAAGCTTTAGAGAAGCAACCGGGTATGTACGAGGTGTGGCTGTGGCATAGATTTTTTTATAGAAGATGTTTCATTGTTTATTACAGGGAAAAGAAAATGTCTAGGAATGGATCACTGAAAGTGTTAGACCATGCACTCGCGGGCCCTGAAGGTCGCGACAACTGCAATAAGTTCGTAGATATTTTAGGACTACGCACTGTCTTCCCGCTGTTCATGAAAACGCCCAAACGGAAAAGAATATTAACAGTTGATCAACATGAAGGTTCGTATCATTATCACCAACATCTGTTACGGTTATTACGTACGATCGTAATCTATGTCAAAATGTAAATTTAAACTTTATGTGTATGACATAAAGCACAATAATAAATAGTTTCATCATTATTTTCTTTCAGAACATGTTGTTTCTATAATTGCATCAATGTTACGCAATTGTCAAGGCAGTCAAAGACAGCGGCTATTGGCGAAGTTCACTGAAAATGACCTTGAAAAGGTAGACAGGCTTCTAGAGTTGCACTTCAAATATATGGACAAAGTAGATCGCACTGAGAAAGAAATGGAGGTATGCTATGAAACGTTTTTCCACAATAACCAAACAGGGCTTTATTATATGTTCTCAGGAAGTTGTATCACTTGTACCATACCCCTTAAAGTACTTATTTTTTACCCGACTACGGCGAAGCCAAAAGGAAGGGTTATGATTTTAGCAGCTATGTATTTATATAATTATGTTTGTATTTAGGTCTGTTCCTCCGTAGCGCCTAAACTATTCATCCGATTTTGATGAATAAGGTGACAATCGATTCGGTATTATGGCCCGGGTAACATGGGCTACATTTTAACCGATTTCAACAATAGGATACCCGAATTTAATTAGAGCTTGATTTTTCAGTAGTCGGGTTTTTTATTTGTAGTATACCACACAAATTCTTGTTATCTTATTATTTGCAGCAAGAAGGAGATGAGTTGGATGATGATGCGCAATATCTAAGGAGGTTGTCGGGTGGACTCTTCACATTACAACTCATTGACAGGATTATATTGGAGGTAAATTTTGTTTATGTTTATTTCTTTATGCTTTTTCTATGGATAAGATCTGTTTTGGCCTAACATTATTTTGTTATTGACTAGGTTTGTACTGCGGGCTCGTCGTCGGTAAAGCAGCGTGTACAACGTGTGCTGTCTCTACGCGGAGGATCGCTGAAGATTATTCGACACGTAATGAGAGGTGAGTGAACTCTCGTTTGGAAATTGATGAAAAGATTATTTATTATATCAAATAAAATCACTCCACTGCTAGGCATTGTAAGTCACTACTAGCTTCAGGCCTTGTTTCCACTACAGCAGTGACGAGCGAAGCGGAGAGGAGACGTGCGGGAATCGACTAATCATATTTGTTGAAATTCACATCGCGTGTCTCTTCTTTTCTGTAATTGCATGTCTCCTGAACGATCCGCTCCTTTCCGCATTGAAAGCAGGCAGTTTTGACAAAATTGTTGATTACTATTACTAATGGCTATCTTGTTTACAGAATACGCGGGTAACCTCGGTGACGCCGGCAGCGAGGAGTGGCGCCAACAAGAACAACAGCATATATTGCAACTTGTAGATAAATTCTAAATATACCGTATTCTACTACTACTACTATTTTGTTGTTTTATTGTCCCAACATTCAACAATTTTAATGTAAATTAATGTGGCGATATTCCACTAACAATAGATCCCTCTTATCGTGTCCTGTTGTCTGCACTTTATAAGAACTGATGGACGCTACTGAAGACGCCAATAAATTCAGGATCGACTTAATTTAGCAATCGACATGCTTAGATCAGTCGACACATTCAACTGAGAATCACTAGGTTCTGTTGTAGTTTGGGAGCTACTAAAGACAAAATACATGTAACAATCGAATAATTTTATTGAATGCATATTTAATTTAAAATTATAATAATTATAAAACTCGCTAACAGTAAACAATATAAAATAACAGACTACATAAAAATAATTCTGCATTTAACTAAAAGAATGCGCAACTTTTCTTTTCAATAAAGATATAGTTATTTAGAAAAATACACTTTTAACAAAACCTGCTTTTTGTGCTAACATAAGATACTTGCTTTTATCAATTTTTAAATCGCTGAAGCCCTGGTTCTGTAAATTATATCTTAGTAACCATAACACCAACAAGATAATTAAACAAGTGGTAGAAGCAGTTGTGGTCGACAACGCTCCAGCTATTCTCGACTCTATTTGTGAAACTAAAGTGTGTCGAAAGTGCCACATTTGCTCGAAAGTATGCAACATGGATTTAGCCTTCAAATGCTACACTGGTTCATAAAAACGCATTCATATTTCATAGTAATAATACCTATTACATTTTATATCCCACTATTTTCTAGCTTTTCATTTCATGAAAACAACTATCTAAAATTACTAATCATAATATGAATCTATTATTTAGTTGGTAACCGAACGAAATGTCTCATTTCTTCAAAACTGAAAGATTGGGGTCAGTTCCAACGCATTTCAGATTGCCTTTAGGAGCATTGGATATCGCTACACACGGCACACGAACGATTCAAGGTCCGCTCGAAACTTGCGCCTCAAAAACGCACGATTCCATACTTAGGGTCGCTTCCTAACCAAAACGATCGTCGCGTGAATTTTTTTCGGCGAAGGCGTCTTGCCGACAAGCACCTTCCAGTTTTCCGAACATATTAATATCTGTATTGGAATCGTGTATTCGTGCGACCCGTCGCTTTAGTTAGGATGCGGGGTTAACCACAAGTTGTTCAGTGCCGATTGCGACCCTTTATGGCACTTCACATAAAGCAATCGAATTTTGTTGCGGTGGTGTGCTGATAAGTGCCTTTATCACTCGTTCATAAACAGCACCGTCCTTTGTCAAAGACATACAAAGTAATGTTTCAGTTTTGATCGAGACTTGAATGTCACCAGGTAAGATTTTAAGTAGAAAGAAGTTTTAACAGGTCTAGAATCTGTCCCTATCATATAATTTTACTTTGTCGAAAATGTCACTTTGTAAGTTATTCTGTCGGTATATAAAATTGTGACAAGCTTTATCACCCTCTCCAAAATGTCCTACTCGTCACTTCACCATTCACAACCATTCTTTATTCTTTTCATTGTACATATTTACAATTGCGTGAGTTCATCGTCTATTTAACATACATGACAATTTGTTATACACTGCCCTGGAAATGTTTTTAGCTAATACTGCTTTAAATGCCAGCTGGCACGAACAAAAATATGCGCCATCCAAAAACATGTATTTAAACTAAATAATAAAAGTATGAAGAATAAGAAACCTTTGCCAAATATCAAGAAATATATTCTAATATAAAACTTGCATATTTTAAAATAACAAATTCCTTGTTTCCTGTGAAATAATCAACCTTGACCTAAAACTATAACATCGATAAGTACAGTAGTTGCTCGAACTGAAACTGATATAGTAGTTACATAATTAACATTTACATTACATGCAACCCAGGTGTAAGCTGAACTCATTTAGCAGAATATTGAAAATATAACACACTAAACAAAAACTGTGGGATTATCTTCATTGTATCACACTGACTCACGATCCTAATCACTAGGAAATTTGCTCTGAATCTTTACAAAAAGATGTCAAATGTTATAAAATGCAAGAATTTTTTGTTAAATCTAAGGTAAGGTCACATTGGGGTCTCTATTCTAAATAACTCGTGTGTAATATTTAATGTATTTAAGATAATTATCACTTCTAATTCGAATAAATCTCGTCACAAGATAAAAGTTGCAATCATGTCACTGGGCGAGCAGTGGCGGGAAGCTGCGACGTCACAAAACACTGGGGAATGTTGAAATAAATACATTTTCGATTTCACTTGTATCCTGTGCCGAATATTAGGTTAATATAGTAACAGACTAAGATAGATTTGCCGTCCTGTATAAATCTCGTCAGAGTAAACAAAGTAAGGCAACTCTAATTACAAATAACAACAACCACATCTATGTCCTGAACTAGGCGCGTAAGGTCAAACTACGGAACAGAAAAATACAAAAAATCTATCACCAACATGTTAAATGTTTCCGACACACGTTGTATCTAATGTTTACATTTTCTATTAGAAGTTTGACTTCTTCCTGTTTCTGGTGTCTGTGTAGCTATTATACTTGTTTCGTCCTTGTTTGTATTTATTTTTTCTATTCTGTATTCCGACCAACAGATTTAATTACGTTTCGTTTCTAAAAAGAGTTAGTATCGCCGCATAAAAAAAAATATCAGTTATAAGCTGAATGGGGCATAGCGTTAGTTCTAAAGATCCGGCCTATCGATACAAAGATGTCGTTGTTGTATAAAAAGTCGTGTAGGAGTGCTTCGCACAGTAGGCACGGTGTTGGCTGGGCCGCGGTTAGGAACAGTCCTTGCTCATCATCTTGCTAAACGCCTTCGGAATGTCTTCGTTGGTCTTGGACACGGTGCTGCTGCCCAAGAGCGTGGGCGCAGGGAACGAGCCCACTTGTATACCGTGAGCAGTCTTCAAGAGATCGTAGTTTATCCTTTCGGAGACCACTGAATCTTTCCTGGAAGATAGAAAAACGTCATGAGAACTATAGTTTTTCAAAAAGGAGTTCAATAACGCCAGGCGCTCTTGTATGTAAATGAGAGCTGCACGAAAATCCTCAAAAGGTTTATATGACAAAGTATTGCACACTTTGAAATTAAATTGATAAGCTTTTCGGTTGGATGCTAACGGGACTCCTGATTAAGCTTATTTTATTTAAACGAGCGTAATATTGGTGTTACTTGGCGGTAATCAGAGTGATTTGCGCTTCGTCAGAAGTTCACCAGTTCAAGGGTTTCCTTATTTCTAAGGGTGATTGGATAAAGATACACCCACTGTGTCTGAATGGATCGGTGCAGGTAAAATAATCCCATATTTTCTTCTCTAAATTAAGAAACAGGTGCATAAAACAGTATAAGAGACCCTAAACCTAACCAAACAATCTAAGAGAGTACTTACTGGTACTGCGGGTGCGAGGTAACAAAGTTCCTCATCCACGAGGCCATGGTAGAGATCTCGCCGGAGGAGCGCCGCGCGATGAGCTTGAGGTACTGCTGCACGGAGCAGTGTGTGTCCGCATCCACGTCCATGCCGGACAGGTACGACTCGATCATAGGGATCAGGCCAGGGAAAACGCCGTCCTGATGGAAAAAGAAACATTAGTACAGAATTACTAGTGCGTTATTACACATACACCAGACAATGTATACGCTTCGATAATCTTCGTGTTGCGGAATTAGCTCGAACGTCACCTCAGAGTAAGCCCCAATAAAGGGTAAGCTTCTAAGTTTGTACTGCCAAGTTTTGTGCACCTATCATGCAGGACCAGGTATTACTAGTAATACAGCATCTTCTAAGTTTACCCGATTCCAGCGTGCAAAGGTTTTTCTACAAAGTAAGGGCTGAGTTCCATCCAATGCCAAGAAACAAGGACATGGCAAAGTTTCTAGAGTTGCACACATGGACACGTATCAAGCATGTCCGTCATTCATCACAACTCACCACGGAACATAATGGTATTGTAGGGTTTTTCAATAAGGATAAGGATAACAATCCGGATCGATTGTTTTACTACAAGGTATGTGACACAGGTTAAATTAGATCATCCATTTAATGTTAGGTACTTCCTGTTATAACTATTTAACTTGGACGATGAAGCACCTTTATAATGGGTTTAAAGAGGCCTTTTAATTAGAGACCAAGTGTGTTTTATCGCCGCTATTGAACGCGTTATCTTCACGTTGATTGTAAAGGAATAAAAGCATGAACATAATTTTTGCTGCTTATGCGAATATCCTCTTAAAACTTATGTACAGTCACTAGCACTTATTTAAACACAAAACAATTTTTAAAGTGTTTTTCTCCTACTGTTCTGATTATAATTTCATGTTGTTACGAACATAGTATTTTGGAACTAATTTTTTTATGAAAAAGATCCTATCTCCAAGTTACAATGGTTATTTCTCGCGAAAATTGCTTTTAAATTTAGGAAGGTGTATAAATATTAGTGCTCGAGACTGTACCTACTTTACTTGAACTTAGTATTATGTACAGATATTAACACCCGTATTTATAAACACGTCAAAGTGACTCCTTGAGTAATTCATTATTTAAGATACGTTTTATTCTGAACTTTAGTAATCCCTTGAAGTTAGAACTGTCAAAAGTTAGAATTCTTAGCTTTCCTTTTTTTGTCGAGTCTTACTTCGTTTTAATTCTTGTCTATTGCATAAAAATGTTGGAATTAGTAATTACTTCACACAAGTAATTACTTTAACTTGACTACCTGTAGATACGGGAGTTAGCCCCTACTTTGACATTCGCATCACTGCTGTTCTGTTCATTCTTAAATATATCACTTTGCAGGTGAAATATTAAAAAAAACCCGCTTAGCTTAACATAATGACAGGAAAAAATATTTTTATATTATCTTCCTCAAACGTAAATCATTCATACTTTCATCAGACATTCAGGCACTTTCTGTCCTGTTTCCTTCCTAAATGAATCATCTAAATTATTCTTAAAAAAAACCCGTAGCGTTGTATGTGTAAGAGCGTTACCACCTGCGTCACTTCGAGACTGAAGAATATAAAACACTGGCTAAGTTCGAGTCGGAACACGAATGGAAATGGTTCTGTTGTGGGAATGAATAATTAAATATTTTAACTCAAGAACAAAATTTTAAGTTAAAAACATGATCTGTTACGGAATGCAAGGCAGAACATGTTTTTCAACTAAAAATGTAAGTTTATACTCATAATATCGAGAGATTTACCATGTCATTTTAAAAACATAAGACTTCTTACAGATTTTTCAATGAACTTTTGATCTTTATTCAAAATTTTGGGTTCAGAAATTTCTTCAGAGATAAAGGGGCTTCCCCCTTGCCAATGGGCTTGTCTATGGGCCAAAGTTGGTAAGGTATTTATATCTATGGGCAAAGTTGCCTGAAAATAAATGAAAGTTGTTGTTGTCTTACCTTTCCATTGACAATTTCGTCAATGGTCATCTCGGTGTAGAGCTCGGCGGGGTCGCACGTCTGCTTGGCGAGGTCCGTGGGAGCGCCCACGTCGCGGCGCCACCAGAACTTCTCGTTGAGGCACGCGTTCCTTCTTTGTGCACGCTGCATGTTTTCGTCCACCTAGCAAATAAAAAAGTATACAGCATACAGGATAAGGAATGATGTTGTTTTTTGGAATACTGCCTCGTCGAAAGTTATGTTCATTATTTTTTTATACTTTTAGTCCAGTTGAAAATTTCGGCAGTTTAATATTTTTTGTGAAGCTCATCTTCACGACTTCACATCACTAAAATTATCTTAAGAACTGGAAATCGAGGGCGTGTTACGTGTTGTGTACAGTCAGACTCCTTTGGGTTATAAATTAGCAGATATTAGGGAAATCATAAGCATGAATACTTTCGTCGCCCTTTGTGTAGATCAGGAAAACCACATGAATGTGGGTTCTATCAATGAAGGTGCAATCAAAAGATTTATTTCAGCACAGTTAGTTGCCGGTTTGAAACAGCATTTTTAGCATGTGTGACAAATTAAAACTGGACCATATTCATATTTTATCAACTGATGAGCTCATGAAAAAGCGCTCGCTCCATTCAAACTCAGAAGGGACACACCGCCAACAAATGTTGGCGGTAGATTATGCTTTACGACATCAAATCAACCTTTTGAACATACGTTCCCGAGCACTTATGTTAATCTTAAACTAGCTTTTAAATATTGCTAAGTGTTTACTGTAGTGTAAGTGTGTACTGTGTTTGTCTTTGCTTGAGACTGTACATAAAAGTAAAACAATCCTTACCTTGCTGATAGGCATGACGAAGTTAAGTCGGTAGGACAGTATGACCCGGGTGAGCAGCACCACGAAGCAGACATAGGCGGCGTTCTCGAAGTCGGTGAGCTGCGCCTCGCACGGACGGAACTCCACGCGCCAGCCGATCGGGGAGTTGGGCGGCGGCGGCTTGAAGCGCATCGTCTGCCAGTTTGTCGACTGGATGTTCTACATAAAATTATGGTGGTACCTTTAGACATTGAATCATTTAAAAGCTACTATCCTTTTCCACTATCCCACTGTGGCGAACACCAAAAGATGGTAGCTTTTTTAACATTTCCCTCTTCTGTGCCCTTACCATGAGTCTTTAAAAAACTGTCCTCGATATTGAAAACTATCGGATATATTTCTCGTGTCGTAAAGCAGTCGATGAATATGAAAGAGACAGGGCGATAGTATTCGATAACGAATAATATATTTCAAATTCATGGTAAGCCCACTGATACCAGTGAAGTAACCCACCGATAAATAACATTGCGGATTTTCGGAATGTTAATTGAGACCGAAAAGAATAGCCCACAATAGCAGAAGGCAAAAGTGTGTGGGAAAAGGTAAAAGGACGTCTTCGCCCAGCAGTTCGGCAATATATGACTACTAGACCACCGTTGCGTGTTATTTTATCCTGTCATTTGAGGATCTGGATTTTTACATCGAAAAGTACTAACGAAAGTACACTTACTTCAAAATGATCAGTATCATTTAAGTCATCCTGATGCACCTTCTCGGAGAACAGCGACACGGTGTCTCTAATGAAGAGGTGCGCGACGTGCAGCGCGAGCGGGTGATCGATGCCGCCCTCGCGCAGGCGCCGGTACAGCGCCTTGTCGTGCACTATGTTGATGTCGTTGTACCTGGCACACGACACTATGTTACTAACAGTACCTATACTATTGTTTCGAAAATACAGCCTTTTGTAACACCTTCTGAACGAATAGTAAAGGCTGATAAAGATTTAGGTGGGCCGCAACGCATTGCAAAAATCCGTCTACAATCCTACATCACTTTAGTTACTTTTCACCAGTTCACAAATTATCTACATTTTGTATAAATTGGCACAACGTGGTACAAGTTGGCCACCTTGCACAGTTTTGAATTGAAATGCCATAAGCTGGAGCTCGTTGCGGTTGTATTGTGCGCTTAACTTAAGCCTCCAATTGTGTTTTACCTTGGTGTTCAATACCTTATCTTATCTACCGCTGCCTATCCATTTTGTTTTGAATTAGCTATTGTTTATTTCAGCTCAAGCTTTGCAAATAGTTTCGTGTCTCATACATTTTTGTTTAGTTTTGAATTACCGAATAATGTTTCCTATGGCGCCGCCGTATCTTATCTTACCCCTCAAATCACCAAAGCAGATAGGTATTTGATTTAATAATTTGATGATACGCTTAATCGGTTTTTCGTCGCGGGGTGCGGCGTAAATTATGTTTTAGTATACATAATTATTAGAGAAACAATACTGATAAGTGATAACATTTGTGGCTAATTGACCTAAAGCTTCTAATACCTACTAATTACTCGTTTGATCATCTTTTCTTAAGATATTGGCAATACAAAGATTACATTTCACTTTTTATCTGTCTTTACACAGAGAATTAATGAATGCACTCTGCGGTGTTAATTGAAAGAAACGGATTATATCCGGTTTGCTTCACTGCCCATTACCTATATCGGTGTGGAGATAAGACGACTTTGAGTTAATTAGTCAGGATTAGCCTCTGGGCAAGCGCCTTGACTAGAGATTCATTTTTTTTACAATATATCTAAAAACGTAAAGAGACCTGTACCAGCATGCAAAGTGCATTTATTGTCAACGTAGCCTAGCTGTGTAGAGTGTACAGGTGTACTGAACCCTTAAATTTGTACCGAAACATATGACACTGTTAACTGTCCTCCACTGTACTCGATGTTACAACTACTTGAGCGTGTTTTTTATTATCTCGTCAGATTAAAATCTAAATCCTATCTCTAAGGTTGTCACACACTTGTGTGTTAACAAAGCGTCGCTACAACTAGTAGGTATTAAATAACATTATATTTTAACACAACTTAAGTATGCTTGGATGGTTTGGTCATGTTGAGAGGATGTATGAATGTATCAAAGTAGAAGCATGTTCTTTAGAAAGGACAGACCAGGTGCGTAGAACTCGCAACCCGCATGCATATTTGACCAGATTATGAACGCGGACGAAGCAAAACGAGTAAATAAGGGTCGCAGCAGGTGGTGTCATGTAGTTTCTGCCTACCCCCATTGGAAAAAGGCGTAATTTTGTGTAAAATTTGCTGTTGCCCTCGACCTTCGTCCGCGTGAAAATATTACTTCCCTATTCGAATCGGATTTTGTTAACAATTACAACGGTTTTTTTGTTGCACGGAACCCTGGTTCTTTTTCTAAAATAAAAGTAGCCCTAGTTACTCCTTATAACATCAGCTATCTGCCAGTCTCAAAATCGGTCCAGCCGTTTTGGAGATTAGCCGGAACAAACAGACACGCATTTTTTTTTAATTTGTATAGATGTATAGGTTATAACTTACTTTTCATTTTCCGGCGACAGATATGACGAGATGGAATCGTAGCGCGATTTGTTGATGCGGAACTTGTTGTTCTTGAGTGGCTCGAGGCCGCGTTCCTCGCGCGTCCGGCAGTCCACGGAGCCGGCAATCACGTTCCAGCGACAGTCCACGTCGGTGAGGAAGCCGCGGAAGATTGGAGAGGCTGCTGATAGAGCCAGCTACAGAGAAAAAAGATCATCATTCTTTACTGCTTTTATCCCAATTTATTGAGGGTCGGCGCAGCATGTCTTCTTCATCCATACTTCTTTATTAGTTGCTATCTTAGTAGTAGGTAAAAAATATTGAGGTCAAATAACAGAGTGGAGTTTCTTGCCGGTTCTTCTCCATAGGAAACGACAAATTTATACCGAGCGCTTAGCCTCTGACGTTGCATAAGGTGTCCATGGAGGTTTATGTGAAATAAAATACATTGAAGAGTGCATTGAGGTCGGTAGGAACAGATTTCTAGAGTCATGCAGCGCATGAGCATTGTATGGCTCTGTGGGTCTAGGTTAAAAACAATTTTAAAGAGCTTTATGTAAATAAAATAACGGTAAAACGACAATGTAATATGAATATTTCTCGAGTAAAATGTCAACTATAAACTTTGTCACAATGCTATTAATGATTGCAATATTTCATACATGTAAACTAAATTTTTATTTGTATCAATTTAAAGATTTTTCGTTTTAGGCATAAAAACAATTTTTGAGAATGAATAGGTACTTCTAATGACGGCTAAATAGTTGCTTGTTATCTGTAAATTATTACCTACTTAATACAATAATTAGTGTAATTAAAGCATGACGGATGTAATCGATCTCAATAGTGACCTCTTTATTGCGGGTTCCAGATCGTACGTCATACCCATGAAAATTATTGTTTTTATAAAATCATATTGATACTCCATGACTTGCACAGATAACACAAGGTGGTTTGCTATAGATAGAAATTGGTATAATTTTCGTGTAAGTAACTGATTATCGATCATAAATTGTGAAGTAGTTTTACTTAAAATTGATTTCCAATAGGTTTAACATTAAAAAAAAATACATAATGTCACGCCTGAATCGCCTAGGAAGGATTTCGCAGAGATGGTACAACCACATTTTATCCGGTAATGTTTAAGTCCCACGTAATAGGGGGCGCGCCTATTGCCATCGAACGGGCATACATTCTGATTAGGTATGGGTTGCTACGGTATAATTCCAGATTAAAAAAAAAAACTCAAAATAACTTTGTCTTGTCGCTTACAACCACTTGCACACGAGGAAGTCAGTAGATACTTAACGAACAACTATACTAACTATATTTTCCCTAAAGACCTGTCATTCCGAAGGTTGTAGATAAAATATACATAAGGTAAAATATTATTATGTAAATATGTATTGATGTGTCTTATGAACATACATAATAACATGTAGATATCACAATTCTTGGAACGGAACTAGTAGAAACGGATAACTCACCATTATGGGGCATAGTGGTGCTAGCTGGTCGTAGAGTGTGCGCGCTTCCGTAATGCAGCAAGCTTGGAAGGTAAGCTGCAGACAACAGCAGCCCATACCGAAACCCATGGCATCCATGTACACGCAGTCGGGCTTGGCCGCACCCGGCTCCACTACATGGGAATTATCCACCGGAATCTTCGTGTTCACATCTTTGAACACTAGGAAAAATACAAAAATACATTTGCATGTGGGTAAAAACGTTACGCGGGTAAACTTTGTATAAGGAAAGGTGTATGAGGTTGTAAGCACGTTTTATTATGAATACTTTTTATAACAGTTCATTCAATAATGATGTAGTCATTGGGTATAATAATATGAATAAACTGCAATGTAATAATATCAATGCATGACTGTTATATTCACCTAAGAATCATGTAGTATGCGTAATCATGTTCACGGAAGTAAGTAATAATATTATGTATAATGACTCGATGATTTTAGTAGTGTCTTTTTATGCAACTCACCTGGCAAATTAATGGCAACTTTTTCTCCACGCCTGTTTCGGATGTTTGAGGTCAAAGTTTTGAAGCGAGGGTGTCCAGGGAAGATGCCTTCGTCGGGAAAGAATAATGACTTCGAGACGCCATCTTTTGGCTTCGGGGGGAACGGTGGACTTGTGAAATTTGGACAACCTAATCTGGAAGCAAATATCAAATATTAGCATACTTAGCCTGTAAATAAAGGATGCTGAGTAAGGAGTCCGTTCGGACAACGATTTTATAATCACTGTTACAGAGTTCGTAATCGGCTGGAGGCTGGAGATCACCATTTGTTATTAACCCGTGGCCAAGTACCTTGTTCATCTGAGTAAGTAGAAGCTATTACAATAGTTGGTATAGAATCAATGTTATAAAAACCGCCTGTTTGATTGGTTTTGTGCCTTGACTTAGCAAAAACGATCAGTCTGGCCTCTAGCTAATTGGAGCTTCAATAGTTCATTTAGAGATGATCAAGCGACTGAATTTAGATTGTTTAAGATTATACACAGATGCCAACTTTTGAGTCTATCTCAAAAATTGGTTTCAACATCTGTGTCACACTGACACTCGGTCATAATAAAAAAAATTACAAATAAAATGGGCAAGATTGTGGAAACGTTTAGATAGTTTAGAATGGTAATAGAAAGAGAAGGTAGACGATTTATGTATAGCGCAGACCTGATAACTTGAATATAATTTACTATAATATACCATGTCAGGCAGTATTTGTAGAACAACACTAAGCCGACCCGTTGTTACTTCACGTATTCAGATTTCATTCGGCGCATGTCGATCGGCAAATTTAATTCGGGAATTCTGGTCGGCTCTGAAGAATACGAGCTACACCGAGCGGATTTTTACCGAACATATTCGATTTTGCCGCACAACCTATTTTAATAAAGTAACTTTGCCCAACAGGGAGAAAAATAGGTAAAAAAACATTCCTTACCTTGGAAAATTCGTTATGCTCATGATAACTTCTCCAGGAGGTAATAAGTGTGTGACTTCGGCTCTTCGGTATTGCATGTTCGCCTCTACTATATTGAAATGTGCTAGCAGCCCGCCGTAGGGCCGGCCAGGGGTGCCTTCCACCATGTATGATCCATACTCGGGACGCCACAAGGATTTAGCATCTACAACAAAATTAATCAGTTAAGTATTGTTTTGCTTCATAGTATAACATAACATCACGCCTGTAATACCCGTAGGGTTAGGCAGAGGTGTACCTGATAGTCCACCCACATATTGTCGCCAGTTATGTTACTAGGCCCATGCAATAGAGGGCGAGCCTATTGCAATCAACCGGGCACAAATGCAGAATCCGTGGCTGCTACTGAGACATTTCTGATAGAAAAACCCAATAACACTTTGCCCGACCCGGGAATCGAACCCACGACCTCATGCTCAGCAGTCGCGCGTCCTTGACATCTTGCATTCGGAAACGAAATCTAGCTGACCAATCCTTTCACCACGATCATACATCCAAACGCAAAGCCTTATAACCTGCAGAATCTAGGAGCATGAACTATTGCACAAGAGTTTCTTACTTAGTTGTCACTAACGAAGAATTTAAAAAAAACCGGCCAAGTGCGAGTCGGACTCCACGAAGGGTTTAGTACTAATTTAATTTATTGTTATAGCGGCAACAGAAATACACTGCTGTGAAAATTTCAACTGTCTACCTATTACGGACCAAGAGACACTGCCCGCTGACTGACAGACATACGGACGGACAGCGGAGGCTTAGCAATAGGGTCCCGTTGGTTACCCTTTGGGTACGGAACCTTAAAAATCATCATCTCCAGGCATTAAATAGGGGAGGAAAAGGAGAATGGGCGGAATTGCCCTGGCGTCCAATAGCGTTAAGATATATACCAATGGATAGATCTCTTTAAGAAGAACATTTCTTATTATGGCGACTTCTCTCGATTCAGAGTCAGAGAGGAGCTACAGAGGTCTAATGTTGAGAAATTAAGTTAGATTAAATACTGTTATTTCGTCAATTTTTTAACTTTCATTAATACTGTACGTTTCAAACATCATATTATTAGCCTATTAACATCATTTTCAAAATATTGACATCTTAAAATGCTATTTTAGGAGCAAATCCTTACTGTAACAGTAACTTGGATAGATCGTTAACACAGCCCCAACGCCCAATAGCGTCAAGATATGTATCAATGGATTGATCTCAACAAGAAGAATATTTCTTGCTTTGACAACTTTTCTCGATTCAGAGTCAGAGAGGAGCTACACTTCGGTGCCTAATCAACTACCTAGTTAGATCAATAAAACCGAACAGACTACGAATTAGCAAAAGTTGTATAGTAGCAAATATTCTAATTGAAAGCTCTTTCGAATGGTGTACGTCTTATAGCTATTGGTTACCCAGAAAATGTTAACTTCGGTGCTCAATTAGACACACATTTAGGTCAATAATTCCGAATAGACTACGAATTAGCAAAAGTGGTGCTAGTAGCAAAAGTTCTCTTTGAAAAGCTCTATTCAATAGTGTATATTTTATGACTATAAGTTGCCCGTAAACTCTTAATTGGTTTTAAATAAAATCTTAACTTCGGTGTCCAACTAGTACCTATTTAGGTCAATAACTCCGAACAGACTGCGAATTAGCAAAAGTTATGTTAGTAGCAAAAGTTCTCATAGAAGAGCTCTCTCCAATGGTCTATATTTTATTGCTATTGGTTACCCAGAAAATGTTAACTTCGGTGCTCAATTAGACACACATTTAGGTCAATAATTCCGAATAGACTACGAATTAGCAAAAGTGGTGCTAGTAGCAAAAGTTCTCTTTGAAAAGCTCTATTCAATCTATACTAATATTATAAAGCTGCAGGGTTTGTTTGTTTGTTTGTTTGAACGCGCTAATCTCTGGAACTACTGGTCTGATTTGAATGATTCTTTCAGTGTTGGGTAGTCCATTTATCGAGGAAGGCTATAGGCTATATAACATCACGCTACAACCAACAGGAGCGGAGCAGTAAAGAAAAATGTTGCAAAAACGGGGAAAATTGTATTTTTAATAATTCTACGCGGACGAAAGTCGCGGGGAACAGCTAGTAGTGTATATTTTATGACTATAAGTTGCCCGTAAACTCTTAATTGGTTGTAAATAAAATCTTAACTTCGGTGTCCAACTAGTACCTATTTAGGTCAATAACTCCGAACAGACTGCGAATTAGCAAAAGTTATGTTAGTAGCAAAAGTTCTCATAGAAGAGCTCTCTCCAATGGTCTATATTTTATTGCTATTGGTTTCCCAGAAAACGTTAACTTCGCTGCTCAAATAGTCACCTATTTATGTCAATAACTCCGAACGGAATAGGAATAAGCTAAAGTGATGCTAGTAGCAAAAGTTCTCTCTAAAAGGCTCTATGCAATGCATCATATGTTATTACTATTGGTTACCCAGATAACCTTAATTGGTTGCCAAGAAAATTTTAACTTCGGTGTCCAACTAGTCAGCTATTTTTGTCGATAACTCCAAACGGAATACGAATTGGTGAAAGTCGTTAAATGGCAAAGGTTTTCCTTGAAAAGCTCTATACAATGATGTATATCTTATTGCTATTGGTTACCCAGAAAATCTTTACTTCGGTGCCCAAATAGTCACCTATTTAGGTCAATAACTCCGACTGGAATACGAATTGGGAAAAGTCGTGTGACTGGCAAAGGTTCTAGTCAAAAAGCTCTATCTAATGATGTATATCTTATGGCTATTGGTTGCTAAGAGAATCTTAACTTCGGTGTCCAACTAGTCAGCTATTTAGCTCAATAATTCTGAACGGACTGCGAATTAGCAAAAGTTATTTTAGTACCAAAAGTTGTCATTGAAAAGCTCTCTGCAATGGTATGTATGTTATTGCTATTGGTCACCCAGAAAATCTTAACTTCGGTGCTCAAATAGTCACCTATTTAGGTCAATAACTCCGAACGGACAACGAATTGGCGAAAGTCGTGTTTCTGGCAAAGGTTCTCCTTGAAAAGCTCTATGAAATGGATTATATGTTTTTACTATTGGTTACCAAGAAAACCTTAATTGATGCCAAGAAAATCTTAACTTCGTTGTCCAACTAGTTACATATTTAGTTCAATAACTCCGAACGTACTACGAATTGCCAAAAGTCGTGTTAGTAGCAAAGGTTCTCCGTAAAAAGCTCTTTTCAATTATGTGTATCTTATGGCTATTGGACCTTGGGGCATATGCCTATACATCGATGCCCATTCTCCTTTAAACGGATGTTCGATTTTGTTACGTTGGGAAATACCATCGGCCTCGGCTTGTTGTTAATTTATACTTATGAATATCGATGGCCAAAACGCTATGTGAAGATATTAGCGTAGCCTTCGTTTACACAGAACAGATTTGCGTCTCGACATTGGCTGAATACTTTCCGCTCTATTTGGCATACTTCATTATCTGTGTTTTGTTTAACATCTGTTGGTCTAGATTCTAATGTGATGGCAATAATAAAGATAAGATTTGCAAATAATCATTATTTTACTCTATGAGGATGGGAAACTTGAATAGACAGAAAACAAAGAAAAATCTCCATAGGACTTCCTTCCCTACTAATATAATACAGGGTGGAAGGGAAACTGACGCTAAAAAAAAAGAAATTTAATTTAATTTAGAAATTTTTCGTCGCTTATTAAAATGAAAAAAAAACAGCTCTTTCCTACAAGACTGCAGTTTCTGCATGGTCAAAAGGTATGGAACAGCCGATTTTTTTTTAGCACCGGTGTCCCTTTTCGTCTTCTATGCGACAATAACTCTGCCTGTCTGTTACCGTCTTTACCTGAAAGGATTTGGATGGAAGGCACATAGATAACCAGGTCCTGGGTTAGAAGATAGGGTACATTTTAATCCCGATAGTACCTACGTTCCCACCCAGGGGGTAATTGTCGACTTTCATGCGATCAAGCAGGCAAAAGCCAATCCAGTATTTGCATTTATGCACTTGTTTGCATGATAACTAATTTTATGGCATTTCAATTTAATTGCATGATGAATGAACTAGTTGCTTTAAAAATATGCACAGTTGCAAGCGGCCTTGACTTATGCAGTCCATAATAAATTATGTATTCTACTACATAATGTAAAACACGTCAATAAGACCTATTGTGTTTACTATGACATACGGTAAGCATGCTAACTTGATTGTTTATTTTTACTAATTGTTTTTTAAACACTGTTTTAAGCTTTCAGGGTTTACAACTAAACTTATACTGTCACTTACGGGATATCTTCCTTATGGCGCTTGCAACAGTGCTAGTATAAGTTTAATTGTTTTTTATTAGTATAGGTCACACATGGAAAAAGCTGTGGTTTTTGTGGTAGATAAAGGTGTAGGTACGAGCAAATATTGAATATAAATAATAATTATGTTGGTCATTGGAGTAGGAACAGTTATAATATTAACGCTGAGAAGATACTGATTGCTCATTATTGAAATTCTTGCCTTTCTTTATTTCAAAAAAGCGCACTCCAAAAATTAGGAATATCACCTGTGTCATGGGTACGTTTACAATCATTTAAACTCACATACCTAAACATCCAGACCCAATTTTTTATACCACACTTTTGTATACGGCACCCCAGGAGTGTTCATGGGTTACCTTATCATTGGATTAACATTGAATGGAAGTAGCATATCTACTGGTACGGTAATTAGCGTACTATCTAGCTATCTGTACTTTATCTATTCTGTACTTCTATCTATTCTGATTATAATTAGGCGCAGAATAGACAGAAATATAGCTAGTTTCAGTAAAAGACAACAAAATCAACACAGTCACAATGATGTTGATGCGTTGTAAATAAGCACTACACAGTTTATGAAACAAGCAACGCGACACTTCCGTCCTACGCATTATGAATCCGTACAATATTATAAATGCGAAAGTAACTCTATCTGTTCGTTACCTTTTCATGCCTCAACGGCTGAACGGATTTCGCTGTAATTTGGCATAGAAATAGATCAAAACTTGGGTTTGGGCATAAGATACTTTTCATCCAGTTAGTAAGTTCGCGTGGGAAAATTTCCGACCCCCTAGCGGACGAAACCGCGGTCAAAAATCTAGTAGTTAGTCTAGGGAGTACATTGTACATTGACTAATGCAGATATAGATGTAAGTGCATGACATGCACAAACGGTATAATCAGTCGTTAATGAAGGAAAATAAAATATAACGTTTATAATATTGTACTAGCTGTTGCCCGCGGCTTCGCCCGCGTGAAGTTCGGTAACGTCCCACGAGATCATACTACCAGGATAAAAAGTAATCCAGTAATATGTTAATCCAAACTATAAACTATCTACGTGCCAAATTTCATCCAAATCCGTTCAGTTGTTTTCGCGTGAAAGAGTAACAAACATCCATCCATCCTCACAAACTTTCGCATTTATAATATTAATAAGAAGTAAGATAGGTAGGTAATGATCTTGTCTCTTCTTTGAAACTACATAGGTAACATTTTCCGTAAGTTATGGCTTCTGCATACAAACGTCCCCATTGATAACATAACCAACTTCGTCATGAATGACTACATACTAAGTACGTATGGGAACAATCAGTTATTTTATTTAGGTACTATGAATGAGCTATGATGTGGACATGTGGTCAATGAACGCCATTGTTACGGTTGCAGCTAGAAAAATTCCACGTGATTGTAATGTCTGTTTTCCTTCCCCAAGTTAGGTACCTACCTACCTATCTATTTGCAATTCATTGTTTTATGTAGTATAATACCTTTTAGGAAGGAACTTTCATACATTAAGTTTTTTTCGCAAAGCATAGTAGGTATAGTCATGTGGGATGTAAAAATTGATGGGTGAGCTGAAAGCTGAAACCGTGGCGCGTATGGTCTGCGTGGATCAAAGCTACAACTTTCAGGCTTTACAAAAATACTATCTACGTATAAGTAAATTATACGGAACTATGTACTTTTCACATTAGGGCGAAGTTGAAGACTGATACACACACACGGTTTTAGTAGTTATGAAGTATTCTAACATTTGAGTGCCTTATTTTGTTGACAATAACACTATAGATATTAAAATCTAGATAGAGTTATTATTGTTATTGCCAGTATGCTGTTATCTTAGCTAATTTAGGAGCTGTTATCACATGGTAGACTTTAGTTCTTCATCCCATAGTAGTAAAAAAATTGTCTAATTAGCAAAGTGATACTGGGATTGACTGCCCCAGTACCCTGGGTTCAAAGACTATTTCTATGTATCTTTATTCGCTGTGCCTGTGCATCCCATCCTACATGCAAGTATACGATATCTGCAGTATAGCGATACTGGTGTCAGGAACAAGTGATGAGAGCGCTGCGAGGCTACACCACCAACATTTAAGCGCGGTATTGCTTTAATCTTGCTTCTATAAAGAAGAAGTTAATTAATAAAAGCCCCCAAAACGATAGTTTATTTTGGTCTAGTGACTCGATTGAAGGCTCGTTGAAGCTCTACTCACTAGAGCTCAAATTACCATTTTGCGTTGGATGAATGAAAGAGCGGAGCAGAAGTCAAATCTCATCTAACCGCGTCTAGTCTCTCACAGTAGGTGGCGTTTAAAGCGCGTACACCGTTCACAAAGAAGAAACAAAGTACGTGAAAAGTAGACAGTTTGCCCTATGTGGATAGTATCTTACAATAGGATCGTCTCTCCTTTTATTGCGCCGGAAGAAAGACGCGCGAAAGAAGGTACACTAAGAGTACTTGACAAGCAAGTGATTAGTAAGTTTACTCATTTGAACCTACTGCTGCTGCGTTGATAGTACAACTACAAAATATTGATTGTCCCAGTCATATGTCATGACGTCATTTGACATAATTAGTTTTTTGCTGTGTCATTGTAAGTACCGCGAATGGCATGACTACAGAAAAATACTTTTTTTTTAATGATAACTGGTATTTTCAAACTATGAATGAGTAATATGGAGATGATCTTACTAATGAATCGTCACTTTTTTGTGGATATTCATGCTTGCTTACATTAAATCCATGCTCTTTTGTCAAGAATTTGATAGTGTCAGTGTCATGCGGCATATCTTTTGGTTTTCAGGTCATAAAGATATTTTTCTGAATGTGTGCAAAGAATCAAAGCAAAGGGACAGCTGTGTGAATTATATTCGCGTCAATTATATTCCGAACATTTTAAATAAGGTGTTTCACTGGTGGCATACATGCCTAGTAAAAATTAATATTTTTCGTTTTTGCTTTGTATTTGTGTCACCGTTACTTATAACAGAAGGTATGACATAATGAAATACATCAAAAGATTTGTTTAGTAATCACATATCTGATGTTGTCATAATTATGATAAAAATAAAAGGTATGCTCATTAGGGAGATGTTATCATTTGCTAACTTTATACTCGATCTAGATCCAGTAACTTTCCAAAGTAACAGCTAAAAGACGGATACGGATCATTGCCGCGAACTAAGTTTCCTTTGATTAGGGTTGCCACACTTCCGGAATTTTAGCCCACTGTCCGGAATGTGGGGGGATAAATAACGTCCGGAATTTCCAAAACTGAGAAAAGTAATACACAGTAAACTCAAATGAAAGCTAAATTGATATAGGAATCGAAAGTTACTGTAATTTTATACATATAAGTAGTACATGATTATAATATGAGTAGTTTTATGTGATTTATATTTTAAGCACCCGGCAATATATTGCAACAGACTTTGAAAAAAAAAATCTTATCCTAGAAGTAAACCTAAAGCACAATGAATAGGAAAGAAATGTCCTCAATTTTCCGGAAATTCCTCCGGAAAACTTTTTTGTAGATCTGGATAGGTACCCCTACATTTGATCAATGAAAGATCTTGCGCGGCATTCAAAATACCTATGTATTATTACTAGCCCGTTGTGGCCCACACTAGCGCAAAGGGGGTTCCATTTTCTTTTGCGATTTGAGCCCAATAATTTCAGTAGTGGTATAAAATCGAAACTACGCGAACGCGATACTGTTTCGTTACTATCAGTGCCGTCTTTTCTTGGGGCATTTTCGAGTAATTCTTGTACATCGCCTGATTCGATCAATAATACGTGTACATAAATAAGCCCGGAAAATCTAGTAGGTACGTTAAAAAAGATGTGTTTAAAATATTGTAGTTATTATTGTCTGATTCACTGAATAGGCTTGGTCCAACACCAAGCCTATGGTAGCACGAAAATAAGTTCAATAATGTTTGACCATTAGCAGCACATAATATTAATTATCTGTCATGTCATGATCTCGACTCCAAGGCCACAATATAGCAGTTTTTGCTGTGTCATAGTAACTATTTAACCAACTCTCAACAGAAGGCATGACTTGAAAAGTTTAGTTTATTTATTATCGTATCTGAGTTTTTTCTAGTGTATGAGTCATTACTATGTAACGTTGTAGCATCAGCTAAATATTTAGTATGTGAATTATAAAGTATGCTCAAAATTGGTATGGGTCTGTTATTTTACTTATTTGATTATATGAGATTATTTAGATTTAATAATTCTGTAAATGCCTTTTTTTGCTGAAAAAGATTCAGTTTATTCTAATTCCTCAGCACTGGAAATGTATAGGTTGATGTACTAACAATAACTCTAGTTTTTTTTAAAGAAATATATAAAAGATGTGTAGAAAAGACAAATAAAGGAACTAAGTCTAGCTGAAGCTTTGTTTTATTGCAACTAAGTATTATAATGTTTTCTTAGCATGCAGTTGTCATGTAATTATTTATTACAGTTATGTACTGTGGCGAGTGATAGTTAAGATTTATGTGAATCCATTTACTACATGATAAAGATTTAAATTTATAGCAACAATATTTTTGTTGTAGACTTTAAGTAACATTTCATACAAAATGAATAGTTTAATAAAAATAATCTTTATTAATATCATTTATAGTATTTCTTTTAAATTGTTTTGAAGTAATTTGAAGCCAATCCCAACATAATTGAAAAGGGTAGGCAGATGACAAAGTTGATTTCTTTGATGGTTTTTAACATGAAACAATAATAAAATCTGAACCATGCACCTAAATTCTGCATTTTTCTTTAACTTTCAATCAGTAAAAAATACTTACTTAGGGGATCTTTTAATTCTGTCTCCTGCAGTTTAGGCAGTAGTTCATCGGCTCTAAGGCTCACTGTGGCTCGCTGCTTCTCGTCATCAAACTTTACTATTATGTACTCCACCTGAAAGAGTTTACATCAATTACCTTATATAATAAAAACATAACATCACATAATTGAAGCGGTTATTTGAATGGTTAGGTTATGTACATTGCACATCCAGTTTCTTCCAAGGAGGTTATTTTTGAGTCTCAAGTAATAGTGGGCCTATTTCCTAACAACTGGGTGCAAGTGCCTGCCAAGAGTCTGGCTCTTGGCAGACACTGAGAGTTTTTTACTGGAATTAATTATAAACAATTTTCACTGGGTGGGACTCAGGATTTCACTGCTAATGTAAGTATACTTCTTCTAACACATATTACAACATATTTTTCAGTATTATGAAATAGAGAATTCTCATCATTTATTTTTATACAAATAGTACAATAGAAGTATTTAGTAGAAAAAACTTTCTGAACATTAGGTTAGAAAGTAGATTTTACTTCTTATTCTGCTAAGGCTGGGCATTCTTTTATTTCTGTGCAATAAGAATGAATGAGTGTTGAGTTTACATTATCATAAAACAAAGTGTCTTATTTTATTTATTATTGAATTGAACAATTACTTACAGCATAATTGTTAACAATACTTTGTTACAAGAATGTCTTTGTTTATCAATATTTAAGTGTATTTTTAACATCTTTGGATCCACCTCATCGTGTGATGTATCATGGTATGGTCTACAAAAATGATCTAAGAGCCATCCATTTGTCTAAAAGTAAAGGATCAATACTGAATGTAAACAAACCTCATCTCCCCACTTGAGTACATCTCCTGTGCGCTCCTGGAGCTTGCAGTACAGGTTGATGAACTGCTCGATGCCGTGCTGACGGACATGCTCCGCCAAAGCCTTCGTCTCATCCCAAGACAGAGGACTTCCTTCACTTAACAAACCCATCTTAGCTACTTGAAGGAAACGAAAATTTACACGTGATCTGCACAAGTTCACAGCAAAAAAACTACGACAAATAAACGCGCTCCCCTTATAGATACTGTTCATGTAATGCTAATCGGCTAGGAACATTGAATATCACCAGTTTATAAAAAATGCAACGTAAAATTTGTTTTACGACATTGGACATAAAAAGTACACCACAGAAAAACTTGTAATCACGCCGAAATAGTTATAGGAACTTTAGATTTCCTTCAACAAATTCAATTCGAAAGAAAACAACACACAATTTAACAATTCACTTTTTTAAAGTATGTTGATCCCGAGACCGAAAGACGACCGATTACTTTATTTGTTCATAATAAATAGAGACAGAACCAGACAGAAATGAAGTTATATCAGCGTACAAGGCTGTTCTGTAATCACCACTAATTCAACATTTTTTTTATCAATGGAACATCTATTAAATGTCCAGTACATCTTGGAAGACGGCGAAATATGTAACTAAATTAAAATGTACTGAATTTGACAGCGTTTTGACGTTACCCTAGGCAAGCAGCGCTGCCATGAAGTACCAAGATAACTTGGGAAATGAAGCCTGCTGTCAAACAGCCAAAATAACGTTCCATTTCCAGTAGAACCTTTTCAAGGATAAAATTCGATACTTTTAACGTCGTTTATTTGGTTGAACAAAAGCGTATATTATTGTAGAGATATTGAATTATTTATATGCTTTACAGTTTGGTTTTCAGGAGCAAAACATGCAAAACGGAACGCTGATTCAAATTTCATTCAATGTCCACCACAGACTACTATATAATACTAGTGGTCTGCTATTCCGCTCATTCAATACTACAGATAATAAAAACTCGTGAGCTCGTGGCTAAATAAATCAGTGACCGAGAGCTTCAGTTTTTTATTTTAGGCTTAATCTTGACCAGATTAAGCCATTCCTGATTTTAAGTATCAAGTTAGGATCTAATTTGTTAGTACTTGGTGGAACAATGATTTGTTAATGTTTCATGCTTGCTAGTTTTAGCGACAATATGTATCTGAAGTTCACACTATGTTGTTGTAAGTTATAAAATGAAATGAAGTTATTGGTAAGTACTATAAGTATAAAATAGTATAGTAATTAATGACAGGACCTTCCTCGCCAGTGGCGCCATCTGGTGACCTCGAAATCGATGGCCCTCATTGAATAATTAATTCTCTCCTTCATTCAATCATTCACTTTAAAGTGCATTCACTCACTCATTCAATGGTGACAGTAATAATGAAAAGTTTCGCGTTTTTAATTCCGTATTTTTGCCTTGTAAAAACATAAATTATTGTCAATTGGCACTTGAAAAAATGTGTGTTCATTCATAACTAGAGTATAAATGAGAAATTATCATATGAAGGTTTGGTTATTCCGGTAATCAACAACCAGCACCATGGTGCCTGTTGCAATAGAAGGATGCACCCAAGGTGCTGAAGGTGGAGGAGCCCGGGGCGGCTCCATATCTCTAGCATTACTTATAGATTTTATCGTACAGAGAACTTACGATGAACTCACGGTATTGGCTGAGCTGTAAGTACCACAACATAGTCAACATTATATGAAATCTCTGAACATGGTTGTTAATGGTGTTTCCTGATTACAGTTTACCTCGTAAAACGGATATGGAGCGCAAAATTGAGATATACAAATTCAGCGCGCGAACACGGCAGTTGTTTGTACGCTTGTTGGCCCTCGTGAAGTGGGCAAGCAGTGCCACTAAAGTGGACCGCTCTGCACACATTATGGCATTTCTCGATAAGCAAGCCTTGATTTTTGTTGAGACTGCTGACGTCCTGGCCAGAGTCGCCCGGGAGACCCTAGTTCATGCAAGGTATGGTTTTGGTGCTATGTAGAGTCTGTAACAGAGAACCTAAAACTCAATCAAATGCTGAAGTTAATTGGTTAATGTTATTCAGGACAACCTATCACAGTAGCTAAAATGAGATTTGTAAGCTAGTGTACTGAGAGCTAGTGCCAGAGATATGGTTAGGGTTTCATTAAACACTCTCAGGTTTCTGAGTACTGTACTCTAAATGCAAGGTTAGAGTTCCTACAAGTTTCCAACAGTATAAAATAAGACACCACTCCATTTCTGAAGCTGTTAAGTTTTTAAAGAATTACCAAACTAACAGCTTTGAGAAATTGCCCTTACACATATTAAAGGCTTCATCTGCAGCTTTAGATATGAAAATCCTTTTGGATTAAAACTTTGTCATATCAAAAGAAAATTGGGAAATCTCAGCAATGCAGGAAAAAATATGACAAATATAATTATAATAAATAAATCTTGCTGCTGTGTCCGCAGATGAAGACACTGCTGGTTGTTCTGATGTTCATCCAGGTTATTCTTTTATTTATACATGATATCCAGTATTAGCAATTTGGCAACACCAGTAAATCGGCACATTATTGAAACCTCAAATCTTTTGAAAAGACACAATTCCTCACATAATCCATCTAGGATTGTATGATTAATGATATGAATGAGAAAGGAGTAAATGATGCTGCAAAGTCTGACAGGGGAGAATGGAAGAAGAAGAAAAAGTGTTGTACTGACCCCAAGTAGAATGGGACAAAGGCAGGAAGATGATGATGTAATCTTTTGAAAAACGTTCTTCTCTTTCTTTTCTCCTTGAGAATATAAGTGATGGCGAACTTCTACATCGTTGCTTTATATTCCCAGGCTACCAACTTTTCACATGGCTGCAGCAGTGGAAGTTTTGACTTTGGGCACATACAGCAGATTGCCCGCTGTTATCAGGGAGCGGCTGGTCCCCCCTCCGTCGCTAACGGCCGGCGAGCGCCGCACTACATTGCGTGCTCTTGCGCATGTTGTGCGCCAACGCCTCACTACTGCATCTTTGCCCAGTGATATTAGGAACTTGAAGGTATGTTTATGTGAGTTAAAAAAAGATAGCATTAAACTATTGATAGTAGTTTAATGTTTGTTGTGAAGACAAAGCAAAAATATGGTGCAATATAAGGTTGTATGACTAATTTTACATTATTTTAACCTGGGTTTAGATTCACCTAGTAATCAAGAAGAACCAAGCTTACACAAATATATATAGTTTTAAAAACTGAAAGAAAAATATTTACAGTAGTCAAAAAATCCTTTTGAAGGTGGAGAATGGGCGTGCTACATTTACTGTGGGCCAGGAATTCAGTGTCTCTCTCACTGTTATGGGAGATGCACCCAACTTGCCGTGGCGATTGTTGGATATAGCAATATTGATACAGGACAGTGAAACTGGAGGTAAGACTACAGATACACAAACATGCCATAACATAACTTTTATCCAAATCTATGCACAGAGTGCCTACTGGTAGCCATAAAACGTGAGTTATTATTAATTTGTAGAATCTACAATATCTTGTCATTTTCTAAGCAAGTCAATCTAATGGCCTTTTTCCAATAATGCGTATTTGTGTGCGCGTGCGTTTAAGCGCCGCCCTGGTCTTTGTCTATTATTTGTGCGTGCTATACCTGCATGTGTGCTATACCCGCACACATGCAGGTATAGCACACACGCGGGGCATTCAGCGTGACATTCAGCGTAACAAGAAAGGCAACTCATAGCAAAAATGGCTAGTAACTAATACTCACTAATTCGAGCAAATCCTTTCAGAGGGCAAGCCCCTAGTACACAGTTCCCAACTGGCATGGCTGCGCGGCGTCGCACAGGCGCGCTTGGCTGCGGCTGGTCTCAGCGGCGCGTTGACTGCGCTGCGCTTCTTTTGCCGCTCTCTCTCGCTTGAGCTGTTGTACACACAGACGCTGAGGCTGTGTCGCGACCGCTTGTCCAAGCATCTGCAAGTTGATAGATACACTCCCGGACAGAAGCTGCAGGTTTCGTATTGGAGGTATGTTGATATACAGAACTTGGATTAATAGTTTATTTATATTACTTGGTGATAATATCTATCCAAATTACTTCATATTAACACATTTTCTGTCAGTATCTTTTCACACTGAGTGAACACAAATAGTCAGGATATATCCCTTGAATATTATATAAAACAGACGTCTTAAGCTATTGAGTCAAGCTAATCATCGTTTGAAGGACTGGCAACCATAAAAAAGCCTCTAGGTTTGGGAGGACTGAATGCAAAAGAAGAGTCAGGCCATGTGCGACTTAGAAAAGGCAGCTATCTAGTAGTTTACTGCGATAGCCTGCTTAGATAGACAGATCTCATTGTCATGTAACGTTTTTCCTCATGGAGCTAGGCTGCGAGCTAGGTAACCGCCTCATCATTGGGGCGGAATCACACGACACAATTTCGTTGCATGTACTATGTCGTAGCTACTTTCTTTTTTCGTGAATCAGATGTGATTGTCGAAGGAAAATTTCTTCAATATGACGAGTAAAATTGCCGCCTTGACTAGTGCAGGTGACTAAATTTCCACCATTTATGTCGACACAGGTCAAGAGTTGACTTATCCTCGAGACCTATACACCGTTAACCAAACTGTCACTTAATAAATATTGACCTGTTCGACTAATCGTTAATAACACAATTCCTCAGGGAGCTAGGCTGCGAGTTGGGCTACCGCCTCATCATAGGCGCGGAAGGCTCGCAGCTGTGCGTGTGGCACGTGCCGGCGCTGGCGGGAGGCGAGCGCGTGGCCACGGCGCTGACGCCGCACGCGCCCTCCATGGAGCGCCTGCTCGCGCACACCGTGCACGTGCGCTCACGACAGAGGCTGAATGATCTTAAAGTACTGCTTAATGAAATGGGGGTAAGTAAAAATTCCTAAGTAGACAGATATCATCATTAGGCTTAGATATATTTATCCGTTGTTGGAAAAACTTGTTTTAATTTCACCAGTCGTGAATACGCAATACCTCCCCGCTCCCCCATTTTTTTCAAATCTTCCAACTTCTAACGATCGTAAATTAGGCAGTCTTCAAATTAACATAACTGTACTATACCTATAATTCTTCTATCAGTTTGATACCAAACTGTTCAGTCAGAAAATAAGTCTTTAAGTTTTTTATTATTATACCATGTTCATCAGGTGGAATGCAGCGTGAGCGGCTGGCCCTGCGTGCTAGCCTGCTCGGTAGTGTCCCCGTGCCTGCGCGCGGAGCAGCTGCTGGTGTGCGTGGGCGCGCACGGCGGGCGGCTGCGCGCGCGCGTGCCGGCGTACCCCGGCACGCCGCGCATGCCCGAGCTCGCCAACGCGCTCGGCGCTACCAACGTCACGCAAATCAAGACGCTGCTTACGCAACTAAGGTGAATTTTATGACTGCTAAAAGCGTCCCCATGTTACATCAGCACTATAATTGAAATTAACAACAAATAACAATAACTTCGAATTAGTATAAACTGATACAAGTTCTGATACAAGATAGCATTACACTTCCCAACATCATAAATTCTGGTTGATTCAAGATAAAGCAATCTTAAAATTAAGAACCTTCCAACATCCCTTGTTTTTAAAGCCTACCATATAAGCCCGACATATTTTCATCAAGTCTGTAAATCTTGGCTGTTTTGGCTTTTAAACTCGAGTTATTCATAGTACAAGTTTACGTTAAGTTACAAGTTCAACAAAGGTAGCGAAACTTCATAAAATCCTTAATAATTTTCTCAGGTTTTGGCTAGTAGCTCGTCGTTGCGAGAAGACGCTACAGCACCTTCCCGCGAGCGTGTGCGAACACCTCCCGTTCCTGCACGGCCCCGACCACCCGCTCACCAAGTTGTCGCCGGACAGACTCTACGTCACGCTGCATAGACATACTGATCATATACTGGTGAGTATAAGCATAAGACTGATGTAATCATTGTATAACTAAAGGACATAATAAAGAACCTAAAAATATCCGATTGCTGGTGTACCAATCCTCCAAAAAGCACAAATCGCTTTTCCTTTGCTAATAGGTATGTTCCTTACTGCCTATTCTGTAGGCATCCCTTAGGTGCCCAATTAACAAAAACACTCCTTGACAGTTGGACAAGAAAGTGAGATTAGATTAGAACCAGTATAGAATCCAGCTCTCACAAAGGTTTTGTATCTGCTTGTAACCTAGATACTATGTTCCAAAATTTTTGAGTGAAATAAATAACTATTGTATTGTATTGATTATAAAAGTTCCGATATTCATTTTTGTTTTAAAAAGTATAGTTTGACTTCGACCGTCATCGAAATTCTCATCATTCAGCTTTTGGCATTAAATACTGTCATGTATTGTTCAGATAGTGGAGATGAAAGAGGTAGCGGCCGGCAGCACAGCTACGACCAGCAACAGTTCCAACAGCGGCAGCGCTTGCTCCGTGGCGCTGTCCTTCCACCTGGCCGGCGCCAAGCGGTGCACGCCCGAAGAGTGTGAGGACGAGGTACGCGCACACTAAAATACACCTTTTAATTATTGTCTTCAAGTGCAAAATTGTACGAACATTGTTTCAGTCAAAAAAATAACGCGGATGTGCCCGGGCGTTCTCGAGTATTTAATCTTCGCTCACAAAATCTCTTTTGCACTTTAAGACACTGATCATTTATGGTTTATTATTTAATACAATTAAAATCTTTTTCAACATAACACTAAATAATGTCGATCCAAATGTACTACTGTAATATTTTGTTTGAATGCTATAGAGCTCTGCCAGCAGTTCGTCGACGCCGGCAAATGCACCGCGCGCCTACTTAAAACTTAATTCTTTAGTTGAACTGGACACATTCACGCTGACACATGGGCCGTTCACACCGCTCGATACTCCCGGTAAGTACTTACGAGTAAAACTTTGATACTAAGACTGTTGTTAAGCGCTCTAAATATGTGTTATTCATCACACGGTGGAGGAACAGCGACGCGCAACATTCAGCACAGGATTCTAAACTCAATAGCGTAGAAATTTTTCGTCGGCTACTAAACAAAAAGTCAACTGTTTTATACAAAGTGGAAAGTGTCTACATGGTTAAAATGTATGGAACACTTAATTTTACGAACAAAAAAATCTGTGCTGAATTCGGTATAATAATAATATCTGTAACATTATCAAAATTCCATGCAGGTATGCAGCCGGGCAAGCGCAAGTTATCAGTGGCATCCCAGCGCGCCGTGCGCGTCCGGCAACCGGCGTACTTCATACCGGAGCTCGCGCACGTCGTAGCCGCCGCCGACGAGCGCGTGCCCTTCGTCAACCTCGCACAGGAGGTAAGAAATATAGCAAAAATAGTTACTCGTTACACCCGTGGATAGGTTCGTAAAAATGAAATAATTGTCTGTCCCACGCAGCTGGCAAGTCGCGGCGTGACGCACGGCGGTGTGCAGCCGGAGTGGAGCGGCTCGGCGCTGGGCATGCGCGTGGTGGCGCTGCCGCGGCCGGGCGGGGCGTGCGCGCGCGCAGCCGCGGCGCTGCGCGAGCGCCTGCTGGCCGCCACCATCCGCCTCACCAACAAGAACCAGACGCGCGTGTGGACCGCCGAGATCGTGTTCCACGGCTCGCCCGTACGCACGCCTAACCCACGGGAGCAAGGTCACTATTGTACTACTGTTGTGTTTCAGATTACCCTGGAAGTAAAATCGGAAATTGAAGAAGTTTAGCTGTTAAGCTCTTTATTCTCATTTCATGAATATTTAAAACATCCCACTTAATCACTAACACTAAAAACTCGCAACTCGATTCTGTTCCCGTCACTCGAAACTCTCTGTGTCTGCTCGCGAACTTTTTTCGGCACTTTTTCAGTTTTTACGTAATTGACCCAAAAGTGCACTGAGTGCAATGCAAACATTTTTATTTGTGATAATGGTGCTTGCAACAGCGCCGAAATATCAGAAACTCAAAACAAACAAACAGGATATTTACCATGTTTACTACATGGTAGATATACCTAGTGGAGGATGGGTAGGACTAGTGGAATATAAGTTTTTAAACTGTCATAGTTACTAGCATTTTCATTAACACTAAAAATTCGATATTTACCTTGTAGTAAACTGGTCCTACCTATCCACCACTAGCTAGTACACATGCGGAAACCAATATTAAAATCACCCTATAACCATAATTAAAACGCAAGCAGCTCTATCGTTGATTGCGCCTGAGGTTGTGTTACTTTAATTTCCGCCAAGTTATAAACCGCTCTCATTTTCATTTATCTGTGTCCGTCTCGCAGGCGAGCGTCGCTGCGTGTACTTGCAGTACGACCTGGGTACCGACGCAGGACGTACGGCAGACGCGTTCCTGGCCGACTGGGCCGCGATCGTACACCTACACACCTTGCTTCACGACTTCATGCTCAGACCAGCGCAGGGTATGTATTGACATATTTTTCTTTATGAATAAAGCTCTTACTATTCTGCTCTAGCGGCATACTGTGCCTATGATATTCCCACTGTTAAGATACACTCCTCCTATTCTGAGGTACACGAGCCACGAGAGCTTATATCAGGATAAAAACAATCCTATGTCCTAACAAGGACGCAGAAAGAGGTGGCGACATGACTAGGACTTGTACAGCGAGGGCTGGTTCCAGTTGGCGCGGGAAAAGAGTTCCTGAAGGTATTGGGGGTGGCATTTTTCCAGCGGTAGGACAGTATCGGCTAACCAAAGAAAAAGGTTACCTAACCTAATCCAGGTCATGATCCTTCCGTGTGCCAAATTTCATGCAAATCCGCTTAGACGCGAAGATGTGAATTCATGCTAAAAAAAAAACTCCCTTTCAGATTTATAATATTAGTTAAGATAAATTATAGTCATAACAATGTGCCACAGAACGCGAGAGCCTGTGGTCGGGCGTGTGCATCCGCTCGTACACGTACCGCTCGCTGGTGGTCGGGTTCGGCACGGCGCAGCGCGCCACGGCTGTGCTGCAGTGGTCCGCCAGCTCGCAGCGCTACACGCTGGCCACGCCCGCGCACCAGCCCGCCGCCAACGCGCACCATCTGCTGCACCACCATCTCGACCATTATATCAACAGGTACAATGATCTTTTGACGCACGAATATCAGTGTCGGGCGGGCGCTTCTTATCATTATAATCAGCCTCCAATAAATGTTCCCACATTGTCCTTTTCACGTCAATGTCTTAATTTATTGTTTGTCGTTTTCTTGTTGTCATGTGTAATCATGGGTATTTATTTTTATACTCTATCAATTTGTTGTCCTATTTGACCCAAAGGTTGACTGGTAGAGAATGCCTTGTGGCATTAAGTCCGCCTTTGTACGAGTACCACTACCGCACATGAAGTTACAATGTTTCAATCAATGTATAATTCGTCACAGTCACAAAGACCTGATGTCGTTCGGCGTGGTTCTCCGCGAGACGTACGGGCCGCTGCTGGCGCTGTCGCGGCTGCCGACGCTGCCGCAGCTCGGGCTGCACCACGTGCGCACGCTCATGCCCACGCCCACCTTCACGCTGCTGGCGCACTCCTGGAGGAAGGTCAGTTAGTTAGTCATATTAGCGAATGACAGAGCTGTCCAGCGGCTGTGCCATTACCTCGAAGTAAGATTAAAATAAAATTGCTATAAGAGGTGGTGGTAAGCCTCCAAGTAGCAACTTACTGCTCGGACAACTTTTATGTTAATCGACGTTTAAAGATGAAGAATTAAGGTTGTCATTAATTTGACATTGGCGTCGGCTTATGTCGCAGCAATAAGGGCACTTGCCGAAGTTCAATATTGTTGGCACTGACATATTTGTTAGAACCAGGGAGCTTAGGCCCCCTGGTCCAAGGCCGCTTTAGCAGAATCATAGTATGAATGACGTTACAATAATTGATCTGCAACCTGCGACTGTGATTCTGATCTGTTCCGATTTTCGGTACCTCGGGTCGCTTGTCCAAGGGGATGGCGAAGTAGACCGAGACGTAATGCACCGGATCAACTCAGGAAGGATGAAATGGCGACAGGTCACTGGAACAACTTGTGACCCACGGATGCCCCTCAAGTTAAAGGGGAAAATATACAAGTCCGTGATTAGACCTGTCGTACTGTATGGATCGGAATGCTGGGCTGTGAAGAAGATGGATGAAAAAAGATTGCATGTAGCGGAGATGAGAATGTTGAGGTGGATGTGTGGTGTGACAAGAATGGATAAGGTAAGGAACGAGTATATTAGAGGAAGTTTAAAAGTTGCGCCAGTTACAGAAAAGTTGCAAGGGAATCGACTGTCTTGGTATGGACATATGATGAGGAGGGACGAATCGCATGTGACTAAAAGAGTGATGAATATAAACGTTGATGGATGTAGAGGGAGAGGAAGACCAAAGAAACGATGGATGGATTGTGTGAGGAATGATATGAAAGATAAAGGAGTAAATGATAGCGTGACGGTTGACAGAGAAGAATGGAAGAAAAAAACGTGTTGCGCCGACCCCAAGTAACATGGGATAAGAGCAGGAAGATGATGAACCTGCGACTGTGATTCATATTATTATTCTAATATGATTCTCAAAGCGGCCGTTTTAGGCCCCTAGGCCAAATGTGGGTGTAGCTACTGACACGAACCACTGTACAATCAAATTCTGGGAAGTATGTCATTACTTCCCAGAATTTGATCCTTATTAACACTATCGAATGCTGTCATAATACAGTGTGTGTTTTTTTCCAAAATCATCTAGGAATATTGATTTTTTCAAAAATCTAATGATGCAGTTTTAGTTTTCATCAAAACCGGGCTCGAGGCTCTTTTGAGTATTTTTCGCTATTCCTCATAGTTCCGGATTTGGCCATCCACGCCCACTTCCAAAATTCATATGTATATACATATATTAAACCTTTTCATTTCTCGTGTTAGATCCGCATAGTGTACGCGGGCGCGTATTCACTAGAAGTGGGCATCCGCGGCGGTGGCGTCATCACGATACGCGACGGATCTTACTCCAAGTTCGAGCGCAACACTATCGTCGACGAGTTCGCTCCTGCTCTCGGATTGAAGGTAACATACAATACATCTTCTTATTTTGTCTGGAGACGAAGAACTGCATCTTTATTATTTTCAATTCTGAAGGACTTTGAAGAAATTCGTAATATACCTTAGAAATTTGAAAAATTCGTCTGGTCGACAGGATAAAAACCGCAATTAATGTTATTGAATTTTCAAAATGAATAGCATTGGGAAAGCAAGTCTCAACGCAATTACCCCGTTGTAACTCAACTGTATGAAAATTGTTATTGCGATAGAAAAACAGCTTATGTATCGGTTGTTATCACAGCTTATGCCAGCAGCATCGCCCGCGTGGAGTTCAGAAATTGTCCCACGAGATCGCACTACCGGGACAAAAAGTATCCTATGTTTTATAAACAATGAAATGTAGCTACAGTCCACAGTTTTTATGCCTTGTGACTGCACAAGGCATAAAAACTGAAAGTACTTTATTTGCAAATTCCAAAGCGACATACATCATACGGCATACATCCATCCTCACAAACTTTCGAATTATAATAGTAGTAAGATAACATAATATCCTTTGCTTGAATTCTGTATGCTCAGGCAATTTCTTAGTTTCTTTGTTCCTCGAGTACTGTAGACACACACACACACACAGAGTCACAGACGTGACAGTATGTTTTTAACACTAAAAACATTACTGTAATTTGTTTTATCTGATTAATACCTATAAACTGATTCACAGGCATTCTTGTCACGCTACGTAGAAGACAATATGAGCGCAAGACTGCTAGCTGAAGACGACAACCCGCCTTCACCCATGTCACCAATGCCGCCAGGTACGAATTAAATAAATAGCCTTCAGGCATCCCAGCCCGTCTATGTTCTAATGCCCTTTGTCTTTTATACTTGTTTTGTTTAGTTATTTTTTACATGGCATTGAGGTGAATGCTTTTTGCCTCCGATGTATTTAATTTTTAATGATATTTCTAGTTGTATAAATCTTTGTAATTACTATGCAATCTTAATAACGTTTAATTGTAATTTATGAATGTTTAATTTTGCATGTATTGATATAACAAAGTGAAGTCCGCATTCTCTCAGCATCTGGCATTGTATTTGAATGTGTTCAGCAATACAGATTAGATTTGAATGTCAATCAGGAGGGCTCCGCTTCCCGGCGCCGCTGACCCCGCCACAGCCGCACACGCCGCACTCGGCGCCCGTCACGCCGCACCCCGCGTCTCCGGCGCAGCATCAGGTTACTTTTTCTGAGAATATAATTTAATATCAGTCACGTGTCATATTAGAAATAGAATCATTGCAGAGATGGAGTTGTTCTAAGTTATTATATCGGATGTAAAAATACCGGTTAGTCATTTCCTAGCAATAATTTTTGTTCAATGTAACTAATCTTTTTGTACAAAATACTTAAATGGGATTTTTATAAAAGACGTACTTATACCAAAAAATATTGGGTTAATTTTAGATGGGAGGCGGATCGTTCAACCTCACGTCTCCGCCGGGAGGAGCGGGTGGGGCGGGCGCGGGCGCGGGGGGCGGGGTGTCGGCGTCGCCCGCGTCGCCCATGGCGCCGTCCCCGCACGCCGCGCCCGCCGCCTCCCCGCACCCGCCCCCCACGTCGCCCTTCACGGCGTGGCCGGCCTCCCCCTCCCTGCCGCGCCCCTCGCCCGGCCACCATCCCTCGCCCAGACATCATATAGATCATAAAGGTGAGTCGACTTACATCTGTCCTGCAGTTTCTGACGCAATTTCTCAAAATTAAACGCACGTCAGGGGCTGTGATTGGTTAATTGAATTAAATTATCAACTTTCAATCGTCTCATTTAGCCAGCCAGATAAACTGGTGAAATGTGGGTGTACTGTGTGATTATTTTTCGTCTTTATTTATTAAAATGGTACCAGGAAAACACTAATATTTCAAGAAATGTCTAACATCGTTTAAAAGAAATAGACTGTCCCACCTGTATTGATGAGAGATACAAGATAACAAGAGACAAGATATGACACAAGTAAACCCTCCAACGCTAATTTGTCAGGTCCTCAAGCCAGCTCCAGCGGGTCGCGCGTGGCGGGCGGCGGCGCGCGCGGCTGGTCGGGCGCGACGGCGACGCCGCTGGCCGTGAGCAAGCTGGAGACGCTGTGCACGCCGGCCGACCCGCCGCCCGGCGCGCCGCCCGGGCCCGCGCTGGCGCCCGTGCAGCGCTTCCTCGCCTGCGTCTACATGAAGCGCACGCTGCAGCGGTTCGTGCAGCAGGAGGAGTTTGTGAGTGCTGTTTCATGCAAACTAATTGCGTTGTTAGGGTTTTCCGTTAGGGATTTATCAGTAGCAGCTAGGAGTCTGGATTTATACTCGGTTCATAGGAATAGAATCGCCAACTCTTTCATGGGACTTAAAATAACTGACAAAATGTGGGTCGGATACACCTCTGCCTTACTCTTCGGGGCTTACAAGAGTGAAGTTATCTTATTAACACACACTATAGCTTACTGCATCTTAATTAATGTGCTGTAATGCGGCATGTATTGCCGTCAGTAACGTAAAACGACAAGCAAGCCAAGTAAACCGCCAGCATATACTAATGTCAAATATGTCGTTCACTCCTCACGTCCCATGTTTATGGCGTTACAATGATTGTATGTGTGTGTAGCTGACACTGGTGTCGGTGGAGGCGACGAGCCTGACGTTCCGGTGCGAGAGCGCGGGGCTGGCGGGCCGCGTGGCGCTGCACCCGCAGCACATGCAGTCACTGCACCTGCAGCTCACACCGCTGCCCGACCACAACAAGGAGGCCTGGTCAGCGGACGACTTGCAGGTACGTAATAAACTCAATGAATTAAAGTAAAAGGGAAACGTCAGCAGGTACTAGCGGGTGGGCGACGCTATTCTTATTAAACTTCATGTTGAAATGGACGCTTGCTTCTTTTAATACAGTGTAGTACTTAAAAACAGCTCCTATAAACGACGACGAGATTATAAAATCACATTGAAGCATCACATGATTTTAATCGAATATTTCCGTCAGGTGATGGAGAAATTCTTCGAGCAGCGCGTGGCGATAGCGCCGTACCGCGCCACGGCGCTGCAGGGCTGGACGCGCACGTGGGGCGCGCCGGGCGCGGCGCTGGGCTCGCTGGTGGCGCTCATGCGCGCCGAGCTGGCGCCCGCCGCGCCCGCGCTGTGGGCGCTGCACTGGGCGCTGCGCATCCCGCCCGCCGCGCCGCCCATCGTGCCGGCCGGCCAGCCCGCCGTGCTGCTGGCTAAGCACAAGATACTGTTCTTTGTGAGTACAGATGTTATGTTCGAGCGCACTAGCTCCTGTCTAGATATATAGCGTTTATAGTCATTTCGAAGGAAAAAATTGGTATAAATGGGCTCATACATACATAATCAAATCGTCAACACGAATTATAAGTATGCTCTAGGTATCAGGTTACCTGTGAGTAAGTCGGGGCTGTCGCATCAAGACATGTAGTTATGTTTTATTTAATGCAACATAACACTAAGTTTAGTTGAGAAAATTAACACCTGGCTTTCATTTTACATAAACGACCTTGTTGATTGATTATCTTTATACTGTATTAGCTTGCATTGTAATTTAATGTCTATTTGTAATTCAGCATATTTACTCCACAAAATCCATTAAATATGTTAATAACAGCCCGGCAGAGAAATGACTAGCACTAACCCGACATTGATGACGTATGTATGTGTTCAGATCTGCCTGACGCGCGGCGACACGCAGCTGGTGCTGCCGCTGGTGTACGACATGCAGCTGAACGTGACGCAGCTGGCCGACAAGCAGAACGCGCAGCCGCACCTCATCGCCGTCAGCTTGCATCTCAAACGGTACCACAACACATTATTCACATGCATACATACCCTACGCCACCTGCTACGATCCTTACATACTCGATTTGCTTCCTCCACATTCATACATCTGATCATCCGCGGAAGCCTTTCCTAAATATGTTAACTCACGCCTTTTTCCTATGCAGCATAGGAAAACCGTAAAGTGTAGTGTAGCAGGAGAAACTACACTGCGCCCTACTGCTACGATCCTTACATACTCCTTTTGTTTCGTCCGCGGTTATCTGGTCATATACACACGTCGTTTGCGAGTGCTACGCTCTCAGGTGTCCTCAACATTTACATTCATGACTCTTTTAGTCAAATGCGATTCACCCCTCATCTTCACATGTCTATGCCCATATAAGTGCAACCCTAACAGAAACTGTTTCTATCCAGGTTCAACGAGTTCAACCAGTCGCACTCGGAGTGCACGCTGTGGCCGGCGGTGCGCGACCTGCTGACGAACTTCTCGTTGCCGCAGGAGGCGCCGCAGCCGGCCGCGCCCCCGCCGCCCTAGCACCACGCGTACGACGCCATATAACGTCAGGCCTCCGCCCGGACTGAGAGCACGAAGTACAGTGCCACTGACTTGTGGGACAAACTCATGCTGTGAACTCCTCGCTGCAGTGATCGCCGAAACGTGGCGTCAAGTGTTAACTTTGTGTGTGACTGTGTGTATGTTTTGTGAAAGTGACGAAAATACGTACGGCGCTTTTTCGTTACATGCGTCAAAAACACTTAAGCAATTATCAACTATAATTTTGTAAATAAAGTTAATTTGGTCTTTGCTGCTCGATGCTGTCTTAAGAAGCACCTCGCAATGAGTCTTCGTTTCGCAGCCCTCCGGTTAAGGTACCATTCAATTCCTCGGCTTGATTGCGAAATACTTTGCAATATATGATTTAATACGATTGCTTTTTCGCCGCCTGAGGCCGATGGTGCGCAACAGTTCACCGCTGTCGCCTGCCACACAGTTCCGAATGGTATCTTTAGCGGCGCTTGCAGCGCGTGACGTGTTGTAACAACGCTAGGTTGCACACTGAAAGCGCCAATGTCGAGCATACACGAACTTGTTGTAAAACTTATGTTTGTACAGAGTGTTTAGTTGTAAGCTAATTACCGCTTATTGTTGTAGATTCAATTCACGAGCGCGGGTCATGTGAATCTTATGTCACAAGGTGATATGGTGTAAATTGGAATAATTGACACGCGTTCATGTACTGCGATATTATTGTTCATTAGCGGGAGTTTCGTCCTGACTAGTGATAGTGGGATATCATGAATTAGCAAGTAAGATCTAAAGAAGATAAACCTTTTACAAGAACCTATGTAAATTATTATTTAATAAATGAATAATCTCAATTCGGTCGCATTAATTGTAACCACCATCATCTGCCTAGCCTTTTCCCAACTATATTGGGGTCGACTTCCAGTCTAACCGGATGCAGCTGAATAGTCCGGGAGGTACCGTTGCAAATAAAAAAGTCATAGTAAGCCGTCTGATATTGTCATCGATGGTTGATCTTATAAGACCAATAAGTAAACCAACCGTCAGCTGCTCAAGTAGCGGTGGATGCGGGTGTGGGCGGTTCCGGAAGTGGTAAAAAAAACGATTTGAAGTCATAGTACGGTGGCTGAAACTTTTTTCATAAATAGTTTACATCATACTGAGCTTAAAAAAAATCGTCAGCTGCATGGTGGAGGGGGGATTATGCTTCAGCCGCTCACATAAACTTGTAAACACGTAAAATAAAGTTATAATACGCCGGATGAAATTTAACAAAGTGATTGTTAAAATTATCAAAAGTACGAAAACAACAATCAGCTGCGTGGGTAGCGGTGGAAAGACCATCAGCTGACGCAGTAAAGATACAGATTATTCGAGTAACGCACAGTTTCTTTCAGGGTTCAGCTGACAGAACTCCCCTGTCCGCACCCAGCTGACTGATTGTTTTTGCACACGTTATAATTAAACTACAGTCTTGTCAAATAACGAAGGAACGCCGTATGTAATAATGGTCGCATTATTAGAAATTGTAACCAAGTGAAGGTTATTTTTTAACTCGAGCCTCTAGCTGCTAACCAGGTCACTTATGTTTTTCTGCGGAGATTCCCTGACATATTTGAATATTGATACCCATGAGCCATAGACTACTATGTATTAGGCAGTGAGCCATCTCTGTTCATCTCGTCCACACGGCTTCGGCTCTCTTTCCAACAACAAGATCTACGGGCCAAAAATACCTCATTAAATCCAAATTATCCTGACCTTTTTGATGCTATACCCTTTTGTTGCAACATGACACAATAAGTAGTATTCTACTCTTTGGTCTGACATTTCTACGCCAAATTTTTAACACATGAAATTATAGCTGGCTTAAATTTTATATTTTATTATTTAGCGACTTGCAAATTTATAGTAATCATGGGTTCGCCACGCAAGCAAAAGTCAATGGAAACGATTCTCACATTTGACAATAGAGATACGGTATGGACTTTATGTAATCCTATTTAGCCGTTTGTTTGTTACCCGCACTAAGTTCGCACGGGTGTTGTTTACTTAAGCGCTACCATCATTGATGCCTAAGCATCGCTAAACCATCCTCATGAATCGTCATCGTACAAGCCAGAAAATAATCCGTTTACACACACTTTTTTGTCGTGAAAATCTAAGGTTCTAAGGAGTGTAAAAGGCTCGATAACTAACTTCCATAGTGACCCAAAACGATATCCACAGCAAATCATCCATAGATTTTCATCTGAACGACTAACAAGTTATTGGTAAGTGTAGCAGAGTCAGTGGTCGATGGTGTGGTCCACGACGCACATCGCGGAGATGGACGACATGTCGGCCCGAGATGCCAGGAGGCGCAAGCGCGGCCGCCGCCGTCTGCGCATGGGCTCGCTCGCGCTCAGCGCGCTGATGACCATGCACTGCCGACTACCATCGGCAGCACTTACAAGCGAAATATGTAAGTTATTCTTAGGTAAACGGTCATAGCTCAGAGTAATTTGCAGTCAGTTTTCGTTTAGCTCGATTTGTACTATACGCGTATATATTGTGTGTCAGAGGCCTCTTTCAGTGGCTCAAACAGTAGGGGAGAGATCCGCAGACTCGGCTTGAACCGGACAGAAAGCTTTGTGCAATAAAAGCAATTAATAGTCGTCCGAGGTGTGTCGGTCGAATCGCGGCGTCAGAACCTAAGCGAGGCGAATTACGTCTTTATTACGCCACATAAAGCTGTTTCTGACCGCTATGTGTACCTTACCTTTTGTTTCTATAATTTTTGTCTCGTTGTGATCATGGGCCTTGCTGCAGTCATAGTCAGATCTATTATAATAATGAAGGCAATAAGCGTCATAATATCCGAAGCCCAATAGGGCATAAACTTCTGAAGAAATCCCTCAAGTCAAAACCGTAAAAAGTTAACACAGTGTACCTGGTATTCTTCAGGCATGGTATTGTTTCTTTAAATATATTTAAGGTTTTTTTCTGGCGTACCTGATTGTCGCTGTGGCAACTTTCGCTAACCCTTTGCGACACTTTGAAGTGTACCTTGGACAATGGAGTATAAGCGGGCCTGGTCGTGCTTTCAGAATGATTCCCATTTTTGAAGGTAAGTTAAGATAAATCATCATCATTCTCATATCCTTTTCCCAATTAATTTGGGATCCGCACCCAATGTCTTCTTCTTCCAAACTTCTCTATTACTCGTCATCTAAGCAGTTTCTTTCTAGCCATATAAAGGGTGTAAAAAGACCCTTAACGAAGCCGAAAGGTACTTGTTCTCCCCGTCATTGCGATCATTTTTTTGTTCTAGACCATACCTGGGAACCTTCTACTTTCGGAGATATTGGGGGTCAAAGTTCCAACTTTTTCACAAGTTCTTTTTAAATACATGTTTTTATGTAAGATTTTTACTTTAAACACCTTCACGACCTTCGTACTATTCAATCCATCCATCAGCACAATGTTTTGAGTACGTTACATTGAGTTTTACCGTAAAACGTGATTTTTCACCCTAAAAAAAAAAGTTGTTTCCCAGCGATAATTTTTGCGTAAAGTTACTTAGTTTGATGTACAGAATGCCTGGTTGACGGCTTGGTGAAGGGTCTGTTTACACCCCGTATTATGATCATTCACACGGTCCATCCATCGTTTCTATTTTCATATATCACACCACAAAAATCACAATACTGAACTTCTAATAATCAATATTTTGCATTATACAGGAATTGGTGTAGCAATGTGCATTAATGCCGTAGTGCGCGCCATCTCTTGCTGTACAATGGCTTCCATAGCTGCGTCGTATGTCTACCATTCGGTGTCCGATGCAACGCTACCCTCCACGTACTGTCGGTGAGCACATTTGTATTTAAACATTATAACAAACTGTTACCGGCCGCACCTAGGTATAGCCGGCTAGAACTAGGTGTAACCTTATTTCGTCTTTTAGCCGTAACATATACATCAAAAGCATTTCTTATACATGGGTTCACTTGATTTTTAGAAATATTTGCGGGAAGTTATCAATTACAATACCTACACGGTCAAAATGTATGGAACGGCAGATTTTTTTTTAAATCATCATCTTCATCATTTCAGCCGAAAGACGTTCACTGCTGGATATAGGCCTCCCCCAAGTGTCGCCACATTAACCGTTCCCGTGCGTCTCGCATCCAGCGGATCCCTACAACCTTCACAAGGTCAACGGTCCACCTAGTGGGAGGCCTTCCAACGTAACGTCTTTTGGTTCGCGGTCGCCACTTCAGATCTTTTCAGCTCCATCGGCCATACGTTCTACGAGCGATATCGCCCACTGCCACTTAAGTTTGGAAATTCTTCGGGCTACGTCGGTAACCTTGGAACTCTTACGGATGTCTTCATTTCTGATTTAATCACGCAAGGAAACTCCGAGCACGGCCCTCTTCATTGCCCTTTGGGTGACTTTAAGCCTTCTGATGAGGCCCATTATGAGCGACCACGTTTCGGTCCCGTATGTAATCACTGGCAACACACACCGGTCATAAACTTTCGTCTTGAGACACTGCGGTAAGTTGGACGAGAAGATACCACGCAACTTCCCGAACGCTGCCCAGCCGAGTCGGATTCGACGATTGACCTCTTTCTCGAAGTTAGACCTACCTAACTGGACCGTTTGTCCCAGGTAGACATAAACGTCTACATCTATAACTTCAAGTGTAGAGTCTGCGATCTTGATAGGAGTGGGTGTTACAATTTTGGTGTTTGATTTTTTCATGGGTTTTTTAAAATAACCCATGAAAAATTTCTATTTGTCGGGGGGCTCAGAATTATGTACTGAATACGAGGTAACCATTTTCGCTTCGGTGTCCCTTCCACCCGTATAATTGATTGAGAACGATTTCGTAACAGAATAAAATTACACACCCATATGCAACCTTGTATGATAATTATGTTCTGTGACTGTGATTTCAGTATTGTGGATCCCCAAGCATTATTAATTTATTTTAATTCGAACTGTTTGAGGTTGAACGGCAAATAAAAAATATTATCAATTTCATTTTAGGGATTTTGATTCAGAAATATATGATCCGGTGAAAGCGGATCTTAAAAATTTACAACGCCGGGTAAGTGTTTATAAATGAGTACAGTCACGAGCACTAAAGGTGTACCGTCAAACCTTACAAGATTGCCTGCCATTGCCATTTAACTATCGTGTAGCACAATTACACATTAAAAGTTTTTTTTTTTTAAATATTTAAAGTGGAATCAAAAACGCAAAAAATTTGGGCAAATTTGTACGGTTTGACGGTATGTTACCGGCCAAACCCGAAACCAGGCCAAACCAGTTTGTCCTAGTCCAAACCGGTTTACTGTTTTGTTGCACTGCAAAGCACTGCGACCATCTTGGAAATAGCGCTCGTCCCCCGCTGCCGCGGCGGCACCGCTGGCAACGCTCACTAGTTCGTTTGTGATGGGCCCTCGTGCAGCCTAGGACAAACTATGTAGTTTGACCAGATATCGGATTAAGTCGGTATTTGGCTTCATCATCATCATCATTCACAGCCTGAGTTCAGCCACTGCAGGGTATAGGCCTCTCTTTTCTTCTGCCAATCTCCACGTTCCTGTGCCAGTCTCATCCAGGTTTTGCCTGGATGAGACTGGCACAGCATCCCAATGGCAACTATGGTATTTGGCTTAGGCCAAACTTATACTTTATCAACTTTTAAAAGTGATTTTCTCCTACTGTATTGATCTTTGCTTTTTGTTGCGAACTTAGTAATAGAGCTGGTGATACTAGACTAGACCTAATTTGCAACAATTGTGTGTCTAAACTAATAGTAGGGGAGCCCACGATGCTAAATGGGGATTTACTCGAGCGTCGAAGAGACCTATTGGGTTGCAAAGCTTAGATGATAAGAAGAAAAAAATGTTATATGATATATACCTTTTCATCGGTGGGGAAAGCGGCTATAGATTTTTAAATATGTAAAAAAAAACTGTTGCATGGACATCCTCGAGCGCGTCAGATATTGATAGCATCAATGCCCTACGTATTTTTAATAATGTACGTATGTTAATCTGATCGTTTGCATGATGCGGGTGGTTGTATGTAAAGGTTGAAAATGAAAAAAAAAAAAATTTAATCGAGCGCGTCAGATTTTCTAAGGGAGTGTTAAGTGCACCAAAAAAAAGCTCTCATTCACTAATCTGACGATTTCGATGGGACGCAAACTCGCGGCCATTTTCATAATGTGCAAAAAAAATTCGCCATTTTGAAATACTCAAGCGCGTCAGATTAAGATAAATATGGTTCATCTTTATGTTCTAAACGTACTGTCTCATAATCTGACGAGTATCTAGAGGGATTCGCCTGATCTGACAAAAAAAACATTAGAAAAACGGTTCACCCTAAAGGCCATCCCTGTAACTTCCCGCTAATTCCATTCCTGGGCGCTTAAAATTGTACTTATGACATGTGACATGTGTTTCGGAGCTATTTCCCGAAACTTGTGACGACAACATTTAATGATGATTCCATCAACAATTCGAGGTTATCATATTATGTTCCTCGAGACTTTCGGATAACCGGCTTGCTCCGACGATATTCCAAAATATTTACACATTTTTTTAATGTTTCTACTGTATTTAATTGTTTTTTGTAAGGTACTTTCACCACAAAATACACATTTTAAATTAATATCACTCATATTAAATATTTATAAACTTTAATTCACATAAATAATATTCAAATAGCAAAAAAAGCCAAAACGTTGGAAACACGTTGTAAACAGTATGCCACTATGCACAGCTGTGATGGCGTCATGGCAGCAGAAACCAGAGTGGGGACGGAGTGAGAGAGTAATAGATAGAGAAAGAGTGAGAGAGGAATAGAAACGCGGAGAAGGAAATGTAGGCATCACGCAGCTAACAGCATTTAACTTTATCGACGAATTTTTGTTATTTCGGCTTGCGGAAATCGTCAGATTATATATTTTTCATTATTCTTGAATTATTTCCTTTAAAATAAAAAAAATGTAGCTACGCTCGAGAATGTCGAGATGACGTTTTTTTTTTTACAACTTTGCTGCCCCCCCTTTTCTTTACGTCACTCTCAAATTGTCAGATTAGTGGAATATACACTTTTTAGGATGTAATTAACTCACCCTACCTTAATCTGACGCGCTCGAGAATTTCTGATGGTCAATTTTTTTTTACTAATCTGATCCTGTATCCTTCACGGGCGGCCTTATATATGGGCCTCATGTTTGGTGGAGGTACTTAACCGGGTACAAGGTATCCCCCTGTATATTAATCTGCCGCGCTTTAGTAAATCCCGAAATCCCTTCTAGGGCTCCCCTACTATAAGTTGTTACAGGGATTAGAACGTTTTTTGGAATGGCTAATTCGGAGAATTCTTCGTCGTTCTGTACGTAAGTTCAAAACAGGGTTAAGGTTCCGACCCATCGTAGTAGGGAGCCCACTTTTTTTTTTTGTTGTAGCGGCAACAGAAGTACACATTCATGAGCCCGCTGACAGTCAGACGGTCCGTCCGTCTGTCTGTGGTTTAGTAATAGGGTCCCGTTGGTTACTCTTCGGGTAGGGAACTCTTAAAAGTAAAAATTATTAGAAATAGGATCGATTAGCACCATTAAAATGTTTTGTGTAAAATGGCCATTTTCTTGCTAACTGTACTTTTTTTTTATCTGTGAATGGGGATCAAAATTTTACGAAAAACTATGGTCTCCTAAGACTATTTCGTGTAGCTGCAACGGTTTAGGTAGTTCCCCTTACTGCCCCGCTGAAAGTTTGCACCCTGTATACTCTCTTACACTCGCCCTGCCTTGGTAGAGTGTCTCGGCGAGATTGTACACCCACCTTTAGGGACGGAATTTATTTTAAAATTTAATCTACCCTCTTCACCAAAAAAGGATCGTTAAAATCGCACCACTCACAATGTAGGAATAGAAAAAGATGGTTGACTTGTTTAACAAAAGTTAAGTAACACTCCCCAAGGTAAAGAACAAGATGAGTGATCGGTCTAAGAAAAGTTAAGCAACACTTTCCAAGGTATAGCACAAGATGGGTGACTTGTCTAACAAAAATTCAGCAACACTCGCCAAGGTACCTACAGAACAAGATGTGTGATATTATGTCTTAGAAGAGTAAAGAAACACTCCCTAAAGTATAGAAGAAGATGAGTAACTTGCCGAAGAAAAATTAGTGTAGAGAATCTTCTGCTTTTTTAGCGTCGGTTTATAAGTCTAAGAATTGAGGATCCTGCGCTACATGAACGAGCAAAGCGACCTCGAAATGTTAGCACCCTACTCCGAATAAGTTAGCTTTCTTTTACCAGAAATAGATGGTACTTGGTCGACTTAATCCAGGAAATTTTAAGAATTAAAAGGATTAAGGCTGCATTATCGAGCAAAGCGAAAAGAAAAGCTCAAAGCCGGCTCGGATAGGTTAGATGTTCCTGTGTCCCTTCATTCAGAAATAGGAATTAGTTGTTTGACTTGTTTTATAAAGAACTAAGATAATAATAAGCTGGTTCAAAATGCAAGTGAAAGTAGGTTACAAGAGCGAGCACACCAAGCTCGAAAATTTTAACAGCTTACCTCGACAGCCTATGACCAACATTGATGCTTTTATATTTGTCTGCACTCATTAACAAAACTTTATATTGTAGGAGAAAATAACTTATCAAACAAATACGAAATGCCGTTTGTGTGTATTTTTCCACAATGTACATTCACCATCATCGGCTTTTAGATAATTTATGGTCAAAATATAATCTATCTACATGCTCGACTTTTAGCAATCTTGTGTAGGTATTTTTTTTTTGGGTGGGAAATCATCAAATAGGGTTTATTTGATGATTTCCCGCTCTGGGAGGAGTGGGAGGGAGTGTCAAACTTTGACTGACTAAAACCCATCCATGTTCCTTCTTTGCCCTTTGTGTTCCAGGGCCGCGGTATCTCTTTCGAACAGTCCCGCAGCGCCGGCAGGCTAAAACCTTGTGTATTACTAACTTGCCTATTGGAACCTACGTATAAGGGGTTCTTAATTTATTTCAGTCTCTATCGAATTTTATCGATCGATCATGCGAAAATCAAATAGATCTGTCTCTACCACCGTACTTTTACCATCTAAATAAAATGAACGAGTAACTAGGTACATATTCGTTTTTAAGGCATTATCGTATTATGTTCCAGTTTGGATCCGCAAAAGTAAAAAATGTAATTGAGGATTATCACAAAGCCGTTGGGTTGAACTTGAATTATAAATTATGGTGGAGGAATGATTCTTTTACCAGGTAAAGGTATCGCACGTACGCTAATTTAATTTAAGTTCAGGCTTTAATTATTTAGCAGCTACCCAAGCTTCCCAATCATCCCGTCCCATCAAAATCACCAGCGTAAAGCTCGTGTATAAAACGTGCTAGCTTTATTGTCCCCTGTAGTTAGAAAAACCATGTCGTGAAATTAAACTTTTATTAACTATTGTATTCAGGAAATGTTTTCAATTTAAATATTGTTATTGCAGACGTGCGGCAAACAGCAGACATGAGCCACACTCGTTTCCTTCTAAAATAAAAGTGTGCAATGAAACATACACCGGAACATATCCTCCTATGCACACCACTCCTGCATATAACTTTTTCTAGTACGTTACAATCATCATTCTCCTGCCCTTATCATAATTTATTTAGGGTCGGCGCAGCCTGTAGGTATTCTTCTTCCGTACTTCTCTATTAATCGTCATCTCAGCAGTAGCCTCCTTTCCAGTCATATCTTCCCTCACACAGTCCATCCATCGTTCCTTTGGTCTTCCTCTACTCTTGCAGCCATCTACATTCATACTCAACATTTTCCTCATTCCTCCGCATCACATGTTCATACCACGATAACCGATTACCACACAACTTTTCAGTCACCGTCGCCACTTTCAGACATCCTTTTCTAGTAAGTTACAATATTTTAGTATAATATAAGTTACATAGCGTGTTCCCTCCGTGCCTCGGACCGGTTGTCACTTATAAATCCTTGACAGTCGTTACAGGTAGCCAGTGACCCGAAAGTCTGACGCAAGTCCTTTATTCAGAAATAGATGCTATTTAATTGACTTAGGGAGACAATTTTAAGAATAAAAAAACCTGGCCAAACCAGGCTCCAAGAGTGAGCTCGAAAATTTTAACACCGTAACCTGGACAGGTTAGAATTGTTTTGACCCTACATACAGGAGTTACTTGGTCGACATACAGACCAAGTCAAGATTCAATAGGAAGTAGGCTGCAAGAGCGAGCGAAACGAGCTCGAAAATGTTTTTACACACTGGACAGGTTAGAATTGTTTTGATCCCTAATACAGGAGAGTTATATGGGCGACTTATATTTGATTTAAGAGAAAGTAGGCTTTAAGAGCGACCGAAGCACAGTATAAATATATACAGTATTGTGACTCGGCCCTATCCTTGAAATAATTACCTACAGCCGGGCGGTACGTTCGCAAGCGATAGGGCTGCCGCGCCTAAAGTATTTAAAAAAAAATACATAAATATATATTTTTTAATTAAAAAAAATGAAATTAGTTGTGAAAAATAGGAAGTGTTCGATAAAAAATACAAGTTGTGTCTTTTGATTAGTAAATTTAATAAAAATTACAAATTCAAGACTAAGTAGGTACAGTCCGCGAGATCTAAGCTGAGCTTTGCATTTGTGTGAGTGATTACCAAAAGTAGAGTCAGAAAAAAAACTTTAAAAAATATATTTTTATGTTTTAGGTAGTAGGTATATAACATAAGTGGGAGAGGTATACAAGTTTAAAAATAAAATAAAACTAAATAAGCAAAATTTTTTAAAATGAAGGCTAGCTATGATAATTATGTATGACTGATGAGTACCTACATATGTAAGTGTGACTGAGAAGTCAGAGATCATTAAATAAAATTCAAATATAAAAAAAAACTATAACAATTATTCTTCTCCACCGGACATTGCATCTTCATCAATTTCATTATCATTCTCGTCATCATTTTCACTCTCGTCTGATGTGTCGTTTGTGTTAATAATAAATCGTTCCGTTATATCATCAAGAGCTGCGTCGTGACCACGAAACTTTGTTTCTTCTTTTATTGCGTGATCAAACACATTTTTCCATACTTCGACACTGATAGTGTCAACTTTTTCTTTCGCTAACCTCATTATTGTATCCATATTAATTGATACGTTTTTTTTCGCCACGTATCCTTTTATCATTGCCCATATATTTTCAATTGGGTTGAAATCCGGGTGGTAGGGTGGTAGACGAAGGACGCTGTGACCATGTTCTCTAAGTAAAGTGTCAATTTTATATTCAATAAATCTTTGTTTGTTTTGCAGTATCAATTGATAGAGTTGTGGTTTAAGCATCGATGTAGAGTGATCAATATTGCGAAACTTGAGCCAGTCAATCATATCTTGTTTACGACTATTTGAGTTGGGAGCGGGATTTTCTAACGAATTGTGGTAAGATGCATTGTCTACCAACACAACGCTATTGGGCTTTAAATTTGGAATTAATTGCGTTTGTAACCATTTCGTGTAGTTTTCAGCATTCATATTGTTATGGTAATCACCACTTTTTTGATTTGCTTTGAACATCAGCAGTGCATTTGGTATGAAACCGTCCTCTCCGCCGGCATGAACTATTATTAAACGATTTCCTTTAGAAATTGGTTTCTTCAAACCAGAAGTGCTGCCATCTGAATAAGATTTCGAAGAAATGTGAGTCGTGTCTATATATGTTTCGTCGGTATAAACGACTGGCCTGCCCTGAATGCGATATTCAGAAATTTTGATCAAAAAATTGATACGTAGATAACGTATCTCATGTTTTTCCATTAGAATTTTTCTATTATCTTCTGTCCTTTTCCATTTAAATCCTAAAAGAGACACTTCTTTACGCAATGACCAAATTGAACCTGGATAGTTTATTTCTGTCTTCAACTTTTCATGTATTCGTTTCATAGTTGGCACCTCTTTATCAGTAATGTGAAAATTATGAATAGTTCTTCGGATTACCGCTTTATCAAAATCGTCAATGATAATTATATTTTTCCTGCATCTGGTCTTTTTCGGAGATTTAAATTTGCTTTCGTCCTCCAAAAGACGTTTGCCTTCCAATAAAACTCTTTTGACAGTAGACAGCGCGATTCCCGTCGATGTCGCTACCAATTGGGCTGATGTAGTGACACTAGACATGTCTTTGTCGTTTATGTCTTTAAAATAAGTATTTAAATTACACAATATTTCTTTTACTTGGCTATTTAACGTTTTTCTTATTATTCGTTTATTTGTGTTGGCAGACATTTCTTTTCCTAGTATCTATATAATCGAACACAAAAACAAAATAATATTAAGAATTAAAAACGTCACGCTGCTGACAGTACAAGGGGTGAAGTGTGGAAAGTGCGCGGCGGAGATCTGTCGCGCGGGGGATGCACCGCGCCTCAGGCCGGTTGTTTAAACCGGTTTAAACCAAGCAAAAGATGCGCCGCGCTTTAGGCCGACGTCACACCTACACTATCTATGTGCACTCACACAAATGCAAAGCTCAGCTTACACCTCGCGGACTGTACCTGGATCACTCGTGTGTCACTTTTTTCACCCTATCTCCCTCTTATTTATTAATGAATCCAGGTACTTTAATTGGTGGAAAAAGCGAAATACCTACCTATTAAAAAATAAACAAATTACTTACGTATCTACTAGTAGGTATATATAAATTATTTAATTGTCTTACCTTTTGGAGTTTCCAGGTAATTTAAAAATGTTACCTCTGAATGCGTTATTGAAGGATTCAAGCAACCAAAGACAGCACAATAAAGTCTATTTTATAATATTCTCTTTGCCATATTTAGTAAATACTTGTTTATTTCAATCAAAAATACACAAATCGCACGCTTACTGCTTTTTGCAAGCAGTAAGCGTGCGATTTGACCATCACAATCACAACGTTCGTTCGTCAGTGCGTCGCATTCGCGACTTCTTGCGTACTGAGTGTATACCAAACTCGAGGCTTTTAGGTATGATATATTTCCGTATAGATATTATTACCGTGACCGAAGCTAGCACGAAAATGTTTACATCATGCCTTGAATGAATACAGATATGTAATTTGAGATCAAATTATCTACCTACTTACGTGCTCCATTTTGTGCGACCTTATGTATGACATAATTGCCTATTAAGGCCTCGGGGCATCGGGCTCCTAATTTATTTCAGCCGCTTTCTATAGCGATAGATCACGCGAAAATCTAACAAGAGTGCCAATCTATAGGCAGAAAAAAGGAGCCTCTGTGATAAAAGTTTTTTGGCAGGGTGCAAAGTGTGTAAGTTTGTAGAGGCAGTAAGATTACTCAGACGCTCATTTTTAGCCTTAAAAAATATAGGTAGGTAATAGTTGGAGTGTGGTTCTACTGTACGCTACAATTTATCATGCACTTAGGTACTAATTCTGTGGCATCAGGCGGGAAAAGTTAATAACCTAAAAAAAATCCTGTGCCTCTGGGCGGGGGGCAGCTGCTCCCCCCCTGGCGACGCCCATGCTGGATGCCGACCCCAACATATTTGGGAAAAGGCTAGGCAGATAATGAGAAGTAGGTATTTTTTAATCCATTCAGCATTGGTTGTAGGCTACAACCAATGCTGAATGGATTAAAAAATACCCGGTACCTACTCGTAAATACTGGGTACTCGTAAAACAAGACGCTACAACTTCTAGCGTCTTGTTTTACGAGTACCCAGTAGTTTTGCCTAATTTATTCCCATGCTCTTGTCTTTTGCAGTGTGGAAGTGGTTCAGTACCGCGTTATGGAAAAGTTTTTTGGTAACTTTAACATACCACTTGGAATTACCATCATTGTTGCTTGGCTGATCATATGGATCTTTATGGTTATGGAAAAAATAAAATATAGTAGAGTAGGTATTAATATAATTGCATTAACAACCTTAGTCCGCTACGTGCCCTTTGACTATTTTATATTATAAACCTTTTTGTTGAACATCACCATGTCGCGTAGCGGACTTCGTGTGTCAGATGATGATTTATTGCTACATTGTTTTAGCTTATTTATAACAACATCCAGCCGTGGTTTGTACTGGTACCTTGGATATGGAGCACAGTGTTATTCGCTCAGTGTGCCTGCAACCTGACCATATCTCAGACTTTAGATCGAATTTTCAAGGTCGGTAGTAATCAGGAAACAGTGGCGGTATGGATTGTTTCTATATTGTCTGAATTCATAATTTAAAACAGTGAATTTCTTATCCCAAGCGCTCTAAATGCTTGATTATAATTTATAGGTTCTGGCAGGTGCCTGCGAGCAAGCACTTTATGTGCATTCTATCGGTGTCGGAACTGAGCTGATACATGGCAAAGCGTTACATAATTATGGTACGTACCTACAATACAAATCCTCATAATTCTCCTGCCCTCATCCCAATTTATTTGGGGTCGGCGCAGCATGTGTTTTTCTTCCATACTTCTCTATTACCTTATTACGAGCAATGTTTCTATGCTTGTGACAAGTCGCACTTTTGAGTTTTTAGGGAGAAAAAAAATAAAAACGAAGATTTAAAAAAAAAAAAATACTCGGAATTCGGAGGTAATTTTCCAAAAATAAAAACTGGAAAATATGCGCCCAAAGATGCTTCATCAGACTATATTTATATTAAATAAATATCTTGGACAGTTACGTTTTCAGAATTTATTTTAATTTTTTTCATGAAAAAGTTACCTAAAGTTCAACATTAAAAAAAAAAAATTGAAATTGACACGTGGGTGTTTTACTCGTGCATTTTAAATGCATCCCTTGATCGATAAATACAATAAACAGCAGAGGGATTTTTTTTTTGATCAAACTGAACACTGTGCATCGTACAATACAAATTTAGGATTCATATTCAATTATTCTTATTCCTTTACGTTTATTGTAAGGGGCCATCATTCGCTGAATGCTGCGTTAGTCTATAGTCCAACACGATCGACTTCGATCGGCCTTCAGCTAATTTATCGACCAAAGCTGAATGTTTTCTTTAATATTAATAAATTAATCATTCGATGGTCAATCAAAATTCAGCAAGTGGTAGGTAGTCATAGTTATTATTGTTGTGCTAAACTGATAACTAAGGTGATTTTTGAACAATCAATGCATAGTTGGTATTTTCGATACATTTGGATAAATACCAATTATTGTCACACCGTGTCAATAAAATGGATTTTCATACTTTGTACGTACCAGACACTAACACCTTAATTTGAACGAGTTATTCTCAATAATGTTTGAAAAACACGTGGAAACACATTGCATCTGTAATAAATAACCAAAATAATATCAAACTATGCAGTGGCGTAGCTAGCATGGGTGGCACCCGGTGCGGATATTGTAGGTGTCACCCCAAAAATCAATCAAAATTGTTAAAATAATTTGTTTTATTAAAATATTATTATTTTTTTTTTTTTTTTCTACTTTTTTAACATTTTTAAGTATTTCTTTAAAAAAAAACATAAAATAGCGGTCCACCGGTTTCGGGAGCAGGGCTACCGGTGGTAAGGGCTCCAGAGACAGGAACCTCCTCACAATGTGAGCCGTATCTGCCTTAGCTGAATCAGGCCCTTGATCCAACCGCCTAAGGAGAGCCTCGAAAGATGGTCGTCGAGGCTCTTGGCCATAAGGCCATTGGCTGTCACGACAATCGGCACAATGATAGCCGAGTTCACATTCCACATGTCGACAATCTCTTGTGCCAAGTCGAGATATTTTATATGCTTTGCTGTGTTTGAGGAGCTCGTGGCTAAATAATAACAGCCGCTCAGGTCGATCTTTAGGTTAAGCCATGCTTGCCTAGGTTGGTCTGTGGATGGGTGACCCATTATATACCGAGTTTCCTCCGTGCCTCGGAAAGCACGTTAAGCCGTTGGTTCCGGGTGTCATTTGTAGATCTTTGACAGTCGTTAGGTAGTCAGTAGCCCAAAAAGTCTGACAACCAGTCTTACCAAGGGGTATAGTATTACCCAGTAATAACTGGATTATGGAGGTCTGATAGGCAGTCGCTCCATGTAAAATACTGGTATTCATCTGCATCCGGTTAAGACTGGAAACCGACCCCAATATAGTTGGGAAAAGGCTAGGCAGATGATGATATTGCCTCTACTGCTCCGAAAAATGTAACACAAGTCTCATTTTGTGCGAACGAATGTTGGCCAATAATAATAATGTCACCTACAACTTCCTACAGCAAAAGGACTATAGTGGCGGTTATGCAAGCTGCCACAGTTTTACGAATTTTTATAGGTGACACTACTGATGTTCACGGTCGGGTGTCACCCCTAAATGGATGACACCGGGTGCGGGCCGCCCCCCCCCCCCCCCTAGCTACGCCACTGACTCTATGGAATCTTATTTATAAAAGTGAACCGTACCAAATTCTTAAATTTCTTGTGATTTTGGTGGAGTATTTTATTCTCACAGCTTTGAACGCAACAGTTTTGTGTGGCCTATGTAATAAAGGAGAAATTATACATCTTTTCTTTTCTCTTAAGCAACATTGCAAGAGGATTGATTTGTAATTCGATAATTGGTGGGGTGTCAACAATAGGTGTGTTTACTCTTTGTTGCATTTGTAGCTAACGGTCACATAGACCCGCTCCTAGGGTCTGAGAACGTGTGGCACTCGGGGATTGTGCTCATGCTGGCGCTGGTGCACACGTGCGGCGCCGCGATGTGCGCTCTCGTCGACTACAAGCACTTCGACCCGTTACAACAATACCACAACATGAAACAGAGTATGTCATCACGAATATTATCATCATTAGTTAAAGAACCTAACAATAAAACAACAACTAATGACAAAATCTCTTTACAATAGGTACATTATGGATAATGCCAATGTACTCAAATTGTACATCAATGGGTAATTACTCCCATTTTGTGTGAGTTTTTTGTTTTCTTAATTTAATTTTTAAGATAATTAATTAATTAACAATTAAAAATAACTAAATATTTACCCATCATCTTATTCTAGGACGACTCTAATATTTGGTGGCTTGGTGTTTTCTTACATGGCCGTAGCGTTTGTGAATTTGAAAACGGCATTGCATACAATATTCGAGTACCGAGTTAAATTAGTGTAAGTAGATAAACGTAATCTTTACTTAGTAACGCAAGTAGTTAACGATGTTGAGATTTGGTCACAGAAGCAAGTATGCGCATTCTTGGATTATTTGTGTTAATACTATCTGCGAGTTAATATCGGTAAATGGAACCTCTCCATCTAATCCTTCGGAGTATACAAGGTGTTAACGGATCCTTCACGAAGCCGTTAACCAAACATTTTGTACATCAAACTACACTGCGCAACGATTATTGCTGGGAAACGACTATTTTTTAGTGTGAAAAATTCAAAAATCACAGTTTACGGTAGCGTTTAATGTAACGCGCTCAAAACCTTGTGCTGATAGACAACATAAAAAAGTTGTAACTTTGACCTTCAATATCTCCCTAACTAGAATGTTCCCAGAACAAAAAAAATACGAGAACAAGCGCCTCTCGGCTTCGTTAAGTGTTTTACACCCTTTAGAGTCGTCATTTTCTTCTAATTATTATAACTTCTATTATATATCTCCATGTTTCAGATTTAAGGAACTTTATGTCGTTGCTTGTCTGATTTTATTCTGTATGGCATTTAGTATGTTGTATGCAACGAATGTAAGTATACTCCATAAATCAAGGTGAAGCAGAACGGTTATTTGGAATGTACCGGAGATTAAAAAGCTTTGTTGTTCTGGACAGGGCGGCGTAGCGTTGCTGGAGAGCGTTGATGCTATAATGATAGGCGTTTCGATGACGTTTCTGGCGTTCTTGGAGGTGGTGTGTCTCATGTACGTGTACCGCGGTCATGACTTCAAGTCTGACATCGATCTGGCCACTGAAGAAAACGCGTGCTCTTCACGAATAGAAATACAGTGGAACATTATTCCATTGATTGCACTGGTATGAAACTTTAGAATAAGGCCGTTTACGTAACTTTAGAATTGTCTCGCCCATTTTGTTCAGCGACGCGCCGCCAGAGGTCGCGTTCGGATTTTCATGAACTTCAAGATGACGGGACCCTGCCAGGTTTTTCGAATATCATGTGGATATAATACATTATTTCTACTATTTCATACTTTCATAGTAAAATTCTACACTCGTATAATTTCAAAATATTCTATTGCTATTTTGATATCAAAATGGCGGGACCACTATTCAGTTAATAAACAACACAGGGCGTGATCTTAAGCTGGAAGGGCCAGGGTAGCCCGCGAAATTCAAATTTTCTTAGGTTTTTTGCAATTTGCAGGTCAGTCTAAGGTTGTATGTTGATGAAAAATGAGTCGCGCAAGTAACACATATGTAGTTACAGAGTTATAATCATTAACACCATCAAAACAACCCTCTAAGTTCATTTAACCCCATTGAATAGAATTTTACTAAGAAAGTATGAAATAGTAGAAAATATTGTTCAAATTAAATCCTATTCATTTGATATTCAAAAAACCTGACGGGGTCCCGTCATCTCGACGTTCATGGATTTTCAGATCTAACTGACTGCATATATATATCGCCATCATTTGGTTAGGACACGGCCGTTGTCTAGTCGATTTATAATAACATTTTTGCAGATTTTTCATCAATTTGCTTGTTAATGAAGGTGTGTAAACTTCTTTACAGGCGGCTCTTGGTATGAAAATATCAGTGCTACCTACTGCCGAGATGCCTTCAAAGTTTATGACATTAGGCACTTTACCGTTAGTAGCAGTGGTTTTAAGTTTGGCACTGCGCGCGGTTAAAAACGCCTGCGCTTTCATGCGAAAACCGTCGCCACCAGCACGGCCACCAACCACCTAACTGCATTATACACAGGTATTACCGGAATATTCTGTTTTATACTGCACTAACGTTTTAAGACTGCTAAAACGAAATAAATATTTTATTTATATAACAAATGGTCATCATTTAGTAGGTTAGTTTCAAGGAAACAAAAACACAACTGATTGAAAATAAATGTTTATTTTATCAATCATTTAAAATATTTATAAATATTGTTCTTTTGTACAATGTAGCAACATGTGTACACATGATTGATGATAGTAGCCTAAGTGAGACTCTCATAAAACTTACAGACGCGAATTAATATATTTAAAAGATACATTCGAGGGCGCCTAGTTTACATAAGCTGCTCATGTTCCGTACACTATTTACACAACACCTATCTACCCAGCCTGAACGATTCAAAGGTTTGAGTAATTCATTGTCCATTAGCAAATCATAATGCAAACATTAGGAAAACTTTGAATCAGCATCAGATTGATATCATGGGTAATCTACTATGATCTAGTGTATGCTATGATCTATTTCACAATATATTTAAAATATCACATATGTACAAATTATTTGCAAAACTAAACCTCAATAATATCAGCAATGTTTCTGTTACATGTTGACAGATGAATAAATTCGTAAGTTAGCCAAACTTAGGCCATCGATTGCATCGTATTTCAGTAATATTTTATGGCTATATTTTCAGATTCACAGTACTTATACTTACTCAAAAAAAACACGAATCAACAAATCAATAGGTACATTTCTGTGCAAGATTGACAGGATCTATGCAATGAAAATATCAAATAATCGAATTGTGCAAAATCAGTTACGTAAACAACTATTGGAATAACTTGAAAATAAGGTAATGGGATGTTTAGGTGATTCAGCATTTCTTGAGCTTGCAAGTGAAGGTATTGATTTGTTGATGTGAAACATTTTGGCAAGTTGGTTAAGCCACAAATAGGCCAACGTTTATAATGAGAATAGTTAGATTTAGTTATAAGTTCATAAAGCTACAAGATTAATTAAAGTAGTGGAGTTTCACTGGTAGCAGCCGAGTATTCGGTTCGATATGCGTATTCACAATCAAATCTTGTATAATTATGAATTTATACATTTAAATGACAACATTTAAGCACACTTTGATTAACGATCGACTCTTATTCGATCTCGATAGGCCGTCGGTCGACTGCAACTTATTAATACTTTCGAATAATTTACTAAACCTGCACAATCAATTCCATTCAAACCCCGTCACGGTTCAATTCGAAGGCACTCGTCGCACCATGTCCGCGAGCGGGCCTCGCCCGCCCGCGAAATAACAAAATAAATTACAATCAAATTGCTACGTCCCTGCGGGTGCGCCCGCACCGGTGGCGTGCGAGCAGTGCGTGCAGTGCGTGCGCGTGCGTCAGGCGCGGCGCGCACTGCGGCGTCAGAAGCGCCGCAGCGCGCCGGGCTGCGCCTTGCGCGTGGGCTGCACGGACAGCGGCGCCACCAGCAGCTCGGCGCCGGCCGCCGCGCCGCCGCCGCTGGCGCCCATCTCCTGCGGGGGGACAGCACGACTATCAAACTGCTCATTACTACTTAGCTCTTGTATATCTGCGCCAAACGACAACATCTACTGAGAGCACTAGCCAGTGGTACGGTCGGCGACAAAAGCGATATAAACACTGGTACTTTTACACATAATTTAAATTTACTGAACGGTGTTTGTCGCTTTAACAAATAATGTTTCTGCGAGACAGAAAAGGATAGGAGCATGGAAAAATGCGGTTCCGTACTAATAGATGTGGCGCAACCCTATCCCACCTGTCCCACCGCCGACCGAACTATAAAATTTTAGTCTTTTAATTTTATTCCCGACTTAAATATTTAGTAACTTCAATCATTAATATTAAAAAAAGAATTAAATATTCATAGACTAATGTCGCTGACTGTACCTTCTAATTCGGATAGGGCTCTCGGACAAAAAGCTTTTCGCTACTAAGGTTGCTGTTGATGATATTGGCTTATAGAGCCTTACCGATAACATAGCTGTGTATATGTATTAGTAACTAGCTTTTACCGATGTTTTCGCTCCCTTGGTCTATCCCACAGGAAACATGCATGTATACTAGATAAAAAGCTTATTTCACTGTCCGGCGCATAAACAGCCTCTATGAAACAAATTACGTCGTTCCGTTGCTCCGTTGCTGCGTGAAAGGACAAACAAATCAGTCAACAAACATGTTTTCGCATTCTTTTATAATATTAGTATAGAGAAATAGATAAATAAATACTCACGTTGATGTTATTACAGCTGGCGAGCCTCATCTGCGCGAGCTGCGAGGCCGGCGTGAGGTTAGAGGTGGAGCCGAACGGCGAGATCATCGATGACATCGCGCGCTTCAGCTTCGACGGCGTTTTGTTAAACGAAAACGCACGACCCACCTGCCATATCATACGATAACGATTATTCTATGAACGTACACATTTAACCAAGCAAACTGATTTATTTACTTCTTATTAGGGCCAAATCAAAAGAAAAATACTATATTTAAACCAAACATGCTAAAAAACTATGTTCAATAAACTAAGTCTCAAATCGAAATCTTGTCGATCATTTAAATTCATTCAAGAGTAAATTTAAACTTAAAACATAATAAACATGAGTTAAATCATTAAACAATGTTAGCACAAGACAAAACCATGCCCGTTTTGAGAGAGAACTCAACATATTTTTAGCAACAATATAGAGAAATGAATATGTATGTATGGATGACATGTTACAACACCACTGGTATGGCACGCTCACGAGACAGTTAATCACAAAGGATTTGAAGCCAAGCATTAACTAAGACATTCACTCCGTGACCCTCGCTCTCTCCGGGAAGAAATTGAGGTATTTACTTACTAAGCAAGATACATTTGCGGGACAAGTTACAATTACAATACAATTGATTTAGTAAGCTCGACAATACATTGTCTCTGAATGATGTAATTCGCGACTGTTGACTGTACGCGCACACTGATTCCTGTGCCTTAGCTTGTAGAACCGACACCTACTTACGCGATAGCTCGCGTCACTGCCTCACAAGCAAACCGTTCCAGACAGCTAAATATGTCACATTATCACTAAAGCGATGTCCCTCTACTTTTATATTTATTAAATGAATAATGCTCCTTAACCCAACATGAGTACTGAATAATGAGTATGTTAATGCTAATGATATGTTCAAGTAGAAGTGTATCGGCCGGAGGTGTACTGTGTACGGTGGTATCAATTTAAACGGCCGCTGTTAGAAACGCGATTGTTCCATACAATTTTATCACATTATACGGATCGCTTAAATAGAACCCAAAGACCGGTTAAGTAGGTCCACATATGACCAACACACATCTAAATGCACTGAGCAACACAGACGTCACGCGAATGTAATGTTAAAGTAACATACACAGGAAGCAGTGTGCGGATGAAGGTATTAGTTGGGGACGGAGCGAGAGGAGTGTGGCAGAGCCGCGTCAGACCTGTGCGAGTAAGTGAGCGCGCAATACCCATGTGTCTAGCAGGCCGGAGCCCGGCTCGGGCCGCAGCAGCCCCGTCAGCCCCGCCAGCGCCTCCAGCTACAACACAACCACGGTCCGCTGCTGCGCTCATGTTTGTCTTAACTGCACACTACCACCACTACGACTAACTGTACCGCTACGCGCTACACTACCACAATGTACACAACTTGCTGCTTATCGCTAATTGCAACCACAGAGTAACAAATATTGATTCAAGCGTGCCTCTCATTCCCATCTCATATAATTTCACAAAAAGCTCAAAAGCGCGATGGCTGACTGGGACATGGTCAGCACCATATTAATTAGTAATCATCCTCACATATCACTGATGCGAGCCTGGGTCCTAAGAAAAACATACATAATTATACAGACTCCATTACTACTCTATGGTCGCAACTGAGTGAGTCCCTTTCCCCTCTTTTTTTCGTATTTACATTACAACTTATTTACAAATCATCTGTAGCATTTGGATTGATATAACAAATTCCCAAGTTATTTTAAATTTATAAATTCGGCGAGTAGATGAGTGTATGACTATTGTTACAACACGTTGACATAATCAAATGCAAACGACTGCAGACTACAATATCATGCCTTAGTTACATAGAAATGCTTTGTGACGAACTTCTTGAGCTATGTAGCATTCAGACGTTTCGTAGAACTTACCACTATAACAATTATGTGCTTGTTATTTATATGTCCAAGCTAAGCTAATCTGTATCATCTAATTCATGCTTTATTCATTTACACATATTTTAAAAAGGATTTCGAGAGCCAAGAGGTTAACAATTCCATTTGTTTTAGGTTGGTGTATTGTTAGCCTATGGCTGTCGTCAAGATATCATTCAATTTCAAATTAAAAGTTATGTTTTATTATAAGAAGTTGTAAATGATCTGTACCTTGATTCTGGTGCGCGCTGCGAATTTGGACACTTTCGATAGTGTGCTGAGGGCGAGTTCGCTCGTGTCGATGTCGAGCTGGTGCGACTCTAGGCACGCCAGAAATTTATCCTGTAAACAGTTTCATTTTCAATTTTGTACTTAGAACAGGTGGCGTGGCCTACCATGACCACCCCCCCTTATATCAGTATTATTTTAATCTTACTGCAGTGATGGAGCTGGACAGGACGTCTAGCTCCATCTTTTTACCACACCGAAATGACATTAAAGTAATAATGCCATAAAAGTTGTTGGTACGGTACGGACCCTGTCCACGCGACGACACATCAAGCTATACATATCCAGTTTAACCTGTCCTCGCTTTGTATGAGCTTACTATACAATGAGAGATCAGCTTAATTTGGTTTTACATAGCTCGATTGATCGTCGTACTTGTTAAAGAAGTGATCATATTTCCCGAGCGCAGACAACCAATGATTGTCGTATATACGGGAAAGTTGATAACATAAGGATAATATTGTAAAAAGAAAACTTACAGCATCAGCTTTGCAGACGGTATTGGCCATTTGTCTGCAAAGTTGTCGAAGAAAGTGTGACTTGTCTACGGTTTCGTCGGTAATCATGAACGAGAAGAGTTTCTCTTTCAGCTCCTGGTTGTTGCGGCACATCAGCGCGAATACGTTGTGACAGTCTGCAAATAAATGTACACCTTTGTACAGAAGTGGTAATTGATCAGTTATTTTCCCTTGTCATATATCCAGCAATTTCCTAATATGAAATTAAGTCACAGTTTTCGTGAATGTCTGTATGACCGTATTGTTTTTTGAAATACTCAACTGTTTTCATTAAGAGAATTTATTCGTGAAGGTTTATGTGTAGTAAAGATTAATATTAAATTACTTGGTGTGCCCCGCGACCTACGTCCGCGTGAAATAAGCGGTGTGAAATATACTTTACGACCTATTCTCATACCTACCAAATATACATAAAATTTCATAAAAATCGGTCGAGCCGTTTCGGAGGAGTGCGACGACAAACACAGTTACACAAGATTTTTATATATACTATAGAAGATATTATAATATAAGAAATCTCCATATTTTGTTGAGTCGTAAAACCATGCGATGCATGGATTGGTGGCTAGTATCAACTAAATGTGCTCACCTTCAGCTTCCCTAATATCGACGACGCGTTTGACCGTGCTAAGTGGCATCAGCGATATATGCCTGTAGGGCTTGCTCGAGCCTATCCGCATCGTGCCGGTGCCGGTGCCGTTCGTTGGACTTTTACTGTTAAAAGCCTGAAACAATCACAAATATAATTAGAATTTATTCTCAAATTTTTTCGGCGATGAAGTCTTTACTTTATAGATTTATCGAATTTGGACCCATTATTTAAAAATCTTCATCCGTATAAACTAGGAAAACTGCAGCTTAGAGCTCTCAAGTCCCGAAAACTGTATAGCCGTTCATCTTCGTGGCGCTGGCACGACAGTAATTATATCTTGTCAGCACAAAACTTTGCCACTTCCACGGCGTCGTCGTCGGTTGCAGCGCTGAGGTCACTTCGGCTGCATGTTTTCGGGCTAAGAGGGCACGATAGAAGGTGGAGCATAGTTTTCGATAGCATAGACCCTTGAACTAGGGAAGGTAGTAGATACAAAACGTGAGGCTAAGAACTGCTACTATCACGCGTTTTTAAGAAGGAATTAAGTATAGGCGCTGTCAACATACTCACTTTGGATCTTTTCTTGCAGACCTCCATGGTGTCGGTGAAGAGGAACAGCACGAGATGGTCGCCGCGCCCCGACAGCTCCTTGGACAGCTCCACCACCTCGCAGCGCGACACGAACGAGCGGTGAGACGACACTAAGTGGGCCTACAACAGATAATGAGTATTTGGATCACGTTAAAAACTATTCATAACATTAGAGTGGTCGACAATTACAATGAAAGCACGATGTTTTTTTATTACGTAGAACAAATTACATATATGTGTAGTTGGTTTTAATTTGTGCTGTGTCCTTCGAACCCAAGACCAGGAAAATATTGGAATTGGAAAGTTGACAGATAACTTTATATGGTTACATTATTTTGTTATAAAATTAAAATATACACCATATTTTTCTTACAGATTGTTCAATCTAAAAAGACGGGGGAAACTTGTATTCGGGCGATTGGGTCGCAGGGCACGAAGAGATTAAACCAAGCTTGCACTCATTATCAATGTAACGATAGAACTAATACACTAGCAAAGGTTGCACTCTTACACTGTGAGCAATTAGGAGGGAAAGTGGAGCTCGTCTTTGTGGATTACAACCACCTTATTGAACGATTTTAAAGCTTACTGAGTTATTGAGTGACTTGTCAGTGGCAGCAATTCAAAATCAACCTTATCTAAACGAAAATAAAGATCACTGTCATACCGGGCACTGGTCGATGTCGTTGTAAATGTCGAACATCTGCAGCTGCCCCTCGGTCTTGCGCTTGTCCTCGTTGATGTGCGACATGACCTCGCGCAGGCCCGCCAGCGCCTGCACCAGGGCCCCGTGGTCAGGGTTGTTTTTGTGCGTGTGCTTTAATATATCTGTAACAAGAGTCGTATTATTCAAGTTTTGCTGAAAAATACGGAACTGAAAAAGACAAAACTTTTTGGAACGCGCGCAATAACTAACGTCAAAGACATAGAAGACACATGCTCTTGTTTTCGGAGACTATATCACCAACTTATCTCAATTTGCTTCAACTCTTTAGCTATTAAAATAGTGCACACACATCATGTCATGCCAGGCCTGGCCTTATTGTTGGGTACTTGCTATTTTTAAACAAAAACGGTGACAGTAATATATGGTAAAATAAAAGTGTGAAACTTACCGTCGAGTAATAAACTTATACTAGGTAACCGCTGCACTGGTCTTATTAGTAGCTCCTGTAAACTTTGTCTGCCACACTCTGGCTTGGTTTGACAGATTTTCAGGAATGCATGAAATCTGAAACAAGAACAATTTTTTTCTTATTTTGTGAATTTGTTGAAGATTATAATGATAAGGTTTCTCTATAATGTCAAGCTTTTTATACACTTTAAAACAACCTTTTATTTTTATAATACGGAATTTTATTAAGTAGGGCTATTTGGCATAGCCGTGAATCACAATATTATATTTTTGTTTAGATTAAGGTTCGTTTTTATAGTGTGTAGTTGTGGCATGCGCCAAATAAACAACAACTATGTTCAATCCTAAAAATCCTTTGTTTCTTTCTAACCTTGGGTTCTCACGGTCGCACTGTTGCAGCATCTCCTTGGTATTTTCGAAGAAGTTGACGAAGGGCGGGTAGGCCTTCACCATGTCGGGCGTATAGCGCAGCACCAGCCGACCGATGCTCGTCTCTTCGCTCCAGTGCGCTTGAGCGTAGCGCAGCTCCTCTAACATTCGCCTGAGAATTGTAGCACTCGTTACAAATGTGTCGACAAGTTTTTAGTCATAAAGAGGATACAATGTGAAGGGGAACAAGACTAGGCGTAAAGTGGAGCTTCCTCGAAGGAACATTAGCTTTGGATGTGGAGCTGTGTCGCAAACTATGCTCCTCCTCCTAACCTGCCCGCCAAGCCCCAAAATTTGCTGCTAAAGAGACCTCTGCGCTGCCACCGATGAACCCGTGGCGAAGTTTTGGGAAAGTAAAATGGGACAGGGACACGAAGAAGAAGATCCAACAATAGAATAAATCCTTGCAACTTACTGGTGTAATTCATAAATAGGCGGTAAGTTTCCAAATATAATTTTGAGTTCAGTATTATTGAGCAATGCTTGGTTTTTGCCATTACTGTTGTCGTCCTCAGCCATCTCTTCCAACGGTTGCTTGAACAGCTGAAACAAGGTAGGCGAAACTAATGTTATAAATGCTGTTTTTATTATGAAATATGTGTTTATCATTAAATGTTGTAATAATTTATAACCCAAGTGCTATTCTCACGTATAAACTGTACAAATAAAACTGTACAGTTTCATCTAAATCCATTCAGTAGTAACTGCGTGAAAGAGTAAGGCTGCCCCATCAGACGGACTGCATCGCAGCAACCGCGCGCATTCGATATATACAACTGCATGCAGTTGTACGTTCGACTTCGTTCAGTCATGATATCAACTACACGCGGTCAGCTGTAGTCGTGTGAAGTCAATATTAACTGCATACAGTCGTGACTTCAACTTTACGCGGAGTCGCGCAGTCGTGTAGTGTCGAAGCACGCTGTCCATCGCTAAGGCTGCCATCAGACGGATTGCATCGTAGCAACCGCGCGCAGTCGATATATTCATCGATTGCGCGCGGTTGCTGCGATGCAGTCCGTCAGATGGCAGCCTTACAATCACACTACATACATCTATCCTCACAAACTTTCGCGTTTATAATAATAGTAGTAGGATATAATACAGTAATTTCTTGTTTTTTAGTTATTTTAAATGTCTTACCGTAACTATCGTATGCAATATCCCAACGTAATTGGACTCTGTTTGTAGGAGCTCCATAAACACTTGCTGCCGTGGCGACAACAGTTTCCGGACAACCGTATCGGGGACCTCCGACTCTATAACCACAAAAACGATCGTTAGTACGGAAAAGGTAAAGGGAATAATAACATACTATTCTCGTTATTTGTAAACGAATATAGTAGCTGTAATAAATGAATAGGTAACAAATATGTTCAATAGACCTTTCACAATAATTATTTTACCCTTGACTGCATCTCTGTCAATATCAGTGATATTTATTTTCATAACCATAACGATGATGTTGGATTGCTGTCACTGACAGAAAAATTAAAGTGATCTTTATGATCGTTGCAATAAGGTCGCTGTTGGGTTACAACATCAAAGGTAAAATAACTGTAGTTGATGTATTAGAACAGAAGTCACAAGTTCACAACTCACCCTCGAGCAGCTGCTTGCCATCGGGCGAGGGCGTGCAGTCCAGCAGGTTGCCGGAAAGACTCAGCAGCACGGCGTCGCCCACGGAGGAGCGGCGCTTGTGCAGCGCGGAGTCCCCGCCGCGCAGCTTGCGCTTGCGCAGGCGCTGCAGGTGGCCGGGCGTGCCCGCGTCGCCGGCCGGCTGCACGGCGCCCGCCTCCTCCGCGCACGGCGTCGCGCCCGCGCCCGCGCCGCCCACTGACGATCGTCGTGATACCTCATCTAGGTACTACAAATAATAAATCTTGTTATCATTTTTCGGGACAATCTCTGAATTTATATACTGATATACAATATACTGATATTGTTGCAATAGCAAAAACTTTTTCACTGGTTGAAAACCACACTGTTCCCGAATGGAACAAGCATAATCAGTAGAGACCGGATTATGAAAATACATATTTGCAGATGCATTTCCTGTTTTTGATGATAATGGATATTATTTTAGCTAAAGTGGTCTCAATTTTTTTTTCTAACTGAAAAATCCTAAATTCAGGTATCGCCACACCAGCAAAAAAGCACCTAAATTTAAATTTTGCTTATTATTGACCTGAGTGGATGTAGAACGATCGTGTTCAAGTTAAAAAAATATTTTTATTAATAAAAGGCTAAAATATTTTTATTAATTTGGAACAGTGCTTGGTTTTCAAGAAAAAAAATTAGCCTGGATTCGAACTCAGGACCTTCGAACAGTGTTTGCCTTTGGGCATCCCCTGCTATGAGGAACAGAGGATACTATGTATGTCACAAAGTTCCTATGAGAATTACCAGGTGAGTAAATCAGCGGACATTAATAAATAATAATATTACTTACGTCTTTGAACAGGTAATCTCGCTCGTCCTGCGCCTCCTCGTTTTGTACGGAGGCCCAGAACCACTCGGCTTTAACAACGTGCACCCGCGTCGAGCAATCCGGCGCTACTCCCGTATTGTGCTCGTCGACGACCTGCATACACACAGCTGCACATTAGAAATCATACACAAAATACTAGACGTTCTCATCCTCCACCAATACCCACTAGACCCGTCGAACGGGATTCCTACGCAAATCTCGTGAAGGCGTACTTATGTGCGCACGCCCTCTTAAGCGTCTAAAGTTTTCAAGGTGCGAATATTGTATATGACATGCATACCAGCGAGGACCGCTTCGAGACCGAGGGGGGCCTCTCCGCGGATACAACATAGACCAATGACCGCTGATGTTCGATGGCATGACAAGCTACTATATTTTTAGTAGTATTGAATAAAATAGTGTTAGTACCGGCAGCGATATTCCATGGCATTGCGATATGGCGTGGGCGTCGCGGATGGGGGGCGTCGAGGCGGGCTGCGGCTGGTCGCGGGTGGGGCGGGGTGCGGGAGGGGCGGGGGCGCGGTCGGGCCGGGGCGAGCCCGACGGCAGGCTCAGCGCGCTGCCTACGCGCAGCTCGGAGCCGCCACAGATCGAATGACGATGAGTTCGGAGCCACACGCTTTGAGGCGTTTTAAATATGGTGGAATCGTCAAGTTCGTCTACATCGGCGTGTCGGTCTCTAACCGGCGTGACTAAGTCGGTGCTGTCCACGGTATCCACTTGAACTGGTGAAATATCTAAGTTCATTCCATCAAATATCCTCTTTGGTGTCGAAATGTTTTTGAGTTCTGGAGGTAGGTGGCATGCGTCTACTTCTACTGTATTACGTTCAGCTCGCTTTTCGTACTTCTTTTTCCTTTCGCTCCTGAACGAAGCTGTGAACGATTTAACACTCCGTCGTAATTTTGAGGCAGATTTGACGGTTTTTGAACTCCTAATTGAAGCAAATGAGATATCGAAGAACCCCGACTGTTTACTTGTGTTCATGGAGCATATCGATGCGTTATCATCTTCTTTGATAGGCGAAGATGTGGAAGCTACGAACTCCCCGGCCGGATCAGTCGGCTTGACGCTCTCTGGACTCACAGGCTCTACTACAATTTCTCCAGTTGGTTTGGAAACGGAGTCCTTTTTTGTCCTTTTGAATATAGTGGGTCTGTTTTTAAACTTGAAAGAATCTTTTATTTTGAGCCTTTTAATGGACTTCCAGTTGCTTTCCTCACATTTGTCAGGGGATAAATTAGCGTCAACTGTGCTGACTTGGAAATTAGAATCGGTAGAGTTACGACTCCTTTTTTTGCCGGAGGAAATTGTTGTTGTTGATTGTTGCAAATCTTTTCCACCAGTTGAGCTGGCCAACAGAAATACCGGCTCATCTTTAGAGTCGAGGTCACATAGACTCTTCGTTAGAGACGAGTGTAAAGATCCCGCTTCAGTGAGACAATCGACTAAGTTAAATACATTCATGGACTTATTTCGAAATACCTCTCTCTTATCTTTGTTAATTCTATCAGATCCGTGGATGAGCTGAGATATGTTTTTGTTATTTTCTTTATCACAAATACTGTATTTGCCCAATTCCACACGTTCAACGTGCGGGGGACTTTTGGTGCTGTCATAATTGAAATACAAATCGTCAGTGAAGGATTTGCCTACAAAACTAATACTGCAGTTATCTGTTTGATCTTGGCTAGCAGCTTTGGCTTGTTTTTCTCTAATACTGTTTCGTGCGCATTGCAGGCGCTGCTCACGCTCTGCATGCGACAGGTCGCAGCTGTCGCCGTGCGCGGCCGGACTGGCGCGCCGGCCCGACAGACGCGCCGACAGGCGGCGGTACAGGGAGCTCTTGGGAGTGGACTGGGAACGATTGGGAGTGGCGCGGGATGGTTTTGCAGAGTTAGGTGTACTCGGATGGGGTGAAAGGATAAGCGAACGACCGAAAGTCTCCCCATTGGCCATTACCTGAAACATGTGTGAAACACACCACGCAATGATGTAATGAAGCCATTCCAATACAAACATGCACGACGATAATAATATATTATTATCGTGATAGAGGTAGTTAAACACAGAAAGCGACTGCCTAGCGAAGATTTGATTTTATTCTTTTACAGTTTTAGTTTACAAAACAAGTGTTCTTGATCATATTTGATATGTATGAAGAGAGATGTTTGAAAATGAGATTTATGAAACTGATTTGTACGTGAAATAACATCTACAACAAAAAGGTGTTTAATAAGTCTATGTCTAGTGCATTAGAGTGGATAGTAAGAAAGCAAGTCGACACTGTACAAACACATGGTATATAATGTAAACAACACAAGAAGTATGTGGGTGTGATTATATGGACATCGTGTAATATACACATAAGCTGAATGAGGTATGTGCGCAATTATTGTACAACAGCGAATGTGAGTGAACAAATAATACTATGAAACTCGTGATAACATCAAAATGTTAACGAAATAATGAAAAGGAAACAATGGGTCGACCTTGCGTCGTGAGGTGAGGGATATGGAAGTGGTTCGAATGTTGCACTGTCCCGAGAGGCGGAACTCCAAATCGGGATAAAGGAGAAACAAACAAAAAACAAAGGAAACGCGCAAGAGTTTCTAATATTGAAATTATCGTGTGCACATAAAAACGCATCGCAACTTGTGACATTGAGCCGCTCTCATCTGGTCGTTGTTTGTACTGATAAATTGTTAATCAAACACCTGCTGGCATTGAAGGCATTGCTAATAAATACGCAGTCATCGGAAGAAATGAAGAGGTGTAAAAATGTGTCATAACGACAACTGAAGTGTGCTACTGGCTAATTTAGATTGTCTACAATGTTTCTAACTAAGAGTGATATGTGTACCCAAGTATATCTACGTGCATGCTGACTTCATAATGCTAAAATTAGTTACTAATAATGTGTAATGTGGCATGAAGTATATAAATAAACAGGTATGCATGTTATGCAGAGGTAAACGTTCTGTGGGACATTAAGTGCCATTTGGGAGGTTCTAAAATGATCATTACAGTGTTAACAAACTGAGTACATTACTCAGATTCTCGACAGACTGGGTAAACAAAACACTACGGACTTTTTGCTGAAGTAAGTTGTAATATGATTAACATTGACGGAAGGGCTACTGCATTGTTCAAGGTGCGACTGCACCGCAGCTTCAAATTGTTTATAAACATTTTGCTTTCGTCGTAGGGGGACAATTGAAGGTAGTGAAAGCTATGAAGTGCTATCAGTTTTATAATGTTTATAAAGGTTTATCAGCTGCAATGCGCAGACCATTGAGTAAATCACGAATGAGGTTAAGGACGGATTATTGTGTGTGTGTATGTGTAGTATAGTAGGTTTGCAGTACTCACAACGTGCGTGCAGTCAGGGTCGTCGAGCTGGCATGTGCCGCCGCCATTGCTGGCCAGCACCTCGGCCATGTGCTGAGTCTCATCTTCAGGGAAACCCACGAAGCAGACGCGAGCGCCAGCGAACACTTTGAGTTTGTGTTCTTTCTGTAATTATGATATATCGCATAGATTGTTTGCACTGATGCAAATGAGTAAGATAAGGATGTTAACTAAGGTGGAAGTTTAAATACAACTGCTCCTCCACTATCCTGACCATAATAAATAATTCATACGTATTGCAGCTTATTAACATGTTGATAATTATTTATTTGAAGAAGTCACGCCCATTATAATATTACAGTTCGTAATCTATTACATGAATATCAAAATTCGGAATAAATTATCATAATAAATACATAAGTATGGCGATGTCCTTCCAAAAGGTCAGGTGCGTAGTACTCGCAACGGCGCGCGTGTTCGGCCAGATGTATGACCGTGAACGAAGCAAAAGGAGTATGTAAAAATCGTAGCAGGTGGCGTTCGTTTCCATGGGAATAGGCGTGAGTTTATTTATGTATTGTGTGTAGGCATAATATACTTACAATGACGTCATCATCGGTGGCTAGGCAGGCGGGGTCGTCGCGGCGCTCCCAGCAGGCGTCGACCCAAGAGCGCGCGAGCACGGGCAGGCCGAACCCTGACGCGTATCGGTACTTGTCGCCCGTCGCCGCCGCAGCGATCAGGTGCGTCACTTTACTCGACATGTCCTTGCGGATCGACCCGCCCATGTAGTGGATCAGGGTTATCAGGTACGTCTGCCGAATAATACAGCCATTGTACACGCGGAACTCATTCATATTTGACCTACACGCATTTCATCATCATGCTGTTATCGAGTGAACACCAAATATCTACTTGTGTATCTTAAAAATTATGAGCATAAATACAGAGCTGTAACTGTGCTCATGCACATGACGTCGTATTGAACAATCATGATACGTGTCAAACGACAACAGATTTGCTGAAATTAGTTTTGACATGTTGATCGATATCGTCATCGACAGCGAGTGCCCAATTTTTTTCCAAGATCGACTGGTTGGTTACCTAAACGACATGTACGGAATTGTTTTCCAAGTGTCTCTGATAACTTTTCAAACTGCAGAATTTTTTAACGAACGTAAACCAAATCTCAAGTTATTTGATCACAGTTGACTATCGACACAAAGCCGGCTATAACCATCACCAATCAATTTACATAGTACTTGATACTAACAAGTTCATCCTTTTTGCGGAATCCTGAGAAACAAATGACGGCGCCGCGCATCGCCAGCGAGTAGAGGGGGCGCGCGGTCGCCGGCGGCGGCTCATCGCGCTCCGACAACTGTAGGGCTGCGGTTGGACCCAGCACCCTGTAACACACAAACAACAATCATTAATTACAGGAAGGCATCTCTCTGAAGTATTTTAATTAACGTCGACAGCTCAACATCAAGGCGTGGTCGTGGTTAAGTATCTATATCATCACAAATCTTTGTTAGACTGGCCTAGCAAGTCCTCATCTAGGGTCTGAATGGCTCATAAAGGTGTGATTTGTGCCATTTGGTGGACTGAATTGATGCGCTTAGTATCCTTTGTTTGTATGAATTTACAGTATGTCATTGTGATCTACATCCGCAATAAAAACGAATACCTATTTACTCGTTTATAAAACGATAATAAAACCGGCCAAGTGCGCGCCTGAAGGGTTCCCTTACCATGGTAGTAGGGGAGCCCCCTTTAATTTTTAACATATTTTTATTATTTGTTGTTATAGCGGAACATAAATACACATTCTGTGAAAATTTCAACTGTCTATCTATTACGGATCATGAGACGCTGACAAATAGACGGACAGACAACGGAAGCTTCGTAATAGGATCCCGTTGGTTACCCTTCAGGTATGGAACCCTAAAAAACGGTTTCGCTGTTTGGGATCCGACCATTTAATTGTTGACTGATTAATATAAACCGCGAATAATTTTGAATCATTTGATGATATCTAATCACTTTTGGAGTGAAACAGCCCTCTGACGGCACGTTTCCTTATTCAGAACTTCCTGTCGCTTTTTCGTGATATAGTTATTACTATTATAAGCAGGAAACCAGTCAACATTGGCTGCTGGACATCTCATTTAAGAACAAAATAGAATACTCATCTTCAAATACTTGCTGAAATATTTGACAAAACAATTAATGATTAACTAAACAATAACAGTGACTATGACATTTAGTATAATTGAATTAATTACGAAAGTCGTCTACCAGCTGTAATAAAATCAAACAGAATCTGTTCATGAGTAGTCGCTAGTGCCAATACAAACAGTCACTATATTGACGCAACTGACAGTCAACATGTTCAATAAATCATTTATACATACTAGCTCCACCACTATAAATATGTACATACTTGTATCAATATCAATGTTATATAAAGATATAAAAGAAAATGATTGCCATATGCATTATTTCTTGGAGAAAAAATTCTATGGGTCGTAAAACTCTTATTTACTGCTACGTGTGTACTCATGTGTTTTATGTATTTATTATTGTGGTTTGTTTCCAGGTCAAGCCGACATTACAGTACGGTTTTTATGACTTGAAATATCATAAATGCCTTAAAAATATGGTAATAGCGGAATACACATGGATTAGCATAAAATTCCGTTTTTATGAATGAACATAAGGCTCATCAGTCTACTTTTGAAGTAAAATGCGCAATAGAAAATCTAATTTCTCGCATGTGCTACCAGACAGACTATTTATCAATATTATATAAGTTTGATTGAATGCATATCAATTATAGTTCGCCGGTCAAACTGATAGTAGCACATTGATGCAGTTAGCAATTTGCTTTAACATCCGACTAATTAGTTGCCCTTATCTGTGAGTGCGAAAACATTATCGAGTCAAGTCACGGCGGCCCTTCCTTTTATGTTAGTTCGCAGTTCAAAACTTGGACAACAGATACATCGTCCCCTTTTATAATTAAAACTAGCGGTGCATGTCCGGTGTTACCTCGCACTGAATGTTAATGATTTCCGATTAAATTTTACGCCTATCTCTTCATTATTGGGGAACTAATCATCATATTTACTTAGGCACTCTGAGAACTGAATCTCGAAGGAGACTTCACGATTTCAAACACCACCAGAAGAGCTTCGAAAGCTTTCAGTATCGTAGATTTACTTGATACTGTTCCGACAAATTCTACAGATGACTGAGGAAGTCTAACGGAAAGTCTTCGGCTTCAGCGAAACAGTTCTGTAAGCTCTTTAATGAGTGAAGTCGCCACTCTGTGTAACAACATACGAGTGGCGATAAAGCGAAGAGTTGAGGTGCTTGAATGAAACTGTCATAATTATTTTGATCGTACCGATTGAAGATAAGAAGAACAGACTCATTCAACGTTATCAAAGTGTGGTTTTTCAGTGAGTCAGAGGACCCTTGGGACTGGACGGAGTATAAACGTAAACGCATTGTAGATGGAACCTTTGGATGAAATGCAGCATAACCAATATAGCGTAACCTGACGGTTCAGTCTCGGACAGAATGTAGACAAGAAGATGAATAAGAACTCCATAGCTGGTTGCATGATTTGGAATTACTTTGAGGGCTTTTTTTCAAGCATAAGTCATCACCTCTGTCATACAGATTCATCAATCTTTCGGCAGAAATAGTTGCTGCCAATCCACTGCCACTAAAGATTGCTATCAAATATAGTTTCGTCATGTCATACATGGCATGGGCAGGCCCAGCTTACATTTTGCTCAACCCAAGCCTTCTTTTTAAATATTTTCTTTCAGTCATGAAATATTCTTGTGTTTGCGTCTATTGTTAGTATTTAATGTTATGCAGTGAGGCACAGCACATGTTATTCAGCAGACAATAGGTAAGCTAATATTCACACATATATTCGCATGGCATCGACGTTAGATTTTTATAAACATCCCGGCAACGTTAAACCTACGCTTTGTGTAAAACGCAGTAGAAAAATCGGCCAAGTGCATGTGAAACAAATTGTAATAAATGATTAATTATCATTAATGGAAAGAGTGGAGGGAGGCCTTTGCCCAGGAGTGGGACAAAGGAGTATCGAAAAAAAGAAAATAGTTGGTGAGGTTGTTCAGAAAGGTCAGGTGCGTAGTACCGGCGTGCGAGTCTGACCAAATGTATGAACGTGGACAAGGTTAAGGGAGTATGTCAGGATCGTAGCTGAAAAAGACATGAATTTATGTATGTATCAAAATAAACATAGCACCAAAGCGAGGTAGTTCTATTGAATATCTTAGCTACAATACAAGATAAAGCGTTTACTTCCACAGATCGAGCTAATAAAACAGACATTGTGCTTCCCTTCCATAAGTCCATCATATAGCACAAACATTTATCGCGATAAATATTTTGTTTGAACGTTCTGCGTCAGTTAGTCATCATGAATTAATTATAGAATTCGTTTTATTCAGATGTATGTCATTGTAGAAAAATATTAATAGGGCAAGAAGTTTATCCGCGAAGATGTGAATTAAAATTGTTGTTGGATGTGGTGGGCGTCGGTGTGACGCGCGCTCTTTGAAAGAAAAGTGCGTTCTGACGGCGAGTCGGTCGCAGCTATTGGGACTGTGTACGCCTGACGTCACAGGATGCCGCATACACCGCTACTATATCTACGTGTCGCTATAGAAATAGTGGATGAGTTACATTTGAATTCCACGAATTTGTAAACAATCATTGCGATTCAATTAAATATCAAAATTTCAGGATATTTTTGCACTGAAAATTACTCATACACTAAAACGATTCAGTGAAAACTTAAAATAGTAAATTATAGTGAGTGTTGTGAAATAAATGCCATTAGAATGAGTTGGCCGTAGCTCTCTGCGATTCATTCAAGCTATCGTGTGTAAATGTTTGGAAAGAATGCAGCAACACCTGCCTACTCACCCTCGTGTTAATTCATCAGTATCGGGGGGAGCGTAATGTGGTACTTTGTTTTGAAAAAATCGAAAGTTGAGCACCTGTCCGTACGACTTCCATATCAATATATCAAATGTTGTGATGATGCTATAGATAGCTGCTCTTCACCGCAGATAAGGAAGGAAAATGAGCGGTAACCAGGAATATAGGCATCCATGTTACATTTCTAAATGTAGGTATTACAGTTAGGAGTTACAGCAATCCGCTGCCGGTACATTAACACGATAATACAGAAGTAGAACTAGAACACACTCAGCTCAAATAAACTCTTACACATCGCTATTGGGCTGAACATTATCCAAAAGTTTTGAATCGGCGCGGGCGACGAGATACGGAGGATCCTCCTCCTCGGGTGTAGGAGGCAGCCGCGTGGGCCCCATCACTGTCACACACTCGGTAATCAGGCAATCAGGCACTAGTCCGACGTGCTCTCGACACTATCGCTTCGCTCTGGACCCACTCACTAGCACTCTTTATCATCGTCATGGAGCCAACCTTATTCACTTATAACAGAAATCATAGCATACAATTTTTCGTATTAATTTCGCGTAATCGTTGACTATGTTTATTCGAGAAAAGAAACGGTTTAATAGTTTATCGCGGCAGCCGCGAAAACAAAAGCACAAGCGGCGTGCGCGTTATGCGTTTCACGTTAGATTGAAAAACAGTCGAGAGGAATGTGAGGCCGAAAATAGCAAGGAGCGTCGCGCGGCCACAAGGGCGACCCTCGCGCTACGCCGAGCGTCGACGCGCCGCGGCGTGCGCACCCGCGCACTCTACACGCACCTTTATTTACATCCATCCTTCTATGAAACAGTCACCTAACATACGACCGCTTTATGAGTGGAAGGTCCCGCGTGTATAAACAACCCCGACATTGTGTGCTGGGTGGAGTTATGTGTTAAGCATACCTATTTAATTATACGCAAGAAGACAACACTTTATGAGACTTACGAGAAACCGTTTATTTCTGAGAAATTTCAGTTTATTTTAATTCTATTCGTGTTAGCTTATGATTATTAAGAATAATTCTACAAGATTTCACAGTTTATTATCTCCCGGAAAAACTCCATGCTCATTGGCGATACATGGGATTATAACTAAAATTTCTTCTTCATAACTTCCATGAATCAGCAAAATTATAGAAACTTAATCAGAGTTAAATGTTTGCAGCGTATGTATACGCTGAGCCAGGGCAGGGAGGCACGAAACAATAAACAATTAATTCTCATCAGAGTCGCCTAAACAGTAACGTGGCAGCTGTAGCACTTCAAAAGGAATGAAATGCATCCACATTCAGCTCAAGGAATGGGGCAGGAATTACAAGAATAGCATTATTAATATCCCACTATTGTAACAGCGGCGCCGATACAGCGCCGCGCTGATGCTGTCCAGCCGAATGTAACCGCGGCTGTATTTAATGAACACAAGTGAACACATTGAATGATAAGGGGCAGCCAAATTGCCACTCATAAATCAAACTCGAGACAGATCATAGTTTCGATGCAAACAAAATACAGCTTGAAGGAAACTAGGGTTGTTGAACTGACAATAATAAACGTTTTCAGGTATTCTAGTGCACGGAAATGAATACATTGGTGTAACTAGCAAAAATTGGGTATATTGAAATCAATTATTCATAATTAGGGGACCGAGGCTATACGTAGGCGATGCGATGCGTGGCGCGGTTGCTTAAAGTGCTCGTAAATCAGCAATAAGACAAGCATCACCCACAGCAGTCCGCAGCCCCGGCTTCGTGCTGCGGGCGTTTCATCACACGCATGCTCACTGTGCATTTGGTCATACTCATACCAATTACACGATAACTTACTGAGTAATGTTCAGAGAAAGTAAAAAATAAAACTGCCACAATGTTAATATGTCTTTCTAAAGAAAGTCTAGTAGTTGTACGAGGAGTTTGGTGTTGTTATCTTTGTGTATGTCAATAAGGATCTCCAGTTGTTTGTCACTTAATAACAAGGTGCTTCAGTGACATCGGTATTTTGTACGGTTTGTGGATTCGTATATCGAGAAAGTTATTTCGCCCTTTACAACAGTGATGATAAATGAATTATTTTCAAATGATAAAACTAACAATAAAATAAAAGAGGGTATTGCCGAGTATCAAGCAGATGTGCCCATACTTTTTACAATTTTTCAAGTATTCCGGGAACTGTAATATCTTACTACGTATTCTCAAAGATTTGGAGGTTTATCAAATCGTTCATCTTAATGAGCACTTTTTTAGGCTGACTGAACGTCACCAGAGACGTACTATCCACGGTTACGTTTACACGAACAAAAGCGTAGGTGAGTGTAAGACAAAACGACGTTAATGTTAACGCGCAACAAAGCATTCGTCGCGCTTATTAGTAGTCTGGTCTGGCAATCGACCGTACACGTTGCCAAAATATATGTCAATAACGAATTGTTCACGTTAACTCTACATTTCGAACGTTTGCTTAATTTCATGGGATGTTACATTCTAAGTATTTTTCTGATACCATGAACTGCGTATCGGCAAATTCATATAGTAATGTCAAATGTTTCTTCTGGGTCGTCTGGTAATTGGTATGCCACAACCAATTTGTTTTCATTTATCTAAAGTTTACTTTCACTTGTGGAATTTCCAACTATGTACTACTAGCAAATAGCAAACGTTTATAGCTGCAAGTTTTCTTATCAGAAATTGCAATAACCACTGACCTGTATTTTGCTCTATGTGCAGTGTCAAATAGATCGCCATCGAACGGTGAGGTGATGACGTACGAAGGCGGGGCGGGGGGCTGCTGAGACGGCGGCAGAGCTTCTGGGCTTGGAGCGACCGCCACCGTGCCCAGCCGCTCGCAAGCCGCGCGTACCCTCTCACACTCCAAGCACGTCTCATTCACGTACACTAATGGAGTCGACGAGCCTGCTAAATGATCACAATTTTAAAGGAAATTGTTAATTTGTTCTAAAAGTAAAATTGCTTTAGTAACTATTGGGAGTAAGTCGCTGTCATTTTAATTTCAAAGATCAACAGGTATTTATTGGAAGTTAACAAAGCCAACCCTAGCCTGGTAGTGCTATAATAAAATTATGTGCTCCTTTAAAATAGTAAAACTAAAGATTAAATAAGCATAAAAAACAGCCATCATGATTTTAGTAGCTGCAGGATTCTTTCTTAGTACCATAACATAACGTACGTATTACGTCGTAATAGAACAAAATTACGAGAGGCATTGCAGATTGGTTTGGTTTAGTTGGATTAAACTCTCGACCAATAAAATTGCTATGATGATATATGTGCGCACATTTTCCGATTTAAAATAGTACAGACTGGGGCTCAGACAGATTACGACTAAACTCGAATATTTATTGCATTCCATAGTGTAAATATTTCAATACATGGCATGCTTCGGAGTACAAATCATTATGAATCCGTTTCCGATCGACTCTGATAGTTCATATTACGTTGTGTACCAATGCTAATTTCTTAAACATTAAGAAGTAACTAAGAACATCTTTCGGTTTCACCAATTTTGACTAGGTACTTCTGGAATTTTGGCAAAGATGTGCGATGTGAGTTCATGTATTAGATACATTTTTATTATTTTGCTCACAGACCAATTCTCTTAACAGCCTGCACACAAGGGAAAACCACGTCTCTTTAGTTTCTTGAGGTTCATAGGAATAAAGACTTAGTGGATAATATGTACCACAGAATCCAACTCGAAGTATAGTAATATTGACTGTATGTACTGACATCATCAATTCTTAAGTCCCTAGCTAGGAATGCAGTCATAGGAGATTAGAATAATATCATATCCCTGCTGTTTCCTCAACGCATAATGTATTGTCCAGTCTTTGTAAAAAGTATGTTAGCGGTAGCAGCCAGATTTGGTGCAAGGGTTTCACAGGGTTTGGCATTTCGCCCTTTCTTGTCGGATCGCTGGCGATAGCGACAGTTTTGACCGCTATAATGTTCACTTTTCATATAATGTCTCTACATGCAAGCGCTTGCTTCGCTAGGGGTGCAAAAAGGGATGTCATACTGCCAGACTGCCAGTGCAGCATAGTGATTCGTGGTCTACCTATTCTACTCTCACCCTGCAAGCCATTGTGGATGTCTATCTTCGCAAAAGGCAAATGATCAAATGTTTAACACAGAAAGAACAGTTGTGCACGTTTTGGTGTTTCACAAGGTTTGGTCTCTGGCCTCCTCTTTTTCAGCATTGCTTATAGGATGCGTACGCGCTTCAATTACACTGCTTGCGTCAAAATTGTTTGTTACATCTTCGACACCTCAAGTGATGTCTCCTGGGCCTAAGCACAAGAAGGCTCATGGATGTACCGGGTCAGCGAATAGTCCTTGACAAAAACGACACGTTTCACAATCTTCCAAGAGTAAGTTCGTTCTGTATCATAAGATGTTATGACGGTCTTGTAAGTATTTTTTCGTAATAGTCGTGGATATTCTCAAGTATCTAATAGATAAATGAACATGACGTGTTATTCTACAATCTCAAAACCTTATTTTGAACATTATATTGTGAAACTTGCTATTATAACATTACATAACTTTGGCATAGCAAATCGTATTTATTGGTTGTCGAATTTGTCGATATGCCATAAAAGAGTTTAAAGTTGGATTTAATATAGTTTTCGCTTTCAACCGGTAGGAAAATTGAAAAGCAACTTCAAAATTTCCAATACGCGGTATTTATAGATAGAATAGTCAGCAAGTGTCGGTACCTATACTTAATGCCTAATGGCATATCAAAGGTTTGTTTCTGAAGACAGTTATATTAAGTTTCCAGAAGAACGTGTAATGTTTGATCATTTTAACAGGCCTGTTAACGCAATGTGCATGTGAAGAACTAACATTTTTTGTTTAACATTTGAGATCCTAAAGAAGAGCATTTAATATTATTCGCGTAAGGAAGTCGTGAGGCATGAGCACGATTTATCTGATTACGACAAATCCCCCTTGAAAAGAAACAGATGCTGACAACCAGCGCTTCCTTTGATCCTTCAAGAATTCACAGCAAAGGTATGCCGATCGAGTTCCAACTCTTGTAAACATCGGTCATCGGCACACATTATTGTTATTTCGGTCACAATTTAACGCTTTAATGTCAAGTGAATTATGGCTTTTCTCTATAATAAATCATCTACACTAGTTATTTAAGCATGTAGACAGTATCAGACGTGATTGAAGAGGTGTTGTGATAAGCAGCATTATGAATACCACTACCACCACCACCTACCACTACCACCTACCTATACCACTTTTGTAGGTAGAGCTACTAGGAATTTTACGAAGCACGGAAATATTACCAACGATGTCCTTTTACTGAAAAAGGAAAACGCCCTCGATTGATAATTTGATTAGTGGGTGAAAATATTCGAACAAAATAACTAGAAATGTGACCTTTCGGGACATGTTTTCTAACGTTAATGGTTCAGGGCCGTTGAGTCACGCTTGCGACACAGGGAACACCCGGCACTCTTGGCATGCAACACCACGCAAACGCAAAATGCTGTTGCCAGTACCTCACACATTGGGTAGGTCGAACACTAAAGTATCCAATCATACAAAACAACACACTCAAGATGAGTGCGTCAGCAACTTAGCTGAGATAGTGCTATCAAAAAGGTGATAATAGATTCTATAGAAGAATAAGCACTCATAAATACACTTCATATATCATGTCTTTAGAGCAGATTCTATGGTTGTTTATTCAGCAAAACATGCACAAAATTACGCATTGGGTATTCTGCATAAAATTAATATAAAAACGGTGCATGACAGATACCTACCGTACAGGCGGCGATGATTACCGCCTTGCTTCATTATAATGTAAGCAAAAACATGGGAAATATAATGGAAATGATAATATATTCAATGAATATAACAATAGCTAATGACTGCTAAAATTCTCCATAGGCTAGACAATTTAACTAAATGTTCTAGTCCACAATCCCCAAATCGTCCGTCTTTCATACGACGGAAAGTGTCGATATTACGGTCATATCACAATACATTATAATCTTGAAATAAATGATTTAAAGGAGTAATTATGTGAAGGGATTGACTAAGTTTCTTTTAATATGAGGATTGGTGGAATTACACAATGATCATGGGACATTGTTGAGAACACGCCATGCTACAAACGCATTCGCACTCACATCCTCCACCGAGGTATGACCGCAGTTGTTCTACCAACGCTAGCATAGTTGGCGTGCGTGCCGCAAACCACGCTTTACGCCATCTGCAAAAGCAGTGCTCTTCAACAATCTTGGGCGTAAAATGGCAGTGACTGTTGGATACAGAAATTCTACACAAATTGAAAACCAAAGCTATGGTATTAACACAGAAGCTCAAATACACTCAATAATCAACTTATTTCACTTTTAAGAATATTTTATGAACTCATTAAGAGAGTAATGATACAATATAGATAGACATATTCAATTAATGCAAACATAACTAAACAAGCTATAGTAATATTAAGGTCAGCACTAGATTAGGCAACACTATTAGTATTTTCGAAGTTATTGACTTCAGCTTTATTCAAGGTGATTAAAGGCAATGTCCAAATCTTAAAGGACATTTATCACACAATAATTCATTTTATATTTTGCTGATATAATTGAGGATTAAACACATGGTGGACGTTACGACAAATTGCACTATGGTTTGGAAAAAAAGATGCTGGTGGAATACATAACCTTCTCCTTTTTTAGATGTCTATTAAAAATGAAGTTGGATCAGACATGGAGAATTTGGGTGGCACAAAAAATATAGCCGACTATTGTTAATAATTTTGACATGGTATTGAATTCTGACAAAAACAAGAAACTACCTAGGTATCTTATAGTACCAGACAGAGTGCAGAAGAATTGAAGATGCTAAGAAGTTAGGGTCAATGTTATGTTTGCAAGTGATAACAAATCTACTAGGGTGTGGTACTTGGACAATGTTTACAAGCAATACGTAAACTAAATGCTAAGCTATGTACCTACATGTTATTGCAGTTAAAAGTCATCAGCGAATCTCTAGATACGGTATCTATTTATCACATTAATATTATGTGAGGTTGTTAATGTTATCGCAACATAGCGGGGTCAAGACTTTTATAGTTTAATTACTTTTGTAAGCTACTTGTTTGCATTAGACACATTTATAATAACACCTTGACTTCTTAGGCTGAGAAGTTAAGGTGTATTGCCTGAAACTTTGGATTTAAACTATATAATAATAATTTTTTAGAGGGATTCTAATAATGTATTTACAAATTATCAAACACTTGCAAGTTTCTTTCCTTATTCTAAATAAAGCCAAATATATGAAAATGATTGAAAATTACCAATAATTTACATGTTTTTTCCTACTCCACATTAATAATATTTTCATAATAATTTATGGGATAATGTACAAACAAAAATACACTGACAAAATATATCCCTGTTAGCTATAATGTAATCTGCAATGACTTTCCTTAAAGTAGGTATCATTAATTTTATTTATGAAGAGGATGGCATTGAAAAGACATTTGAAAAGCAATTAAATTAGGTTACTGCATTGCCTTCAAGGCTCTCGGTTACAATTGAGGCCTGATTATTTACAATATTTTGTGTGGCAGTATTATTATTTTTATAAAATTATGATGGTCTGTTTTAACATTTTTAAAATATAAAAATAAACATTCTACATGAAATTCTGTAAATACTTCAAGACTTGCTACTTCCATCTAATTGTCACTTCTCATTATTGTGAAGTTCCTAATATTTTGGTAAATATTAGATCAATAAATCATAAAATCTTTGAGATAAGTGGCTGGGTGAGACTGGATGTGGGAGGCAGAAGTATGGGTGATGTGCTTGAGAGAGCCCAGCAGTGAACCGTGATATGTTGAGTTGATTGATTTGGATTAATTTTTATATTAAAACAATGTTTAAATTTAAATAATGGGTTTCCTTCACATTAATAACTAAAGTGAGTAAGTACTGAGTAAAATAGTAGACAAGCATAAATAACATAAATGAGTAGATTTGTCTAACAAAATGTAGCGGAACCAAAAAAACTAAGAACTACTATTAACTACTATTTTTAACTGAATATTCAAGTAATCGTCCTTTTTATATAAAGTTCTGATATCATTGAGACTTGGGTTCATCAGTAAATTCATTTCTTGGAAGGGGAATCATCATTTTTGTTATTACTATTAAGTTATCAGGTACATCATAAACATGAAAATAAACTTTTTTTACACTAAATTAAACAAAATGTATGTACAATTATCACGTAACGAAGCTCAACATCATAATTCTGACAACAAGAAAATTGCTAAATAGCTTCTATAGCGCCGTAAAATCAAACGCCTTGAATTTTTTGTTCTTTTTTTATGTTTTGTCTCAAGTAAGATGATAGAATACTACAAAAATTAACAGTTTTTAGAATTTTTTTATATTGTTTACCTATATATTTATTTTAGAAACAAGCACATTTCTAGTAAACCACAGCAGGCAACATTTACAAAGAAATTTTAGGAGTAGATATAAACGTCGCAATATTTACCATCATCATTTTCTTGAATTTTGTCAGTTGTAGCGGTGTTTCCTGTTTGTGTCATGCCCTTAGACAATTCGTCCATCTTGCCGTACACTGGTTCGTTACATCAATCATTAAAATCACAACACAAATTACAATAAACTAAAGGGGCACATATTGTACTATAACTCACTACGTAAAAAAATCAGTCTTTTTTGAAAATAATTAGTTTTATCCATTTCAAACACATTTCTAAAACTCAGTTGCAATATCTACGAACCAAATTGAAGTCCGTCAGACAAACCATAAACAAGACAGATGTAAAAAGCTTGCAAGCATTCTCATGATGAATTTGGTTTATGGCACTGCGTGCTGTTCAGTGTTGACATTATTTTTTACGTCGACTCGTATTTTTTAATCGACTAAAAAAATTGTCATTTACTCTTACAGCTTAATTCGCTTTTCTTTTTTTAATTTATCGTCCTTTTCATGCTAAGGCAAGAAAGTATTTGCTATCCTTTTATTTTCGTATGTTTTTTGTTGGTTTTCTGTTGTTGGCACAAAAATAAGAGGGGGAATGTCATTGGTGTATTTATTTTACAACAATATTTTTGAATTTTTGATATCTAATCTGTGATTCAATTTAAGTCTTTGTCGCAAGAATAGATAGTTTTTGATAAGATAATTATTAATGTTCTAGTTGTATTTGCATAATGATAAAACAATACAATGGGCTAAGACTGTAGCAAATGCGAATCATAGCTAGTCGTTTTTTACGTGTCGCTGGTTTAATTTCTGGTAGCAGTCACAGGATGGATCATTTTGGCCTCTCACACATTTTGCTCGAGCCAGATAAATATAATCCAGATACTTTGGACTTGGTAGCCGACGAAGAAGCAAGAGAGTACTGGCTGAATACTTGTGAAAAACTGACTGAAAAATATGTAAATTTCGCACTATTGAATAATGAAGATCCTACAGTAGAAATACGCGCACTTAAATTTAAAACTTGTTACGTCGAAGCATTGAAGGAACTCAGGATTAATCCTCTGTAAGTAATTTTAATTATATTCAAATCAGTTGCATGTTGAGATCATTAAGTCATACATCATCTAATTACAATGCTTGTCTGCTTCTGCTTTTCCATAAAAAATAAATGAAATTAATACAAATATTTAAGCCTTTCTACTACAAAGTCTTTTTGGTGGTCTTCTTTAAAGAAACCATAAAAAAAATCCACAATAATAAATGATTAAATGCTAATTGAAACTTTTTTAATTTTAGTGCTCATGGGCAGTTGACCATACGATTACTCCTTGACATCAACGAAACATGCCTTCGTTCTCAGGGTTTCTTTGATTTATGGAAACAACAGAAGAAATATGAAAATGAAGGAGCATTGTCAACACTCGGTTCTCGATTGGCAGAAATTGATGCAATACCAGATGAACGACAGAGATGGATAGAATTAAGCAGAGGAGTATTAGCTGGTAACCCCATACTAGATTAATTTATAAACACAATATAATTATGGAATAATTTTGTTGCAATAATTACTATGCAGGCCACTGCCACTGCTTTTTATATTTTGTGCTAGCATGAGGGGACATTAGGGCTGCTAATGTGGTAGGTAAGCAGAGTTATAGCTAGTGCCAAAGCACTACCCAACGCAACTTTTGGCATGTTACTATACTAGTCATTACAAATAATATCTATACTATAGGGTATAGTATGAAGTGGACTAGTTGCCAGCCAAATATTTATGAACTTACATCTTTTGTAATAATAGATAAACTTTGAATACTCACAAATACTGAGTAATGAAAGTATGAATAGCTGACAAGGACTGGCATCTTAATTAATTCATTATGTTGATTTCTTTAGGCAACATGTTTGATTGGGGTGCCCAGGCAGTAACCAGCATTCTAGATAGTGGACTTTATGAAGCACTAGAAAAAATCCAGAAGAGGCCATGGCTATATGACTGCTTAGATAAATGGATTGATAAACTGGAGGTGAGAGACCTGATTACTGAGTATAATTTTTGCTTGAAGAATGAAATGTAGTGATACAAAAAAAGAAAACATAACTATGTTTAAAAAATGTACCTCATTGTTACAGAAAACTGTTCACCATTGTGCAGCAGTGTTTGTTGACAATAGTGGAGTGGATATAGTTCTTGGTATTTTGCCATTTGTGAGAGCATTATTACTGAGAGGTACTGGAGTCATACTTTGTGCTAATGAATGGCCAGCCCTAAATGATGTTACCAATGTGGAATTAGAAGAAGTTTTACAGCAAGCTTCCAGAGTTTGTCCTGTTCTTTCAGCAGCCCTCTCCACTGGAGATTTAATAGTAAGATCAAGTGGACAAAGAGGTCCATGTTTGGACCTTAGGACAATTAGTGTAGGTAAGTTGCTGAAATTCAAAATCATTGATTTAATTAAGAAACATTGATAACATAATGTTCTTTGCAGGATTATGCACTGAAATGAAGACTCGCGGAGTCGACTTGATCATACTAGAAGGAATGGGCAGAGCCCTACATACAAACCTAAATGCTCGTCTTGCTGTAGATTCTTTGAAAATAGCCGTTGTCAAGAATGCATGGTTAGCACAGAGACTTGGTGGGCCACTTTTTTCTGTCATCTTTATTTATGAAGAAAAACAGTGTAAAACATAAAAGATCAATAAGTCAAGATTATAAAAAAAATACAATGATTATGTGACTGTCCCCAGTATTCATTTAGGATTTGTAAGCCATTGATCTTTTGACACCATTTCTATGTAGTAATATCTCCGTAATTGTGCATTCATATTTTAGAATGCCCAGTCTTCTTGTGTTGATGTTCTTATAGTAATTTTCGGAATATATTGAGTGTTATCCTGAATGATGAATTTTATTTGAAAAATTGGTATAATGCTATTTTACGTTATTAAGTACTAGCTGTGCCTTGCGGTTTCGCCCGCTGCCCTGTTCCTAAGGACCATAGCATGATAAATAGCCTTTAACCTTGCTCTCAAATCTGACTGGTAGTTCTAGAGATTATTGCATACAAACAAACATTTATTTTTATTTGTTAGATAGTTTTCGTCGATTTTATATTGTAATCAAAAGAGGTGAATCTACGAGTATGATCATAGACACAACAAAAAAAAAAAATTGTTTACATACCTTCATGGGATTTTAGACATTTCAAACTAAAGTATGTGAACTCGTATCGTTTATTCAAATAAAAAATGACCCAGTTCATACACCTATACACTAAAAGGAAGGTCATGTAACTTCTCAACAATTCATTAAAAGTAGATGAATGCAAGAAAAGTTATATATCATGTGAGAATTCACTGTACAAGTTACAGAATCGTACAACATATCATTTAAAAAAAGTGTTACCTAAACGCTAAGTTAAGTATGTTAAGAAATAATAATCTTTGATGAACCATAACACTTCCACCTTTACTACAATCAGAAAGTGACATTTCTACATAATATGCCTCTTTGAACAAACAATCCAGTGATTCAAATTTCATAACGTCAACAATACATGGGTAGTACTTCATCTTACATTTTAATGACGCTGTTCCTAACATTGCTTAGGATCTATTCAGCCAAGCAATAACTTTGAACAACAAGTAGGCTATACCAAAAGCATAGGCAATTTTTTCTTTCTGCTGTCGCTGCAGTTGATCAGCCTCTATTGACATTACACGACGATTCAATTTGACAATCTGACGCCGCAGGTGTACCAACTCTTCAGAAGTAGACAGACCTTCACCATTGCCCATTGGTGGGGTTGGGTCTCTGAAAAGATTAGGTTTCATTGATGTGAATTATTCTCATTATGTTGGGCGGATTGTCATCAAGACTAACATTCAAACAACTCAATGGGCGTTTTAACCACTGTTTAGCACCAGTTTCAGAAGTTAGGCAAATATTGAGACATTGCTTCCTTTGCCTGCCGTGTGTCAGTGGAAAAACGCCCAATAGAACTCTCTGAATGCCTACCCTAGGCTGTGAAAAAATAAAGTCTTTAAGCGCGCTTCCTCACCAGGAGCATTCACCTGTAATGTAACAGTTCAGTGTTAGATCAGTGAGAGGAGAACCGAGCATCATTACAGAGTGCAACCTGTAAAGATACAATTTGTAACAATCACTTCTTTTTGTACAAAATCGAATCTTGGGTTGTTACGTTATAGGCGAATGCTCCGATGAGGGAGCGCCTTTGAAGAATTCGCATTGCACGCTTGTTGCTTAATTAATTAATTATTTTACCCTTTTTTTTTAGTTTTGCAGTGCAGGAAAGACCTCAGAATAGATAAAGATATTTTTTGCAATGTACATTCAGTCAAATAAGTATCGGGAATGGATAATTTCATGATTTGTTTATGGTTCCGAATTCAATTTTTTGGTTTTTTTTTTTTGTTGTTAGATGGCACAACTGTTTTCCATTTTGGCGCACAGTTTTAGTTACATCTGTTATTTAGATTAAATACAGTGCTGTTTTTAGTCTTTTTAGTTAGAGCACATCTAGTGTATTGCGGATTTCATAATGGACAAAAACATCGAACAAAGAGTTTGTCTTAAATTTTGCATCGCCAATGGAATTTCGTGTTCGGAGTCCCTGTAAATGTTACGGAAGAAATGTTGATGGAAGATTTGCCTCGCTCTGGTAGGTCTTCAACTGAAGTTAACATCGCAAAAGTGAAGGAAATAGTGACTGAAAACCCTCATTCAAGTGAGAGAGATAATCGCTAAACTTTCTGTGTCTCACGAGTCGATCCGTACCATTTTAAATAATCACTTGAGTATGAAACATGTTGCCGCTCGGCTAGTCCCAAAAGACCTGAATTTTCTCCAAAACTCAATTGCATAAAAGTCGCTGAGGACATGCTAGAACGGGTCAATTCTGTCCCAACATTCATGAAACGCATTGTTACTGGTGACGAGACTTGGGTTTACGAGTTTGACATGCAAACTAGTCAAAAAGCTTCGGTGTGGCGCTTTCCAACTGAACCGAAACCATCGACCAAAGGTCCAAGTCTTGTTGACCGTTTTCTTTGACTATCGCGGTGTTGTGGACTCGGAATTCTTGCCGGAAGGTAAATAAAGTATATTATTTGAGCGTTATGCGTCGTTAAAGAGAGCAAATTCGACAAAAAGGCCAGTTTTGTGGAAAGTAAATTCTTGGATTTTGCACCGCGATAATGCGCCTTTGAACAAGGCCATCATAGTGAACGAATTTTTGACCAAAACACAACAAATACCATCGAGCAACTACCTTATTCACCAGAAATGGCTCCAGCCGACTTTTTTCTTTTTCCTAAACTCAAATGACCACTTCATGGCACCCGTTTTTACTCGGTAGAAGACATAAAGAAGAATTCGCGGCGAGAACGTTTCTGAAGGAGATAAAATTACTTTGGATGAATAACTAACATTTTGTGTATTATTGATCGTTTCCCGGTACTTTCTTGACAGAGTAGTATAGTAAATATACAAAATAACATCAAGGTCTTATCAAGAAACCAAAATGGAATTAAATGTCTAGTTTCCTTACCTCAGTACCAAACGTGATTCAGTCATTGTAGATTCATTGAAGTTATCAGGACGGGGGGTGGTCGAGCGGGCACCATCTCCTTGAGAACGGTAGTTTCTTGAATTCTTAGGAGGAGAGTTGTTTGGCATTCTTTGTGGGAAATCATCCGCAGATGGAAAGTAGTGCTGATCAAGTGTGATTACACGAGGAGGTGTGCTGACCCGAATCATTCCAGGATCTGTTGGCAGCACTGCATTATCCAGCTGGATTTCACGTGGTGTTGCTTTTGCCCCTAAAACAGTCAAAATATAAACCATGAAAGAGTAAATCAGTCTGCATATAAAATGCGAGGTTTTACCCCGCATTTTATTTAAATTTAATAGAAAAGGACATATAAGTTTTGAAATACACTAAGTAGTGGAAAAAGCAGTCTCTTGAAAATTTGAAATTATAAGTTCACATGTAAATATGGTTCCATTTGGTAAACATGCACCAACGTCAACTACATCATAACTCTTTTTTAGGGTTCCAAAAGGAAAAAACGGATTACTCGCGTGTCTGTCTGTCCGTCTGTCACTGCCAATTTACTCCGAAACTACTGGACCGATTGAGTTGAAATTTATTACACATACGTAAGTCGATGACCCAAAGACGGACGTGTAACGTAAATTAATTAATTTTAAACATGAGGGCCACTTTTGGGAGTAAATCATAAAATGAAAATAAAAAGTTTTGCAAACTGTTTCGTGTTACATTTCAAATGAAAGTGCTCATTGTGAGCATCTCATCAATTTTAAGATAAGTACAATTTTAAGTTTTGAAGTTATTTAAGAAAATAGGCGAAAATTGACCCCCTTAATATCGAAACTACAGGGCCGAAAATTAAAAAAATAGTCCTTTGCATATAGATTACAGGAAAACCTATAAGAAAGCTATAACAAAAAATAATAAAAACAAATTATAAATTAAAGGGAGCTCGTCTACTACGATGGTACCAGACCCTTCATGCGCGAGTCCGACTCGGCCTGTTTTTTTTATTCTTTAGCCAAATTGTTCTAGCTAGGAACTTCCCCCCGCCACCTTTATCCAGATATTGCGTACATACAAGGAAACAATAATTAGCAAAAACAATGACAATGTGATTATTTATGAAAATTGTAGCAAACTAGGTTTGTAGGAGGAATATCCTCTAAAGTATCTTTTTAATACAACTGGCAAAAGTGAGTGAAAAAACACAAGTTTAGAAAGTGATCATTACAAAGGGGTTTGAATTAAATGGACGGCCTATCTTCCACTATATTTTTTCTATTCTTCTTTCAATGATGGCACCTACAGCATAATTTTGTTTTGATTAGGCAAGCATAAAACCTGTATCAATCAATAGCTGATATCAATACAAACAAGCTTTGATAGCTTATATCTCGGAAACATGTCACTTTAGAACATTTTGTCTCATACAAAATTTGTTTGTATTGATGCCAGCTACCGATTAATGTAGGATTTATAAATGGCCGCATTCGCATTTTGAAAATAAAATAAAAAAGGCCAGGCTCCATACAAAAATCTTCCAAGCCCTTTGCAATAGACATTTTTAGTACTTATTGGATAAGATAATCTTATCATGGTAGGTGGAATTTAGTTAATCAGTGTTTTGTATTGAAATATTCATTGTCATATGTATCAAAGAATTTTCTGAATATTGCAAACTTTTCAGTACAATTAAAATGCTATAACAAAATCCTTAATGAAAAAGTGCTTAAAACAGTTTGAAACATTGCATCACATATTTTATCTTGCATCACCCTAGTTGACTAGCAGAGAATGTCTATAGACTAGGGCTGCCATAATTCTCGGGAAATCCCTCTTAACTGCTTTTACCGCATTTGAAAACGAGGCTATACTGTTAGCTATCTAGCCTCAGGCTACACTGGTCTCCTACAGCCTTGCTAAGTAGTTAATAAAATTGACTTGTATTTGTACCAAAAACTTGTGATTAAAAATATCTATTCAAAGCCAGACCTCTACGAAAAAATCTCGTTATAAAACCAGAAGCCCTCAAAAAATGTATCATGTCCACATCATCGTCCATGGTAATTCTATTACAAATGTCTCAGTTGGCGTTTCAGCATTGATGGCAGCCCTACTATACAAACTCTCAACGGGCAGTAAGGGGACTACCTTGGTCTGGTCTTAGGAAATCCATAATTTCGTTACTTAGATACTTTCAATATTTTTTTTAGTTTACAGAAAAAGAAGTTATATAAACTGCTCTTACCAATATGTTGATCTTGACCCGCAACAAGTATCCTGTCAGGTACTTTCATATCAAACTTTTCATTATCATAGTCCCAGCCAGAGACCACTCCATTATGAGCATTGTCGTCATCCACAATGTCACCGGTAGCCTGAAAATAATAGGGTAATTTCATAGTAAATACATACAATACAGTAATATATGCTATAAGACAATAGCTAGGTGTCTGCAGTTTTTTTTCGAATAACAAAGAGATACTGAGTCATTGCTGATTTTTATATTATATTGTTTTCTATTTAATTTGTATCCATAACATACTGCCATGCCATACTAGCATAAAATACTCTAGTGGCCTAGCCGAGCCTTTCCCAAGTATGTTGGGGTCGGCTTCCAGTCTAACCGGATGCAGCTGAATACCAGTATTTTACATGGAGCGATTGCCTATCGGACCTCCACAACCCAGTTAGTACTGGGTAATACAATACCCCTTGGTAAGACTGGTTGTCAGACTTAATAAAAAACTCTCTCTTATAAAATACTCTAGTATCAGGTAAAAATATACTTTATTGGAACGATAACATTTATATAAACGCAGTAGTTAGGGTCATTGATCAACATGGGCTAATGGTTTTGGAAAGAGAAGTTTCATGATTTATTTTATTACCTTGATCCTTTGCGGCACAGTCATGTGGTGGCTGATGAGCCGCGCATAGGCTTCATCGGATGTGTACTGCATTGTGGCGGTATAAACCTAATAAGGAAAACAATAGACGTAGATTATAGAAAGCATTGCAAAAGGTTTAAATTAACTTGGTCAGAAATATACCACAGCTCGAATTGTAGACCCAAAACAACCCTACACACAGGGGCAAAAGTTACCTTCCCCGCCCGCGAACAAAAACAGTTATTAAATTGTAAGGCAAGTGCATTTAACTCTTTATCAGTTACGTTCGTAACGCGATATTTTTTGACTGAATTAAAGTAAAATCCGGAGCATGTTTTGGATGGCTAAAAAAGATATAATGGTATCTGTACAGCTGGCACACTTACTGTTTTTTTTATTTTATTTCGAACAGTTTATTCCATCTGGGTATGTTAAGAAAATAATAAGACACAATCGAAAATTACACAGGCAGTCGATTTGACAACTTTGACAGAAGTAATTTATAGAAAGTAAGGTAGCGAGTAGACCATAGAATTGTATGTATAATTATCTAGGTTAAAAAACTTTCTTGCACAAATATTGGAAAATAAAGAAAAATTAGGAATTCTAATAAGTTTCGGACTTTTATTTGTTTAATTCACTTTTTTTACCTCCGACTTACGACGTAACTTGGAACGTATTACAGAAGGTCAATCATAAAACATAATCCCCGAAGGATTAGGTACATAGAGGTGTGTACTATTCTTTGATAAAGCCACAAAATGATCGTGAATAATTAATTTTTAAGGCGGGTTCGGAAACTGGAAGAGAACAACGTTCTAGCATTGATAGAAGAATATGCAAACAATTCGCCAATGCGTCTGCGTCAATATACGCAGGCCCTTAGGGTTATTGTTAGTTATGGAATTATGAAGTATCACAGGCCTAATATGACTAAGCAGAATGTGAACAAAGAATGCCAAATGGAAACTAATGTCAAACTGTCATGTAAAAATATTTTAGATCTGTGAAACACCGTGTCCAGCTGTCATTGGTGAATTGGTGGTTGTGTTGTCTCGTTTATAGGATGAGTTTTATTATCCGAAATCTATGAAGTTTTCGTATTAATTCACTAATAGAACTTGAAAAGTATGACCACATATAAAGTGTTGTGTAAATGTGGCATTTGTAGATAATTTAATTAATAATTCTTCAATTAGTTGTATTGGTAGAACCCGAACACAATGAGAGCCACCGGCTTTAGGATTCCCGTAATTATTTTGGCTTACGTTTTAGTTAATTTAGTTTCTAGCGATGATACTGCGAAATCTTATGAGAAAAAGTCGAAATCTGTAACATCGTTTGTAAGCGCAAAATGGGAAGCTACCCCGATAGTGTTGGAGCTCGCCGAATATCTGGCAGGCGAGAGTACCGATTTATTCTGGTCCTTTTTTGATGGTATAAATTCATTGAAATCTACTCTTGACACCTTAGGTAAGTTAATAACCAATAGCGTATTTTGTAAATTAAACATGTGTTAGTTTGAAGCATAGATTGTGCCTTTGGTTTTGCCTTAAAATTGGCTTAGCATGATATTCATCATTTATAACATTAGATTATCTGAAAAACCAGGTTGCTAAGCTTAAATTATAAACACTGATGTGTACTACCAAGTTCACTGACTGTCTGCCACTCTTCACCCTTATGGCCTCAGTACTAAGGTTGAAAAGTGGTCAACCGTCAGTGAACTCGCTAGTACAGCACATAATGTATTTTTCCATGTTCTTTATCATAGCTAGCACTTGCTTAGTTTCCTTCTGAGGCTTCCAAACTGTTGTTTTATCTAATTCACATAAAGATGGTCCATCTCACAAAATGTCGCCAAATAACTTAACATTTTATTTCAAGATGTTATCATGTGCTCTGCTTAGCCATTTAAAATTGGTCAACATGCATTTTGTAAAAAAGCTCAGAGCAATTTTCCTTGAGTATAATAGCTCAAAATATCCAATGCAATCAGTAATCTCATACTGAGCCTGTTTTTGATTTATCCAATTTTAAGTAAGAAAATTTGGGTATACTTTTATCATTGTCTACTACTACTACTACTACATACTAATCAGGAAATTATTTCACTGTTGGTATTTATTTTGTATGATTTACCTTCAAACTCTAAGTAAGTATCTATGTTAATTGCTTGTATACATTTTTTTTCCTTATAATGTCATTAGGCACAAGCATAATAATTTTATCCTTGACAACACATATCAGTTGTTCATGAATAGCAACCATACCAAACCCTACCATTATACTATTGTATTAATAAAAAATCTCTTTTCAGAGACTGACAAACAAGTATATGATGCCTGCATCGGTGTTGCCAGCACATTGCTGGCTCCAGCTCAGCTCCGTATGGCCAAACTTGCCCTCTCCATGCATCTCACATCTCCTACCGTCCGCATGTTTGATCAGATTGCCACCCAAAGTGGGGCAAAAGAAGTCACATGTGATGCATTTGTGTCAATAGCTTCAAGGAAAATATGTGATAATGATGCTTTAAAAGATATTCTTAAATCATATAATAAATATGATGTGGCAAGTATTTCTTTCTACTCAAATCCAATTACTTATTTATTACCTTTCATTAATAATAATTTATGGGCAGTATGGTTTCTCTTAATCTCATTACCAAAAGTCCGTACAAAACTTTATTGTTTGACTAAATATACATAAGTAATGCTATTGTATCAGTTGGTTGGTTGAGTTTCAATTACCTGAATGATAGAAATCAGCCTTGAAATCTTTATTCTAATAATTACTGATGTGTTGTACGTACAGCACAGTTTACAAACTACCGGAAATAATGTTGTGTTTTTTAATTGAATTTAAAGTACATGATTTTCTTTCAAACAATAACCATATACATATATATATAAAATAATAAATTAATGCTTTTCGAGTGAAACATAGTTTACTGGTAGTTAAATGAGCTTATGTCTACTATTTCCCTACCTGGAATTACAATACCCAAACCAAGGTTATCCAATTGTAATTTAAGCATTACAGAATGATGTTAATATGAGTAGTAGTAATAGGTATGCCATGTAAAAGCATATAAAGCATTCTAAATGAAGCATACAAATACCTACATAAATAGCTAAAATAGCATAAAATTACAGAGTTTGATAAACCGACTGTTATAATATTGTTATGATCTATAAAAGAAAAAAATATTGTAGATATCCAAGGTCTGCCGATCAATGGATCGTTTTCTGTAGTCTTTTGAGGTACTCTCTCATTGGCATTCATCTGTAATGCAACAATCCAGGGCTCGATTTAGTACAGAAACAAGTGATTGTTACAAATTGTATTGTTACAGGTTCCGTCCCCTAATGCTTGTTTTGCCTCATTCACTGATGTAATGTTCGAATGTGAACTGAACTGTTACATTACAGGCCAAGGGGTTGTTCCAATTGCCGACTGTTGCAGAGATACAATTTACACTAAGACTTGCACACCATGTTCTTTTCTGCAGATTTATAATGTGTTTATATTTATCTTTTAGGAAGAACATAAGCTGGAGACATATCTTTTGGACCACTCATACCCAAGCAGTGACAATAAGAGCCTTACTGCTATTTTGTATGGAGAGCTTGGAATGAAAGATTTCACAACAAAGCACAAGATACTGACTTCATATGCCGATAGCGGCGCCATTAACTATGTTGTGAGATGGAATGTTAAGGTAAGTTGAACTAGATAGATAAAGTTTAAATTGTGACTATATGTGTATCAGTATTATTATCTGAATTTATCTGTATTGTCAATGTGGTGGGTTCCAACAAGATAGATTTGCAGCACAAACATTAAAGCCATAAAGATTATAACACATTCATGCAAGGACTATCCTACGAATTAAAGTGTAAAGCTGTCTTATATATTTTATATTTTCCTACAGCCACGAGGCAAGCCCAAGTTACGCCTATCTGGCTATGGAGTAGAATTACAACTGAAAAGCACAGAGTACAAGAGTCAGGATGACTCGACACCAAAGGAATCGGAAGGTGGAGACTCACCTGCTCAACCCTCTGAAGAAGAAGATGAAAATGACCCTCAGAACCAAATTGATGGATTCAATTTTGGAAGGCTCAAGTAAGTCAAATGCTTTTTAATATCAGCAGGAAAGGCAAGTAGCTTTCTTAGTTGTATTCAAGAGGTTGCATACCATTTTGAAAGTTACTGGCTGGGAAATCATCAGTCTCCTGGGTATATAGTTTATTTTTGACGAAACAAAAGAACTCCTAAGCCCGGATCGAATAAAACCTCTTTTGTGCAGGAATCTGTTCCCTGGTCTACGTTCGCCGCTGGAACGCTTCCGTCGTCACTTGTCTGAATCAAATGAAGAGCTGGAACCATTGAAAGTGTGGCAGATGCAAGCGCTAAGCATGCAAGCTGCAGTGGCCGTGGTCGATGCTAACGACGCGGGAGGCGACGAGTCGCTCAAAGTGCTCACGTCTATCGCTCAGAATTTCCCTATGCAGGTAATTAAGATCTCTGCATAAATGAAAACGGACTTAAGGGGTGACCACATAAAAAAAAATATAATAAAAAAAATGTGATGACTTGAGTGCTTATGGAATTTAAATGTAGGTTTCTCTTTCTATTTCGGAAAAGACAGTTTCGTGGTATTTTTAAACTATGTAGTTTTGGACATACAATTTTGAACATTTTGGTTATAACCAGTTAAGTATTATTGGCTTAAACTGATCAAAATAAGCTTAATATCCATGCAGTACTAGCAAAACGACGTCATTCGCGTTGTTTCGGTTGGGACAACGCGCCATACTAAATGCGACAGATGTTGTGATACGTGATCGGCTCAAGCCGATCCGCGTCGAGATCCTGGTCACTCCCAAAAGAATATTAAACTTTAAGAAACTGAAAAAAGCTAATTTTATTATAAAACCTTTGTTCGTAATGTTAGGCAAGGAATAAGAAGTCCCCATTCATCTTATGTTTTAGACGAAATCACTAATCCACGTGAATGTCCCTCGTACTTTCCGTGAAGAGGTGTTATACAACCAAGACCTGTGGGCGTCGTCCCTAGGCCTTCGCCCTGCGGAGCCTCTGCTGCTTGTATCGGGGGCGCAGTATGATGCCGAGGAAGTCGATGTAATGGCCCTGTTGGTCGCGCTGAAGGAAGATATTGGACCTATGAATACTTTACATGCACTTGGTAAGTTCATTTTGTAAAGTTTATCGATTTGCCGACCAGCCCCCTTTCAATCATAATCTGCAGGATTTTGAAGGAAATTCACAATGTATTTAACATATTATTATTTGTTTAAAAAAAGGGTAAAATTTTCCCCATTGCTCGATATGTTTCAAAAATTCTTTTAATCGGCAATGTTAATAACGCAACTGATGTTGTTGAATTGTCAAAATGTAAGGCATTGTAATTGTGTGTTACGAAGAGTTAAGATGAGTCGTGTTCTTATTGCAAGGTACCTAAATGAGATAGAAGCGATCACTTTTATCTATTCCATACCGCTTCTTTACGCCAGTTTCAGGCTGGAATAAAATCGAGTTTCATTCGGATTAATTTTAATTGCACATATTACATGTTCTAATAGCCCGCAGCTTATTAGAACGCAAGAATAAGCTCTGTTTACATTACGTAACCGACGACAACTAAGCATGTGCTTCAAAACGCGCGTCATATGTTTTGTCATGAGAATACACATTTTTGATTTCCTGTCCACTGTTATAAAATAATAAATAATATGCCGGGGAAGGGACGCCCATACACTGACCTAGAACGACATACACTGGCCTTGTTGGTGATGTTCTTCAGAAACGTCAGGTGCGTGTCGTCTAACTAAAAAGAGTATGTAAAGATCGTAGTAGGAGGTGTTCAGATATTTCTGCAAACCTCCATAGACTCCATACCATGAAAATACTCAGTAATAAAAGCCGTGTTATAATGTATGTATGTATTCCCTACATATAGGCTTGTCCAAAAAGCTGATCAACAAGCTTATGTCCCTGGAGCTGGGCGAGGCGTACACGTGGGAGGAGTACGGCCTGGATATCCGCGACTCGTCCATCACTTGGCTCAACGACTTGGAGACGGACGAGCGCTATCGGCGCTGGCCCGCGTCGTTCATGGAACTGCTCAGACCTACGTATCCAGGCATGCTGAGGAACTTGAGGAGAAATATTTACAATTATGTAAGTTGTTTTGAGTAATAGCGTTATTATTTTAATGATCGTTAGTCGCTAATATTAAAATTACGGAGAACGCCTAAACTGCTACAAAATAAAGCCGCTTACAAGGACGGTACTATTAAGTTCACGTGTGATGTTTTCCGACATTAACATGGGCGAAGCCACGTGGTATAGCTAGTAAAATGGACTACTTCATCAGCTATTCAACAGTTTCATTTAAAAGTGTAATAGTTTTATCATTGTATATTATAACTTCTGATAGTTATTTAATTAAGAATTGATCTTTGCGATAAGCTCTGCTTTCACGTAATCTGCTATACAAACGAACTGCATGGTACTACAACACATGCTCCGGTCGGTCTGATACGCATGAAAACATGAATAGATTGTGCCTATTTACTTTTCCAACAGATAATCGTGGTAGACCCAACATCACTAGCTTCCGGGCCTCCACTGAAGCTAGGTGAAACACTGCTGAAGCACGCCACCCCAGTGCGAGTAGGTCTAGTGTTAGCGCCCAGCGCTGACAACCCAACGCTTGAGGCCGCCGTACGCTCCGCCTTCAACTACGTCGCGCAGGAGAAGAACTCCAACAAGGAAGCTTATTATTTCCTTACACAGGTATGTGGAAAATAATCTTCCTTGAAATTATTTATTTGGTGCAGAAAATTAAAATTTTGACCAATTAACATTAAATCATTATTTTGTTGATTACTAACACTTTTTTTTGTTTAAGTAGTTTTTATTGCGTCTCTTCCAATTGGTTCCATTGTATACCTACTTTTGGTGCTGACAGTACCATGTTTTTTTTTTCGATTTTTAGCGCTTTCTTGGATATTTTCAACCCATCCATTTTCTTATGCCTTACATAAGAAAATGGATGGGTTTAATTTAATTTTGATCGAGTTAACATTATTTTCGCACACAGCTATTACACCCACCTCAAGATGAAAAACTATCGATAGAATTCGTCAAGAAACAGCTGACCAAATACACCAGTTCCTCTACTAATATTGATGACATACTCTCTGAAGACTCGGAGTACAACTTCGGAAGACAACTGGCTGATGAGTTTGTATCGAAAATCGGTACCAACAAGTATCCTCAGGTATGCCTTTTTATTATGATTAATTTATGCACTCTCATTTATTTCAATGACATTTAGTTCCATATTACATAATTTCGCTCAAGATTCAAGCATTACTTCAAACTAGATTCATACCATTAGATTGGTTGAAACTAATTTTAAGTAATAATTGGGTCTTGCTTGAGTGAAGTTTTGTAATACAGGCCATGTTTAAGGCTTAGTTAGGCGTTGACTACATATGAGATCAGTAAAATAAAAAAATAATTTCACATTTTACCAGTCCTTTCTAGAATTAAAATAATTGACGTCAGGGAAACGCACGAAGTTTCGATAAAATACTCGTAAATTTCTGAATTTTCTTTTACGTACGCACGTGCATTTCATGATTTTACATTTAAATTTAAATGAACTAAGCATCAAAACTAAACAAAAAAGTCCTTCTAGGTATTGATAAACGGCGTCCCACTGGTCGAAGAAGGCCTCACCCCTGTGACGTCATCAGTGGAACTGCTAGAAGAGGCGCTGGTGACGGCGCTGTCGCGTCACACGGGACGACTGCAACGCGCCGTCTTCCGCGGAGAACTGTCCGACTCTGACGATGTTCTCGACTACCTTATGAAGCAGCCGCATATTATGCCGAGGTAATTTACTGACAAGCAGAAATACGGAGATCTAACTACCCGCACTGGGCTCGCGTGGTAGATTACGGCCAATTCTCACTGAGAGCAGGCAGATAATGCGAAGTTACTGACTGTTCGGAGCCGTGATTTGAAACTGAAGTGCGCTGTCATACTATTTTCAACCATATGTAAAGGTCTTAAAGTTGACTTTGTCAATTCGACACCATCCCTGTGAACTTGGGATCCCCTCAGATGAGTGGAGCCATGTAGATAATGTTCATTCTATTGCCAAACTTACACTAAACAACTAACAATTTTAGTTCTCCGATACAATTTTAACCCTAAAAGCAAAGTTTATAAAGTCGACTATCCGTCATGTTTTAGAGCTGTAACATTTATTTGTATGCAGCTTTAAGGAATACTCAAAACGAACTCCAAACCCTCAATATAAGGTGTATAAGTCGTTTGTCGAGACCATCACGGGAAGATTTTGGAGGTACCTGGTTTACAACCAACTACATTCAGTTTGGAGCTGAATTTTGCAACAGATATCACTTGCTAAACAGCTAGTTTTAAATAAAACACTTAAAAAATATATTATGCAAATAATTTAATTTGAAAATGGCTACTTACAAGGAGTGCTGTGTGCATGTTCGGGTCGGTCTGAATCGACACGCCAACATGTATTTAGCATGTCTAACATAATCGTTCACTTTAATTCTATGTAGGTCTAACGTAAAAGTATTGTTCTCTCTAAGCACTAATTCGAGACCATCTCTAAAACGTATCCCAATCGCACTATTTACATGGTTTGAGATGAACGCCAGTATAACACATCAACATTCACTACACGATATTAGACCAACTACTTATTATTTCCTATACGCACCTTTTGATCCCCGAACCATTTTGACAACCTCTCTTCTAGATATGAATCAGAAAAATTCTTACTAATATTATAATTTCGAAGTAACTCTGTCGGTTTGTTAACTATTTCCGCCTTTATTTATTTTTTAATTAACTATTGAATTTATTTCCAAACAGTCGGCATTTTTTTTTTTTTTTTTTTTAATTGAATTTATTTCCAAACAGTCGGCATTACAATTTATTTTTCCTCCGACAGGTTGAACCGTCGTATTTTGGGCTCGGATCCATCACAGTACTTAGATTTGTCAGGAGTTGCATCGTCCAACGACTTATTTTCCGAAGACAAAATACATAAACTTATGCATTTGACAGGTAAATAATGAAAACATGAATCGACGGATCGGAATAGATGGAGTATATTTGACTTAACTTCAAGGAAGAAAGCAACTTGTCGGTAAATCTCCTCTCTAAAATCCCGCAATATTTGAAGTTCCGTAACAAAACTATGTAACCACGAACTGTGTATCCACCTGTTATAACTTGCCGAGAGAGGTAGTTTATCCACATGCTACGAACTTTATTGAAGTTTAAATAAATATCCTCTACCTTTTCTGATCTCTGGTAATGATACACAAAATTTAAATTTCACATGGGTTTATAATATTGTCTATAGGACGAGACGCGCTAGCAACTGCTCTACCTCTTCTTAAATACTTCACCAAGTCTGGAAAAGTTGAGAAGTACTCTCAGACTATTTGGGTGGCTGGCGATCTTAACAACAAGGAGTCCAGGGAGCTGTTGAAGAATGCTCTGACCTTCATGGTAAATACATTCCTTAATTATAATTTAGATCTAATTATTAATCGTGATAAATTATTCAAGGAAATGTCTAGTGGCTTTTAACCTTTTGAACGCCATTGTCACATATACGTGACAAGCAAGCGCGTGCCCTGTAAGCCGAACGACACAAATATGTGACAAAGTGGAAGATGAAGTTTTGGCTTGGCATGGAGGACACGCTCGTGCGTTTATGCTTTGACGTTCAAAAGGTTAAGTGTTATTCTATATTCATCATAGTTCATAGTCCATCATACAACCATCAACATCACAGTTCCAGTGCGAGAAAGAGATATAGGCTTACAAGTTACAGGATGAAAAGCGCCATCCCCTTATTCGTGACGGAACACTGATGGGTTTATTAACCCTTCATTTAACTGTCCCAATATCTTGTATAGCTTTTTAGATTGTTTATAATTTGAGATTTAAGTTTGATTAAGGAAAATAGATGTTATCCGTAGAATCCGCTAACAAAACTTATTTACCAACAACTGTATCAACATTATCCTTTTTACTCTCAACAGAAAGATTCCCGCGGCGTCCGTGTGGCGTTCATTCCCAACGTTGACGGTACAGCGAATGTGGACCAGTCACTGAACAAAGTGGTGTTGGCGGCATTGACCACGCTGGAGCCGGCAGAGGCAACTAAGTACACGAGTCGGTTGCTGGAAGACGAGGGCTGCCACGAGACACAGACCTGTGATATCTTGGTGAGTATAATGGGTGTATACCCTTCACGAAGCCGAAAGGAACTTGTTCTCTCCATCATGCGATATTTTTTTCATTTTGGACCATATCTGGGAACCTTCTTGTTAAAGAGATATTGGGGGTCAAAGTTGCAACTTTTTCACTACTTTTTTTTTCAAATACAAGTTTTTAATGTTATAACTTTACATTAAATACCTCCATGTCCCCCGGACTCGGGTCCGTTTACACCTTGTATTCTCCTCCATCAATTAGTAAGTTCAAAAACTGAAATTAGTCATTCAAGGTAGTTTTGAAAACGGATTGTGTTGTAGTTTATTTCTTTGCTGAACTGCCTTTCATAGTAACCTTCTTGAATGAGTTTGAACTACACTGATTATTATCATAACTTTTTATTTCTATTTGGTGCTGTCCGTTTTCTTATTTCTGTACGTAGTACATATTTAGTTTCAATTGTTCTATCTGCACATGCATTTTCTCATAAATCTTTTGTAGCATGTTAGAAATATTGGGGATAAGTAATAAGTTGAAAAACAACAGTTTTATATGTTGTTTCTTAAGGTTTGTCCCATTTTCAACCCCACGCTTTTCGAATTACAGCTAGCGGTCGGTTTGCTGACCGGCCTCAGACTTACAAATGATTTAATTAGTTTCTTGGAATAGCACTGAATTATCTTTTAGTCTAGAATCGCACTAAAAGAGTCGATCCAAAGTAATAGTACGCGATCAGCATACATAAACCGCGTTCAAGAGTTACCAGTGTCAATATTCATGAGACCTCTGAAAGAAACTTTATTGATATTCGTCTTGAATCGAACAATTTACCGCTTAATTTCAATAATCAATTCTCTCGATACAGCCCGAGATAGTACCCGCACTGAACAAATACGAGTGGGTATTGAAAGCGTCCCGCGTCCTCTGCGCGCGCAGTCTCAGGCTGCGGGCGGGAGCGCGCGCGCTCATCTACAACGCGCGGCTCATCGGGCCGCTGCACCCGCACGAGCGTTTCACGCTTGACGACTTCACGCTGCTAGAGAGGTAATGTGGATTTGTCATCGAATATGTGAATTTTAATTTGACATTAAATTAAGTCACACTCCCTTCCACTCCGCCCAGAGCGGGGTGGGGAACCTGTAATCCCCGAAAGTTAACACAGAGGTGTACCAATACGCATATTTCGCCAGTTGTAGGGTCGAGTCTATTGCCATTAACTGGGCACAAATCCTGACTCCAGGCTGCTACTGAGAAATTCCTAATCGAAAAACCCAATAACACTTTACCCGACCTAGGAATTAAACAGTAGCGCATGCGAAGACTAGTCCAACGAGGAACCAATTTTACTGAGATAAAAAGTATTTTATTTTGTGGAACTCATATAAATTATTATGTTGACCCTACATTAACGCAGTTTGTTTGTTTTGCAGGTATAGCAACCAAATGTACGCCGATAAATTATCAGAAGCTTTGGATAAGAAGAGGAAACCACAAGACCCGGACAACATTGTCTTCGACGATGATGATGAAGGTAACAAAACCCTACCTTATATCTAATATGCCCGTCTGTTTTTTACTCTGCGTTTAATCACCACTTACCCTCTCCAGGGTAAAATATATTAAACGCGGATTAAAATAACAACCAGTAAATATAAATTTTTCGTGGTTTGAGTTGGGCACAACTTTACTACGTGTTTATCTTTTAACGAGATATATATTTTTTATTACATACTCAGTTTCTCTCTACTTTTATTACTGCTCATAGTTTAGCAACCAGTGACATTTTTCCTTGACATACTCACTGTCGAGAAGTTCGTGGCTAAATAATAACAACCGCTCGGGTTGATCTTCACGTTAAGCTGGGCATGCCTGGGTTGGTCCTCGGATGGGTGACCACCGATTACATACCGAGTTTCCTCTGTGCCTCGGAAAGCACTTTAAGCCGTTGATCCCGGCCTGTCTATTGTAGATCTTTGACAGTCGTTACAGGTAGTCAGTGGCCCGAAAGACTGACAACCAGTTTTACCAAAGGGTATCGTATTACCCTGTACTAACTGGGTTGTGGAGGTCATACAGGCAGTCGCTTCATGTAAAATAATAATATTTGGGAAAAGGTTAGGCAGATGATGATGATGACGGAAGAGTCTAAAATCATTAATTTCATTAACATTTATAGACCGACCGCTTTAATGAGTCCACGCGAAGGTATCAATTTAAATGGAATATTCTGAAGGTTGATCACGAATTGGTTCAATTGGTATCGTAATATCTACGTGGATTATGGTTATTTTAAAGCAAATAACATGTGGGATCATGTTAGGACTTTGTGGATGCTTAATGTGCCTTTGATGGGGTAAGGCGAAGGACTCATTAAAGCAGTCGGTCTATACATTGTATTATTCAATTAAATTACATTATTTTAATTTACATTGTATCGAAATGCTACAATAAAAACTAACACATTACAAATTATAGATAAAAATGTGTGGGACTTATGCTACAGAAAAGTTTATGTCAGTCTTTTTGTCATTCATTGTATAGTACGAAACGCGTTGGAAACTATTGCGACTTGTCTAGGTCTTTAGGTAATTAACAATGTTTTTTTCAGACCTTGATACCAAGGAGTTGAACTCAGAAGATCGTCTGAAGGTAGTATCAGTAGTAGCGGCGCGCAGTCCGCGCGTGCGCACGTCGCTGCCGGCGGGCTTGAAGACCGAACACTCGCTCGTGGACCTGGCTCCTCTTAGGGAAGATGAGGCTGCTATTGAGGTAAGAAAATAACGGAAGAAATACTGTTGATAGGCCCTTAAAGCCCTCAGACAATGCAGCTCTTCATTGTCACAGGACCTATAGTGCAGCATGGTTTTCTTTCACTTAAATTACATCCATAGTTAGGAGGGCTGTTATTAACATTTGGCAAATGTTTTGTCAAAGCTATATGGCTGTATTTCTTCAGACTATGGCCACGGGCCAAGAGGACCGTGTAGCACTACATCCATATCTCCCGGTTCTACGTTACCTAGCCTAGCTATTTTGCCGATTCTTCCGTCAAAGAAACCCGTTTCTACGTGTGGTGGTCATGCTACGCGTGCTGCTGGCATGAATTTCACAATATAGGTACAACACTTTATTTCCATCCGAAAAGATGGTAGCATCTTTCTCAGCAATCCAACTGCATAACTGTTGTGTACAACATTTTTACACCAATAGGGTACCAAAGAATATTATCACCTGTAGGGTGTTAACCAAACAATATTGCTCCAACAGATAGTAGCAGTACTAGACCCTGCATCGACTGCGGCGCAGCGCCTAGCACCCTTGCTTCTCGTGTTACGACGCGTCGTCAACTGTCGCATCAAGTTGTTCGTCAACCCGCAAGACAAAAACTCGGATATGCCGATTAAGAGGTAACCAGCTTAAACTACTTCTAGCTTGAATTGTATTTTTTTTTAATGAGTAAAATGAGTATAATGCAAGACAGTAAAAGTTTGTCCTGCTATAGTGATAAAAAAATGCGAGAGAGTGTTGGTTATGAAACAAAATCGGACGGCGTTATGAAACAAAACGAATCAAGTGACAAAAGCTGGAAAAGAAGTTTGAATGCAAGTAGCTCAACAATAAAGCTTATATTTTTCATATTCTTAAAACTATAGCTTGATTTGTTGTTTCACAACACCGTCCATTTGTAACGAATAAGACCTGGTTTTTGTTACAATGATTACTAGAATTACTCCAGTTATTATAAAAAATAACAACGATATTTATTACAATGCCCTTTTCCTCTAGCTTCTACCGCTACGTCCTGGAACCAGAGCTACAGTTCACATCATCAGGCGCCCTGACGGGTGGCGCCCTCGCGCGGTTCGTCCGGCTGCCGCACGCGCCGCTGCTGTCCATGGAGCTGCGCACGCCGCCCAACTGGCTCGTCGAGTGCGTCAAGTCCGTGTATGACCTTGACAACATACGACTGGCTGATGTTGATACTTTAGTGCATAGGTAAGGATCATTTTAAGGAATTTAGGATTGGTTTACCCATGTTCAATAATTATATCTACAGATTAAATGGTGTACATAATGTAATAAATATATTAGGATTTACAAAGCTGAAAAGCGAATAGTTCATTGGACTCTCGCCAAAAAATCATCATCACCTCAAGTCAATTGAAATTCCTATTTTCAATATACAATATTACCACTTCAATTATCAACAGTAGAAATACCAGTCCTGTTAAAAAGATCATAAAATATGTAAGTCACAGCAGAAATTAAACTTTGCCTGTAGGCATTGACGCTATTTATCCAATATTACATAAATTAAAATCTAACATGTGATTTACATCTGATTCTGGAGACAAGTCTGGGCCGACTCATTATAGATAGAAGAAGAATAGAAGCGTGGTTACATATATTTTTTCTTCAACAGCGAGTTCGAGTTAGAATACATTCTCCTAGAAGGCCACGCGTGGGACACAACCCTGGGCACGCCACCCAGAGGGCTACAGTTAGTGCTGGGCACTCGCGACAACCCCGAGCGAATGGACACCATCGTGATGGCCAATCTGGGGTACTTCCAACTGAAGGCCAACCCTGGCGCCTGGTTGCTGAGGCTCAGACCTGGACGATCTGATGAAATCTATGAAATTGTTGGGTGAGTAAAAATATGTTTTAGTGATTCTGTGTGACTTTTACTAGTGATGGTAACTGAAAATAATGGCACTATCATAACTAGTTTCTACTGTGAAAAATTATCATCCTATATAGTGCATTTGTGTCTATCGTAAAATTTTGCAACCAAAAAATCATCTACCATCGCTTTATTCTTACACACTAAAGCTTACAATAATCTCTACCAATTAACACAGGAATACTATAAAATTCCATGTCTTCCCCGCAGGCACGAGAACACAGACACTCCCGCAGACAGCGAAGACATCCAAGTGCTGATGAGTTCGTTCCGAAGCCACGTGATCAAGCTGCGAGTCAGCAAGAAACCCGACAAGCAACATCTCGACTTGCTCGTCGAGAATGACGACAAGAATTCCGGCGGAATATGGAACTCTATTGCTAGGTGAATAGAGAACAAAATACGTTTCCGTTAATTGCTAAGCGAGGTTACAGCGAAGGGTACAGATTGGCCAACTCGGCTATTGATTGGTTATAGTCGGATCGACAGAGGTCTGAATGATCAGAATTGGGATATAATCAAAGAGAAGTATTCGAAATCCGCGGAAACTTTCAGTTGCTGCCTGGTGGAAAGTGAGTGCTTTCTACTAGGAAGCAACTAAAGTTTGAGTGTGCTTCAAATTTCTTTGGGGCAACGAAATCAAAACTTTGCAGACAAACAGGGTGTTAATGTGGCACTCACTCCAACTGAAATTTTGTAGATTTTAGTGGGAGTGAGCGCCACATAGAAGAGGCAACGAGAATGCTTCGCATGACTGATGACATGTGCATGGAACTTTAGCCGTCTCAACTATGACTATTTTAAATAATACAACATAATTTCCCTTGCCCTCGTCACAAAGTCAACAAATGAAACGCATTCTCAGTTCGTTCGGCGGCGGCGAAGAGCAGGAGTCGCAGGACGAGACCATCAACGTGTTCTCTGTGGCGTCCGGGCATCTGTACGAGCGGTTCCTGCGTATCATGATGTTGTCCGTACTCAAGAACACCAAGTCGCCCGTCAAGTTCTGGTTCTTGAAGAATTATCTTAGTCCTTCGCTTAAGGTAAGACAGGAGAAAAAATCCACAAAAAAATGCGCCATTATTTTTTAGGTGTAAGGTCACTTAAAAGTTCAAGAGTTACTGCTAAAACTGAGTTCCTTGTCGGTTTCGAATAACAACAAAAAAACTTATTAAAAAAACTCGTCGATTTGTAAATATTAAAAAAAACACTTAGCAATAATTATTCGAAAATTATGCATCCCGTAAGAAAAATGATCTCTTTAACAAAATCTCAGATACAGGCCATGTCGAACCATGAGAAGATGAGATATCGTATCTACTTTTATTTGTTTGTTTAGACCGTTTCTCATTGTACATTTCCCTCTCTAGGACATCCTACCCTATATGGCGCAAGAATACGGATTCCAGTACGAGCTGGTGCAGTACCAGTGGCCGCGCTGGCTGCAACGGCAGCGGGACCGGCAGCGTACCATCTGGGGCTACAAGATCCTGTTCCTCGACGTACTCTTCCCGCTGCACGTCAAGAAGATCATCTTCGTGGATGCTGACCAGGTAATGTTGAAAGAGTGGTTAAGAGTAGGGCCACTTCATCTCAGCCCGTAGATGTAGTAAGAGGTGACCTAGTATCTTAAGACCCAGTGCATACAATTAAGCTCCCTCGGTCACCCGACTGATGACGGGTAAACCAAGAACAGCATTCCCAAGGGTTGGTGTCTGGTACGCGGACAACTATAAAACTACTGCCGAAACCTTCGCAAAAAAAGAAACGGTTGGAGTCACTTCAAGCAACTAGGATTATTCAGCAATTTTGTGATAGTTCGATGGTCTTCTCGGGTGTTCAAATCTTCATGATCATTTTTATTATGAAACATTATTTAAAATAAAAGTAGCTGCGTGCATTACGATCGGTTCCTCTGGTCCATCAATTTATTATTCTGTCATTCGTAACATTTGAAACGTCCCGGCTGTACGCACGACGGCCAATCAAGCTTTACAAAACCAGTTTATGCGGATCTCTCATTGTATAAGAAATCTATACTAAGCGAGGCCAAGTTACACTGGAAATGTACAGCTTCATGTGCTGCCATGTGTACGTCCTTATATTAGTTTTTGTATTCAACATTGTATGGCACAGATTGTTCGCGCCGACTTGAAAGAGCTGGTTGAATTGGACTTGGGCGGCGCGCCATACGGATACACGCCATTCTGTGACAGCCGACGGGAGATGGAAGGTTTCAGGTAAGGGTTACTATCTTGAGATTCACTAAGTTACTACTAGAAACTGCGTAAATTATTGCTATCTTTTGATTTACTTTATCTACACTGAACATTCTCCAGTGGCCTTTATTTAAACTTCTTTCAAGTAAATTGTTTATAAACGATCAAAGGCAAGGCGCCAAAATAAATATACTGGTTTGAAATATGACGAAATATTTAACATTGCCAGGTTCTGGAAGCAAGGCTACTGGCGCAACCACCTGCAGGGCCGCAGCTACCACATCAGCGCCCTCTACGTGGTGGACCTGAAGAGGTTCCGCCGCATCGCCGCCGGGGACCGTCTGCGAGGGCAGTACCAGGCGCTCAGTCAGGATCCTAACAGCTTGTCTAACTTAGGTCAGTAATTAATAGTAATAACCAATATTCAGTTTTACACGTCACAATTAAATTCTGTTTTAAAATTGAATGAGGTGGGTGATTCTTATCCGACTACTCTCGAGAAGAATCACCGACACAAAATCAGAACTTCATTATGGGTATCGAAAAAGATGTTTTATGTATTATCTTGATTAAGTTACATTTCCCACGAATATTATCGACTTTCAGTATTATTTCTAACATGGCGGCTGACCAGTTGAAAACGGATCAGAGTACAACCCAAAGTGGCCACAAGACATTATTAATTTGGTCAAGATTTTATTGGTTTGGTCTTGGTGATATTTTATCTCTAATATTTGTTGTTTCAGATCAAGATTTGCCGAACAACATGATTCATCAAGTAGCCATAAAGTCGTTGCCGCAGGAGTGGCTGTGGTGCGAGACGTGGTGCGACAATGACTCCAAGACTTACGCCAAGACCATCGATTTGGTTAGTTACTGTTAACTATTTTGTACAGATATTTATTAATTGTAGGTATATCATGTAACTAAATAAATCAGAGACAATAGCTAGCAAAAATTACCAATCAGTGGACGATGATAAAAGAGTATCATTGCTTGAGCACGACTAAACGATTATGGTATTTCGTGCCACTGAAGACTGTTAAATAGCACTAAAAAACTTCAGATCGTACACTGAAGTATCTTTACGTTGAGCAACATTTTGCAACAACGTAACATAATCTAACACAATAGGTATATAATATGCGTTATAGCAGTGATAGTCGGTGTGACCGTCGGTGTGCCAAGTCAAAGGTCTCGAGTCAAAGTCTCTGATTTTTTGGATTAATGTGAGTATTGTATATTTATCACTTGCTTCGGTGAAGGAAAACATCGTGAGGAAACCAGAGATATTTCTTGACAGCATGTAAAGCCAAGTCAGAGGCCCATGGGCAGCATAAAAATTCTGACACCAGGTTAGGCACTAACCACACGATAAAGAAGAAGGTAGTTATAACTATGGTAAAACTTTATTGCTATCCGTTGCTGTCCCCAACTTATGCGTTTGCGTTGTGGATGCAGGTTAAAATGCCTGTCGTCAGGAAATAAGAAAGGTAACGGATAGTTATTTTATTTCTTTTATTTCTAGTGCAATAATCCGCAAACGAAAGAAGCAAAACTGTCAGCCGCCATGCGTATTGTACCGGAGTGGAGCGAGTACGACGATGAGATCAAGGGGCTGCAAGCGCGCGTGCGCCGCGGACTGTACCAAGCCGCTGATCATGAACAGGTGAGCCATAGAAACCCCATTTTTGGAAAAGAAACCCCATTGCTAGAAATTATAAATGCCAAAGTGGGTGGAGCAGTGATGCGAGTTATTTTTTTATTTTTTTTTGCCAATAATAAAGTGAACTGGAAAACTAGTAACAGTGTAAATAGTAGTGAAGGGCTGTTCTATACCATCGATAGTATCGCCTTTATCATAACAATCAGAAAAAAAAGAAAATTAACCGTCACGGGACGACCGGCAGAAATAAAATATCCATAATAATCCATATTAATTTTGGTATTCATAATTAATAAAAAACCTAAAACGAAATATGGAGTAAAATAAAGAATAAATATTACATAAAAGTGTTTTCTTTTATAGATATCAGTCTATCGATTAAATTTGCATACGATCTAACTACATGACTAATTGAGTAGCGTGGAACTTTTGAAAACAGAAAGATCAACAATCATTACAAAACAAACTTTATTCTAAAGGGAAAAGGTTGATTTTACGTGGTATATAGAAGGCATCACGTCGCGACAGCCTCATGCTATCTTCCATCGCGGCATACGAGTCGGTTTTACTGCCTAGGCGCGCATATAGATGTTTCACATCAAAAACATTTGGGCCGAATGTATTTGGCAGTTGTTTTTGATTTTGCTACTGTAGACTTGGTCCTAATCAAAATCATAGTTGATCATTATCATGAGTATCTTTTAAGAGGTTTATGGTAAACAAAAACTAAGCTTGTTTTAAAACAATGTACAAATAGAGACACATCACGAAGATGTGTCCCTATTTGCGAGCCGTGGAGCGCCGTGTGGCTGGCCGTAACTACCGTGCCTGTCGCGACATACCAATAATATTATGTCAATTGTTGCAGGAGATCGAGAGTACTGACCATCAAGAAACTCCAGCTGAAAGTCCGTCAAGTAAGTTATTTTTATTAACATTTATTAAGATCCTGTTTTCCCACTGCATGGCCTCCCTTCCCTCTTTCCACTTTTCGCGATAAAATGCGACTAGCACTTCGCCCGCGAGGTCGTCCGCAAAAATTGTGATAGCTCAGCTAATATGTTTGAAATAAATATAATTAATATAAAATTAAAGCACCCACGAATAATTTAGCTTTCTGCCAGTGAAAGAATTTTTAGAATTGGATCATTATTTCTAGAGATTACCCCCTTTTCCCTTTATAATATTAGTATAGGCCAATCTTAAAAAAAATATTCTTCATGAAGTGTCAATAAATAATGAGTATTTCGATGTAAAGTAATCGTAGTATTTATAAACATAATATTAATTTATGTTAACTCTGTTGTTTCAGATCACGACGAGCACTCTGAGTTATGATGAACTAAAGTGTGGATATTATTAGTTTATTCCAATTTTGTTGAATGCCGAGTTCGAGTGAATGTGTAAGTAGGTAAATGCTCACTGTTTATGTACCGGTCGGCGTTTATGTAGCTGAATTATTCAATTATTACATGTACTCTACTACAATAAGTATATATTGTCACACATTTATTTTAAATTACAAGCTTTTGAGCGAAACATTTGGGTTTCCTTATATAGATAAATACTAAAAAGTTTTTTTTTTCTGTGTTTTCTCTATGTTACGAATTTAGTTATCTTACAATTTGTTAGTCTACCTACTTTAATTTGCGATGCCATATTGCGATAAATCGTCGTAATTTTTAATATTTCACACAAACTATATGTGACTTCTCTATGCTGTAATATTTTAGTTATTTCTCACGTTTCCTACTTAAGCAAGCGTTTTACCACCATTTGTATCAAATAAGTAAAAATGATGTGATTTTTAGTTGATAAGTGAAGGGATTTTTCTGTTGAACTGAAATCCCATGTTAGCTAGAGTTTATTTTTATATTTCCAGAAACAAATTCCAAAATTCTGTATAGTTATAGTAAATAAAACTACCGTTTATGTATAAGGTTAACGAATGAAGCAGTCTCGAGATCTCACAAGTTAGTGAATTGAATATTGCATTATCCAGTAAATGTCTTTAGTTTTGTTGTAGGTACATATTCCTTCAATTTTGTTATTTCATTATTGCTCAGTATATTTAATCGGCAATACATTGCTAAAATACAACACTAGTGTAAATAAACTTACGTCACATTTATATTGTCTTTTATTGTTGTATTTTCCTATTAAATGTTCAAGTAAAAAAAAAAACGAATAATGGTTGTTTAACAATTATCAAACATTCGCACCTAGAATTTGCAAGTTTGGAGTTCAGCGTATTTTTGGCGCGTATAAGCTCGTTTTCGGTAGCGCGTGTATGCGCGTACGCGCGCCTTTTGCCACAGCTGACCTTATACGCGCAAACAAATACGCTAGTCTGAAACCGTTTTAATCCTACAATTAACTTGAAAGTCAAGTTCAAACTAGCGTATTTTTTGCATTGCATTACTTGCATTGCTACTTTCGACAGCAGCAGGCAGAAAACAGCAGTAGGTTACATTCAAAGAAATCAAAATTCTATGGCTGCCGTGCGTGTTTTGGCGCGTTTAAGTATGCGTTTACACTTTATTTGAGTATTTCGCACTCTATAAGCTATCCTTCGTTTTGGTTAGTGTTCCATGTGTAACATCTTAGGATATTTCCTCGCTAATCAAGCATTTGTTCTACCAGTGTCGCAATTAGTCAATTTAATCAAAGTAAAACAAGTTATTCTTCTAAGTACGACTTTTATTTACAAGAATTCTTAACATCATTATGTAATAAAATTATCATTTGACATGAAACGACTAAAGATAGTACGACTAAAACTACATCTTATTAAAATTACTTTGACAGAGAAAAAGTACCTAAATCTACCAGTTTATTTAAATAAATACTTCATAATTATGTACAACATGTAAGTAGTAAGTGACATTACGAATAAAAATATACAGTTCATTTTCTGTATTGTACCTGCAATATTTTTCAGTATTATTTCAATGGTACGGATCTACTAAATTAGCAGGTTTTTGTGAGCCCCTTTAATAGGAAATATCGATAATACTGTTAAAGCTGAATATTCAGCGTTGATAGGCTACAATAAACATTTTAATTCACTTTATTGTCGAAATATTAGAAAATACACGCTAAGTTACGTTATAACTACTTGAATCATAATTTTCGATATGTAACAAAATAACAGACAGTCTTAAATAAAAAAAATAAAATGTCTATATTCTAAGTACTGTGGATACTTCTGAGAATACGATGCTACTGTTTAAACTTTACTTTCTACTTTAATTCTACTTCAATACAAGATTTTTATTCAACGACATTACAAATGGCAGCTACTTCCATTACTTGCCTCTCGCTCCCACATATACTCCGTACGTGAAAGGCAAATAGCGTAACTACCAAATCTAATCCCATTTTTGGGTAGACGGATAGTAGATTGGGTGTCTTATACACAAGTTACTTACGAAGGTATAATGACTAGTCAAATGTATTTTTAATCTTTGGTTTAAAAGGGAAAATGTTTTTCTGTTTACATTTTTTCAATTACATGGCTTGTTACGAGAACATCTTTAAGAAAGCACAAGCACCGACGTAGGTAAACAAGTAAAAACAAAAAAGTTCGGTGATTACTGGTAAAACAAATTTAAGACTTCCACTAATTTAATATAGGCCAAGGATTAATTTACAAAGTAAGTATTCATTTTTGAAACTTTGATCGAAAATATTTTAACTTTTAAAAAGGGGCAAATTATAGTTGGATAACTTCTATCCTAGCTGAACAGCGTATTATGTCGTATAAAAAATAACAAACTCTTAGCCGGATCCACCCTCATCCATAACATAACATCATACCGCACCATTGACCGCACGGTTGGCGCAGTGGCTAAGCGATTGACTGCTGCGTTGCGTGTCGCGGGTTCGATCCCCGCACGGAACAAATATTTGTATGGCCTACAGATAGTTGTTCCGGGTCTGGCTGTTTGTGTATTGTGAGTTTAAATGTTTGTAAACGCACCTACGATACAGGAGAAATTCCTAGTGTGGGGCAACGTTTTAAAAAAAAAAAAAAAAATACCTTGTAGTCTCATCTATTAACACAAGTTTTGTATTCTATATATCTATGGGCCATTGCAGCCTGAAATAAATGATGTTGTTGTTGTTGTTGTTGCAATCCCCGAAGAGTTAGGCAGACGTGTACCCTCATCCTATCGTGGAAAATGGTGGTTCCCGTGTCAGATTTGAACATAACTGGAGCAGACGTATGTACGTTGCAGGAATTGTCAACATATAAGATGCGCTGCTGGAGGTTATTATCAACATAGCTGTTCAGCGTGGCCACCTTCTGGGCTCAAACGATATAGTCTAACCAAAGTACCGTTCACACGAAAAGAAGAAGACTGTTCAGCTCAGATAACGAGCACATAAGAAGCTTCAGTTGCAGTAGTGTTCCTCGGTGGTAAGTCGGCACAGCTGGCAGTCGACGCGGCAGCACCAGTGGTAGCGGCAGTGGCAGCGCTCGAGCCGGCTGGAGCGCACGCCGCGCCGCCCGCGCCCGCAGCACAGGCGACCGCAGCCGCCTGACGCACTGCCCAGGGTCGCGTTGCATTTTCTGTAAACATGTATTAACGGTAAGTATATCCAACTCTTGCAACAACTCGATGCACATTATACTTGAGAGCAACGAACGGTTTTTAAATGTCTGGATCGGGAAGTTTATGCATTTCGACTGGAAATTTATAAGAAGAAGAAGGCTTCGAACATCTTTATCTAACTTGCTTGCATGTCTAAGGAGAGAAGATAAGTTTTCTTTCTTTTATAATAAAGATCTGAAGAACGCTCAAGTGTTTCTCTAAACGAAACATACCAAACATGAAACGTCTGACGAGGAGAGCCAATCCCAAATGAAATCGACGGATCTAGGCAGAGGGAGTTAGAGAGAAAATAATAACAATAATCACTAGACCGCGGTTACGTTACAAAAAACAAACTCAAACTTCTTACCTGCCGTGTGTCCCAAGCGATCCTGCAGCTGGATCTGGCTCGCAGTAGTCTGGACTAGGCGTGACGTATCGCAACCTGGGTCGTGCGCGCCTCGCGTGCCGCGCGTGCGGGCGCAGCGGGCCGGCGCGCGCCGCCTCGCCGGCCAGCGCTGCGGCCACGCGCGCCAGCGGCGGCAGCGAGCGCCAGCACGTGCGCACCGAGCATGAGCCCGACACGCCGTGACACGTGCACTTTGTGCGCATGCCTGATGACACCGCCTGGACCACAAACACATGTAAGTCATCATCATCAGCCTAGCCCTTTCCCTGGTCCCAACGATGTTGAGATAGGCTTCCAGTCTAACTTTAACTGTGTAAAATGTAACATTTGACACACTATGTTACTACTTACTACCTATGTTAACAAATAAACATTATGATTCTGATTCTAACCGGATGCAGCTTAATATCCGTATTTTACATGAAGCGACTGCCTATCTGACCTTCAGCACCCAGTTACTGGGTAATACGGTACCCCTTGGTAAGACTTGTTGTCAGACTTTCGGATCCCAACTACTCGTAACGACTGCTGCAAATGAATTCTACAAATGACAGCTGACAAGGAGGAGCTTGATATGTGATCTATGGTCACCCATCCCCAGACCGACCTCGGCAGTAGCTAAACTGTCGATCAGTTTATTTAGGTCATCATAATTCTTTCAAGAATCGGGTTCTAAAGACACAAGATGTTCCTTAAGTAATTTATTAGTTTTGGTATGTCTTGCAGGAACTAGGGAATCCGAAACTGAAAAAGTTCTATCGATATTCACCTTCCGTCCAAATCGTCCGTTCATTAGGTTAGCAGATGCAATAAGTTCTCGTAGCCGTTCGAGTCGAGTTCGTAGGTCCACTTGAGGGTCGAACCTTGGGTCGTCAGCCGCCATCCGGTATTCAATGTTGCGGTATCTGGATCCTCTGTCTTCATATTCGTACCTGGACGTTGGAAAAAAATATTTTTATTTTACAATTACTACCAATTCATAAACCAAAATGGTGATAAAAGTTCTAAATAATTTGCGTTTTGCTGAAAAAGAACCCCAATTACATCCTGAAAATGCGTTCAATACACCTCTGCCCTAATCCATCGGTTTGGTGAGCATCGTGCAAAAACGCTTTCATATACGCTAACCTCGGTCTAGATCTGAACCTTTTCCGTGTTGGTCTTCCTCGTCGCGGTGAACGCGGCAGACGCTTCCGACCGCGACGTCCCTTCTTCCTGGTCTTAGGAGCCACGCTGGTGTTGGCTGGCGCTGGTTGGTCGTCCACTAAGATGACCACGGGAGGCATCGTCGTTGGCTCCATGGTTGTTGTAGTAGTAGGTAACTCCGTGGTCGTCGTCTCTATTTCCAGAATATTTTCCACCTTCCCCTCTCGGACGTCGATTTCATGCGCATCCAGAAACTGCTTTGCGAATCTAAAAGTACGGATTTGTTTTAAAAAGGGCAATCAGTTATGCCTAGGCGATGAAATGTGTGATCAAACAATTGAAGCATTCAATCATTTAAAAAAATATATTCATACCTTTCCGCCCACTGAAAGTTGTCACCACATCCACCCCACTTGAACCTCGCATGTGGTTCCGCAGGCGTGATCTGCGCCTGCCGCGGGGGACGAGGAGGTGCGCGGGGCGGGGCGGCGCACGAGCAGGCCGGCAGCGAGCCTGCCGCGCATGCGCGAGCCACCGACCACGTCAGCGCCGCCGCAGACATCGCGTACACGTACGCTTGCTCGCGGGTACCTGAAGATATTGAGAACTTGAAGTGGAAGCACAGCTGCACAGGTTATTTTTCTTTCTGATTACCACCAATGTTATTTGGAAATAACATGAGCTCAATACGTTATACTAGCTTTCGCCTACGGCTTCGCTCCCGTTATGGTCACAAATTATCCGAAGGGGACGTTTTAAATATGTGTAGCCTATGACAATTGACGCTCTGAGATTATGTAGCTCCCCATTAGTGAAAGAATTTTCAGAATCAGATCAGAGTTCCGAAGATTACCCCTACATCCAAACTAACAAACTGTACCTCTTTATAATATTAGTAGATAGAAACGACAGAACACCACCTGCTACAATCTATAAGTGCTTCTTTCCTTTTGCTTCCTCCACGTTCTCACATTTGGTAATACACGCACGCCGATTGCAAGTACCTGACCTTTCTGTTAAAATACGGGGTGGAATGGACACCGAAGTGAAAACGGTTACCACGTATTCAGTACAACATTCTGAGCTCCAAATAGAAATTTTTCATCGGTTTAAAAAAAAAACAGCTGTTTCCTACAAAAGTGCATACCTACACCGCCTACACGGTCAAAATGTATGGAACAATTTGATTTTTCCGACCAAAAATTTACATGTGAGGGGGTTTCAGAATGATGTACTGAATAAGTGGTAACCGTTTTCGCGTCGGTGTCCCTTCCACCCCGTAGGTAGAGCTTGTAGTACTCTACAGGTCTTCAAGTTCATATTTGTTTTATGTGATATCTAACTACTGTCGAACCCTTTGACTTCGAAGTGTACAAGTTTTCAGTAAACTCCGGTTTGGTTTTTGGCACCCGCGCCCGCCTGTATAAAACTTTCGGACAAGCAGTCGACACTTCGCGACGCTTACAAAGTAAATCTTTTACAACTTTTCTCCCGTTGCTTTGATAAGTTACGTCGTTGTTTAGGCTGTAGGTAGATATTCTGCTTTAGGTATCTAGGTCTAATTTCGGTCTGACTCATACTCCGTGTAGAGTTAATTCATCAAACAATTTATACTATAATAACTGAAGATATGTTTTAACATATCTTGAATTATAATCAGTGTGTGTTCAGTTATTATTGTTGTTTAGTTATGTTATCTTTTTTTTTCTTTTAGTAAGTCAGAAAATGTAGCGCATTACTTCCCCTCAAATGGACCGACGATCTTAATACCGACGTATCAAATTAATATCACAGGTTGACTAAGCTGATAGATATCCAGCGTGAGATTGGAAAGCGAGAACTTGAACATTGTGACGCAAGTTGCAATAGCCATATTGGCAAAGATGACTTCTACAAAGTAGAGCCAAGCTAAATTAACTCGATACAAAGTCCCTACTTTAGTCCGAACCCTTATACAAGTCTTGTACCGACAGGCACTTTCCATCAAGAGAATCGTTTTTAATTACAAACGATATCAGCGCGATAAAGCCCGCACGTCCTTAGCGGAGTTAAACAATGGCATCTGACGGGCTTATCACACAGCACATCGGCAGCGCAGAACGCGCGTGAGTGCACAGCTCACGGTTATCGCTGAATGACGTCCCTCCCCCTCCCGCTGCTACCCTCACTTGCCGCCCCCCGCGCCCTGCACGCTTGATTCATGCGTGTAATTAAATCTTTTGTCCGTCTCACTGTACCTCGACCCTAAACCCTTACCGCTGATCGCATTGTAAGACGAGCTTTCGATCGTCTTTCTAATTTAACAGACTAAAGATAACTTTCATGGTTTTCAGAAGAAAAGCTTTATCTCATCAATAAGGATTCGCGAGATTGATTTATACTCTTAACTTTGTGCGCTTTCCCGATGAAACTGCCCTCAAGCGCTTTAAGATATTGTTTAATTTGGGAAGTTCTGATTCCTCGGTAGTTGCAGTTTGCAGACATGAAGTTTGTTGGAGTATCTATTACTAACAATGTAATTGAATCCATACTTGGAAGCTTGAGAAAATGGAAACTGAAAAGACATTATTTATTAATCATTTCCATGATATAACTGGATAACTTAATCATCATCATAATTCTAGCGATCCTCCATATCGTCCTCCTGGCCGTTTTCGGTCACGGCAGCCAATCTTAACGCAGATTAGCCATCGGCGCGGGAGATATTATAGTGCACAAGTATGTTGCCAGACACAAACCTAACCTAACCTATAGTAGGCACCAAAGATAATAAATCTATCTACCTATCGAGATGTAGATTTTGTCATCATAACTTTATGCTTTTGCAAGCTGCAATTGAAGACGATAAAATCGCCCGAGTTGAGGTTTTATTGGCATTCCGATTCCGAACCGCCTTAGATGGCATTGATATTATATCGTTTAGTTGAGAATACGAATAGACAGATTTATTTGATGGTTAGCTTTTCTACAAAACCGAGGATGATGAAATTTGAAATAAGTAGAAGCTGAATTAAGTAAAGTTTCGGAAATTAAAGTTTTACGTAAAGTATTTCTCGATTCCTCTGTGTGGTGGCCTGCCCGGCATTATTCTCTTTTCTTCCATTTAATGTTTGGTACCTACAAAAAAGCTTTACAAGTGCCCCAGCGTGTTCTTGGGAGAACTCATTGAACAGAAACGCAACCTCGCGATGTCGCGGGTGATCCTGCGTATGTACCGTGATATTTTTCGCATGTAAAGGAAAACGTCACGAAAACCAGCTCATAACAAAATCAAATATTTGCGATGCCGTGACACCGGCGATAGGCACTAGCTGTCACGTCAAGCATGGATGACGAATGACGTGGGTACATCCAGTGCCAGGAGCTTCCACAATCATTGTTATTTGTTATTTAAACTGTTCTGTTTACCTGTAACCCCACTGAAAGACAAGTTCGGATTCGAAATAATAACTAGATTATGATCATTCACTGACGTCAAGATTGTAAGATGAGAAGAATTGAACAGTTATTATTCATGGGCCCATAAATCGTTAGCGAAGCGACCTTATGCAAAATTAGACGGACACCTATCTAAGTAGACACCTCGGCTCTTAATGAAAAGTTATTCTTTGTTCATTGCCACAGCGGCCGCAGACTTTATTCGCTTCGTAAAACTTTTAATTAAAATGTATCAAGCCGGGAGCACTCCAAAGATTCCTAACGGTTTTGTTTGTAGCCGACAACGTTCCGTGTCAATTAATTTCCTAAAGTGGGCAGACGGACGCCGAAATGGTGACCAAAAACAATGCTCCGTATTTCGCAGTAGTCGACCGTCGGCATCCGGCCCGCACTCGCTGCCAACTACACAATGTCGCCGACCATGCTAAAACTAGAAAAACTTCCCCATTGTTTGTCTTCTTTTCTATTCCTAACTTTTAGATAGTTGTTTTTTTAACGTCTCTCTTGGAACACTGATTGTTAGAGAGCGACGCAAAAAGAGATTGGATAGCGTTAACATCAACGGAAAATCTTGTTCCTCTACGAACTTTTATGAAAGATTCAGCGACGACAAAAAATTCATGACCGATATACCTATATATTATGTCTGTGCGTTTATCTCTTATTCATTTATTAGATCAATATTTACCTACTTACTATGCAGTCGTGTCACGCTATGAGAGCCAACGTGTTGTACCGCTCGCTCAACGAGTTTCGTGCTGGCATAGACTTATGAAGACATCGCGTGACGTCTTCTGTTATTTAATAAGGTTCCTGCGCCGCCCGTACTATCGGCATCGGAACGATTGCTCTTTACTGTCTACCTACCTGCTCTGCTCTATTAGGGGTAATTAACAATAGCGCATTCAAATTAAATTGAACAATGGTGTAATCTGAAAATTAATTACCCGAGAAGTGATAAATATGTTCATGTGTCATGTAAATAAAAAGAATGGTCGGAGCGGAACGGTACTCGCGCACCGTTGCTGAAAGAAAGGGCGATGTCGTCACGCCAGCCGCGCTCGCACAATACATCCACGGTGATTTAAAAGACTCGACAAACTTGTCTCCCTTATCTTACATTAGTGATGGAAGTTGCAAGTTTTTTCTAATAAGGACTAATATGGGTTCTGGCAAGGCGTGGAAACAGAGAGGACTGATTTAGGTACCTACTGTCAGTGACACTTAATCACGAGTGCATAGAAACAGGTGCTGGGCTTGTTGAAACTAAGGACTAGTTTCAATAAAAATACATAGGTAAAAGATACGCACCCGTGAGCAGGTCAGGGGTGAATCTGGGAGCAAGTTCGATGGAGGAGCAGTTCCAGCGCTCGCCGTGGTGCGCGGCCAGGCAGGCGGCGCGGGCCAGCCGCGCGGCGCCCGCCACGTGCGGCATGGCGGAGGGCTGGCGCCGGCACGCGCGCGCCTGCCCGCCCCACAGCCAGCCCGCGCGCCGCGCCTCCAAACATTCGCTCTCTGTCCAGTTGCCTTCGCTCTCATGCAACGCTCTGTATCAGAATAATATTATCGTAACGGGTGTGCTTTATTGCAATTAATTTCATTCTTTAAAAAAATATGGGGTGAGGCAACACTTTTAATTAAAGCATTGATTTACGCGATAAATAAAACCAATTTTTCATTTAAAGTGTTTATTTGAAAAACATTTTACCTTTCATGACCTAATTAAATTTTTCGATGGCAGTGAGTGGATACGTATTAAATAATGGTGCAAACTGTTTAATACTATTTGTTTAATTTCTTTTCGTGTTCTAAATTGTAAGAGGATGATGATCCATCACCACGCCTCGCTGATTCGGGTCTTTGACCACGTTGAAACGCTTCACACATTTCATACAAATAATTTGGTAGAAAGTCGGAACCTTCGCCCTCTCTACGCCGTAGCACATGGTACGCTTCGCGTAGCGTTGGTTTTGGTGCAAGACGTAGCTCGAGCTCTACGGCAGTTGGAAAATGAGCTGCTAGGGAATAAACTATTTCCAAATCCGATGGCGGTGGCGTTAAATGTCGATAGTTTGATACTTTGTGCAAAAAATATTCTGACATACTGACTCTTGGGTTTCTGTCGTCGTATTTTCCTAGTTTCATATCGTATAATACTGCCTTTTGTCTGTCAGGGCCCCAGAATTCTTGTTCGAAAGCCATGTAGAATGTTTCTACATCTTTGAACTCGCTCCTGAAGCAGCGGGCCCACATGAGCGGTACTCCTTCTAAACATGATATTATGAATGGTAGCTGTTTATCTTCTGCCATTTTTAATTCGGATATGTAGTACTGAATACTTTCTAAGAAATCCATGGGGTGCGTGTCTCCAACGTCGTCAAAATGTGGTCTCTTATTAATGGACGCAATAATCCAATCGCTGAGATTTTCCGATGATAAATGTATGCTCGTTTTGTTTCTATCCTGTCTATCTTCGTCGAGTTCCACAATTTTCGGTCTGTCTTCCTGTCGTGACGCGGACGGTTTATCGAACACAGTTTCAGCTTTCCCTAAATTAGGGAGTGACATGTGACTGCGTAGCCTAGACGAAGGCATAGGAAGGCTTTGGTAAACATCTTCTTGGCTGGAAAAACGAACGCCGAAGCCCAACGTTGTTGGCTTGTGGATGGAGCTGCTGTACATCGAACTACTGTACATAATGTCTTCTTTCTTCGGACGTTCTTCTGTTTTCTTTTCTTTTGAAACAGAGGAAGATATCTTGTCAACCATCTCCGATAGGTTTGTTACTGAAGATTTAATTTGACGTAAATCAACGAACAAACTCATTGTAAAGTTCAAATTAATGTTTTGTCAATCCATTTTCAGGTAGGTATTACGAAGTGAATTCATGGGCTGCAACAAAATAAAACCAAGTGTTATGATCCGCATCAGAAGCAAGATAAAAGAAAAAAGTGCTTGTAGGTGTCATGTACTAACCAAAGTGCATTTCAATAATACTCAAATCTAAAAATAAAACTATTTTACTCCCTCGTTTCGTGTAAACTCTACAAATCATAATTCTTGTGTACAAATATCGACTTCAATCAGATTTCACCGTTCATTGATGTATTTTAACTCTATTTGATATTTTGATTGATGATTCTTTTACACGGATGGAGTGATGGTAGGAGTGTGACCAACATGGGCCATTGTGTACAGACAGCGAAAGATTTAACCATGTGAAACGTTGCTGTGCTTGTAAGCGGTCACAATGGGGGGCGATTCGTCACTGTTTGTGCACCATTGCGCCGGCTAATTCAACACGTTGTTGTATGTGCAGCAGGCAGGGCAGGGCAGCCAGTGGGTACATAGATCTAAGTCAAGTACTAAAAGGTGCAAACAACCAGAGTCAGGGTAACAAACTTATGAAGGTTCGTTCACTCTATTCGCGTAGTTCTAGTCGCGTATCAAATAATACATCTTCAATTTTTATAAAGCATGTTATTATTTTATAACCAGAATAATACAATTAATATAATTAAGTGACTATTTGTATTGTGCGTTATTTAATTTGCCATTGTAAAAGTTTGTGCGTTTCAAGGGTGCGCTGGGCGGCTAAAGCGTGCGTAGCAAAGTTCGTAGCAGAAGGAGCTTACGTGCGACGGCGGCGGGCGGGCACTCCGTACTAGCCTACCCGCTGACTACACTGACTGCCGAGGGATGCGGCAGGCGTACTTGCCGCTTTTTATATACAGCTTACGTTACAATAACTGGGTTATCGTATCGTAGACGGTATATTAAATTTCATTGACGTTTCGTCGTGCCTGCCAAGGACACGCGTTGCCGATGGTACCGTTTCCAATATTGTGAGGGGAACACGCTTTGTTCAAATATCTAGGTTGAATTTGTGCCATAGTTGTGAAACTAACCGATTTGTTACGCTCGTAAAGTCGGCGGCATTATTCGTACCTAACTTGAATGCTAATAAAGGTAATGATCAAAATAAAGTTTTCATTAGGGTGTATTTTATGAAAAACGACTTAATCGATATGGGCAAGTAGGTAACTTTTTGCAAAAATATTTGAACAAAATTGAATGCCACGTAATAACGTATGGAACGATTGCAACTGGACGGAATAGGGTTGGGGACCGAGGTAATTATGGCTTCAAAGCGGAGGTTTGCAGTAAGTTATTACCGAGTATAGTGCAAGTTCATTATTGATGCATTAGTTCCGCGACCGGCCGCCGCTCGGTTGCGCATATCTTTGCGACCGAGCGAACAATAAACAACCCGCCGTCCTTCCTTCCATCCTTTTTAGCTTACCACTGGCCCTACGTCCGCGATAATATGTGTGGACAACATGTCATTTGTTCTACACAATGTGAAACTTTTCACATTTTCGTATTTTTGGTCTAAGAAATCTTTCAGCGATTTTTTTCTTTCAACAATTTCCAACGGGAGTTGTTAAAGTACCTCTCTGAGCAAGTTTTCTTTTCGGAAAAAAAATCCTCCTGATTTTATGCCAGTTTATTAGTTGACGGCGCATCGGCCGACTTTTTTTTAATGGGTCCATCTCCCTCAACATTCATCCCTGTTTTTAAGTTACCATTTCTAACGATATCATTCTTTTACACAATCTAATACCTGTTCGTTTCTTTGGTCTTTTCGTCTTGTACAGACCCATTGCCATGTCAAAACATAGGAAATGCGTACCTAACCATATGCCTAACCCATTGAACTAACCGTAGTTAATTCTAATCAAAATTTGTCCCAGTAAAACCTAGTGACATTAGGCACTTGCATTGTATCCTATTAAGGCTATTATAAAAAGATCCTCAACAACTTCGTTAGCAAAAACTTTTTATGATTTGGTCGAACTGAATTTAAATCTAGAACTGCGGAAAGATCTTATGTAACTCGAGAATTTTCCTACTGAGGTTATTTTTCATTCAACTATGATTTATGTAAAACGTAGACACATTTATGAGCTTTCTTTTTTGGTGAAATAAATTTTATTCGTGGGACTTAAACATAGTCACAGCAATTTATTATAAGCATAGCTCGAACATTTCTATCTTATAAAGAGCATACCTTGTCAAATATGTCGTCCTAATTAAAAGTTATTTCCGTAGCTGAAGATTTTTCTGAAGACAACAACAAAGTTAAATCAATACAAAAATATCATGCCGCAAAAAGATTACACGATGTTACTAACAACGGTTACTAAAAAGTTGTTAAAGAAGGCCGTTCTAATATTTGCATAGTATCCCTTGGAAAGTCGATATCCGCGTAATGTTGTGGGGGACAGCGCTGAGCGCACGCGACGTCACCACTCACGGCAGCCATCATGACGGGCGACGGGCCACGTCACTCGCTATACATGCAACAACACAGTAATAGCTACTCCTTACTCCTGCCAACTTGGAAACAGCTACGCAGCACGCATCCGCAGAATAGCGCACCACGCCACCACCAATTGACTCCGGACATCGAGTCACGGTGCTACGAGCTCAAAGCTTCCGTAATCCTACTATTATGGTTAATTCATGTGGAATGTAATTGTTCCGTTGTTGGACTCCGGCCGGGAACATTATCGCATTCGTCACGGCGCGCACGTGTACGTTTGATCTAATAAAATAATTCCCGTATCAAATTTTACGCGCCTATCTCGATCTGGTAGACAAAGAACCGTGCAGAGGGGCACAGGGTTTCGCTTTGTCATAACTGGTCGTCGGCACAAAAGACCACCCAGCATTTTTCGGGTAGATCTCTTTGTGTTGTGCATGTAGATAAAATAGGCCGTCAAGTTACAATGTAATTTTTCTAATACCGAAAAGGGTCACATGTCTGCGCAATAACAGGACTATAGTATTATTTAAAATGGCTAATATTACAGTGGGCTTGTCTTTGAATTAAAAAGGGGTAGATAAATCGTACATCTGCGTACGCCGTACAACATTTTCTAATTTCCTGCTACGCCCTATATTTACAAACACTAACTCGTTATTGTATAATTTCTAGATAGACAGGCATAAACGCTCCTTGTATCAAAGCTTAAAAACAAAGCTGCAACAGCCCAAACAACAAAACAAAGCCAATTTACTTAATGAAACATAAAACCACCATTGAATTTTTACACTGTTTGCGCAGTCTGGTTCTTTTAAAATTGCTAAAAAAAAAAACATTTTAAAACATCGTCTAAAATCCGCTATGAAGCAAAAACCCGTTTGGGGCGCAATACAGCTGACGCGGCTGCAGCGGCGCGACGCTGATTCCGCTTTAATGATGATTAAATGCTGTATGATTGTCGTGGCGTGTGTAACCGCCCCTGCCGCCAGCGGCCACCGGGCCTGCATCGCGCAAGGGAAGTTCCAAGGAAACTTTCACGGTATCGAACTTCTAAATGCGAATTTAACTAGCGCTTCATAATTATTGCCGACGAAAAGCTCCCAAAAAGCATTGCAGCTGTCGGAAGTCACATGCTTCGAAAAACTTACCTACCTACATAATATTTTGAATACACATAGGTAGCCAGCAGTTTATTAAGCTCATTTATGATCCAATCATTCTGTACACGGTTACGGTGGATTCCATTTATTCCTCGGTTCCCCCTTACGAACTTTAAATGACATTTGCTACGGCAATACACGCAACAAATTGTGGAACTGTCGAATCATTTCCATGCCCACATCTACTGCGGTTACTTACACCAATCAACATTGCATTCGATCAACAATTACTCAGGCGATGTGAGCGAAAGATCACAATTTGTTACAATCACTTACAAGGGCTGGCTTTCCTCCCAGTCTCTGTTAACTTCCTCGCTCCATTACACACGGGACAATGATACCCTAATTATGACCCATTTGACACACGCACTCACATAGAAAGTGCCTAATAACTATCCGTAATCAAGATGTCCAATTCCCATTTGGCAAATGCGCGCGTATAAATGAAAATATTCATATGAAATTCACGCTCGAGAATAGTAATAGCACATTAATATGAGGGATATGACAAACGTTATAAAATGGATATTGTACGGGAACATCGGTGTAATTAGGTAGTATTCAACGAGTTTATATGCCGAGCACGTGTCGGAGAAAGCCATTAGATTTAAATGTAGGTAAGTGGCCATCAAGTAGGAAGCCGGAATAATTGAAACAAATGCAGGGATTACTCAACAAATTGTCCAATACAAGGGCTATTTATCTAAGTCAGCGCGCTGAAACGAACAATTGTTTCATTTTATTGGTATGACATTGTGGACGTGGAGCATTTATAAAAATAATGCAACGACAGACCATAACTACGTAACTGTAACACTTCAAGTATGTAACATAATATGCAGGGAATCTTGCTGAATAGGTAATATAAATCTAATTTTAATTAGACTTTAAGAAAGGAAGTAAGGGGTAAAATTTTAACCGTTCGAACTCTCGACTATTGCAATGAAAATTAATACCTACTTATTTATGTTTAAGTGGTAAATTGAGATAAACTAATAATTAAACTTGATTGATTACAAAACAGTTGGTACAACGTGGCTTGTTAACATTTCCTAAATGTTTTCTTATTTTAATGACTTAATAATAATATATCTCGGAGAAGACATATAAATTAAGGGTTGTGCCTCAACTGTCGCTTAATAGCCAAACATGAGATATTTCAAGACGAGTTTCGACACTCATTCAGAAACTGCAGCTGTGGCCTGCGTTATTTTAGATGTTAACACGAGGATGCGGTTGTATGGCAGTCAAAAAGTAAAAAACATCGGTCAATAAATCTTGTCGACTAATCCTGCAAGAGAAATGAAGCAGATTATAACAAGTGTTTTTTGCAAGTTGCGAGAGGGAACGGAGTGCCGAGACGTGCCTTATCTTTATAGAGAAAAAAGCTTGCAGCGCGCCGGACAAAACGACATATTAAAATTGTGATAGCCCCCCGTACTTATGTGAGTTTTCAACAGAATTATTTTGTTGTCAGATTGTGTCGTTTTATTTTTCTGTTTTGTTTGTGTTAGTACTGTCACTTTAATGTGCTGACTTTTGTTCTTATTTCATATTGAAACACACGTACAAATGTGTTAAATATACAAAAAAAGAGTTTTTTTATAAAATAATGAAAAACGCTTTGCATAAGAGCTCTTTGATTACAAGCAGCACGTGGCGACCCGCGACAGCGACAAGTACAGTCGGAAAATCGCATAGAGAGCTTTTTATCGGCAGGTCGTGCGTTGGGCGGGCGGAGCGACCGCGCGGGAAGTACGCGCGTGAGTCAACCTCAGCCAGACAGCGTGCCGCCCCCTCCCTTGCCCCCCCTCGCCCCGCGTGCTGCCGGCCACCTTGCTCGGCTATGAGCGCTAATTACTGGTATTGCCACCTCTTACCTACGACTGACTTACATTTTCTTTGTCGTTGCTTGTTTCTTTTGTAGTAAGTAATTGGTAAAGCGGTGTGTAGGTTTCGATTTCTTTTTATATTTGTGACAGACAGCTCAGCTTTTTCTTTTCTTTGGAAATTTTGTGTGGTGCCCAGTCAAACTTCTCGGTTTATGATATGTCAAGCGTTTCATTTGTGGGAAAAAAAATTCGATACTACGAACAATATCAACCGAATTCCGAGGCAGCTTAATCCTACGTGGAAAATATTATACCGTATCGGATACAATTGATTAATGAAGCATACATCAAAAAGGTTGCCGTCGATACGGCCGAACAAGAAATGTGTGACAAAAATAAAAGGCGAACAAATACGGCGGTGAGGATGTCGGTAATTTATGAATTTGTCCGGACAAACTGAACATCGTCGTCGGTGTAAATAAAGAGCACCGCGGCGTGGATAAATTTGTGTCAGATCAAATGAATCGTGCACACAACGATTTGTTGCACTTATTGCCCGCTCCACCCTCGAGCGACCAACAAAAACAATCCTTCGAGATGTTGAGGAATTAAGTCGTTTGTTCTCAGCTAAGATTAATTGGAGAGCTTCCATGTACCACTCAATAGTGCAGATGAATAAAATCTATTTCTAAACGATCAAAGTCTGTGCGCCCTCCGGTGTCTGAAGTAGCGTTTACTTAATACTATGTATCTAACTATCTACCTACACGATTATATTACGAAGCAACATTATAAGCACTAGCTTATTTTGTAGTGCTACCCATTCAGTACAAGTTGTGAACTCGAGTAGCAGCACAAAGTTGGGCCCCTGCGAAGCCCTTCACATTTTGGCCTGTACAGTGTACAGTGTACCTACTAACTTCGTGCCCCCAGCCTTTGTAGGCTTTCGAGGAAGTTGACAGATTTAATTAAATGACGTTACCTACAAGTACCTACCTGAGCTGTAGGTTTCATCATCATCTTAAAACCTATTACTCAGGTTGGTAATAGGTTTTAATATCGGATCTTTTATACCTAAAACCTAAGAAACTCACTCTTGAAAAACTTAAGTTAAGTAATTAATAAGCATCAACTAGCTAACTTGCAAGAAACGTCACTGATTTATTGCCTTTCAATCAAGGTAGCAGTCGATGACATAAATCCTTCTTTTATGTGGAAAATAAAACTGGTAGAACGTGTGTCCAGCACAGTGCAATAAAATAAATCTTGTACTAAGTGGCTCATATTTTACCTTCGTCCGCACTCGGCAGGCATACGTCGTCCACCTACATACGTTACGCTGAAGGGGGAATTCAATAAAAATCACAATCGTAAAAACTAAGACGGCACCCATATAAAAATACCTAAGAAAGCATTAAGAGCCGTCCCCTAATAATAGGTCCCGCCAGATGCACGGGACGGCCGACTGGAAAAGTCACAGTGGGAACTCGAGCGAAGGAAATTATTTTTTTCGGTCTGCCACACACGGCCCTTGCTAACTCAGCGAAAACTGAGACCGCTCCTCTCACCGGAATCACTTACACGAGGACATTTTACTGTAAAACTTTGGATATGAAAGTAATGTGTAATATAAAAGTATATTACGCGGACGTTGGAATTGATCCCAGAAATATTCAATAGATATTGCTACGTGACTCCGAATGAACAAATTAGGAGATGTCTTTTGCTGGGGTTGCAAATTTTGAAATTACAAGAGATTTTTTATCTCTATAATATGGCTACAATATAGGAATTGTCGAGTTTTTTTTAATGACGTGTTTGTGTTTTACTTGAAATAACAATTTATCAGTTCTAATAAATTAAAGCAAGGTTCCTTTACTGTCCCATCTCAATGAATCATACTATCCCAGTCCACTAAGTGGGTACTTTTGTTTATTCGTAAATGAACTTGTTGACCTAGATGTCAGTAGTTATTTGTAAAGAATGATTCAAACTAAATGGGAATTCGAAATAACATTTTCAATGTTTTGCATTAAGCACCCAAAGCAGTATTAACAATCAGTATTTCTGCATAGTAATAATAATAAACGAAATACTTTTTCTTCGTATAATCTTCGTATATAAGTCATTGTATATACAGCTAGGGTCCCAGGTGCAGAGACTCTTTTTAAAGATGATGAAATGGCTCAGACCTAGTCCCTGTGGTACTCTAAAATTTAAACAGATATCATTACTTTGGATAGTCCAAATTTTGTTTGCAACTAACCTGTTTTAGACGATTATTTGATTTATCAGTTTCGACTTCACCCATCCATATCCAACTATACAATTTAGCAAAGCAAAGGGGCACGAAATTGTTTCATATGTCTTAGTCAAGTCAAATACTTATAAGCGCTTTAGTTAATAATGGCCTACAAACAAATTAAATCTATCTAACAACAAAATTCTACTACACCAGAACAATGACAACATTGAATCATTACCACACACCTGGACATCATTTACAACATTATACAAATTTTATGAGCTAGATAATTATCTTGATGACATTTTCGGTGTAAGATAACGCTAGCTTATTACGGACTAAACCACTAAAGTATGTACCTAAATTAATAAAATTCATCTTCATTTCATACGTATCAAGTTTTACGAGGCGCCAGAGGACATTAACTTAGCAATTAACATAAACACGAGCAACCGTAATATTGAAATAATTAGGTACTTAGAGCTTTGCCGAAAATCGTGTTCGTAGCAAAGCTCACATTTCCCGGGATATTACCGGGTGTAATCTCGGGGGCGAATAATTGCGGGTTGCAACTGAACAACGGTGCTCATTAGTGCAATGTTCAATTAGGGAGCGCCGATGGACGGGGAGCCGACCCGTTACAACCGCTTTAAATCCTGTGGATGTTTCAAATGGTACAATAACAATGTTATTTCGTTCCGTTTTGTACTGTTGTGATGGCTGTATTGATTAATTTGCTTTAAGGATTCGTTAATTATGTGGAACTCGTAATGGCCTTTGTTGTTTGATTCACGTAAATAATGATGTTAATCTGTATTGCCTTCATTTGCACGTTAATCCGCTACAGTAAGTTTTAATCTGCGATTTTGGATCTCGTTTTTCTGTGTGTATTGTAACATTAATTAATAAGTTCATTAAAATTACTGGCATATTATCTTCAAATATTTGTACATGGTAATTAGTAATAATGTAGTACGTTTTTGTTTGCCCAAGTTCGACCTTAATCGCTCTTTTTTACCGATAAGGTAAAAGTACGTATTCCCGTTAGTGTACCAGTACCCGTTAACAAGTCAGTTTTTTAATTATTGCACTTTTCTACCAATAATAAATTAAAATTTGTGAATGGCAATATTTTCTCGGTAATATTTTGTACAATTGGGATGGTAACATTGTCCAAAAAGTTTAATGGCGTCAAAACCATGCGATTACAAAAGTATGCTCTAAGAGAATATGATGTAAGTTCAAAGTTCTGTCAGTGAACTACGAAACCACCACGTCGCATTGATCAGCTAGCCATTCTGCGACGGATAACGTTAAGATAAGAGTGTTAATTTTCTAAAATATTTGAGTATATTATTTTGCAATATAATATGTAAATTGAGGTGAATCTAATTGATAAATAAATATTTTCGCGGTTCACATCTATTGGTACTAACGAACCCCTAAACTTGTCCTAGTACCCGTTAAAATCGTATTTTTTTTACCGGATATTGGTACACGATCAACCCGGTAATATACGTTGTACCGAAACCCGTTATTGTGTACTTATTGCCTTGAAATTGATCTTATTTTCCTTTAAAACTGTAGAATACATCGTCCTTATTGACTTGTGTTAAGTCCTTCTTTCATTATTCAATATAATGTAGTTTCTATGTTCCTTGTTTGTGTTGTAATCCCCTGGATTCGATTGCCTCTTTAGTTTTTTTTTTATGATTTCCTAATTTTTGTATATTTCGCGTTACTGCTCTGCTGTTCTGAAACCAGGTTTTTCGATGCGCATCGTGTGGCGCGCTGATGTTTTAAGGTGAACGCAGACCTGGCCGCACCGCACGCGCCGCAGTCGCCGCATTCGAATTCTTTATATGAAATTCTATGCAACCTCGCACACCCACCCGCGCCGCAGTCGCCGCAGTACCTGAAGCGGCCAAACTCCCCAAGCCGCAGCTGATGACGTCACCAACGACGGCTTGCCCGCATCGGACCGCCCACTACCTGAACGCGCCCCAAAAGGTGGTAGCTGTAAGGCTAATCTGAGGGTACCTACCGCACGATCTCTGGTGAGGCGGCGAGCCGCCTTGCCGGATTGCCGCCATGGGATCTGGAGGCGAGTGTCCTCACGCGCCTGCACGAATGGTGCGCGGAGGCAAATACGTCAGGGCGAACCTCCGCTGCCGCGGCAAATCACCGCTCTGCAGACAGACCTCCGGCGCGATCTAATGGCGACATGGAAAGAGCGACTGTCGCAACCCCGTGCAGGGCACGCCACAATAGAGGCGATAAGCGAATCGGACGGGAGGAAACGCCCGGGTGCCAGTGTTACCACTGCGAGGATCGTCCAGAGGACACGGTGGAGCACACCGTGGAGATCTGCCCCGCTTGGGCGGAGCATCGCCGTGTCCTCGTAACGGCGATTGGCGGCGGCGACCTCTCGCGTCCGGCCCTGGTTCAAGCCATGGTCCGGAGCGAGAGGGAATGGGAAGCCGTGACCTCCTTCTGCGAAGCAGTCATGCAAGAGAAAAAGGTGGCGGGACGTGAGAGGAAAAGGATCTCACATCCCAACCGCCGCGGGTCACGTGGTGGATCCCGGCCACCGTAGGCGCGGGCGCAACGTGGTGGCTCCCGGCCACCGTAGGCGCGGGCCTGTGGACGATGAGAAATGGGCTAGCTCGACGTCCGTTCGTCTTATGACGACAGGCCGTGTCGACGGCGCGTTTGTGTTCTACGCGCGCCTCAAAAAGATGTCAGCAAAAAGGAAGGCGCCTGCAAGGGCCGATGCCTGCTGGGGCTGCGGGACTGTTCGAAATAGATACCGGCCCTGGAACACAAAGGGCAAAGAAGGAACATGGATGGGTTTTAGTCAGTAAAAGTCTGACACTCCCTCCCACTCCACCCAGAGCGGGAAGAGTTATTTAATGATTACCCATCAGTAACCAAAAAAAAAAATTAAGTATGTTTTAAGTCCCATGTAAAGAGGAGCGACCCAATTCGCTTGCTTGCATTTAGTAGAAATACCTACTATTTCTACTAAATGCACTTGTTCTTTTCATCACGCTGGCTTGTCCGCTTTTCTATCATGTAAGCTCTTCTTGAGTTACTAATTTATCGCCGTGTTTACGACAATGGAGGCAAGATTTTTAATTATATGGTCCTGGGAGACAGAAATCCAAACCGTACGCCACGTTTCTTTTTTACAATTTTTAATCTTTGGGTTTTGGTTTGTTTTTAAGTAATTGAATTACTACCTGTTCTTTTCGGTTGTACTGTTCGGTCGTTAAGATATTTTAAAAGTATTTATATATTCCAATTGATACGAAATCAGAAATATTGATAATGACAGCCATAAGTATTTACATAGGTACCTACCTGATTTTACCTATTAATAATAACTGATTGACTAGATACCTAGTTCCTTTTTCTATTTTTTACTTGAGACTTGAATAAGTACATTTTTTTACTATTTTCTGTACAAGAAAAACTATTTTTTATGTGAAACAATAGATTTGTTGTGTTTTAAGTATTTCGTAGATTTTTTATGTGTTTTTATTAGTGATGCAACGGAAGTGTCTTAGCGGAACCAGAAACGGAAACAGATGTCAAAAGTAAATTTTAGCAGAAACGGAAACGGAAACGGATGCAGAAACGGAAGTGTAAATAATATGAAAAAAAAAATTACAAATATATTTCTTTATTAAGTATTAAATACACACCAAGCCTAGATTAGAAATAGATATATTAGAAATCTACAATAGAAAACAATATTGCAACTTAAAATTATTTTAATATTCAAAATTTAGCAGTGGTAAGATATACCTATTTTATGAAAAGCAATTTGGCTGCTTTTGCACCTAACAATCTGTTTCGGTGTTCTTCGTATATAAGACCAGCTCCGCTAAATAATTGCTCACTGGCGAAATAACACTTGTTTTTGGTTTTATAATCGCACTAAAATTACAAACAGGACACAAAAGTATTGACACTAACAGCCTCAGAAAATATTACGCGCTTGCATTCACGAAAATGTATGTAAACAAACGCGTTGTTGCTAGTGCCGTGCGGCCGTGCGCGGCTCGCTGGCTGACCCCTCCCCCGCGCGCTCTCCCGCTCAGCGACTCGCGCGCGCCTCGCGCCGCGCATGCGAAACTTTCAACTCTCAACCGTCGTAAAGTTCCGTTTACATCTCCGTTATAAAAGTTGCGGAAACAGAAGCAGAAACGGATGTTGAAAAGCGTGCGGAACTTCCGCACTTGCGGAAACGGAAACAGAGATCTGTTGCATCACTAGTTTTTATGCAGATTTTAGCGTTTTCTTTCTGATTTGTTATTTAGGTTAGTGATATTTTTGTTACCAGATTTTATGGGTTACATATAAAGGTGAAACCAAAATATTCTTCAAATAATTTGTAAGCGTAGTTTAAAAAATAACGTGATTCATAATGGTACATCGATATCCGATTTAAAAACTTAAGTTTAAACAAATTACTGATGTTAACTATTAAGTAAGTACCTAAAGTTTGTATGAAATACACTTTAAAAATTTTCATTAATAAAAATGTCTTTTCTTTGGATAAGCCCTTTTTTATTTATTTTACACATAAATGCAAAAATATCATTTCTGTGAACTTTAACGTAAAGCAATAGAGTTCAAATTCGCGGTGAAAATTACCGGATTCAGGGACAATTTAACGTTTACTAGTACAAATCTAACGGGTACTGGTACAATTAGCCCTTTATTTATTTTTTTTGTATTATTGTTAAAGAAAATTTATACTTATAAAAACAAAGAATATTACACTAAAACTAGTTTAAATTATCTCTCTAATCATGTAATAATTTTTTTTGTAAGTCTTCTAGTTTTAGCATAGTAGACCTGCAAAGTCAGTGAAGTTCAAAACTTCATGGTTACTGGGCCGTTTACCTTACCTGCCTACAGAGGCTTTTGCTTCTGTTAAGTTCACTACTAAATAACTATTTGGAAATGTACAACAATATGTTTGTACCTCCTCCTTGTACATCATAACGAAAGAGGTACATAACTATCCGCAGAAATGTGATCATCACTGGTCCTGTGGCTAGACGTTGCTATTTTGCTCAAATTAGAGTAATATGCAAGAATCGGAGTAGGTTGATTGATTTATGGTCATTGATCCGAGATGATCGTGTTAATATTTTAGCACATAATTCCGTGATTTTTGCCTCCGGTATTTTAAAATTATTTATTAATTAATATTATTCTAGTCATCGGAGTAGTTCATCCCCCTTTTTTATAATTTGATTGTAATAGTATTAGAGACAACTCGGCAAAGGGGACTTTTTGATTTCTTATCTAAAAAACCTATACGGAATTTGCAATAAGAATTTTTGATAAAAGTCCTGGCTATATATGTTATGATCGCATGATGCGAGTAACAAAAATCAATCTGCCTACTCCGATTAGATCAGATCAGGTCACCACTAATAATAGAAAGGCATCACGGCTTAAGTTCCCGAATTTCGATGCTACGAGTATGTATAAAGCTCAAAGAAATCAATTTAACCAAGAATTACTTAAACATGTGTCGTTATTGCGAGATGTTGCCAGCTTCAAATCTTTGGGATTTGAAGGTAGTTGTAGATTTGAACCTGAGGGAATTGAAATTTTAGGGGAATTTAATCCTATATGTATAGGTAGCTAAATTGTCGAGCTATAATTTAATTTATAGTACCCACTTTCTTCAATATCCTATAAAGGGCTATAGACCCTTAACGAAGGCGAAATGCATTTGTTCTCCCCGTCATTGCGATCACTTTTTTGTTCTAGAACATACCTGGGAACCTTCTAGTTACGGATATATTGGGGGTCAAAGTTCCAACTTTTTCACAAGTTTTTTCTAAAATACATGTTTATAATGTAAGATTTTTACTTTAAACACCTCCACGACCCCCGTACCATTCAATCCATCCATCAGCACAAAGTTTTGAGTGCGTTACATTGAGTCCTACCGTAAAAAGTGATTTTCCAACCCAAAAAAAAAATCGTTTCCCAGCAATAATTTTTGCGTAAAGTTACTTAGTTTTATGTACAGAATGCTTGGTTAACGGCTTCGTGAAGGGTCTGTTTACACCCTGTATAAGAAATTTGTTTCACAACATCCCTAACATATACAGATCCATATTTGTGTTAGTACGTACTTTAGGTCTATGTTACTAAACCATAAAAAAAAACAAACGTTATCAGACTGACACATGGAGTGCAATCCAGTGTTTAACAAATGGATCGTCAAACCTGTACCCTGTCCACTAATACTTTTAGAAAGCTGTTGGAGCTTGCCCGTATACGATGCAACAATGAGGCCGCCCTCTTGCTCATGATGGCTTAAAAGACATCATACCGAGCTTCTAAAAACATGCCCGGTACATTGCAGTGTCTCGGAAGCCCCAACAACATTATTATATTGTACTCGTGGGGCATTAAGTGCCCGTTGAGTACAGCTAAACCACAGGGTGCACAAGTAAAACGACAGGCAATGTGCCCAAAATATAGTGCACTTCATCTCACTCGTGCACCGTTCTAATCTGCGAGCCTTCATGTTCCCACGGACAGCCAACGCCCTACGTTCCCTCGTAACATCCGCATCATCAGCGAGGTCCTCAGTGACCCAGGTACTTAACCTGCGTCACTCTGTTAAGCGGTACACTATTTAGTGGGACAGTGTCGTCTGCAAGATTCCTTGGTTGAAATAATAGCAACTCACTTTCCTCGCATTGTACCTGAGCCCATGAGCCACGGCGAACTCCTCACATCTCCTAATGAGTTTCCGTAGACCGTTAATGCACTCAAGGAAGGACTCAGCAGCACCATATCGTCAGTCAGAAAAGCTTAAATTATTAATACAGGTGCAATCAATAGTACAGCCGACTGCAGTGCTACTGAGACCCTCAATCAACTCATTGGTTGAAGAGCTTTAGGGATGTCTCACACCACACTTCAACCTGTACTCATCGGACAGAACGTTAGCCCACCTTACAACATTGACTAGATTGCTATACCTGTACCTAATCAAAAACGACTCCTCTGCGACTTCTGGGAGTAAGGTGAATCTTTAGCTTCTCCCAAAGATGTTATAAAGGTTGTATAGGGATTAATTTTAAAATAGCAAAGGACGTTAGTTCGAAGTGTGTATCTAATTAAGAAATAAATCAGCACCGAAGAATAGACAGAGAAGACGCCATTACCACGACGTTAACACTGGTCACTGATAGAGTATCAGAAGAGAAGTCTTAAACGCAGTGAAAACATAACAAACAGGAATCTGAAAATAGTCCGAAGCAGAACCCACTCCCAGCATTATTTAAATCGGCTAGAACCCTCACATGATGCCCGAATCCAGCCAGTGGCAGAGAATGGTAAGAGATACTTACTTCCTTGATCCTTCACTACTCAACAACCAAGTCAGCATCTGTCCACAAGCTGTAAGACTTGGAAATCACTCAAGCTACTCCCGGCCAAAGTGTAAAAATTATGGCAACTTCGACAAATCGGCTATAGGGTCCGGCTATGGAGATGAGTCATGTAATTGTAAGTATGTTTCATCTCCCTGCCTGTAGGATAGGAGTACTATACCTTGTCATCTAGACAACGCCGCCGTAGAAGTGCTTTTTTAACGATTTTGCCCCAAATACTTGCTGCAAAGAGTTCTCCCATACTTATCCAAACATTTTAGAAAAGTTATGAGTCTATGTTTAAACATCTATATGATGAAGGCAAGATTACCGGACAAAAAAGGGAAAGGTCTAGAACAAAAAGACATCTAACAAATATTGTAGAAACGTCCAGCGGCATGATGTGGAATGTTACAGAATTATTAAAAAAAGTCTCTCTTTTATTTATTCCGCGAGGGATAGTAATAACTAGTAGGGGTAGTAACTAACTAGGTATCTTGATTGGACAATCATAATTTTGACTGTTTTGTGATCAGGGCTCTCGCTTGCTCTGCCTACTTAAAAACCTACCATTATGGAGTTGTAAGAGTCTCAGAAAGTGGGACCTGCTCTTGAGCACCTCGAGGTTCCACTATCTCTTGACTGGTCGCCGCCCGCCGGACTCGCAAACTTTTTTTAAGCCGGTGCCTATACTTTTTCTGCATTAATGTGGGCCATATTTAACTCACTAGAAAACTATATCGAAAATCATCGGTAGAAAATAAGTTTACGACGACTGTTCGAAAAGGTTCGTCGCCACTAGATAGATCACACTGCCATAAAGTTTTAAATCGGAATAATAAATTAATTCGCGCTAATGCAGCGGATACCCATAAAACACCTGATTATTAGATTATTTGTGAAAAGCTTGATGGAATACTAACATAACTCTTAGTTCTAAATAATTATTAGTAGCTACCTACTAGCAAACATCGAAAAGTTCTTGTTTTCATTTTCAGAGTTAGATTCCATTAAATTCCACAAAACGTCGAATTTCGGTAAAATAAAACTGTAAACTTTTAGTATTCTAAACAATTATAAGCTGGTAAAGTTCTAATAAAAAACTATAGTAGCGGTTACTGTAAATAAATTCATCAATCTGCAAACGTACATTCGTGAATTTAAAACAGTCATTTATGAGCTGAAAATTAGATTTCACAAGTTTCTTCTTGTTACTCCGAATAATTTTGTAATGCGCGGTAAAGTAAACAAAAAAGGTAAACTATTAAAAGGGAAAACCAAACATTACTTACAGCCATCGTATCGCCTTCGTCGACTTCGGCAAAAACACAAAGAACAAAATGAACGCAATATAAGAACGCATCACAAAGTAAAATCGATCACTGCATTACATGAACATGTCAGTATCTTTTTTTTAATTAAAAAAATAAATAACAAAAGTGCGCGAAATATTTTGGCGGGAAAACGTCAAGTGTCGTGGTGCCCGTCGGGCAGCGAGCGGTGCGGGATGAGCGCTCTCGAGCTGCGACTGCGACAGAATGCACGACTGCGACCACCTCTGCCACTCTCGGCCAGTGGTCAGGCAGACAAAACGCGCCGCCGCCGCAACTGGCAAGAATCGCCAAAGATTAAATGGCTATTCTCAGATGGGACATTTGTTACAGTAGAGTGGACTTAAATTCGGAGAGGATTATGGTTGTGAAATCCAAGAAAAATGGCTTGAATTCAGAAAAGTTGGACAAAGTTTTTTGGAAGTTTTTGTTTTGCAGTTTCGGTGCCTTTAACTTGATTCAGGACCTTTATGAAGCCCTTCTCACATTATATTATTATTAGAGCTCACATTTGTCGTATTTGTTGGCGACCTCAATAGTATTTAACTAGTAGTATTTTAAACAATGTTTCTTTTTCTTTATTAATTGTTTCGTTTTCATTTCTAAAGAGTGTCATTCAAAAACCTAGATGGGATATCGGTACCCACCAATATATTTTTCCTTACACCGAAGCGTTCTATATCATCTATTTCACCTTTGCATCATCTTCATAACTCCCATATTGAGTACTCTATGAGAGCCGGTTCTCATAGGCACAAATATGCGACCGGTTCACATTCCCCTGAGAGTGGCGCGCGGCGAATCGGGCGGGCGGGCGGACACGCGCTCCCCACGCAAGCGGTACAACCCACTTATCAATTCAGTCGAGTGGGCATTCATTCATTGTGAAGCATTGTGCCTATTATGCGCGGATTCGGTGCTTATTTACCCGTTCACATGCCACTAGAGTAGTCGTCACAGTAACTATCTCTTGGAGCCCTCATATCTTTTTATTAAATTACTGTCTTCTGCTTCGAAGGACCTTTCGGTTAAGTTTCTGGCTGTTTGACTATGGATGAAACCCTTATAAAACATATCTACCTCTTGGTACATTAACCAGAATGTTTTAGCGAAACTCTCATGGAATTCTGTCTCGTAATTTTTACATTAGTCTGCTTTTGTCTCAGAAAATTCGCAGATGCGAGCAACCTGGAAGGATTGTTTGCAAAGTAGCTGTATCCCTTTTCGGCAAATTTTTATATTTTCCGTAACACTGAAAAACTTTACCACCTTGGATAAGGCTTTAAAAAAGGTTTCGCTGTTTGTTTTAAAAATCAAACTGAAAAATGGGATTTATTAAAATAAATACAGGTTACTTACTGGTGATAAAGGAACTTCTGGCCTTAAAGAAATAAACAAAGGAGTACCCCAAGGATCAATCTTGTGTCCGATGTTGTAATCTATCATTACCATCTCAAAACACATAAAACTACGCTTATATTATGCTGGAAAGAGATTTTGACTGGTATTTGTAATACACATGCCAAGGTGGCTTGAAAAGATGCAATTGAGCAAAGAGCATAGATTAATATTCAAGAAATGAACCAACCACGTCCGAAATGCTTGAGAAAAGTCTTTGATTTCCATGGACGTAAAAACTTGTAGCGACATTAGATTTAAGCTATATGTTCTTCTCTAAGGTAAGCACGGCTTCTTTTTACCTTAAATAAGTGTTATTGTTTTCATTACAATAAATTAATAAATGAACTATACTAGATGGGAATCAACTCTAAATCAATAATTAAAAGTACTCTTGTTTTTAATTCATATCATATATTTTGTATCAGCTATTTTTAAATACATAGAATAATATTGAAATAATATACCAAAACACTATTTTCAATTATGATACATTGGGCACCCAAAATAAGTCTTAGGTATATGCACTAAAGTGAATAACATCAATTGACAATCCATATTATGTTATTGTAATTGTAAGTATACCATTTACTCCTAAAACTATTTAACCAAAGTATTCATAGTAAGGCTACGTTGTACGAATTAAATTCAAATTAGAAAATGTCACCAAATATAATTACAAACTTAATCACAAGGGGACCAAACGTGTGGACTTAGAGGTCAAACACGCACATTAATATTCAATATAAGTTCATACGGAGTTGTTTCTGTCAAGTAACGATTACACAATTCATGAAAGCCTAGCTACTGAAACAGAAAATAGTTCATCTTACTTCTAAATCCATTTAGCCCCCGTTCGGATATTGTCTCGAAAACTGTTAGCAAAACTATAGTTCACTGATTCTTCTTGCCAGCGTACTGCTTGATGATAGCCACGCTGTAGGTGCGGGGGGGTGCGGGTCAGGCGAGATGCGACAGGTCATCCAGCTCGGGCGGCGGGGGAGCCGCGCCCCCTCGCGCGAACAGGGGCTTCGCCACCACCGACACAGGAGCCTACGCGTAAGAACACATAGTCAGGCATATACAAGAAAATTGTCTAACTTGAGAACATCTAAGCAGTTTTATAGTGTTTTCTAATTCAAAAGATAATCTGTTCTTGAACTTTTATATGAAACTTTAAGACAACACACAAAAATATGGCTTTGTTTATCCATAACAGTTGTGCTGGTGCAATTTCAGCCAGTGAACATAAAGTTAAACAACACAACACTACGCTAGATGGCAGCAGCTTAATAATGTCTCCATCAGGACAAACGACAGTAGCGCCATTAGTTCCACAGTTGTCTGCTCTAACAATTTAATTTCATGAGTTTTCAAAAATCAGAGATGTTTCATTTTATAAAGTTAGTGAACTCCTAAATAATAAATTAGTTTTAATGCAATTTAGTATTCACTACTTTGCTGCAAAATGGGAGGAACGAAATAAGTTTTTTCCGTCGGGATTCACTTTATTTAGTACAGTGATACTAATGCAACTACTGTTGTTGTTGATGTCAATAATAAAAATGGCCGAATTGTTATGAATTGTTATAGATCACACTTCCATTTATAATGTATTTATAACCAATTTATAAACAGTTGAAAAACCAATTTATACATTTAGCGTCAACAACAACTTTAGCTGTGTACTGTACACTATTACTGTATTTTGCATGCCCCTAAATACATCAAGGGCGACGCGCTCTGTCTGTTCTTTCATACAAAAGAATATTTCTCAAGTGTGAGATTTACATATATTTTTAGTTTGAACGAATTTTATCCATTACTGGTTTATTTACTATTTTTGTAGCAAATTGATGTGCAGGCAAAAACGAATACATGTGTATTAAATATGTTTGATGCTAGTTAATTTAACTGTATCAAAATTGCAGAACAAAACATGCATTTATAAAGAATAAAATAAAAAATTACTGTTATAGGTCTCAAAGTTTGAGGAATATTAATTTGTTTGAAGCAACGAACCGCGTCACCCGAAGGTACCGTAATCACAGACTTTACCAGTTGTCTCCATGGCTAGGACGTTGATGGCAAAACAAAAAGAAAACAAAATTTTGTTAGCACTAAAACAATCAATGTCAACACAAAAAAATATTTCAAGATTTTATCTGTGTTTTCAGTTGGTCACAACTTGGAAATTTCTTTTTTCGTTCGACATTCACATATCAAGGTTGTATAAAAGGCTTTCGTTTCGAAAAAAATCTGAAACGTTAGATAACTTAGATAACTTTCAAAGACATTGCGACCTCAAGTGTTTCTCGACAAGTTCGTCACCATGATAAGCATCCGTTTGCGATTGGGATATTTGAAGATCTAAACGAGTCTGCCAACTACACCGTTTCATACCATGACCGTGTAAGGAACGTGTCAGGCAAAAAAAAATCTTTATATTGAAAAGTATGACACTAGCCCAGTAGACCGTTCCATCATCGACCAACAACGTCGCGTGTCAGGCACGGAGCGTCAACAATTTCCTGCAAGAATATTTTGCCGTTGCTGATACGCTCCGTGCAAGGGATCCGACGGTGGTCCATAAAGGAACGGGCTTAATGGGCCTAGTCTCATACTTTTCAATACAAATATAACTGAGTACGATGACCGTTCTAAACCCGTTATAAACAGGTATGATACGCTGTTAATATCTTCTATAGGGCATAGTAGTCAGTGTCATGTTTCTTTCCGTCCTTGATACGTTCATAGCACGGTCATGGTACGGTGTAGTGGGCAGACTCTTTTAGGGTATAAATGGGATAAAAGTTAAATTTGCCTAGCCTTTTCCCAACTATGTATTTTGGGGTCGGCTTCGGTCTGATGAAAATAAATTAAAATGTGGTGACAATAAAGGGTGTAAATAGACCCTTAACGAAGCTTAAAGGCACTTGTTTTCCCCGTCATTGTGATCATTTTTTTGTTCTAGATCATACCTGGGAACCTTCTAGTTACGGAGATATTGGACGTCAAAGTTCCAATTTTTTCACAAGTTTTTTTTTAAATACCACTTTTAAAGGTTTTAACTTTACTTTGATTAACTCCATGACCCGTTTACTATTCAAAGCATCCATCAGCACTAAGTTGTGAGTGCGTTACATTGAGTTTTACCGTAAAACGTGATTTTTTACCCCAAAAAAAAAAGTCGTTTCCCAGCAATAATTTTTGCGTAGAGTTACTTAGTTTGATGTACAGAATGCTTGGTTGACGGCTTCGTGAAGGGTCTGTTTACACCTTGTATATATTGTTCTCAAAATCCTTTATCGCAAAACGGTATGAGAGATGCCAATAGTTGCAGGGTTGTAAAGGTAACTTTCAATATACCAGGACAAACGCCTTCTTGGGGAATTGGATAATAATTATAACTTTCCACAACAGTGGAGCAAAACAGGTTATTCGCTTTCCACTACATTTTTGAAGACCAAAATATTAAATAGCTACGGTTGACAAATAATGTTAATAACAATAATAAATTAAGCTAGCAACAGTAATAAAGTTATTAGAAAGCACTAGCAAAAGAATATTAGGGCTATATATGCTTAATTTTTTTAGCCACCATACAGATTTTAAGCCTTCTGATTTACTTGTATTTTGTCGTATGGCAAGTAACTTAGTTACCAAACTTGTTTACATAATAATTACTATACTAACATTATCGCCAGAAGATTTAAGGTTTTGAAAAGGGCTTTATGTCGTTCCTTAATTAATTATGGTCATTGGTCACCACTATTATCCTGGACACAATGGTCCTAAAACGTATTCAGTTTCTTTTACTTCCTTTTCTGCGGTAGGGCCATACCAAGTTAGTATTGCTATAAATTAAGCCACTTGACAAAATACAAGCGCAATCGGAAGTTTTATTTTAAAGGGGCAATAATGATAAAGCGGGCAAAAGATCAGGACAAAATGTGTACCGACCTGGCTGACGTGTGCGGCGGTGAGGCCGAGGCCGGGCGAGGCGGCCGCTGTGGGCGCGGGCGCCAGGTGGTGCGGCGGCTGCACGCCCACCACCACCACCTTCTGCGGGGGCGCCGCGCCGCCCGCCGGCCCGCTCGTCACCACCACCGACTACGCAGACACATGCATCTACGTCACTACTCCCACACAACGCTACGACTACCACAAGTACCGCAGTACCAAAGTACCACCTACCGTCGTTTACACGGTGTAAAAAGATCCACGAACCCGGAATGTACTCGTAATGGACGATCAAGGAGAGAAAAGGTTAAGTTACTTTCCAAACACGAAATTTGTTTATTTTCGTGCATGTCTCATTTTCGAGCTGTCATTTGCATGCTCGAAAAAATAACGCTTCGTGCATGATGTAATTAAAAATTGACGTACAGATGCGTTGCCTTTTCATTCCTTGTCAGTACATTTACCCAAGTAACACTGAGCAAAAATATTGCTATGTTTTTAAGAATCCTCTTTCTAGGTACAAAATTACTTCGATGTTTAAGTATATAAACAGCGCAGCGTGCAATGTAGCGCACGTAAAGACTAATCCCTGCGCGGATACAACGATAAAGGGGAAATAGAAGTGATCGTTTCGGCAGGGAAATTAAACTTCAACCGTGCGTATCTCTATAGACACCCACGCAGGACCCAGTATAAAAAATCGTCATGATTATAAGATTCAGGATTTCCGGTTTCGTCAAGGGTCTTTTTACACCAGATATAACACTACAGTCTACTTTAGTCTTAGCGCTAACACTGACCTATCTCACTAGAAATTACATTGTTACTGAGCTCGGCCTTTTAAAATCACAAGAGCGTGTGGTTTTTATGACATTAACTTAAGGTGTAAATTGCAATGTTTGATGGACGCTCGGGAATGCAACAACTGTACCAACATACTTTACTAACTATATTCATTCAATTTTTTGAGGTCTAGACTGTAGACTACTCGGAATTAGGCAGTTCAAAACATGTCTATAACTGATTAAATACTCCTGCTACTCTGATGTCATGCGATCTAATAATTTTACTGAGGGTTTGGAACAGTTTAGCAATAACGTTATAAGCTGTATATACTGCCTTTTAGAGTTGAGTTTTCCCAGCAGCAACTACAATACTTGAAACAACATCCGACTCAACCAAGATTTGCAGCTGGGCTTAAGACCTGACTTAGTTATACATTACGTGCGAAAAAACCTATATTTTGTATGGCCCACCCAATTACCTACTTACTACCCTTCATTATAAAACAACGTGAAACGTTAATACTTTTTCTATTCAGCGCCGTTCTAATAAAAATACAACAAACTTTACAAACACAATATATTATTCGTGCTAAAACTTCACATTTCAAACATGCAATTTTCTCCATCCTCCATGCAGACATACGCAAAGGCCTCACTCTTCACAAAGTCACAAACATACAACTGAGCTACCTATATAACTGTACATGTATATGACATAATAGAATGTGATTTATATTATACCTGAACGTTTTGGCTTCGTACGATGGTCGGTTGCGAGCTGTGGACCACTATGTGGCCGGGGCCACTGGCTGGCTGGGTCTGCTGTAGCTAAAACAAATATTGTTTATGGTCAAACCATAAATGAATAGGTTGAGTTTTTGAGGTGGGACTTCAAAGGAAGTGTAATACTTACATTAATTTGCGGCGGTTTCTGTTGCGACACGATGACGAATTTCTGTGGCGGCGGCGTGGAGGGCGCGGGCGACTGCGGCGCGGGAGACGCGCTGATCATCACGTTACGAGTCGCCATTGTCTCTGTTTCAATACGAAATATTTGTCATCTCATTTATTTTAAAGACAGGACAATTAATTGCTTAGCAAATTGAATAACAAACTAAATAGTTCGTTTATTCAAATCATAACTGTCATTCCTTTTGACAGCTGTATGAAACTATAACATATCGACATAAGGTGTCAATTTACTTAAGCTCGCGCTCCCTCACGGGAGCATTCGCCTGAAATGTAATAATCCAAGATTACATTTTGTACAGAAACAATTGAATCTGAACAATTCCATTACAACATTACAGGGGAATGCTAGGCGGGTGCCGTAACAATTAATTTGCCAGAAAGTATATTACGGGCTAGTTTGTCTTTTCTTTTGGACTATTTCCAACCTCTGCAACTCCTAAAGCCAGAAAGAGGAGACAACCAGGAAAGTGTCGTATGCCGTGTCTGGAAACACAGTATGCCTCAGATTCATAAACATTTCAGCCAGTAGACAGCCACTGCTGAACATAGTTCATACGTCCAGTCCAGGCCCGTACTCACCCTGAGTCTTGGCGACGTGCGAGAGGTGCGAGGTGTGCGCGTGATGCGAGGGCGAGGGCGCGGCGGGCACGAGCGGCGGCGTGCACGTGACCACGGCCACCGCCCCGCCCGCGCCGCCGCCCGCTGGCGACTGACGCACCTTGCCCACCGCCTGCTGCAGGCTCGGGCCCAGGTAGCCGTAGTCACGCCTGAGGAATACCAACATCAATAAGGTTTTGAGAAAGACTGGTTCGTGATCTCGTGCAGTGGGGCATCCTCGGCGGAACAGCAGCGGGGTGTTGGTGTGGAGCTGTGTCACAAACTCTATCTTCTATCCTGCCTTTGGGCCCCAAAACACGCAGCCAAAGTGACCTCTACGGTGTCACCGACTAATACCAAATATCATCATTCTCTTGCCCTTGTCCCAATTCATTTCTTCTTCCATACTTCTCTCGTCATCTCATCTTATTTTATCTATTCGCGTAACACCACACATCCCCTTTAGCATTCTCATCTCAGCCACATGCAAATGCCTTTTATCCATCCCTTTTGTGGCCCAATATTCTGTTCCATACAAGACAGCAGGTCTAACCATTGTTTTATAAATCTTCCTCTTAAGTTTAAGGGGAATGCGGGAGTCGCAGATTATTCCCGTGACCTGCCGCCGTTCACATTGCATCCATCTAGTGTTAATTGTGCTTTACACTATGATCTATTTCGCCATCGCTTTGCACAAGTGAACCGAGATACCGAAAGTCGGAAATAAAATACTGAAGAAGTATTCTTCTTCTTGCCTATTGCAAACATTAAGCAAAACTGACAAATCAGATGGCACCACCTAAGCTCCTCGTAAACAAAGCCAAATCATATCTCATTATAGTCCAGCATGGTGCTTTAGCGATTGAATGACATTGTTAGGGACGGTGCGGTTGGTAAACATTTCTGAAATCGTCTGTGGAACTGGTTTTGATAAAACAATATGCTATACTGACTTGTACTCGTCGGGCAGGTCGGGCGGCTGGCGCAGCTGGCGCACGACGGGCGCGAGCACCTTCAGTAGCTGGTGCTTGAGGTTGCTGGCCGCCAGCCGGTCGGCGCCGCCCAGCCCGCTCAGCGCGCCCTCCACGCGCTCGCCCAGCCAGCGCACGCGGGGCAGGATGAACACCTTGTGGAGACGGAGGATGTAGTCAATGCTAACTTTATCTTCATTAGATATCGAAACGCCTTACTGCTGGTACCACTGTCAATGCCGCAGACGCGTCTCAAGAATTTTACATAATTTTTAAGGTTCGCCTGACACGCCGCGCATATTTTGAAACTAATTGAAAAAATTATAGATGGATAAAATAGATAAATAAAATTGAAGATTCTCGAGTCTAAGTGAATTTTTAAAATAATTCTATAATGAAGTGTTTTTCGCGATATGTATGCGGCACCCTAAAGGAATTTGTGAAAATAGAAATGGCAATGAATTATGTTGGGGTAGTTAATTGAACTTGATCGTGAATAATAGATACTAGTTTGACATATAAAAATATATTATAACTGTCTAAAGGAGGAGCCATTGTTTTAATGGCCTATATTTTTATTATAAAATGTGTACTCACCTTGACGACCTCCGGACCCAATTCTGCTAAACCTTGAACTGCACCGTAAAGAGACGCCAGCGGCGTTTTCTCAGATTCCTTCATAGTTGTGAGCATGGATGGTCCCACGCCGGTCTCGTTGTTAGTCTGCGACGGACACTGTAGTGCTCTGGCGAATAACCTATGGAGAATTATATATTTGGGTTAAAGAACTCGATATGTTTTATGCCGAGATCATTTCCTTGCCTAGATGAGAAACAATGTTGTTATTTAATAACATTCATAGGAGCAACATGATTAATCCCTTTCCGTGTCTTCAAAATAGGCAGTGTTCTAAAACGATGCGGTTTAACACTGTACACATGGATGCCTGCGGAATTTCAATCATTGAGGTCCGGGGTCGAAAGCGTTTGCTCGAAACCCTTTGGATTTGTTAGATTCTCGGTTAACCATTCATACCGAATAGGAGTTACTTTGTCGATGAGTGCAAAAAAGTTAGGAATGCAAAGGAGTGCTCGTCAAATTTGTATCCGGGCTCTGAAAGGTTAAATTCTCTATACTTATGAACGCGGCAGCTTGAGCTGGTCAAAGAGCTTTAAGGCGCAAACCCTCCACGGTGTAAGCTATGCACGGGCACGCGGCGCATTTGAGGTGCGTGAATTCATTTGTTTGTCAACGTGGGTCTACGTTTCCACTGCAGTACATACTACAAACCCACAACTATCTACATCTGTAGCGTGCGTGGCCCACCGCGGCATAATAGTGGATTAATATTCGTGCATAGCGTGTCCGTGGTTTGCAGTGAACACAATTACATACATTTTCTTGCAAAGCGAAGCAATAACACACGTGCGTAGCCTATCCGTGCCCCGCGGTGGGTTTTCACCACACATTTTTTCATACGGCTGTTGTGTTATTGTGATAACATTGAATGAGTATAAAAAAAAAATCTTTGGGAAAGTTGTTTGTTATCATGAGTACAATCACGCATTTAAGTATCTGCAACTAATTAATTACCTTACCTTATATCCCAGAGGTTAAGGCCTCGCCTCTCATGCATGAGGTTGTGGGTTCAAATCCGGGCAAGTACCAATGTGACTTTTTCAATTCATATGTACTTTCTGAGTTTATCTTGGACATCACAGACATCGGTGAAGGAAAACATCGTGAGGAAACCTGGACTTATAATTAATATAAGTCTGAAATCGCCAACCCGTCTTGAGCAAGCGTGGTGATCAACGCTCGTGCCTTCTCTATATGAGAAGAGGCCTTTGCCCAGCAGTGGGACAGTAACAGGCTGGTATTATTATATATTATCATGAAGGGTATCAAATCAGAATAATCTAAATCATCTTCTTACCTAGTGACCCTCGTCTGCAAGTTATTGGTAGAGGTGTTAAACGCCTTGCAGATCTGTGCCATGAGTCTTGCGGCGAAGTCGCGCAGTGCCCAATGGTTGTCCATCTCTGGACGGAGGCACAGCTGCCGCGACACGATGCACGTCGATACGGATGGTATCAGCTCGTGTAACTGTGCAGGTGGACACATTTATAGAAAAACTGCTCTCAAACTAGTTATTTGTGCAAATTAAGCTGAGAGTCACCCCAAAATGCTCGCCTTTCGTCACTTTCTAGTGTTGTAGCTGGGGAGAAGAAGTGAGTGAACTCCCCACTATCACATCTGTCAGTTTCCATTATTAGATTTGGAGAATTATTTCAATGCTCTAGTTAAGCCGAGATTATTACGAAAGGAGCTCGTGGCTAAACAGTAACAGACGTTCGGGTCGATCTTCAGGTTAAGCCTCGCTTGCCTAGGTTGGACCGTGGATAGGTGACCTCCCATTATATATCGTTTCCTCCGTGCCTCGGAAAGCACGTTACACCGTTGGTCCCGGCTGTCGTTTGTAGATCTTTGAGTCGTTACAGGTAGTCAGTGGCCCGAAAGTCTGACAACCAGTATTACCAAGGAGTATTGTATTACCCAGTACTAACTGAGTTGTGGAAGCCATATAGGCAGTCGCTCCATGTAAAATACTGGTATTCAGCTGCACCCGGCTAGACTGGAAGCCGACCCCAACAAAGTTGGGAAAAGGCTAGGCAGATGATGACGAGTTAAGCCGAGATTAGATCTTGCTCACATTCATTCAAGTCAAATCCATGTGACATTTGAGGGCTAAGTGATACCTATCCGCGGAGATTCGCCTTTTTCTGTAGCTATTTCCATGCCGTTACTCTGAAAAACCGACACAAGGCCAAGTTTCGTGGCCGCTTCTTATTGGTGTTGCTATTTCGAAAAATACGTGATTATGATGTATGCGTGTAAGAGTACAGATACTTACATATTTTTCTAGATAAAGTGACTGGTTGTCCAGCAATGCTTTGACCATTCGCATGAGATAGATGAGTAGCGCGAGATTGTTCTGCACTACATTAACTTTGACTCCTTCTGATATAAACGTGCACATTCTCGGCAACATCTCATGTAGGCCAGGATCACACGCCAGCGATTGTAGTGCTTCCTGCAAGAAAATATCGCATTTCATATTATTGATAACACATTATTCCCTTTATTCATTTTTCTAACAAATTATTTACCGGTTATTAAAAAAAGAGATCAATTTCCTACAAAAGTGCAATACCTACACGGTCAAATGTGTATGGAATAGCTCTTTTTTTTTATAACCGATGAAAAATTTCTATGTAGGGGAGGAGCTCAGAATGATTGACAGAATAAGTGGTAACCGTTGTCGCGCCGGTGTCCCTTTCACCCTGTATAAAAACATTACAAAATATAGAAAATAGTAGCCCACCGGCATCGGGAACAGGGTCCGAGCTACCGGTGGTCAGGGCTCTTGAGAGAGGAACCTCCTAACAATACGCTTCGTATCCAGGTGTACTGCTTTCTGAATCAAGCTCTTGATTCAGCTGCCCAGCGAGAGCCTCCTCAGATGTTGGTCGAGGCTATTAAGCTATTGGCCGATACGACTATCGGCACAATGACTGCTGTACTCACGACCCATATGTCGACACCCTCGCGAGCTAGATCTGGATATTTGAACTGTTTATCTTTCACGAGGTTCTCGTCATGCGGAACTGTTATATCAACAATCATTGCGCGACGCTCCAATCGATCTATCACCACAATGTCAGGCTTATTGGCAACAATAGTCCTGTTAGAGACGATAGGTCGAACCCAATATAACGTGATATTACCACCATGGAGAACTGGGTCGGGCGCATACTTAAAGTATGGCGCTTCTGATTCCACAAGGTTGTACTTAATCCTGGCAACGAGGTTGTGTCTATACAAGAACTCTCCGTTAGCCAGACCAGAACACCCAGAAATAATGTGTCGGATCGATTCTCCCAGACGTCGTCTCGTCTGAGTCCATTTAAGTATGCCAAAAGAATACATCAAAACCGGCATGACCCAACCGTTGAAGGCGCGCACCTTGTTTCCGCTTGACAAAAGACTGTTAAGCACATTATTCAGGCGGCCAAAAAAGCGCGTCCTCAACGGTTGCTTCATATCGGCAGTATTGATACCTAATGCTTTCGATATACCCAAATACTTGTAGGTTTCTGTTGAGGAGAGGGATCTAAGGTGTATGGAATCTAAGAGTTGAGTTCCCACGGATTCCATAATCTCCCCTCGTTTCTTAGCATGACTGCACATTTTTCCACATAAAATTCCAGCCTGATGACGCTACTGAAAATTTCTGTTACCTTCAGTAGCTTCATCAGTTGCAAATTGATAGGGGCAAAGAGTTTCAGATCATCCATGTAAAGAAGGTGAGATAGATCTGGTCACCTCTCCTCAACCGATAGCCTAGACCTGAACCTTCCAGCAGGCACACTGCTGGAAGGTTCAAGGCTGAGAGGGTTCAAGGCTAGACAAAACCACAATGGACTCAGACGACCACCCTGGAATATGCCGCGCTCGATCCTTATCCGTTCTGATCTGTCGACATCCTGGATAGGGAAGAACCGTTCTCCAGTGCCCCATACATGAAACCAGGAAGGTATGCAGAGTTGCATCTCCTTTATACAACTCCAGCACCCTCATGAGCCATGTATGAGGCACAGAATCATAGGCCTTCTTATAATCTATGCAACATGTGGAAAGATCGCTTCGGGAGCAGCGAACCTGTTGGCTAATGGCCATTATTATTGTTAAATTGATGCAGAATACGCGCTTTGGACATGGAGTTCCAAACACCGGCCCAGTATACAATACAATATTATATTGATGACAAATGTTTGTTTTAAATAATATATGAGTCTGAACCCCCATCATAGAACAATAAACATAGATAAATCATGCTTACAGCACGCCGTCCTTCATCGCTGCCAACACAAGCCTCTGTTATCTCCTTGTAGTATAACTGCTGTTCCACGCTCAACTCGTGTGTGGCTAGTTGCTTTACGTGCACCGACTCTGACGCCTTCAGCCGCGCTGCTTTACCACACATAGGTTTACCTGAAATATTACATATTTTCATGATTAGACAGGCTCCATACATATTTGATTTATTTAATATGCCAATCGTACATTTATAGCCTAGTGTGAATAATGTTTGTATTCAAAGAAACTACAGAAAATTGTAATCTATACGGTATTAACATGCACCACTCTACCTAGTAAGTCTTAATTGAAGAACTCATTTTGAGCTGTTAGCAAGAACAGATAGACAAAGATGGAGCATGCTTATAAAAAACTGACTATTTACCAAAGACTAATTAAAGAGTATATGGGTTGTTTTGTAATTATTATTAGTCATCTAATTATAAAAACATTCCTATTAAAGACTTCAGAAACAATTTACTAAGTTATAATATCCATAATATAGGGAAAAAGAAATAATAAAAAATATTTTATTCAGCAATGGCCATAACATTTAACATGACCAAGCGAAGGTTTCGGTTTGCAGTGATTCTAATAAATTCGTAACAAACTTTAATTATTTTTGTATTAAGTTAAAATATGAAATCAGTATAAAGTCACAAGAACCAAGTGTATTCATTTTTGCTTTAGTTGGTGTGACCAATGTTGTTTCATTTAATAAATGTGCACTTCCACTGGCTGAGATGAGCATGAAAGGGGATTTAGATTAAAAATATTGTAATTGTAACTAAAATATAATGAAGTAATTACTAACAGTAAGCCAATGCTTAGAAAACTTATGATTTTGACATATTTATGTAATGCATGATAGTAAGTTTAGAGTCGTCACATTTATTTTGTGTTTCCTGCACATGCCATCCAGTGGTCATGTGCTAATAAAAACAAAAACTTACATTGTTTGTTTGCATCATGTATAGACATGTGAAATAGAATTCAAAATGTCAAAATACACAATATGCTGTAACTCAATGGGCATTAGGATAATGAATGATAGCTTTATAAAAAATAAATGTAACTTTATACCTGCAGCATCCTTATTAGTGGGTTTGCTCAATTTACTGATAGGATCAACTGATTCTGATTTCTGTGCTTCCTTAGACAAAGGAGGAGGATTTTCTGGCACAGTGGGTTGAACACCGTCTACACTCAACCAATGTGCACGGACAGACACATCCAGAGGGATCTTTGGTGGTGGCGCCGACAGAATGTCAGACAGATCAACTTCTTTCTCTTCTACAAAATGCAGTTCTCGGCCTCCACCAGACGCAAATCTAAATGGTAATGAATCTGGTTGAATGAATCCATATTGACACTGAAAAAATCAAACACCTTATTTTATTTCGAGTTAATCTATTATTGTGATGCAATTTTGCATCAACTACAGTGACAACCTTAGAGGCCATCTATCTATATATATAAAAGGAGAACTGACTGACTGACATATCAACGTACAGCCGAAACTACTGGGGCTAGGAATGTGAAATTTTATACACGGCTTCCTATTATAATGTAGGGGAGCACTAAGAAGGGGTTTTTGGAAATTTAACCTTTAAGGGGGTGAAAAGGGGGAATTTTGTTTGTATGGAAAATAAGGAGAACTGACTGACTGACATATCAACGTACAGCCGAAACTACTGGGGCTAGGAATGTGAAATTTTATACACGGCTTCCTATTATAATGTAGGGGAGCACTAAGAAGGGGTTTTTGGAAATTTAACCTTTAAGGGGGTGAAAAGGAGGAATTTTGTTTGTATGGAAAATGTACGTAACCCACGCGGATGAAGTCGCAGGCAAAGTGCTAGTCACTAATATAAAGAAAAGGCGATAGCTGGCTTTTTAAATCCACTCAAAGTTGAGATTATGTGCTGGGTGTTTTCATTTGATATTATTGGGTATGGGAATGAAGTACGTGACCTAATAAGAACATACCTCAATATTCTTGATCTTCAGAGCGTTATCTATGTCAGTTATTGATAACTTTTGTCTCTTGGAGTGGTTCATGAACTTCATACTGTCCTGTACTATAACTTTCAATCGGAAAGTCACGTCGTCCGCCAGTTCTTTGGCAGCATCATCTCCCAAACTTGCTATTCCTATACTTTCTGCGATGGTTTTCATAGAATCCACTGACACAGAAGATCCGTACGCGAACTCTGAATCACCCATCTCCAGGCCTTGTAATAATACTGCACACCGAATCAAAATAAAATACTAGTTGTGCTGCTAGTTAGCAGTGAATACATGAAGAGTAATCCATTCGAAGAAGTAATAACAGTCTATCCGTGTTTGACTGAAAGACGAAACATAGTAGTAACGTAGAAACGTAGTAGTTACTATGTAAGTATTTAAGTAAAAGAACGGGTCTATATAAATAGACCGTAAAAAGTCACAAAATCCAGACAAACGACATCAATATTTTAGAAATATAATAGAAAATAGAAACTGGGAATACAGTAAACACTACACATGTACACAGCAGAACAGTACAGATAAGAAAAAAAACTATTAAGAGGTGGGTATCTTGTTGCACCCATAGAGTAATAAGCTATGGAGGCAGCAAGGAGCGCATCGCCAAAAAATCTGCAAGTTTTTGCGGGAGGCGAAGTAAACACATACAGTTCAGTGTGGGAGATTGACAGTGATACAGACACACGAACAAACAAAATCACTCAAAAAAGTAATTCACATGCATTGACAAATTAGCATGTATTTATACAATTATTTATTGTCCCACGATTTCAAACAAACATCCATGCCATTTGCACACCTTATTCCTCTATGTTTTAGTCAGAGGTTAGGGCGGGTGGTCATTGCGGTACGTAGTAATTATTATTTCCATGGGTTAGAGATTTACTTAAACGGACGTTTTTTTTTAAATTTCTGATCGCACTGTCAATGTAGCCAACACCACATAATGGGGAATCATTCTTGCCAGGAATTCATTTCCCACATAAAAAGGAAATCGGGAAATTTTTAAATGTAGCATTCGGTTACTCAAGCCGATTATTCTTCCATTCAAACGGAGAAAGCCGATAACTTCACTATTTGGAGTTAAATACCAAAAATTATGTTAATCGACATGTTCCGTCATTATTTACTATTATTGCTAAACAGTACAGTAAAAAGAAATATCGGTTTGGTTTGGAACTTACGAACCTGAAAAGGTCCACATTTTTACACAACTTTGGGCATAAATAAATTACATAGGCTTATAAAAACAAAATAATTTACCAATAGACATACCTGTTTATCAATTAGTTCAAGGAACTTTATTTTGCAAAGATATTATTTACTTGTTTTTTTTTTGTAGGTAATAGGTGAGTTTTTCCTGAAGGACAGGTTAACACTTTTTTAGCAGGAATAATATGTGCATCTCACTTTCTCATAAGGGTGATTGGTGAAATAACAAGCATTTTTAAACCCGTTTGACTACGCGGCATACCCACTCTTAATAAACGATCGAACATACGAATAAACGATCTCAGTCGTGCGATATTTTTTAACACAATATGTTATCTTTAGCAATACGATGTGTTAACAATCAGAGACGTTAAGTTTTTAGTTAGAAACAGTAATAGAATCTTGAATGTGTTTGAAATAAATTGTATACAGTTGGAATCAACAGTGTAACACATATTCAGTAAGGAAATATTTGTTTAAAAACACCAGTGGGAAAAATCATATTTGTTACTGTTAACCCTAAAAATTAAAAATGACGAACACCGAATGCCGATCCATTTGCCCCACGCGATTTTTTCTTGTGTAAGGTGATTCGAGGTCTAAAAGACTAATAAATTGGTGAATTGTTCGTAAAAATGTATAGAAATAAAAAAGACGTTGATAAACACGTGGAGAATTTGTTAAGTAAATTGCCTGCAAAAGAGGTAAGTAAAACAAGACCATGACCATAATTTCAAGGATTACTATTTGTGCGGCTTATTTTGTAACACAATTTGTTTTTTTGCAGTTCAAATCGCGAGCTTATTCTGTGGCTCGACTATATTTCGAAGTGGGGGATTATTCGAATTGCCAGAAATATGTCGAGCAATACCTCACGCAAAAAGACAACAACGCTGCGGCGTACAAACTGCTTGGACAAGCTTTGCAGAAAATGGGGCTGAAAGAAAAAGCTCTTGAACAATACAAAGCATCATTAGACATCGACCCCGCACAAACTAGTACTATTCTGGACAGTAAGTATACATAATATTGTTGATTTTATATTTGCATGACATTCCACATTTTAAGTATTTGGTTATATCTGGTTATCAAGATTGACTGTCAATAGTTGAGTTTATTTCAAAATTGGGTTGCTTCTTGGATGTTTGATCTGGAATTTACATTATATAAAAATCATTAATGTAACACCATTAGAAAAGTTCAAGCATACATTTCTATTGGCATCACTCATTTAGTGGAAGTAATCTAATGAAGCCAAATTAACTACAAATTATTTTTAAAGTTTAACTTGGCTTTTTTTATTTGTGAAAGCCAATTTATTTGTAAAAAGTGTCATAATTATATCATTCACCATCCCAGCCTACCCCCACTGAAGCTAAAAGTGATCATTGACCATCTGGCCACAAAATGATTTAACAATGTTTTATAATAGTTGTGTGCTTGTTCTGCAAACTTAAGTGTATTTAAGATGAATCTTTAGTTTATAACTTTTTATCTTGACCTGTTTTATATCTGTTTTGTTTAGTAAACACACCCCTATAATCTAATTTTTTTTCTGCTTCAGTTTGTGAACTTCTTGCTGATGATGAGTTCATCATCGAACCAGGCCGTGCAAAATACTGGTGTGAGAAAGCAGAAGCCACATTCCCTAGACACCCTGTTACGTTTAGATTACGGGAGAGGCTAATAGCCGTATCCAACCCAGATCCAGAAGCACTTGTTCATTTACTACATTCTGAATTGAGCATAAGACCAAAGGATGCAGTGCTTCATGCTCGCCTTTTGAAACACTACCTTAACATCAACAAAGTCAAAGAAGCTTTTGAACATGCCTGTCATGTGGAGTTTGGAGGCAAAACATTCATTAATAACTATGGCTGGTATGAAATTCTCAATGATCTTCTAAAGCATAACTCACATAACACCAGTGATTGGCTTTATCAGTTACTTCTTCTAACGGTCAAGGAGCGTATTTGCTTGTTGAGTCTAACTGAAATACCCAGTGGTTCATCCAAAAGTTTAATTGAGTCTAATGAACTCCTTCATGCTTATGACCAAGCCATTGAGAGTATTGCCAAGGTAGGAGCTTCTCCTGGCTTTGGAGAGTTCCATAGTGCATTACTACAACATCATAGAGGACAGATTGCTTTTCATGCTGCAACATTCTTACTGAAAAAGGCCAAAAAAGACCAAATGAGCTGGCGTGATGCTACTAAGCTTGCTGCTCCATTGATGTTAGTTGCTTGGCAAACACTGCCCCTGGATTCGAAAGTGAATTGGCTGAGAAATGCTCCTGAAAAGCAAACAATTTCAGTAAATCGTTGGTACTCAGAAGGAACTTACAGATGCTCTCAGGCTGGCCATTACTTACTTTCTAACGTTCAAGAGAAAAACCAGTCATTTTTAGATCAGGTTTCCCAATGTTATTCTGGTACTCACTGGAGAGATAAGTTATATAAAAAGATATTTTCCAGTAAAGGTCATTTGGATAAAATAAAATCATCTTATTTTGCATCTAATGCATTTACTGCACCGGTATTGAGACTTCCAAGAAAGGTAGAAGTTGAATCTTATGATGGTGATGCTCAAAGGGAATATGGTAGTTCCCTCCACCACTTTGTTTGGACATTGCTAAATTATAAAAATTATGGAAGCTTCAAATGTACACTTTTTAATATGCTCACTTATAATGCAACAACCTGTGGACCTGAAACATTGAATAGATCAGATATTCATGCATTTCTTTACTGTGCGACTCTGACAGCCAACCAACAAATATCTAAGAAAGATTCTTACATGACCAATGATAGGCCACCCACACTTCCAGCCAACATTACTGACTTGCTGTGTTCCCTAACCCAGATGAAGTGGTGGGACTGTGCTTACAAATTCAGCCAAAATGAACTAGGTACTGAATTGACGGACATACGCGCCACATTGAGTCGCGGCATTGAAGTGGTGCGATGCATTGACAATCACGGTTTAGACCCAGAACTTCTCTGCACTCTTGGACGCATATTCAGTGAAAAAGCTAAGATGTCAACAAATGTAGACGAAAAGGCTCAACTGGAAATAAGGGCTGGTTTATATTACTCTTCAGCTGTACCATTACTAGAAAAATTGAGAAGCAAAATTGTAGTGAAATTCCTTGACAAACGAATGTTTGATTACACACACAAAGACCTTGGCACCAAAGAACTCAATGCGTTGCTTGAAGAATGCAAGTTATATGTAGCAGTCAATCATTTTAGTGAGGGGGAATATGATAAAGTAATTGAAATTCTTTCCAATTTAAAGTCACCGCAAGCGTTATACCACCTTGGCCAAACCTATAACAAAATAGCTTCAGAAGAAAATAATTTGTCAAGAGATCCTGAAACAAGATCTAAATATGTAGCATTGTTGTCCAAAGCTAAAATGTTTGCATACAAAGCTTTAGATAGGCTCAGGGATAGTGAATCCAACAAAAACCATCCTTTATACTCTGATACTCAGGAACTGATTGAAGACATTGAAACCCAAATAAACAAAATAGATCCCGATTTTGCAGCCATAACGAATGTCGGCGACGGCAGGTACTCTTCAGATGAAAATGTGTCAGCAGATAGTGAACTGCCCATCAGGGGAAACCATATCTTCCGTAATATAAGTTCTACACCAAAAGCTGGTCACAATGCCAATGCTACAAACTATAGAACTGCTATGGACACCCAAATACTTGAAAACTCGAGGGTTGATCAACAATTTTTGGGAAGAATAGAGAATGAAATTAAAAATTTGCAAAAACGGGATACTACTATTGGTGACTTTATGGAACAAACAAGGAATTGGTTTGATGAAAATCGTAAATTAGGCAATCAGATAATAAGCACTATTCAATCCAATATGCAAAATACTACAGATCAATTTAAATTGCTGAAAATATCAGTAGATCAAGTTAAAGACCAAATTGATGAATGTAGAAATGAATGTAAAGATGTAAGCGAATTGAAAAAGCAAGTTGCAGAGCTCAAAAAAGAAGTGGGCAAGTTGAAAAAAGCTTCTTCTGAACAGACTATAGATGACAGTGATTTATATAACTTGGATGAAGAATACAGGACAAATGATAGTTCATCATCATTTGCGGCACAGTTACCATTTGCTCCATCCCAAGTGATTCCTTCCTTCAATCAACGACTTGTACCACCATTCCCAGTGCCTCCCAACCCATATCTATATAATCAAAGCTTATACAACCTTTACAATCAGTATTCTCAATTTGCTCAGCCTTCCTCAGTGCCAGTGCCAGGTACGCAACCAATGTTTGATCCAACAAGGGCTCAAGTAAACTATCCTGGTGTTTATCAAACACCAGATCAGATGTATTTGGATGTAGCTCATCTTGTCCCCCCTAATATGTCTAGTGCGCCAACGGTACCGTCAGTGCCGGTAGCACCTACGTTTACTTCTGTACCAACAATGCCAGGTGTGTCATCTGTAGCTGTGCCACCACCTGTTACATCAATTACCATGTCAAAAACAACTTCTTCTACGGAGCCCAAAGATGCTGCTAGATCTTTGCCCGTGAATGTAGTGATAACATCTTCGGATCCCTTGCCTACATGTACTACAACTCCAGCCCCAATCCTAAGTGTCACAATTCCACCAAAACATATTAAAGGCACTCCGCACAACTATCAAATACAACTGCCTCCAACGACTGACTCTAAAGTGTCACCTCCAGTGTTTGTGTTTCCAGCACAAAATAATAAGACTGCTACTACGAACCCTGTGACTAATTGGAATCAATCTTCCGTGTTCAAAACAACACCTGTAAGTTCTACATCTACTTTTAGTTCTTTACTTAATCCTACATTAGCTGCACCTAAAGTGGGCAATGACTCATTTGATGCTTCAAAGTCTGTTGTTGATGGACCTTTCTTTGGTGGATATTCTCCTAACACCAGTCTCAATAAGTCAAGAACTTTATCAGAAAGAAGCAATACATCTGTGGACAATTATGACCCATGTCCGGATTTTAAGCCTATTGTACCTCTGCCTGCTGAAGTGAAAGTAACTACAGGCGAAGAAGATGAATATGTGATATTTAACGCTAGAGCTAAACTGTTCCGCTTTGTCGATAAACAATGGAAAGAGAGAGGTCTTGGTGAAATGAAGTTACTGAAACACAAGACCACAGGGAAAGTACGAGTTCTCATGAGGCGAGAGCAAGTACATAAAATTTGCGCTAATCATATAATTACCGCAGAAATGGAAATAAAACAAATGAAGAATGAAACCAAAGCCTACTTTTGGGTTGCAAATGATTATGCCGATGAGACTGTGGTCTTGGAAAAGTTTTGTATACGTTTTAAAACAGCTGATATAGCTCAAGATTTCTATAATGCCTTTGAAAAAGCAAGACAGGAATCTATGTTGAATAAAAGTTTAAGTCCAGTTGCACCTAAAAGTGAAGATTCTAAAATAGTGGCTCCTAAAATAATTTCCAGTCAGCTGGCTACATCTAATAAAGACAGCACCGCCCAGTCGACACCAGCTAAGGCTGTGGTGGGTGGCTTCACATTTAGCAGCACACCAACATTCAAACCTGTTTCTGATGATGTGAAGCCTGACACTAACTCTCAAGAAGTGGCTTCTAGTAAGCCTAATGTATTTAGTGGATTATCCTTTAAAACTACCACAAGTTCTCCATTCACTAATTTGTTTGGTAATGCTTCTCCCACCAACACTAAAAACACTAATAATGACTCTCAAGGTTCAGAATCAACTAAACTAAACACTTCGGACCACGTAGAAGAATATGAACCGAATGTTGAATTCAAGCCGGTAGTGCCTTTGCCTGCTTTAATTGATCAGAAGACGGGTGAAGAAGATGAGACGATATTGTTTGAACATCGCGCTAAACTTTTAAGGTTTGACGCTGCTACCAAAGAATGGAAAGAACGCGGCCTCGGTAATATTAAATTACTTGCTCATAAAGATAATATCCAAAAAGTAAGACTGCTAATGAGGCGTGAACAAATTATGAAGGTGTGTTGTAATCACGCAGTGACTAACGAAATGGTTTTCCAAAAAATGCCCAATTTGGATAAAGCCGTAACTTGGTGTGCTAAAGATTTTTCGGAAGGAGAATTGGTAGCTGAAACATTCTGTTTACGATTTAAAAATATTCAGCTGTGTGATGAATTTATTGAAGCTGTTAAATCTGCACAATCTAAAATCAAAGACGAATCAAAGGCAGCAAAGGAAGAAAAGAATGCTGCAAAACAAAACAATCAAACTGGATTTGGAGAAATGTTTAAACCTAAAGCTGGATCATGGCATTGTGATGCATGTTATACAAATAATCTGGAAAGTTTCGCTAAGTGCGCGTGTTGTGATACACCGAAACCAAACAGCTCCACTACTAGCGCTGTTCCTGCTGCTGTCACAAACACGATTCCCGAACCGAAATCAGTAGCCACTATAGGGTGGGGAGATAAATTCAAACCCAAGCCAGGTAGTTGGGAATGCAAGGATTGCTTAGTGCGAAACGATCCTAGTCTAGAAAGTTGCAGTGCTTGTAACAGTCCCAAAGATCCAACAAAAGCAAAGACAAGTATTAAACTTACTTCCGATAATGCACCTAAGTTTAACTTTGGTATACCTCCTAAAACCACAAGTAATGAAGAAAAGTCCCCTTCGGTATTCCAAGTTACGACCCAGGGACAGTCAGTTGGTACTGGGGCGGACTTATTTAAACCCAGTGCACCAACTTCAGAAGTTAACAATAAAACATCTATATTTGGTACTGGGTCACTTGGACCACAATTCCGTTTTGGTATTCCACCAGCAGCAAATGACCAGAAGCCAAATGCAGGGACTTCTTCTATTTTTGATGGCACTGGTGCACACAAATTTAGTTTTGGTGTACCATCAAATAATCTTGAAACATCAGCAAGCCCTGTGGCGTTTGGGGCTCAGAAACCGCCTGCTAATAATAGTGTGTTTGATGCACTAAAGACTACCACTGAAAGTCAGGCTGTTGACTTTAGCTTCAAAAATAATGAAGTACTAAGTACTCCTGTAAAACCAGCACTGCTTCCCACGCCACAGACAGATAGTTCCTCTAATGTATCCTTTGGGTTCAAAGAGAGTAGCACATTTGATTTTGTATTCAAACCTAAAACACCAAACAAGGGTAAAAGCCCGGCGAAATCACCACGTAGCCAAGGAGATGGGGATGACAGTGACGGCAATGAGTATGCTGCAGAAGATGAATGCTACCATCCCTTCACTCCTGTGATCCCCCTGCCTGATAAAGTAAGTTTTTTTTTTTACTCTGTCTCTGATTTTTCATTCTTCTTTTTAAATTGTGTTACTGTATATGGTCTGTTGGGGCAACTGCGTCAATGAGGCAATTAAGAATTGCTGTCTGAACCATGAGGTACTATGTATTTTTTTTTTTACTGTTATATCATCAGTTCATCATCATCCTTCTGCCCTTATCCTTAATTCTCTAACAGTAACCATGGAATGTCTTGCCGGTTCTTCTCCATAGGAAGCGACCAACCCAAACCATGCCCCTTTTCTCGACGTTTTATAAGGCCTATGTGAAATAAAATATTTTGATCCCAATTTATTTGGGGTCAGCGCCGCATGTATTCTTTTTCCATATTTCTCTATTACTCGTCATCTCAGCAGTCACCTCTTTTCTAGCCATATCATCCTTCACAAGCATGTATAGCATCTAACTATTTCAATATGTTTTAAGGTTGAAGTCGTAACTGGCGAAGAAAATGAAACTGAACTTTATGGCCAGTTAGCAAAATTATACAGATTTGCATCAGGTGAATGGAAAGAACGCGGGAAAGGAATCGTCAAAATACTAAAACATAAGGAAACTGGGAAGTTAAGGTAACCTTAAGATCATATTTTAGACATTTCAGTATTATTTTCATTTTTGTTTAAAAATTTACATTAAATGTTTTATTTTGCAGGGTGGTTATGCGAAGGGAACAGGTCCTTAAAATATGTTTGAATCATGCTTTGACTCCTGAGATAATTTACAATGTAAAAGATGAACGGTCTTGGCAATTTATTGTCAATGACTTCAGTGAAGGTGAACTAAACTTAGAACATTTCTGTTTACGGTTCAAAAGTAAGGAGGTAGCTTCAGAATTTAAAGATGCAATTGATAATTCACTGCAAGGAAAACCAGTCAGTAAGAAAGAACAGATCGACAAGAAGGAGAAAGATGAAAGTGATGATGTTGTGTTTGTCAGTGAAATACTAGCTACGACAGAAGAAAAACAAAAAGCCAAGGAGCTCATGCTGCCGGAGAACTTCTTTACTTATAAAAGTAAGGAACCTTGTCAAGGATGTCGTGGATGCCACGACAGCGATGAGTCCAGTTCATGCGGAACTGATCCACAAGCTTCATCAAGTGACAAAAATTTAACATTAACTTCTGAATCACATGTTACTAATGTGGAACAAAAGCCTATGACAATAGCCGCAACTTTAAAAGCATCATTGGCTAGTGCCAGCACACCTGTGAAAACAACCACCCCTCTTTTCCAAAGTCCTACTAATTCAATTTATGGCACTCCGTCTAATTTTGAAAAAACGGTAGATACATCTATATTCCGCACTCCACTTGGGTCACTTGCGTCCAATGCAAAAACACCGACATCGACATCTTCCCAGAGCAGCTTTGGTAGTACTACAACCAACAAGGAAAATACTTTCATTCAGAAACCTAGTATATTCTCAGGATTTGGCGAACAGACAATGTTATTTGGAACCCCACAAAATAAGGCTGCTTCCATATTTGGCAGTGGTGACTCTCAAGGGGCATCAGGCGCTAAGAATTCTCTACTAGCCCCGCCAAAACTGAGCAATCTTAACACTGCGAATGAGAATCAAGTCGAGTCTAATTCAAACTTCGGATCAGCGCCCACAAAATTCGTTTTTAGTGATACTAAACAGACACCACCGACTGCGAACAGTACTAACGACAAAGGAATGTCTTTTAACAGATCTGTTTTAGAATTTCCAGCTGCTAATGCGAAGCCTGACAGTCAAAATAGTGGTGTAAAATCTGTATTCGGAGATGATAAAAAATCCGAAAACTTATTTGCTAGCGTTAATCAAGGAAGTATTTTCGGACCCGGTGCCTTAGCAAACAGTCAACCCAAAATCGATTCTGGCATATTTGGGTCAGCTGGCATGTCGGCATTTGGTACCCTGTCGTCTCAAAATTCACTATTTGGAAATGGTAAATCAATATTTGGGACTACAGATCATGCCCCTGCATTGAGTACAGCTGCAAATACGGAACAGAAGAAAGAAGAGGCTGTTGCGGTAAATGCCGGTGGTGACTACAAGCCTAAGGAAACGGATGCTGGCCAAGAGCCTGAGAAGGAAGAAGCACCATTCAGTGTTAACAACAGTCTGTCATTTGCTGCATTGTCATCTGGTACTGGGCCTGGCTTCGGTATCAAAACTATCCAAAGTAAGTTAAAATTATTGTGTGTCAATTAAATCTATGTAGACTTTTGGTTATTATAATACTAGCCGTTGAAACTGTCCCTCACGATTACAGCAGCTGAGCTATGGCTGCTTATTTATACAACTGTTTTTTTTTTGTAGAACAACCCGATTTTAAATGGGAGGGAGCTGGACAACAGCTATTTGTTGCTAAACCTGGAAATCATTCTGGAGAGAGGTCGAAGAACGAGAGCGGTGACGGCGAGGACACCACAGGCGCTGACGAGGAATATGATCCTCACTACGAGCCTATTGTACCGCTGCCCGACAAGATTGTGGTCACCACAGGAGAGGAGGATGAGGTAACTAGGATCAATTCTGTTTCTTTGTCAAAACTTGATGTTCAAAGAGAAGACTTTTACGTCTTTTTAACCGACTTCTCTATAAAAAGAGGATCTTCGTGTTCGGCCGCGATCATTTTTTAAAATGTGCATACACCGATTTTTTTTAAATCGTTCACGGCCAAGAACCAATGTGACAAAATGTTCGCACATCTAGTTACAATACACAGTTGTATGTTTCGGCAACAAGTTACAATACACGGTTGTATATTTCGGCAACAAGTTAAAACTAATGTAAATCAGTTTTATTCTAAACATTACTGCCCAAATATTTACAACACAGTTATATAAATTTTCTGTTAATTTTAGGAAAAAATATACGGCGAGCGATGCAAGTTGTACCGTTACGACGAGAACTCCCGCGAGTGGAAAGAACGAGGTGTCGGTGAAATGAAAGTATTGTTCTACGGGGAGAGGAAGACTTACCGGCTGCTACTGCGTCGTGAACAGGTACCTTTTCACTACTAGAGAAATGCATGCTGTTGAGGTTTCTTTGTCGATCTAGTGAAGCGTGATGCTGTGCAAAAGAAAGTCTTGAATCAAATTGTAAAGTGTCGTCCATCATCAGGTACACAAAGCGGTGCTTAACATGCTGCTATACATGGACCTTCAACTGCTACCGATGAAGAACTCGGACCGCGCCTGGACGTGGGCGGGACGCAACTTCGCCGAGAACCCCGCCGGCGAACAGGAGACCCTCGCCGTGCGCTTTAAGACCGCAGACCAGGCCACCGCCTTCCATGATAAGATCGTTGAATGTGTCAGGGTAAGGAATTTGTTTATTTATTTAGAGAATAGCGCAATCAGCATATCATGTTCCCAGTTCTGGGACAGGCCTCTCTGATTATGGTCTCTATATATGCTCTGGTATGGTCTCCACTGTAACGAGTTTGAAGTGTGCTGCTCAGCTTTATGGTTGTGCAAAGCATTCCTAAAATGGGTGTGAACAGACCTTTAACGAAGCCGAAAGGCACTTGTTCTCCTCGTCATTGAGATCATTTATTTGTTCTGGACCATACCTGGGAACCGTTTTAGTTACGGAGATATTGGAGGTCAAAGTTACAATTTTACACGTGTTTTAAAGAAAAATTGTTTTAAAATTACTTTAAATGCCTCCATGACTAGTGCACTATTCAATGCATCCATCAGCACTATGTTTTGAGTGCGTTACAATGAGTTCTACCGTTAACGTGATTTTTCAACCGCAAAAACAAAGCTGTTTCCCAGCAATATTTTGTGCGTAGTTACTTAGCTTGAAGTACAGAATGCTCGGTTGACTACTTCGTGAAGGGTCTGTTTACACATATTAGTATAATCTTAGCAAACGCAATAAAGCACCCATGACATGACTATTAGTTTCATTAAGTCCATTTCAACAGAAATTACAAGCATCTGCTGCTCAAGCCATAAAAGAAGAGAAAGAAGCAGAACCCGCCGTCGAAAACACCGTGTCCAAGCTAAGATTACCAAAACATTTACAAGAGAGTGCGCGTGCAGACAACGCGATTACTGCAGAAACGTTCCAAAGGACTTCAGTGATAGCGTCGGGGCAGGAGGCTGCCGGTAATACGGGCGACGACACGGGTTCGTCGGTCAACGAAGTGTTCAAACAAGTACACTTCCAGGAGTCCGAGGAAGACCACGAGCATGACGATGAAGAGGAGGATTACGATTATGATGGATATTATAATGAGGTCAGTATTGTATGTTTGCCGTAAAACATTTTTTTTAAGAACTGCTTCCACTTGTTAGGTCTGAACTGGGGGTAGGTAGGCTAAGACGGTTATCAATACAATATGCACTTCAAACAAACGCATTTTGATAGGATATTGCAAAGGTGAAGTAAGTAAGCTTAGCTCATTGTCTGACTTGCACTTTACAATCGCACTCCAATAACCTGGTACTTAGACATAAAAACTTTTAAGTGCCCTAATTACACCAAGAAGTTCGTTCAGTCCATCGAAAGGTGGAAGATACCACTATCAGCGATAAGGCCGCCAATGTATCCATAGATTTAGGAATATTGTAAAAGAGCTGTGCAAGTGTAACAGCTTTGGTGTACAACAAAATATAATATTTTATTTATTTATGAAAATAAAACTTTTTACAGGACGAAGAAGAATCAGCAGCATACTACACGTGCGACGGCGAGGCCATAGTGCGCCAGGGCAACAACGAGACCACCTGCTCCAACGCACACATTCAAGTGCTGTTCGACCAGGAGATCTACTCGCCCAAGATCCTCGTCACCAACGCCGCCACCGGAGAAATACTCGCGGATATGCTCATATACACTGATACTGAGTTCCAGGTATGATTAAAACAATTTTTGTTTAGTTTGTTTTCATAATCATCATTGTTCAGCCTTGATTTACTGCTGAGTATTGTAGGCTTCCGCCCTATTGTGGCACTCTTACATGTTTAAAAGCCACGTTTACATGTCCTACAATATTATAAATGCGAAAGTTTGTGAAGATGTATGAATGGTTATTACTCTTTCACGCAAAAACTACTGACCGAATTTGGATGAAATTTGGCACACAGATAGTTTATAACCTGGATTAACACATAGGATACTTTTTATCCCGGTAGTAAGATCCCGTGGGACAACTACCGAATTCCACGCTTGCGAAGCCGTGGGCATAAGCTAGTAAATATAAGCTTTTAATTTTGCACACACCTTTGGTTCTGATGACAATACATTTTATGACAGGCATGACTTGATCCTGCAGCCGGGATCGCCTCCTCAATGGTTAATAGCACGGATACGAAATTTTGTATATGCGTTCAATGTTGATAGATAAAACCTAGTAAAATTTTCATTATGATAACAGCTACTTTCGAAAGTTTTTATTTAAAGATTTTTTATTATTATTAAATTACACTGAAAATATTGAGGTCATCATGACAGGGTAAGTCAAAATCTAGCCTAGAATACAACCTTCTGTGTATTCACTTGAACACTGCAAAAATTTGTAAGATGACCTTTAAAATTTTTGCAAAGTGTTCAAGACAGCTGATGTTGGATTGCTATGTGGCCTAATTATGCCTCAAATGTTAAGACTAAGGGCCTATTTCACGTTGTTCGAATAGCCACTACTTACCGAATAAATTCCAAAATGGAACATAATTTGTATGAAATTATCTGCCAAGTAAGTTAACGGGAACTTAATCGCAGGTGGTGAAACAGGCCCTAATACAAATAACTTATACTCTCACGAGTAGACTCCCTAAACTCTTCCTAGTTGCACTGCTGTAGTCTTCTAGGTACAACTAAAAGGGGTAAAGAAACTAGTTCCCTTAGGAAACATTACTAGTGCCAATACCAGTAATGTGTCGACTCGTGGAATACATTTTTCGTTGTCGGATCATTATTATCTCATTTAAAGATACACTGAATGTATAAAACTCGTATTTTACAACTGTGTACTGAAAGAGTGACGGGAGGCTTAGCAGTTTGTCTAATTTTTAAACACATTTCCTTTCGAAAAGCCTAGTTGATCCAACGGAAAAGGCTGCTAGTATACATTTTCCCTACCAGCCTGTTTTGGGTAGTAATGTAAGAAACCTCCATCATCCTGCCAATTTAAATAAGAACCAGTGACCCATAGTTTTGTTTGTATCAGATGAGCGGCGACTCGTGCATATGGTCGGGCACGGACTACACCAGCAACGACCCCGTGGACAAGACAGTTACCGTCAACTTCTACGACAACGAGACCGCCATGCAGTTCTATGACAGTTGTGAGGTAAGCATTCACTTATACAAATGAACTAAATTCCTGTTAGGGTTGCTACTTTCTGTACTCTTCTCTGTTATTTGTCTTTTACAAACTCGATATAACTTTTTGACGATGGCCACTATCACTATTATTTCATTTGAGTTTCCGATACTCCGGGTCTGATGGAGCTGGAATATCGAAAACAAGCGCCATGTAAATGCTAATCATAGTTTTACAACCACGATGAAAAGATTCCATTCTTGTTCTATCGTCTCCAGGCTGCTACACACTATGCCGGCGGCGCCGGCGGGTGTGCCTCTGACCCAGGCGACGGGTATTAACGGGCCGCCGGTACTTTATGCAGAAGCCACGGAGCATCGTATCCTATACGATCCTCGCCAAATTGTTGTTTGTCGGTCGTCACGTAACTCGGTATGTGTTGTTTCAGACGAGTAAAGCCGCCACGTACGCGTCCACGGATCCAGAGTCGTAGGAATATATTATTCAAACGCCTAAATAAGTATTTTAACGTCAACTGTAGATTAAACTCCGTGTTTGGTTTAGTTAGTAAGTGTGTAGACCGGTTTTTACGATATCCTTATTACGAATTTGTTTTTAAAGTCTAGGCGACTATAAATTGACCCTTTTTGTTTGTTGAGAGTCCAATTTTGTTACCTGTTTTTATTATTGCTATTTAGATCTCATGAAACCTAAAAGTGTTTTTATCATTTTGTTATCATAGGAACGGTTATTCAGTGAAAACAATTATGACATTAACATTATAATCAATGCCTTAACGGTACTACATCTATAAGTGATTCCTAAATAATCTTTTAAATTACATGAAGTGCAGTGCATGTGTAGTTTCATCAATGTTCTGACATACATAAGCCAATCAAGTTGTATAAATAAGTGCTTATTAATTATTTCTATGCTACAGTTTTGAAAATTATGGAGGTGTATTGTAATAAAGCGACAACAAAAGAGATCTAACCAACACTTGTTGACATTTTTATTCTAAATGATCACTTTGTTTGACGACGTATATTTATTATGTAATGATATTGATGTAAATGTTTCTAATTGGTTAGGTCTTTTTATATGTCAGTATGGAGCTACGACTGATTGCGACTGGCTGTTTTATGAATATTATCACTCGTAGCTTCAGGTTTGTTAACATGGCATACTTGATTCATGTAGTTCTCACATCGTATAATATTATAATTTATTCGAAAGTTACGAACAATGTATAACTTACTTTTTGTATAACAAATAAATTAAATGTGATCCAGCCTATGTGAAGATATTATAGATGTTTGTGAATTTCTTGAATTAAGATTATTGATTTTTAAATATAGTTTTTAAATGAGCAAAGGATCATTTGCTGTGGTAATTTTGTTATTTAACTTAATGATACTTAATAGAAAGTTGTGGAAACCTTTGAAAGGGTAATAGTTATTTCCTTTTCTCATTTAAACTGTGATCTTAATATTAAACTTATTATCTGATGAATCAAGTGTAATAAATGAAAAGTGAATCTAAATAAGTCTTTCTATTTATAGACCCAACACAGATGTGTCAATGTTTAACTTTTGGATAGTGTACGTAATTATAAATCAAGGAAACTTAATTACTTTTGCCATATCTAAGGATCAGTTCAGACAGCACGGGAAAGGGCCCGCAGCAGTTTACTGGCTACGTGGAAAATAGGACCGTATTATAAGAAAATTGTGCGAATTCCAACGCGGACGTCAAGCGTAGCCTCAACATGCTCGCGACTCAGGTTACGTGCCTCCTCGCGCATGCTCGGTAGTACCCGCGGATACCCGCGATCGCGCGAGCAAGATCTGATGTGCTCGCGTAATGCCGCTGGCGCTTTCAGTGTTGTTACTGAGTTTTGAGTGTTTTGATGATTTCGTATTTTTTTGTACACATCACAGACTAAGAAAAGTTAATTAGCTGTTTGTGATCACGTCTAGCGAACATAATCCAATGCGAAGGCGGGCCAACCCCGGTTTTTTTTTCGCGAAGGCTTGCGGAGACGCGCGTCACTTTGCGCTGGCTCGAGCCTTCTCTCGAGATTGCATCGACTCGTAGCGCGTTTCAGCTCTTGGTGTGAATTGCGACCAGAGGAGGCTCAAGCCTGCGCGAGGATTTTTCCGTTCTATCTGAGCTGACCCTAAGAATATCTGGTAAAAACTACAGATTTGTTTTTATACATTCCACCAGTTTTATTGATACGACTTTTTTCACAATCACTCAAAAACTTCGCAGTCACTGGTTTTATTCTTTTTGATATTGACGTCCTTCTTCCTTCTGTCGTCCTGTCATCAATTGACAAGTTTTAACAATGATTTCTGATTGACTCTCAAGTTTACACAAAAAAACATGGAGAATAATAAATGGTACAAATATATTACACGGCACGATATGATGAATAAGCAGAACTCCAAAATGAATGATAGTTTCTGTTCTCAGGAAAGCACTATTTTACTTCGTAATGTTAAGGCAACTGAACACATCGAAAGCATTCGATGAAAGCGAAGAGGATGAGAGGCCTGTAGAGAGTCCTCTTCTTGAAGTAAGGGCTGTGTTCATCAATTGTGAAACTGTAAGTAATTTCCCCAATGCCGTAATAGTATGGTACCTACCCATCGGGTTTTAAAAAAACTAGTATGTAAGAGCATGAGGTCACGGTGCGTTGCGACGATGTGCGGCGGCTAGGCACGATTTCGCCGCATTGGTGAGTACACGGACGGTGCGGCGTCGCGGCATTGCGGTTCTGAATACAGTCAGTATTATGAGAAATACCCGACCTTGAAGGTATGGGTTATATCGCCGTATACCCGGTACAGTGACCGCACTTTGAATGTCATGAAGTCTAACCGAGAGATTTGTATTGAGGGTTTTAATGAATATATTATACGTTTGTAAATACATATTTATTTGCAGAAGCGATTTTTTATGCTCTCTCTGCCTTATGCCACATAAACAACTGAGCGGTGTTGCCGCTACGGCAACGCAACTCATCCTCCCTCCCTCCCCCCGCCTCGTGTCGCGGGTAGCATGTCCGTGCGGCACGTTGCCGCAACCGCATACACTCTTATGAGTGTATTTAGCTAATTATATTCGAATTTATTCGTACATACTTTGGCCTACCCAAAGTAACAACAATAATTATAAACTAATAATACTGCCCACACTTTCTTTGGCATCTTACTGTTTAACTTCTTCCTGTCAACGGGAAAAACGAACTGTACCGATGCACCTTCAACCAACTTACCTATAATATAGCAGTCAGCTCGGCGGTATAATTGAAGTTAAAACAACAACATCTTCTATAGTCAAGCATGTCTCAGACAGAACAAACATTATATTTGTATAATGTTTTAGTAAAATATTTCAGAAAGGAAACGCCCAGGAGGAAAGCGTTGACCCTTACAATGATTTGTTACGGTTCGAACGAGAGGAACTCTTCAAGCACAGTGTGCTACGAGACTGCAACAAAAAACTGGCTGTTACTGTCAAACTAGCCTGCGAGCCCGAGGTGAGTAGTTACCTGGCTCGTAAACAGTAAACAAATGTTCCAGGCTCCTATACAGGGTGGGTAAAAAATCGTTAATCAAACCAAACAGAGCGATGATGGTTGGGGTTATTTGCAGTAAAATCGAAAATATCTCTGGCAGAGTCCAAACTTGATCTGCTTAAAAGTTATGACTACTTGAGTGTTTTTAAAGAAAATATTTTTTTTTTTTACTAAATAGGCAATTAGTGGTGTTTAATTGCTTCTGGGAAATGTATCAAAGTATGAACTGCTTTTATGATAGTGTGTACCATGATTTATGAGTTTTGGCACTTTATTCAATATCTTTTAAGTGTCAAGAAAAATTATTTGTAACTTCAGCGAAAAATTATTTGGAACCTCACTGAAAAAAAAAATAGTACTAAAAAATGACCCTGATAATCCCAACTACCGCCCTGTTTCGTTTGATCCACGATTTTTTACCCACCTCGCTCGGAAAGCGTCACGAACTGCGCAAGTACCTTGGCCAAAGGTAGTCAAAATACACCGTGTGGTTTACAATCTCACAGAGCCCGTCGCCCACCCCAGGGCGGAGGACATCCATGAGAATTTGACACAAAATAAATCTGTTCTATCTAACACACGCTCCGCTCTACCTGCATGGCGGCTCGTAGCGTGTATGATACGGGTAAAGATATTTATTTCTCAAAGGAATTACAAATTCACTTACAGAGAAAACATAAATATTTTTAGAACAATGTTATCTGCCAGTAAGCTTAGATAAAAACAAAAACAAATGTGTATCTTAAAACTACCGTTACTATAATACTTCGACTTGAGATCATCGTTTTAGCATAACAAGTACAAAATAAACAAATCAGAAGAAGGTAGGATACACAAGAAACAAAAACAACACAACAGTTTTGGGCGATGAGGGTAGGGTGCAATTTAATAGTTGTTGCGTGTTTACTATGGCCTCCTTACGACACAGTGCAGAACATAAGCGATTCATCAAATTGTTTTCGGTTAATATTTGTACTATATCTGTATTTATTTATTTTCGTTAATGTAGACTTTACTGACGATAATTATTTTTGATTATATTTGTTTGTACCTATGTTTTTTTTGTTTAATATTTGTACATAGGTTTATGATTTTAGCAGGGAAAGATCTTTTAATATATATTTTTAGTTTTCTTGTTTATGTATGACGATTTAATTTCTTTTGTGTATTTAGGTAGTTATTTAGTCCTAGGCTGGGTTAAGCAGATATCATTAGCTAGCCTTGTTAAAATTTTATAAGTTTGTGCCCTTTTTGTAAATTCAATCTGAGAATGTATATCTTTATCATAATATGATGTTGATGGCTTATATAGGGTGACTGGTAATTAGTGACCGATTCTTAAACACGTGATTGTACTCATCATAACCAAATTTTTTTTTAAACGACTTTCAGCTGATAGGTGACAGGCGCGCGCGTGCGAATTTCATACGGCTGTTGTGTTATTGTGAAAAAATGGTGTGTATAAAAAGAAATGTTTCTTTGGGAAATTTGTTTGTTATCATGAGTAATTATCATCACGTGTTTATGTGTCGGTCACTAAATACCAGTTACCCTTTATACATCATTCACATTAACTCGACTTCTCTCGTTACCAGAGTTCAGGTGATGAATACATACCTATCGAGCACGTATTCGAGGGACCGGATAAGAAGCGCGTGCGTCTCCTCGACCCTTATATCTTGCGTTTGCACCGGGAAGTACCGCTCCAGGCCTACAAGTTGCGCAGAGTTGATGTATGGGACCTTGAACTTATTCATTACTAAGTACTTGCCTATTAGGGCTTAACTGCTGTGTTCTGTGTTGATTCTTAGTCGGTCTGCTGTTGGGAACCTTTAATTAATGACGGTACGGCCAAGTCCACAGCGTATACCTAAATTCACAATTTAAGAGAGGGTGTAGGATACAGTCCGCATTCTGTACAAGACACCGTTATATATACTTTGTTCTAACATCTACTAGACTGGCTGGAGGCCTTATACTCAAGGCATCCACAGGATAGTCCGGTTAAGCAGAAGCCAGCCTCATTGGTAGACCTGCGAGATGCCAAAAAAAAAAAACTGCCACACTCCAATGTCCCGGATGAAATTTGAATGCTCGTCACAGGTTTCTAGCAGAGTGGATAAGCAATAGAAAGCCTGATTTATGTAATTTCAGTCATATTACCTACCTGCCTAAAGAAATTAGGTATAGGTAATCAAATCCTGTACACATTATGTAACTAAATTTAAATTACACCTTTTCGTAATTCCAGACTATACATGGTGTAGTCATAGACAGTGCAGGTAAACCTTATTATACTGTCAGCGAAGGCGTCACTTTTAAACATCAAAAAGTAAGTACAACATAACATCACGCCTGTAATTCCCGAAGGGTTAGGCAGAGGTGTACCTGTTTAAGTCCTATGTAATTGGGGGCGAACCTATTACCATCAACCGGGCGCAGATCCAAACTCCGTGGCTGCTACTGAGAAATTCCTGATGGAAAAATCCAATGACACTTTGCTTGACCTGGGAATCGAACCCAGGACCTCATGCTCAGCAGTCACCCTTGCGACCACTAGACCAACGAGGCAGTAAGTACCAAACTTCTTTAACTAATCAAATCGGTAATACTTTGAGAATAACACAGTCTTAATTACACATTTATAAAATCCTATTTTCAATATTGTAAATGTCTTATTTATTAATTAAATACTTTAAGCGTATGGTGCGAGACATAGGCTTCTCTGAGGCATCTTGGCCATCTGACAGTAAGACTAACCCACTCCAATTTACATCTACATCATCCATAATGAAAGCTGCTTCACATCCATCCAGGCGTGACGGTAAGTCCGAATAAACCATTGTCTTTGAAATATTAACATTGAAGTAATTATATGTAGGTATTCAAGATCAATTCGATGAGGTAGCGAAACAACAAATTGTACCATAGGCTTTAATTATCTTAAACACAAAATAATTTAAATCATGACCCAATCAAATATCACACACAGCTGAGTTTGTCTTAGGTACTTAACTCACTGATCACTGTACCATTTCACTTCATTTACTGAACCTCCATCCTTTGCTCAGTGGTGCCCTCTACATGTCTACGTGTTTTCAAAATATTCCGTCTTGATTTTATTTTCAATGACAAAGTTATGTCCGTACTCTTCAGGTGGTGCATTTTGCACTTGAGACTGAGTCGATAAGCTCTCCTCCGCATCAATGATGACTGCAAATATTTTCTTCTTCACTTGTGTTTGCATCCATTGAGGCATATCTCTGGTGCTTTTCAAGATGCAGTTGAAGAAAGATTCGAGTGCATCTACCTCTTTTTCTTGACGTAATATAGGGAATGTGTCTTCGGCATGCTCAACGCAGCGTCGTTTATGCGGTGTTACATCTGATTTTACAGACTCAACAGCATTTGTCGTAGAAACATCATGTTCAGAGTTCTTAGAACGTAGGATCACTGGTGGGTCCATTTCTATATTTTCTGTGATGCGGTATTTCATATGTGGTTCCAGAAATTGCATAGCTTTTGCATATTTCCAAGTTGTGACCTGAGCTGGTAACAATTTGTTCTGTCCTAATTTGGCTCTCTTCAAAGCTTCCCGATGATTGTCGCGAAGCTTCCTCCACTCAGTCCGCGCAACTTTGACTGAAAAGTAAAAATACAATTCGTTAAAAATTTGGCAAACTCAAACGATGTTCGTGAATGTATGACTGGGATTGTCTGGTATCTACTTAAAACAGACTGGAGAAATAGGGGTGTACGTGTACTATACACCTTTGATCTTCCCCTTCAAGATACCGAGGCAAGGTCTAAACTCTGAAAATGAACTGATCGTCGACCGTCTTAACACTATCTTTTTATTATCAGTCAAAATTCTCAATACACGGGTGCTATGCCTAATAAGGGGTGGAAGGGACACCGACTCGAAAACGGTTACCACGTATTCAGTACACCCGATGAATAATTAAATGACATAGAGCACATAGAAATTATTCATTGTTTTTTTTCTGTATGGAACAGCTGGTTTTTTTTTTAATAACCGATGAATAACTTCAGAATGATGTACTGAATACGTGTTAACCGTTTTCGAGTCGGTGTCCCTTCCACCCCGTATACATTGATAGACATTTTCCTAATAATATAAAGGGTGTAAAAAGACCCTTAACGAAGCCGAAAGCCATTTGTTCTCCCTATCATTGCGATCATTTTTTTGTTCTAGACCATACCTGAGAACCTTCTAGTTATGGAGATATTGGAGGTCAAAGTTCCAATTTTTTCAAAAGTTTTTTTTAAATACCACTTTTAAAGGTTTTAATTTTACTTTAATTAACTCGATGACCCGTTTACTATTCAGAGCATCCATCAGCACTAAGTTTTGAGTGCGTTACATTGAGTTTTACCGTAAAACGTGATTTTTCGTCCCAAAAAAAAGTCATTTCCCAGCAATAATTTTTGCGTAAAGTTACTTAGTTTGATGTACTGCATGATTGGTTGACGGCTTCGTGAAGGGTCTGTTTACACCTTGTATATATAAATATATTTAAAATAAAAATAGACAACAACATTCAATCCTTGAATTTTATTTCAACTCTTTTTTTTACCAAACTCAAAAGTCAAAGCATTTATATTTCAATTATTGTCAATTAATGTCAGAAAAACAGAGAAGGCGAAGCTACAGTCCCAGACACAAGGCATAATAACTTGTGAAAGTACTGTAGTTGCCCATTCCAAAGCGTAGATCTCTATGGAGAAGAATGGGCAAGAAACTCCAAGGACACTCTTTTCAATCAAAATATTTTTACAAGATCTTGGTTACATCATTCATGTTGAGATAATACATATATGTGAGAACGATGTAGAAAGACGTGCACATTAAGAGCGTCCAGACTAAAAGATTAGATCAACAATTTAAAAACAAAGTAGTTATAATAATCCGTGGCAGCTAAGCGATAACCAGGCCCAACTGACAGCGCCCGTTCACGAACATGATGCATGGCTCAGTACCAAAGAGTATGATAATAATAATAAGGGAGATCAGCACCATTCCACTCAACCATTTTGAAGGGAACTAAATGATCCGACACACGCGCCACCTACATTAAAAATTTCATTCACTTACGGTTATCATTTAAGCATTTTAAAAGTCAGAGTAAACAACATGAGTCGGCCGGCTGCCATTCAAAAACGAGTTTTGTCAGGTATCATGAATCGTCTTCATGTAGATGTACGTGATAAGCATGTTGTTACTGGTAGTTACGGAAAATACAGCGGTGGAACATCAACTTATAATCAAGAACGTACTTACTATTTGGTATCGAACTGCCGTCAACTTCCTTAACGACACTCTGCCAGGCTTGACCTCTGGCGTGCACTTCGGGATAGTCGGGATGCTGTGGGTTCCACAGGCAGGGATGTGCTCGTACTGTTTCTATAAACTTCTCCATTATTTTCGTATCGCTGTATAATACGGAGCGCTGCAGGGCTCGCGAGCGACGTGCCTGCGTACTGACTGGCTCTGCATGTCGTGCGTCCCTTTACAATCAAACCGGTTTTTGTGTTGAACGCCGGTCAACAGTATTATAAAACCAGTTAGAACCAGCCAGCTTTCACACTGACTGACTGACGTTACATTCACAACGACATAAACAGATGGTAAGTAAAGCTGGGCAGTTATCCCAACTTTACTTACCTACCACCTGTTTATGTATTTGTTTCTTTATTATTATGTACACAAATCTCATTCAAAGTAACCAAGGCCATCCATTCATTTGAGCACAAAAAGTAATTGAATACTGACCCCTTTTAGTTCTGCAAAGTGTGCATACGTATCTACAATTAGAATCAATGGAATTTAAAAATAAATTCAATACAGTTAGCGACGCGTATAGGATTATCCTCACCTTTGACCAAAATATGTATGTTGAATGTTAGCAAACAGTTGTGGGACGGGACGTGTTCTAAACTACTGGTATCACTCACTGGAAGCCCTATTGCGGGATTAATTTAGGTACAAAATGTCAATTGGAACCAATCCAATACATTTCTGGGTAGATCTTCACAGTCCTACGCCCTTCTTGTGCACTCAAAACTACCTAGACGAAAAACAAAACAAGCACCAACGATTGTTCGTGACTTTAGTCAGACAGAATATATCTAATTTTCCTAACATATCATTTAAATAATTGTAAAACGATATCTCTATGTTCTAGTTAAAAATGAGATGTGCACTAATATAACGTTAAGCAAACGTAAGAAGCGCAGTGAACATAATATTGTGGTCGAAGAAACCAGCGATGAAGGTAAGCCGTGGGATACAAAAGAACAGTACTACCGAATGTCGGAACCCGGAGAAGTGTCTGGATTATCTCGTATGAATAGTGATACTTTTGACGAAACAGACATCACTGTTAATAGTCATCGTACTCATCACAGAGCAGCAAACATTAATCATAAAAAAGAAACTACTGAATTGTCTGGCACTAAACCGCTGAATGATGAAATAACTAAGCCCGATGAAAGAACTCATCTGAAAAAACTACGTCTATCCAAAGCTGCTCATTTCAAAGAAAAAGAGCCTAAAGTAGGAAGAAGAAAAACCCAGGATAAAAATAAAACGAGCTTTCCTTCTTTGAAAACGAAGACAAGTATAAGTCATAACTCTGCGGGGAACAAGCGTGTGGATGAAGTCGATGAAAAGGAAGAAGAAGATTATTATGAGGATGATGGAAGTGAAACTAATTATGGTGCTCAAGTATTGACACGAAAAGAACAAGACAAAGAAGGACAAGAAAAAGAAGGACAAGAAAAAGAAGAACACGGACACCCCGAGAGAGATTTTTCCGTTTATGAAATAGGCCGTCCGGAGTTCTGGTACTCTGTCAAGATCCAATTATTTGAAAAATTAAGCACCCCTGATGGGAAAACCGTATGGAATGACCTTACCAAAGGGGAACAAGCCAGGTATTTGTTTCAAGTTAACCTTTTATGTTCTTGCAATATATTTGTTGCCAAAATTAAGCTTCGTAAGTTGATGATCTATCTATACTTATAAAATTCAAAGTCCTGATTGGCTGACTGACTGACTTATATATCAACGCACAGCCCAAACCGCTGGTCCTAGAGACATGACATTTGGAGGGTGTATTCTTTGTAAAGAGCAGGTATCCACTAAAAAAGGGTTTTACGAAATTCTACCCCTAAGAGGGTGAAATGGGGGGTTTAATTTTCTGTGAAACTTTTTATTCTCGCGGTCGATTGACTTGAAAATTTGTGTACATACTCTTCAGTTAAAATGATGTGATACATATATCACAGTTTTGTAAAATCATCCCCCAAAATAAAATTCAATTTCCTGACTAGCTGACTGATATATCAAAGCACAACCCAAACCACTGGTCCTATAAACATGAAATTTGGAGGATGTATTCTTTGTGAAGAGTAGGTATCCACAAAGAAAGGGTTTTTTGAAATTCCACCCCTAAGAGGGTGAAATGGGGTGTTGAATTTTCTGTGAAACTTTTTGTTCTCGGAGTCGATTGACTTAATAATTTGTGTACATACTCTTCAGTTAAAATTATGAGATACGTGTATCACAGTTTTTTCAAAATCATCCCCCAATTTAAAATTCAATGTCCTAACTGGCTGACTGATATATCAACGCACAGCCCAAACCGCTGGTCCTAGAGACATGGAATTTGAAGGGTGTATTCTTTGTAAAGAGTAGGTTTCAGCTAGGAAAGAGTTTTTCGAAATTCCACCCCTAAGAGGGTGAAATGGAGTGTTCAATTTTCTGTGAAACATAATATTTTCTGGGTCGATTGACTCGAAAATTGGTGTACACCTACACACTCTTCAATTAAAATTATGAGACATGTGTATTAGTTTTTCCAAAATCATCCCCCAACAGAGGCAAATAGGGCTTCGAAGCTCACGTAGACGGGCGCATGGCACGCAGTGTCGCGCGGGGGGTGCAGGGCGCGGGAGTATTTACCTATTAGTAAGTAGGTAGGATTTTCTGAGGTAGACGTGTCTGTAAATATGGTTCAGTCCACCGATTTTCGCGTTGGCTTGATACGTGACATTGATATTAAATATTATGTAAAAGTATCATGTCTATAAATAGATTCCTAATTAATCATTTGATTGTTGTCACCGGTGTCCAATCTCAAACCAAGGTATCAATATTCCACGTACAAATATAATTTAATTGATATTACTATGAACTAATATTTGCAAGTTATAAGCAAGTACATTTAAATCTTTGTATGTACTAAACATACATAGATTACTTATTATCCCAAAAGTACGATCCCGTGGGCAATTCAAGAACTCCACGCGGGCGAAGCCGCGGGCATAAGCTAGTCAGTTAATAAAGCACTTACATACTCGTCGCCTTAGAGTGATAACCTCGGGAATGTATTTTTACTCAAATTAATTTTATTGCGATCTGCCTAACTTGTTCATTCGATACTCGTCGCTTCATGTATGACAGTAAATGAGAACCTCGTATCTCTAATACTCGCATCTGTCAGTTTGGCGTGAATACCTTGAAACGAACGTGTCATTTCTTATTTGAAAATTGAAGTATCTTATAGTATCGAACAGTTCTGGATATAAAAGCGGGTCAAATTTCCATATTATCTATATATATATATATAAATCAATTGCTGTTCGTTTGTCTCGCTAAAACTCATGATGAAATTTTACACAGTTGTTCTACTTAGGTCAGGGATGGTTTATAAGGTAGTAGGTAGGCAAAAAATTGCATTGCAACGCATACACGGTACAGTTAGTTAATTAATAAAAAAACATAAAAGACGCCGTACAAAAAGTTTACAGCACGCAGGTTTTTCTTCCTCCTGAACAGTTACTCCTTTTACAATTACGAGGTTTTCACTCTAAGGCGTCGATAGCGATACTTAGGTATGCCAGTTTTTACTCACACTAAGCGACAACTAAATGAATGCCTAAATTCTATTTCAATGTTGGAATTTCGTCTTAAAAATCCAACAGTGGGCTTCTATTTAAGCATGCATATAGGTGTCGGTGTCGCCTACAGCAACATTAACTTTCCAGTGTAAGTTCAAAGGAACCCGAATGGACGGGCCAGGACCTGACCGTTCGATATCGTCCTGCTGAGTGGATTCCCAGAGAACAGTACTCTTTGCCTAAGAGTAAACTGTGCCTTCTGGCGCCGATACGTGGTGCGGACAGAGCCAGTTACAACGAGAGTAACGCAAACTTAAACGGTAATAAGGAAAAACAAACAAGTGTAGTTAGGTATTACATGAAAGGAACTCACTACACCACGTATGACGACGAGTATGCGAAGGACAGTCTGACAGTTTTTTTTATTTTTTACACATGCGCGGAAGACATTAGCGCGAACGGATACTTGCGGGAAATAAGATTCCTTGCGATGATTCGAAATCAAAATCAAAGATGGAGGCTGCGAAAAGGAGCGTTTTCTTCGTCATAGGCGTCACGTCCATGGTAATCGAGGGCGCTCTAAACGAATATGAAGTCAAAATAAAACATAACGGACACGAAAATTTTCGAATTTTTCATCATGGGTGTTATGACCATGATAATCGAGGGCGCTACAATGTAATTTGGGGTCAAAATGAAAATACAAGATGGCGACAACGAAAATTTTTTGATTTTTATATCATTTTCGTGGTTTTCGGGGTCGACTACGAAAATGACGTCAAAATGGAAATTAATGATGGTGCTGAACAAAATTTTCGGTTTTTTCATCATGGGTGTCATTTTCGTGGTTCTCGGGGTCGCTAATAATGAAAATGACGTCAAAATGAAAATGCAAGATGGCGCCGACAAAAAAAGAAACCGGAAATTTTCGTCGGCACCATCATTAATTTCCATTTGACGTCATTTTCGTTATCACCAACACTAAAATTATACCCATGATAGAAAATCCGGAAATTTTCACGCAAGTGTCCAGTCGCGCAATGTGTCTGTCGTGCGAGTATCAGTAGCACAAATGACTATTCGCGGATAAGTCCGAAAGACGAAAACGATGATCATGAATTTTAAAATTTTTCTTTAATTTTAATATTTTTTTATTAGGTACGTCTTTTTATGATGGTTCCTGTTCCTAGAAACAATAGTAAATAAAAGCGTCGAATTGATAACCTCCTTTTTTTAAGTCGGTTAATATGTAGGTAGAACAGCTTTAGCATCATCAAAGGAGGAGTACGCACGACGGCCAATCAAGCTGTACAAAACCAGTTTATGCGGTTCTCTCATTGTATAGAAAATCTACGCAAAGCGAGGCCAAGTTATACTGGAAATGTACAGCTTCATGTGCCGCCGTGTATACACACGATTTGTTTTTGTTTTTGCTGGAGTTTTGCACGACAAAAAGCCTTAAAGCTTGAACTTTTCTGACAATACGGCGATAACTGAACTTATTGTGATAAAATCCAAAAGAATATTGAATTGTTAACAAGGTATATCTGAAGATGGAGGCTACATCGTTGTTCCCGAAGAGGATGTGATGGGGCTGAAAGGTGAAGAGGATATTATAAAGAAACGGAACAATAGTAATACTGAGTCTGACTTTAATTCAAAGTCTGAAGAGCGTAATGACCAGGTGCACATTAACGCAAAGTTCATTTTAGCAATTCATCAGCAGCCACTTGTTCAATTAGTTTTTACGGTGACATTTTACAGGGACATCGAAAAGTGGTAGTCCGCAAATCAAGAACTCTGTTGAGCGGGTCTGAGGAAAAAGTTAATATTGCCTGCCAAGGTAGCGAAAAATATCTAACAATACCACATCACCGCACGCACCACGCTCAGATTGACCTAGAAGCCCGAGCTGATGAGAACGAGCTCGTCCGTGTTGGGTACCTGCATAAAATTACTAACAATAACCTGTTTGTTATAATTTCAGAATTATTTTTAATTATTTTAACGTGTTGAGATACTATCTATACATCTGTTTGCAGTGCATCTGGACGAATCGCGATAGCTGTAGCGGATAGCACGCGAAAAAAGCGTACAATTTTAACGTTGCAGGTCGGAAATACGGGATTAGCTGCTGCAAGATTCAGGTTCTTAGAATAAAATTATTTATATGTTTTAGTTATGGAAAGTATTGGAGAGCCCCGATCTCGGTAGATGTTCGAATCCTTCTCTAGCTCATAGATTGAATCCCTATTCTAATTCTACCGAAAATAAATCTTTTTTTTGCAAAAAAGAAACCGCGACTTCAAAAACACAAAAAGAAAGATTCCGACGAATTGATAACCTCTCCTCCTTTTTTGAAGTCGGTTAAAAAGACGTAAAGACTATTTCCAAAGCAGAGACGAGCAGACCGGTGCGGGGACGTGCAAGATTCGAACATCACGAAAGACGAGAGACGCGATGTGAAGTTCGACCAATTTTATTAGTCTATTCTTGCACGGCTTGGTCCTTAGCTTGAGACGTAAAGAATTATCAATTTGACGCGTTAAACTTTCCTCGAAGCTAACTCTGTTGATACGAAAATATTTGTCCAGAGTTGTAACGCGAGACTGTGGGCCAGCCTTGACCCACCTGGTGAACGAGAAGAATAAATTGTCGACGATGGCAGGGCCTGTGCTGATTCCTCCACGACATACGCGGTCTCTTAAGCTGGAGTTGCATCGCGAGATTCCTTTCGATATGGCTCACTGTTGCGGTATGAAATTCAAAATCAAACTCAAAGCATTTATTTCAATTAGACCATTACAGGCACTTTTGAATGTCACAAAAAAACAAAGAGCGAAGCTACACTCACAGACACAAGGCATAATAACGTGTGAAAGTACTGTAGTTGCCCATTCCAAGGCGTAGATCTCGTTTTACTTAATACTGTGAATATTTTATTGATTGTTATTTTATTAAATTCTTTACATAACGGCTAAACGCTTTTATTAGGTCATGTTTTAACTTTTGATTGATCTGGTAATTAGGTAAACTAGCGACCAAATTTCTTGCGTTGCAGTTTATTTCCACTACTCTAGGCTGACGTACGTACCGGTACATGTCCCGGTCGATTGTTTGTCCCGGTTCAGTTGGTTGACCTATCAGAATAGAATCTTGAAATTTTGGGTTCGCTCCTCTCGCGTTTGTGTTAAAAGCACTGTGTCCATATGTGTATCGCGAAATGTCGCAATAATTTTAAACGCAATTAAAGACATGACTGTTATGATAGCTAATGAACCCCAGACTGGTACATTCCACAACCCCTGCCCCAAATACAAATCCTGCCTACGCCCCTCTTAAGTAGATCATAAAATTGACATGTGCATTGCAAATCCTTACCTCTGCGAAAAAATCACTTTATACACTAAGGAAATACCCACTCGAAAAATGTATCTTGCCCACATCGTTTTGTTATTTCAAATGTCCCGGTCGGCGCTTCGCCATTTTTGGCAGCCCTACACTACTCCAAAGTACTCTAAACAACCCATGGTCCACAACACGACGATTTAAGGTAACAAAAACGGACTGTGTCTGAAACCTAATTTTGCGTTGCAGTGTCGTTGGTGAATGACGATCAGAAGTCGATAGCAGTTAGAGAAGTGGCAATAAAGAAGGGCGATCGTTGCTTTTGCGTCTGGCACTGTGACTGTGTATGTCTGTGTAAGTTCACTTTGCTCCTTACTTTTAACAGAATAACTCCACTTAAAACCACAATCTGCCTCCGTTTTCACAACACAGATTCGATTGCAATTCGAGAAGTCTATCTGGCTCGGTTTAGTTCCGAATCGAAATTTTGGACCGATCGTTTATGAATACGATCAGACTGCTCACACCACTTTAGAGAACGCTTGTTGATTGAGTTCCTTAAGGTGTGGAGAAGAAAGTAAAAAAAATTGTGAAGGGATTTTTTTAAAATAATTGAAGAAAAAATCTTGATTAATTCAATTAATTGACAAGAATAATCAAACCAAATTGGCGTTAATTATAACTCCAATTTGGATACATACTGACCTGCTACAATATAAATTCGTCAAATTTCAATTAATTCATGAAGTAAAAAAAAAGGAAATAAAAAAAAAAGTCGCGAGCGGTGAAATTTTTCTTTTTAATCTTTTTCTCCACACCTCTAGTAAATCAATAAAAAAAGTCCCATGAGAATCCGACCACTATAAACTTCGCTCCACCTTTTGAATATTTTTTGGCTAATTGCACTCGGCTATTAATACATTTTTGAATGTTCGATCATAGTTATTGCTCATTGCTCATACAATATCACATTGTCACTGGCCCTCAAGGACGGACCCAGGGGGGATTTTGGCCCCGGGCCCCCCGGGCTGGGTCTAGCTCCATGTCGCCAACTGATATTTTTTATCTGATGGCAAACACATACGCGAAAAACACGCATAATTCGACTATGGATTGTAATTATACAAGGTGGAAGGGACACCGACGCTAAAACAAAACGGCACGTATTCAGTTTATCATTCTGAACCAGCTGTTCCAAACATTTCGACTGTGTAGGCAAAAGTTTTGTAGGTAAAAGTTGTTTTTTTTAAACCATAAAATACTATTGCTTTTAATTTATTATTGTGGTCGAACTGGACTGGACCTCGACTAAGTGATTCCCGTCGGACCTAGCTCGAAGGCTGCATCCACCCTTGCAGGCCCTTTTATGCTATTATCTTGATTATAGCTGATGATCCCCGGCTGCTGTGCCGCGAGATGCCGGCTTCCCGCCAGCTGGCCGCGGGGCTCTCGAGGCGCGAGCGCACGCGCCACGCTCGCTCCGCTTGCTACAAAGACGAGATTTACATGAACATATGCATCAGTGCTACTGGCGTTATTATCGCACTGTTGATGCTCGGTTAGTAGAACTGTGACGGTGGGGAAAGGCGGGCAAAGCTGATGGCAGGTATTGTAGATGGCGTGTCCATCGCTAGTTCCCAATCTAATCAATGGCTTAAAGCTATTTTGAAAAAAAAGCAGATATTAACACATCTGCAACCAATGAAGATGTTTGCAACTAGCTATGCCAGATCTGGCATAGCTCTAATGGCTCTAATGGCTCTAATGGCTCGAGCCATTAGATTCATCGAACAGTTACCTTCCCCATTGGTTCGATTATTTAAAACACACAGCACGGAATCTTCTTGACGGCAGCGTCCACAGACGGCAGTACAGTTTACCAATAAAATTCGTGGTGCTTAAGGAGCGTCGAGTGCTCATCTTCTGTCCGTCAGTTTGTAAACCACATTTGTATCGTATTGAGAGTAAACGGTGACACGCTTGGTTTTATGAGAGTTGTTGGGTTTTTGACAATGCTATCTTGAGCAGCGGCTCCGTGTTCGGTCTTCTTTGTTGTAGCTACCTACGACGATTTATAAAAAGGTCTATCCACAGCAGGGGCTTAAAAAAATATCGATACGTACATTTAAAAAAAACTTTTTAGCAAAAAATAAAACCGACTTCAAAAACACCAAAAAGTGAAAAATAACTTTAGCTTCAGAAGTCGGTGACAATAAAACTAAATCAAACAAACAAAAGTCAGTTATTTTTTCATTGTTAGTTGTAATATCCTATAATTCCTATACAAATATGTCCTATGCATTTATTTTACATTGTTAATTAACAATACATTTCATGGTACCTAATAGTCGTATCCCCAATCAAATAGAACTTAACATAACTAACTGTTGAAATCTGGATGTACTGTACACATCTGCTTACTGCCTCAGAGCATACAGGCGTGATGTTATTTGTGATGTGTAAACAATAAACATTCAAGCGATTCAGCAGTCACGACACATTTGCTATCTATTATTGAAGAGTTCTGTTCGATATCTCCGAAGTCCATGATCAGATCATGACAAAATTTCGATGGGACCAACTGGGGAGTATACTCTTTCAAACAAAAAAACTAAATTTTCCAAATCGGTTCAGGCGTCTTCGAGTAATTGATAACCTCTCCTTCTTTTTTGAAGTCGGTTAAAAATCACAAACACACACGTCCGTGTCTGGACCGGCGACGGAGCTTCAGTGCTGGCAGAGCTTCAGGCCACGGCCCTGCCACTTCCCGGGCACGGCTCTGATATGAGCGGATATACCTTTAATTATGAATTAGCCAGTAGGTACTTCTAGTGACGTTAAGTACTAAATTATTGTTTATATTTTGCACAGGTATATTAAAGGCTATTTTGGGACAAATTTTCTTTTCTATTGGCACCTGGGGCTTATGTCAGTTGGTTCAAGTACCGCGTACAATTAACCAGTACTACGAGGCCGATCTCAAGTGTCGTAAGGTGGAGTACGACGCCGACGGCTGCCCAGTCCACCCGGACACCAGGAAGAGGACCGTCCGTATGTACAGCAGGTAATGTTTATAAGCATTATGTGTGACTGTAACCGCGCGATCCGATTCTATGAAACCCTTAGACATACGTCAGAAATACTTAGAACTGAAGTAAAACAGCGGAGTAATTGGGTAACGTACTCTCATTCCCAATGTTATTCATTTTGACAATCCAACAACATTAATAGCGTATTTTGTTTTGTTGAGCAGACCCATTTTCTTAAGATACGAAGCAATGTAGAATTAAATTATTCAAAATCCTTCCAAATAAAATGCGATAGGAGACTTGACACGCACCCCTAGTATTTTCTTTTGCTTTAATTTTCAGATCCATGGAATTTGTCCTCAATGTGATATTCTTTGTGAGCGTCCCTTGCCTTATCGTATGTAATGCGGTCAAGCATATATGTGCACGTTTTCGTAAATCGAAAAAGGATGCAAGCGGTGGCGCGCTTACCATGAACAACACCAACAATAAGTGTTTCAGTACACACGACATGCAGGTACTTACAAAGTTTTTATTTTGTACTTTTTTCTTTCTTTTATACAGTAAGGAATTGCACTTGTAAGTACATTTGTAGTAGGTATCTGCTTCTGTGTACAAAAATATTGATGTATTGTTATTGTAGATATGTTCTTTCTACAATTTTTGAGCATTAGTAAAGTGCAATTCCTGACTGTTTGTAGGCAATGGCGATGCGCTGGCGACGGCGTCACGGGGGCCTTCGTAGGTGGATGACACCTCAGGCACAGGAACTCTCCAAAGAGCTTTGGAACAAAGGTCTCTTGCCCGCGGTCCAATGTGAATTTGTGAGATCTGTTTTTTAATGATATGCATATACTTAATTGTGACATAGGTGTGTAGGAAGGTACGTACATCGTACAGATCGTCTAATTTAAAATTTCTACTCTGCAATTGATGGGTTAAACATCGCGTTATTTGTAGTGTGTAGATTTCGGTTTAGTGATAATCACTAATTTTTTTTGCACCCTGTTACATACAGGGTGTAAACAGACCCTTCATGAAGCCGTTAACCAAGCATTCTGTACATCAAACTAAGTAACCCTACACAAAAATTATTGCTGGGAAACGACTTTTTTTTTGGGGTGAAAAATAACCTTTTACGGTAAAACTCAATGAAACGCTTTCAAAACATTGTGCCTATGGATGCATTGAATAGTAAACGGGTCATGGAGGTATTTAAAGTAAAGTTATAACGTTAAAAAAATGTATTTAAAAAAAAAACTTGTGAAAAAGTTGGAACTTCGACCCCCAATAACTCCGTAACTAGAAGGTTCCCAGGTATGGTCTAGAACAAAAAAATGATCGCAAAGACGGGGAGAACAAGTGCCTTTCGGCTTCGTTAAGGGTCTACTTACACCCTTTATACCTAAGTACTTTGCAATTTGCATTTTGTGCGTAAATGCAGAGCACGGCGCGGCACGCGGCGGCTCAATTTTACATTAGATATCCACAGTAAAAAATAAAAAAAATTAGATAGAGTGTCACGGTGTCAGTTCATTTTAGGGTTCCGTACCCGAAGGGTAACCAACGGGACTCTATTTCTCCTCCTCTGCGGTCCGTCCGTCTGTTTGTCAGCGGGTTGTATCTCATGATTCGGCTCGTTTGAGGCGGTTGATATTTTCACAGAATGTGTATTTCTGTTGCCGCTATAACAAGAAATAATAAAAATAAATTAAAAATTAAAGGGGCTCCCATACTACGATGGTACGGAACACTTCATGCGCGAGTCCGACTCGCAATTAGCCGGTTTTTTTTCTCCGATCCGACCTATTCGTCAATAATAAATCGACAGCACTGTTGACGCAGTGGCAGTGCGATTGACTGCTAAGCTGCGTGTCGCGGGTTCGATTCCCAAAATAATGGTTAAGAGCTTAAAAATTGCTTGATTTCGTAGGAAACCATTTTCTCTACCTGTTACATTGATCCACTGAAACAAATCATTGTCAAAATGTCCATTCTAATGTTAATAAGTAATATGAAAAAAATACAATTATGGAAATGAAACCATAATTAACGCATCATCATTAAACAAATAAAAATACTAAAAACACAAAAACACAATAAAAGGACACCGTACGTATATAAAGCATCAAACAACATGTTCTGTGTCTATATCGGTATAGGCAGGTCTATACCTAAGTAGATAAGGGTAAAATATATATATAATATAAGAAGAGGTTTAAATGAATAAAAAAACTCTCTTTACTCTCTCAAAAAAACTTGACAGATTTATTGTTTCAACGTTTATCTGTTTTAGTACTTATCTGCTGATTCTATTGTACTTGTATTGCCAACAGATGCAGCCACTGCTGCACGAGAGCAAGCATGCAGAGCCACAAGAGCCTGACCCAGGCGAAACCAACGCTCCCGACTCCTGCCTCGACTCTGAACAGGAGGACACCAACTACGTCCTCGCTCAGATGAAGAAGAGTCGGGAATCGCTCTCGGTAAGATTTTTTAAACATCGTGTCGAGACTTTTTTGAAACTATATGTAACTGTCATTCACCAAGCAGTGATAGCCTAGTGGTGTGACCGTCGAACTGCCAAGTCATAAAATCTCGAATTCGAACCCAAGACACGCACCTCGGATTTTTCGGATTCATGTACGTATTGTATAATTATCACTTTCTTCTGTGAAGAGAAACATCGTGAAGAAACCAGCATGCCTGAGAGATATTTCTTGAAGATGTAAAGCAAAGAGGCCCATGGATGAGCGGCCTAAAAACTCTTGGTTTGGCCGTGTTTGTCCACCAGTATGAATTTGTCCTCGGGCATGTCCCTGTTTTCTAGGAAAGTCCGGACTTTTCGACTTAGATTAAATTGTAGAAAAAGAGTAGGTATATTCAATCGATGTGATTTAACAAAATAGCCTGCCCAAACCCTATTCTTACATCTGCAAAACATCTTTTGCAGATTTTGAAGCAGCAAAACTCGAAGGAGTGTACGAAAACGACGATTAATTAAGTCGATTTTTGTAGCGCTATTATAATACTTATTTATATTTCACTCAAAACGTACTCTATCAAACTTATATACATGCTCTAGTTGGAAGTTGTTTAAAGCTTTTTGTACAGACGGCGGCACATGAAGCTGTAAGTTTCCAGTATAACTTGGCCTCGCTTTGTATAGATTTCCTATACAATGAGAGATCTGCATAAACTTAGCACAACCAACCCCATCGAGGTGGCAAAGTTTTGGATAAAACAAATTTAATTTTTTGAAAAGAGGAAATCATCGACACGATGAACAAGAACTGGTTTTGTAAAGCTTGATTGGCCGTCGTGCGTACCTAAGCGATTTTTAAGTATTTAATTTAACTTTATGATACTGAATAAATGTTTATTTGAATAAAACTATATTCAATATTTCCTGGTTTTTATTTTCTCGTAATTTTTATTAAAATATCCAGTTTCAAACTATTATCTTTCGAAACATAGTTGAAAGAAACAACACCAAAAAAGGTTATTTTTTGGTCAACTTCAAAAGTTGTCAGTGTCAAAAATGACGTAAACGTAAGAAATGTCAAAGTCCAACAGCAGCTGATGAGCGATTGAGCGATTGTGTGGCATCGATTTCGTTCTGTAGCAGCGCTATCTTATCATTACATTATTATTATTAGAAAAGCCATATCATCCACTTACGCAACGCCTTAGGCTATGTAAGTAATGCGTTTATTACTGAGACCGATAGTTGTAGCTAGGAAGGCGCTGCAGGCGAACAGGAACGTCTGCGTGCAGTTGAAGCATCCATTCACAACAGGTACGACGCTCGTAGCGCGCGTGTGTATACTACCGATATATAAATACGGAAGGACCTCGTTCACGGTCTATTTTGGAATCGTGCCAGTTAGATACGAAGACTTTAACTAAACATACAAACTTGATTCGTGTTTTTAGCGTTAGTGTGGAGAGCCATGGAGGATAAAGAGTCTTTGAAGAAGAGATTGACGCCGCTGCAGTATCATGTTACTCAGGAAGCTGGAACTGAAAGACCGTATACAGGTTAGACTTTCAGTAGACATTTATTTGAACTGTTTCCCTTTGCAGAAACCTTCATAATTGAAGTGTGTTTACATATAAATAGCAGTCTTGTTCATAGATATTAAATTTCTCAAGTATCATTTATTTCACCCTTCCTCTCAGTTAGTTTCTAATTTTAATTATAGTTTTGAATACCTTTTAAAAGTATTTCTTCAATTTGCAGGAGCTTACAACAAATTCTATGAGGAAGGCATGTATTGTTGTGTAGTCTGTAGACAAGATCTATTTACCTCTAAGACAAAGTACGACTCAGGATGTGGTTGGCCTGCATTCAATGATGTTCTCGCCAAAGAAAAAGTTACCTTGCACCAGGACACAAGCGCAGGTATGACAACATCTCTATGTCTAGCCAGTGTAAATATGTGACTAAAAGCATGTACAATAATGGTTTTAAGTTACATTCTTGCTGATTGAGCTAAATTGTTTGTCTTGAATATAAAAGCATCCATAAATGGATAAAAAGTACATGTGATTTATATAAATTATTGATTGATACTTACTTTACAACCTGCCTTTAATATAAATACAAAAATCTCTTGTACTTTTATCCATGCCTGTATAACCTTCAAAGCATTCATTGACACAAACAATATGGAACAAATTTTCAATGCCATTCAGTAGCACACAGAGCATTTGACATAAAAGACTGGCAACAATAGGTTTTCCAAAGCACGCCCCCATTCAAGGTTGCTGTCTAATCCCTCCACTGCTGATATCCTTTATTCCAATTTTAGAAGTGAGTGACAGAGTAACTACAAGATTTTGTAATAAGTACCTAAAAAAAACCAGCAATGCTGAAAAAAAAAAATGTTGGATTTTTAAATGAAATTGCTAATTTATGTAAATAAAATATAACTTAAATATTTTTTGGAATATTGACTACCAAAGTCATAATTTTGCTATCATTTATTTATAGAATTGGAGGCTTCCATGTGTATGAAATCATCGCTTTTCCAGCACAGGTGCATTTATATCATTATTTTGGGCTATCATTGGATGCATTAACTCGTCTATTTGGCATGAACATTGGAAGTAGTAGGTGTTATTATCAAACAGTAGTAAACAATTTATCAGACCATGCTCATAGTCTACTAGTTTTCGCCCAGTCATTCAAACATTATAATTAAATTACAAGTCATGGCCAACAATATGACTTTTATATTCTTATCAAATACCTGATAACTATTTACACATCAAATTTCATCACATGATATGCTACACACTGTATTCTGAGATTGTGACATCCTACCCTCAGGCTATCAAGTTACCTTGAGCAAGTTACTTACATGGACATACAATGCTACTTCCATATCTGACACATTGCCTTATACGCACTTTGCGTTGTGATCATGACCATGGCCTTCAACTTGAACAATATATATTATCGCATTACAATAGTTTACAATGATTCACACAAAACGAAAAACGAGCAGACTAGTTTTTATTGACAAATAAAAACTCTTTTTATAATTCAGTTTCTTGAAAAGGCAAAAAATCGGCAGGTACAATAAAAAACAAACTAATTCACAATGAGTCAGCCAATTAGGTAGCAAGTAGAAGTTATGATTACGGGAAATGTAATAATTCTAAATATAGGAATGAAATTGTTATTTTGCCGAAACTGGTCTGCTATATTTTAAATTCTTTTATCAAAAAGCCAACAAGTCCTTGTCATTACTAACTACTTCATTTAAAATTAAACATAAGTGTACATAAATAAATAATACTATCGTGACTGTACTAATATTTTCGATTTACTCTTCTATGTAACAACGCGAGTAGGTGTCACAAAGTAAATAGTTTCAAAGCCCACATAATGGTAAACATAGACACCGCGTACGTGCATCTATTTTCACTTCTCACGCACCATAATATGTTATTAGAAAGCTAAAGTTTGATATCCTGTTAACTGTCGCATATTATGTAAATATAATGAAAATTGCTCTTTTAAGACAATAGTCCTTGTAATTACAGCATTTACAATAATTGATATGTTATGAAAACCGTGTATATGTTATCAGTCTGAAACCCAAGAGGTCGAGTCTCGACTCGAGTCGCTTTCAGGGTTAAGCAGAGCTCTTAGAATTCTAAGGCTTATGAGCTATTTAACGCATTTCGAAATTATTCCCGTTTCATCTATACGGAAATACCCGTGATACTTTCTATCTTAGCAGCTCTTTATGTTGGCTCTCAATTCCTTGGCGGGTAATAGGATTTGTAAACTAAATCTCAAAAATAGGACAACACCACGTCCAATTAAAGGGCTTGGAAGGTTTTTGTATGAAGCCTGGCCGGCCTAACTTTCGCCATTTTCATTTTTGTTTCAAAGTTGCGGCCACGCATAACAACTATATTAATCTATAGTCAGAATCAATACAAACAAGTTTTGTTTGACGCAAAATGTTCTAAAGTGTAACGTTTCCGAGATATGAGCTATCAAAATTAAAGTTAATTCACTGATGGCATCTTCAGCACAACTTTGATAGCTTATATCTCGGTAACGTGACATTTTAGAAGATTTTGTCTCATACAAAACTTGTATTGATGCCAGCTATCGATTGATACAGGTTTTATGTACGGGAGTAACTTAAAAAAAAAATGGCCGAATTAGGCCGGCCATTAAATTCAAACCCCTTTCCATTATTTAATAAAGACTTGATATCATTTTAAACTATTATTTTAATTAATTCGAGACCTGAACCGCATGCGAATAGATTAACATACATAACAGCATGTGCTTTGGTTTTTACTGTTAGAAAGGCATGAATTACAAATTAATACAATTAACTTAACATGTTTTATTCAAAACTTGTACATTTAAGTTTGATGATGATGATACCTGAATTTTATTAGACATGCCCAATAAAATCTAACATCAACTAGAAAATAACTTAAAATATCTTATTTTCTTTCATCTAAGTACTTGATATTTCAGGGAATCATATAGACATAAATATGTACCTAATTATGTATGCAGATTGTAAATATTATGTACTTAAGTATTTTATTTATGCCCGCCATAAAACCTGGTGATGGGAAAATGGATTCTGGTGCTAATACATTTTATCTTTTTTCTGTCTTCCCCGTATCCTTGACCATCCTCCGACACAATCCTGACTCCACAACAAACTGTAAGTCGGCCCTGATTGGTAATCACTGGTTAACTTCAATTTGATGCTTCGTCTATCTACGTTTAACATTTTGGAAATGCACTGTGTGTCAAATCGTCTTCCATTACACAAATACGGCCTCACTCGCAAATAATATCGTAATGTATTCATGCTATTTTACATAATTTTTAATCTCGTTCAACGCTCTGGTTGGGCGACCACAAACAATACACAAATGATCACACAATTCATTTGGATGCGGCCGTAACATTGGGTTACTGCATCACTCGCTACATAACTGTTACACGCCTTTTTGTGACATCACCTTAACTGTTCTGGAATGCGCATGATAAATAATATGCATTTGTCCTCGCAACCTGAACTGCCCCGTCTTGTCCCGTCCCGCCTGTGCTCCTCCTGGATGGCTGCCGGCTGGACTGCGCCGCGGCTGCTGACGACGCGCGCTACCACCACATCCTCACGACACGAACTCTGTGAACCTCATATTCGGATATATTCATCTCATTCATTGTGAAATGTAAATATGGCTTTTGGTGAATGGACCTGGTGTGTGAAATAAAGTTGGAGCGAATATATTACTGGTTTTAACACGGCCAGGTTTGGTGCGAACTGAGGTGCGATGCTCCAAGTGCAACGCTCACCTGGGACACGTGTTCGATGACGGGCCAGCGCCCTCACGAAAACGTTTTTGCATTAATTCTGCCTCCTTGGACTTCATACCTGCTGAAGAGAGGAAAGACTAACGTGTCACCGTGTGAATAGTCATAAACATTTGCCTTGTTTGTAGTTCTAAGTAAGAAAATGCTTGGATCAAATAATTCGGCAGAATTGCATACTCAATTATCAGTTTGATATTCAATGAAAAGATTTAATTTGCTTTTAATCAGGCTTCGAATATTTTATTGTAAAATAGAATCTGAAGATTGTATTTTTGTACGAAGTGCCACTAGAGAAACCCTGTGCCAGTGTGCCTAACACATCACAGACGGTTTGGCTTTTATTTTTGTAACGTCGTATCTATCAGATTGTAATATATCGCTACTACGAGGCAGCTTTTTATCTAAGAACTCTAATAATTTAGTTACCATACCGAGTCATTGTTATTATTTTTATTTTATATCCACGCCATCAAAAAATTTTCTAGTCCTGTATTGGAACAGTCACGAAGTAATATTACGACGGGAAGTAAAATGATAAGTTGGTCTAGGACTAGGAGATTATTTTTGTCGGGGATCTTGATTTGTTATTAATTTATTCTCTACCATTAAACATAGAGGTACTTTTGAACTTGAGTACAAATCTTTGTTCATAGTAGCTGCTGATTATTTATTAGTCACGTAGGTATATAAATATATTACTACAGTAAATATATTTTGTAACTCTCAAACTTGATTTTTATTAACTCTTCTGTATTCAAGTACAGTAACGCCCTTCCCAAATCCCACTACACAACCTTATTGATGCTAATGGGTAGGGCCCATTATCTTGAAACCATTACGTTACTTTAGCCCAAAGCGTATCTTAAGTGGTCAATAAAACGATTAAGTAATCATGGTGAGTCTTTTATTATAGTATGGTAGTAGGTAATTTATATGCACAAGTCGCTCATACATGGCACTGGTGTTACAACTGTCAAAAAACATGAAAAATGTTGTAACCACATTAAATGTCTTGTTCAGTTACCTATTACAATAATTAATACATTTTAACTTATACTACGTACATAATTACAGTTACTTTCTCAACATAACATTCTATGCATACTCAAATTCATCTTCATGATCACATTATGTAGTTAATACACTTCTTACAATATTTTAGTAATATAGATACTGAATAACTTTGTTCAAGCTCTCTTGAAGTTTTGGCTACAATTTTTACATTTCTACATTATTGCACAATTTGGTATGGGTTGGTGCAGTCGGTATTGATTGTTATGAACTTGTTAAAATATAGTCACTTTGCAACATTAATCACGAATAAAACATGTAGTTTTAGGCCGTATTATAGTGTTTGATAACCTTATCATACAAATTTGAATACTATCTACATATGAGTCTATTGTGCGAATTACTTAAAACTGCGTCATAATGGTCAGTGGACGATATATTTTTTATCTTTTAAATAAAATTAACTGAAATGTAATTAAAAATAATATTTCAGTACTTATTAAAAAAAAAAAAACAATTAAAAATTATCCTTAAGTCAGAAAGAAAGTATAAATACCAATAGACTCTTTGACATTATTACATCAGGATATCTCAAATAAGATCTCAACTGACGTATTGTTATAAATCATTCAGTTATTGTTTAAAATATACAGAGTGGAAGGGGCATCGACGCACAAATTTTTACCATGCGTTCAGTGCATCATTGTGAAGCCCCGCCCCAACCATTTTTCATAATTTTAAAAAAATCGGCTGTTTCCGTCAACAAAAGTGGAATGCCAACACGTTCAAAATGTACGGAACAGCAGATTTTTTACCGCTGAAAAATATCAATGTGGGGTTCTGAACGATGTACAGAATACGTGGTAACCGTTTGTGCGTGGGTGTCACTTCCACCCTGTATAAAAAATTATATAAGTTTGAAATAAAAGCAAGTCATACATAATGCACCAACCTGGACTGCACAGATTCTACATAGCGTAAATTGGTCACGTTCATATTGTCAATGAGTAGTTCTACTCTTCTCTAACTTGTGTCTGTACAATTTACATGAGGCTTGCCTGTGCCGCAGCCTCCGCCCGGCTCGTCGCATCTGTATCATACACATCCCCATACACCCACTCTACTCTCACACACTTAAAATAATGAATACATATCAAAATAAAACAAAATTTAACAGCGTCTGTCGGCACAACCTAAACAGTAAAAGCAGAGAGACATCTTGCAAGTCTTACAAATAAAAACCGCACGCAAAATACGCACTTGGACGTGGAGTTGCGGACACCAGCCCGTTATAATGTAAATAAAATACTTCAATGATTTAATACAAATAAATGGATATTACGGAATCCTATATTTCCTACTATTGTCGTAACAATAATGCGTAATGACGTAACTCTATCGATAATGAATTATCTAAGTCTATCATTTATTAAAATCTATTGTTCTGCACACATAATTATTTATTCCTTGCTCTAATAAATACTTACTGTTTGTGCCATAAAGGAGACGATCACCGATATATTTTCTTTCTCTTTGCTAATATAAATCAGCTGAATAGACTTTATAAACTTAATACTATGTAAATGCTTCACCTCATGACTAACAATAAAATGCTCTTCAAAATGACATGTAAAATAATGATTACGTCACGCGTCCAATGTCTAATGAGAATATTTTTGGCGTATTTCTTTAACAATATACCAAGTAAATTAATCAATTTAGAAGAATATCGAATTAACTGCTTTACCAATAATAATAATATAATCTCAAAACGTAAATTAGAAGCCATAAGCGATTTTAAATAAATTAACAATTATCATACATAAAACTATCACTAACTAGTAACTACCGAAAGCAAAGAAGCAGCAGAAGCCATCAGTGTCTCGTTGGATTTAATACGCGATACAAATTATACGAACCGCACTGAGTTCACGGTCAAATGCTTACATGTACCAATCAATGCTCTAACAAACATTAAAATAATAAAAATATCTCGAAATAGGAATACACATAAAACAGAATGAAATGAAAGTTCCATTCAGTCGTCCCCAGTCAGTCCGCACGCGCGAGCGCCGCCGCGTGCTTCGCTCTGTATTGAAGTGTTTCCGCCAACTGCCTCAACAACTAGCATCACAGTGAATAAGCTGAACCGATACTAACGTAACGCCTCTACTGTCCTCTACTATTTATACTTTACAAGGTTGCCTAAACATCTGCCAGTCTTCGTTTGCAGCTATAATATTTCGTATTATCTCAAATATTCGTACCTAAACTTCTAATATCTATCTACACTATCCGATCTTACCGTTCAACAGTCAAGAGAAACACGTCAATCAGAGATCACCTCGCTAAAAGAACAATTAATATCGCTACTACACAACACTACGATGATTTAAAGTTAGTGGACTGCACTTTATTATCGATCTCTTTCTTGTAAAAATATTACCTCTATTATATTCAACGGGCAGCAGTTTTACATTTAAAATAGGTATTGCTCTAATAAGGTTTCGTCACAGATGTCCACAAGGTTCACAGTCTCGTGGTCCGTGCGTGTAGTCCACAGGCACTGAGGGCGCTAGTGTGTCGGCGCGGGCGGCGCCGCCGGCCTGCGCTAATGTCCCTTCGCCGCCTCCTTGGCCGCCATGATCAGAGGCGTCAGCGACGCTAGCGGCCGCGCCATTTTGAGGAAGGGGTGCTGTAACAACACGTTTCCAATTACTTTTTGGGTACAGAGCATCATGTTCAGACTTCGGTAACTTATCATTGTAACTTCATTTTTACACTTAACTTTTATTAGCTGTCCTGACAAGGGGAAGAAATAAAATCGTACCTTTAGTAAGTCGAGTGCGGTGGCTCGTCTCTCGACGTCCACCTCGAGGCACTGGTCGAGGAAGTCTTGGAACACTGTGCTGAGCTTCTCCTTGTCCTTGATGTCCGGCTTGCCGTTCGTCGCTATTAGGTACAGCGCGCGCAACGGGTTCTCGTTCAAGTATGGCGGCTCACCCTCTATCATTTCGATCGCCATTATACCCAATGACCATACGTCCACCTGAACGGGAATAACATAATGATAAACAGCTATACGTTAGAAGAGAGGTAATGACGTTTGTGAAAAAAAACTCCATAAAAGCAAGAAAACTGCACTCGTGACATTGCATTCCGACATCCACGCGGCCGAAGTTGCAAGTAAAAGCTAGTCCCTAAAGAGTATGTCATAGCAAACATGCTATAAAATGATGTCAAAGTGTTAATGGAATACACGTGGCTCGAGTTGCTAATACAGATACCCATTATTGCAAATCAACATCTCTGTAGTGACAATTAAATCACTTCTTGACAATTTAACATTCATAAACACAATATCATCAATTATCTAATCTTTTCCCAACATGTTTATGAAGCTGAATGCTAGTATTTTCAGAATTCATAAAAACTATAAAGAAATAAATAAAATACGGGGTGGAAGGGACACCGACGCGAAAACAGTTAACACGTATTCAGTTTTTTTATCGGTTATTAAAAAAAGCTGCTGTTTCCTACAAAAGTGCAATACCTACACTGTCAAAATGTATGGAACAGCAGATTTTTTTTTAATAACCAATGAAAAATTTCTATGTGGCGGGGCTCAGAATGATGTACTGAATACGTGGTAACCGTTTTCGCGTCGGTGTCCTTTCCACCCCGTATAGGTAACATAAAGGATGAATTAAGTTTATCCGCCCTTGTATGTCATCCGTCATTGCTTGCAAGGGCACTCTTCAGTATCAGCAGACCTATTCTTTCATCCTTCAGGTGAAGAGGTCTACAGCAGCTCGAAATTAAACATATTTTTTACTATCAGAGATAGAGGTTTTTAGTAAGTACTATAACGAACCTTAGGCCCATACTGCTTCCGCGTGACGACTTCAGGCGCCATCCAATAAGGCGTGCCGACCATCGTCGTCCGCTTGTTTTGTTCAGGAGATATTTGGGCGCAGAAACCGAAGTCAGCTGAAACAATATATTGAGGTTATTTATTTTGGATATCAGAGTAGAAGCAGTATCGTTGGTATATGCCGCAAGCACGAAAGCTGAGAATGGGCTCCTGGATTTGATACCCATGTTATCTTTGGTAGCAGTAGTAGCCCGAAGTCCGTATTTGTGCCCGATTTATAGCGATAGGCACGCTCCTACATGAGACAAAAACACAACTGGCGTAATGTTAACATAGACTAGGCTTTGTCAAGTTAATATAGACTAAGCTCTGTCAAGCAAACAAATCTTCAATGAATACATCAGACAAGTTAGAGAGCGAGCACACGTATCGAGACCGTCGAGCCGGCCACGAATGGCGCACATTCGTGACCACCCCCGTTTCATGTCGCACATGTGCCATCCCACCGATACATATTGCAAGTGAGTAGAGGACCCTCCAGGTGGGTTCCCGGCATCACAAGTGCGACTTCAGTGAACCCACAGGTGGGTTCCCGGCACTGAAGGTTGACATCCAGGTTGGCAATAAAAGTGAATCAAGTCGCGTCGTCCCAACCGAAACGAGACAAATTACATCTTTTTGGCTTGGTGCGTTCTAAAAGAAGGACCACGTAGTACGATACTCACTCAGCTTCACTTGTCCATCTAACCCGAGCAGTATGTTGTCGGACTTGATATCTCGGTGTATGACGTGGTTGGTGTGCAGGAAGTGCAGCGCCTGCAGCACCTCGCGACACACGGCAGCGATCTGGCCCTCGTCCATGCACGTCTCTGTCACCACGTCTGTGAGCGAGCCGCCCGCTAAGTATTCCATTACCACCCATAATTCCTACAAGAGTAAAACAGAAAGTGTTAATACGTGTACCAAAATAAAGCGTAATTAATATTTTAGTTAAGTCGTGTGACGCGTGGTTTCGTAGCAATAATTGGGGATTCGCAATATTCTCGTGTTTCATGACGTCAGCGTCACATCATAATTATGTTGATTTCACGCGACACAATCCTAACTCGCCCTACCAAAATAATACATCATCTGACGTCAAACCACCTCGTAAGTAATTTGCATGGAAGTCATGATTACAATCTATGATATTGGGGCATATACTGTCGAGCACCATGCCAATTATTCTTTAGCAGCAGAATAAATATAATAATTATGGTCCGCGCCGCGCGAGTGTTTTCATCATATTCAGATCTAGTTAAAACTGTCGCGGCATAAACGGCGCCACAAACAAACTACACAACATATGGCGTCTGGCGTCACGCAAACTCCTGCATTGCGCGCAAACAGTATAATATATTATGCATACAACAGCCTCACAATAGCCATTGGGCAGCAGCTCACCAGACAACACTCGTCGGAAAATCGTCGCCATTTCAATGAGGGATGAGGAACTTTTTACCCTAGTTCCCGTTCTATATGACTACACGCCTTGTCTCACAAAAAAAAAAGAAGAATTCAGGAAATAATACTCCAATACTCACTTCATTAACTAGATAACTGTCAAGATAGTTGACTACATTGTTATGTTTGTTCTCCCGCATGACAAGGATCTCATTGATGATCAGCTCCTTCTTCGGCTGCTGGCTAAGGTTCATTTGTTTGATTGCTACCTCCATCCCAGTTGACGTTTCTATCGCCGTATACACTGTACCTGACGCTCTGGAACGGAAGAACGAAGCAAATTATGATTTAATGTCAAAGAGGTAGGGTTCATACTTCCAAAAACATGTTTGTCTTTTGTTATTTTTGTTGACTTTCTGTATGACTTACCCTTGGCCAATCTTTTCCATTTTGGTGTATTTTCTATTGGGGTCACCAACACTAACAATAGTTCTTAATTTCTCTAATATTTCTTCATCAGTCATTTTCTTTTTCCTTTGCTGCTGGGCCGTTGCTCTTCTGTAAATTGTTTTTTTTTAAAATTAATAGTTTAGTAAATGAGGGGAACAAGGTTCTCCATAGAGATCTATGTTTTGGAGTGGACAACTAGCTTCAAGTTTCTGAGTAACTGATCAACTCCTTCACACTTCAAAAGTGCCTATATTGGTTTACTTGAAGTGAATGCTTTGGAGTTTTATCAGGGAGTTCATACCTGATATCATGTGACTAAAAGAGTGAAGAATATGAATCTTGATGGATGGAGAGGGAGAGGAAGACTAAACAAAAGATGGATGGACTGCGTGAGGAACAAAAACGACTAAATGATAGGGTGACAGTTGACAGGGGATAATGGGATAAATAAACGTGTTTCGTCGACCCCAACTATAATGGGACCTGGGCAAGAAGATGATGATGAGTTCATACCCGGTTTCTGTATTGGTCTGCGCGCCATTAGGCGCCGGCGGCGGCGCGTGCGGCGCGTGCGGGGCGTGCGGCGCGTGCGGGGGCGGCGTGTGCGGCGCGCCCGCCGGGTTCTTGTTGCGGTCCAGCACCGCGCCAGAACCCACCTCCGCTCGACTGCAGATCTGTACAGACCTCTTTATATTATGTACTAGCTTAGACACGTCTCTCCTCGCTTGACAAAAATTTCTCCAGGACATGACATAGACGAGCGGAGCGGGGTGGAGATGACATTGATTCGATCAATCACGGTATCAAAATCGGTCGATTTCCGTGGGTCTCTTCTACGCTCCACTTGTCTCCGCTTTGCTGGAAACAAGGCTTACAAGGCAACCTATGCTAGCCTTCGGTTCATAAAATGTCTCAAGTCTCACGTCAAGCCTTTTCTCTTTTGCTGCGTGCAAGAACGACAAACCAACAAACATTTCACCCATTTATAAGATTCGATCGTTCTGATTTTCATGCTGGCTTTATTGCATAACGACTTGAAAGAATATCATTACGATGTTTTGAACTTGAAGAGTTTATTGTCGTCATCTTAGTCACTAAATGGGCATCTCGATTAGGCCCCTTGCAGATACCCCAAATAATAGAAATTAGTACTTAAATTGAATTTACGTGGCTTAAGCATAATTGTAGTATTTGAGGAAACCCAATATTATTATTCAAAATTAAATTTATAATAGGAAGTCTAAACAGTATTAAAAATATATTAGGAGGAAAACTATTATAATACCTAACATTAAATACAAAAAAAACTCATGCAAACCACAGTAGCGTCGAATCCAATCTGACAACAAATGAAATTGGACTTTACGTGTATTATTATAAGTGAGGTATTGGTATAACGAATTAAAGTGACTTACCGAGTGTGTGGTGAGAGCAGGATGCGGTACATGCGGGGGAGACGCGGGCGCAGGCGCGGGCCGTGGGGGCGGGGCCTCTTCCTCCTCGATCGGTTTTGTGTACTGGAATCACACATACACATGAATACACTGCTAAATAAAACGTCTTTTACAGTCAGGAGCAGTAATATGTAGATAGAGATACACCTACGCCCAGCAAAATTCAAAAGCGATTTTCTACCTATTTCATTATTTGATGGGTTTCAAAATACTATGTTCGTAATAACATAAAATTACAACAACACAGTAGGAGAAAATCACTATTAAAAGTTGCCAAGTATAGGTATACATATTGGTGCTTGTGACTGTCTAACTCAATTTGCAGCCCGACTGGTCGAGCCGATCTCGTAAAGTATCAATAATTCATCAGATAGAATATGCGATGCGCACGAAACTGATACTTACAATACTTTTGGTGCGATCGGGTCGGGAGGGGGGCGGCGGTGGAGGCTCGGGGTGTTCCGTATCCGTGGGGGTCGACGACGACGGACTGCTAGAGGAAACTCGGGACACTGACGATCCTGTAGACAAAATTATCGATGAATAAAATAGTTGGAATCAAAGTTAAGATGATATGCCATCAGAAAGAAAAAGGCTCAAGCGAAAATATTGAATTCTCAACCTCAATTCCATCTCATCAGAGAAAAAAAGGCTTAAACAACATTGCGTTAGAAATATTTTAAAGTTAAACTGGTTTTTATTCAAGACAATGATGATACAATACATATCATGTTACTTATTTGTTTTAAAAGTTTGGTTTCAAACCTGAGTGTGTAGTATGCATCTGCGCAGACGTCATGTATTTGGAAGGCGGCGGCTGCGTGGCGGACGCGTCATACCACTTGAGCACGTCCAGCACGGCCTGCGGGTTGTTCTTCTGTTCCTGCTTGCTGATGTTGGCGGCCATGAGCAGCCGCGCCCACGCCTCCGGCATGCCCTTAGAACAACCATCGTACACTCAGAATGTTGCAGAGACAACGTAAAATAAACATGCAAAGTTTAATCAAAACTTCTATGGTTTTTAGCCATTTATAAAGCGTAAGTGCGCTTGTACATAGAGCTAAACTCGAATTTTGGTATCGGTCCTGGTCATGGCCTTTGGCCCCACTAAATAACTTTAGGTGAAAATTGAAAAACTACCCTCTGATTTGACAAATGTATGCTCTTGCTCGTACAAGCGCAAGAATATTTCCACATTTGTTGAACTGTAAGTTGTAGTAAGAATATAGATCAACAAGATTTGTTTGAAGTAATAGATAAGTCATGCAAAATACTTGTTTCAAAACTCTTAAGTGTGATAGTAATAGATCTACAACGGCCTGCAGTATTACATTATTAATTACATAAAAGTTTTATGTACACAACATAAACATTACTAAGTTTATATTAAACAGCTAGGAATAATGAACGGTCTCCAAGCAATTCATCTGTGAGATATTTCTACACTAAAGAAATTATTACTTAACATAATGTACTGTACCTACATAATGATACTATGTATTCTGAAGTATGACACTACAGCGGGAACTAGAGAAGTTGAATGTTATGACATCCTATACTAAAAGGTATTGTAAAGAGAGTAGACTACGCATGCTACACATAGATTTGCATTTTACACAAAAATAGAGTAAACATGAAAAATAACTAAAAACAAACAAATAAATAATGTAAGGATTGGGTGAACAAAATATTGATAAAAGATGTACATTATCACATTATGTATTACAACAGGGTTTAATGTGAAAATGTACTAAACATATAATAATATAAGCTATTACTTACTGTCATAGGCAGCTTGAAACAAAAGCGGTAATACATGGAACTCAATTACATGATATCATTACTTGTTCCTTAAGGACTGTTTTAGTTTTAAATACATTTTATTACAAACAGACAGCTAAGTCACCATCACACAGTTTTCAACATCGATGGTCTATAAACATTCCATAGTGTTAACTCATAAGTCAGTAATTCTAAATATAGGTACATTCTCTACCATAAACATGCTTATATTATATTTTTTTAACTAATTACCAATTGAATATTTATTATCAAGATGTTTTTTTTACATTAAAAATTACAATAATCATTCATTTTGAATGCAGCTAAAATTATTGTTATAAAGAGTTTGATCTCAAGTTATAACATCCCGGGTTTACTATGAATTACTTGTAAACAACTAAGAATAATTCAAATGAAATGTCAAATAAAAATACTTGATATGCCACTTTTATAAGAAAGCAAAGCATCAAAGCTGTGAGGCATTGTGTTTAGGCAAGAAGCTCACTCTTTTTTTGTTAATGGTTATAATTAATAGGGTCTGGATTTAAATGTGGATAATCGGTTTCCTCATGGACACCAGAACAAGTTACAATTTAGTGAAAAGCTAGAAGAATATGACAGTCACGATATTGCATCAAAGGTGCATTAGTGCAGTCAGATCTATATAATTATTATGGATTACAATTTTTGAATTTTAAAATTATTTGGGTTGTACAAAATTTATGGTCTATGCATTCCCAATTCAAAAGAGGTTATAGGTTACTCATAGTACCAAAACTACAGGACTGCAATTAACAAATTAGTTTCTAATTACAGTCAGTCAATACCTAAAAATTTCCACATCACAATATTAGTGCAATGAATATTTGGTGTTGGGGAATGGGAAGGTACACTGATGTGTCATGGGTTTTCCCCGGAGACCCAATATGGATGGAATTATAATATTTTCATGGTGACTATTATCATAACACACTATTATCATAAAATACTATAATGTTACTTACAGTAAACTCTCCAGTGACTGCATCAAAGCCCACATGAACCGTATGTTCAAAATTAGTTGGGTAGCTAATGTTAGGTTTGTTGTCATTGTGAGCAGTACTTTTAGAGCCTTTTATTTTAGCCTTCAATGTCTTCTTCTTCCTATCGCCACCATCGTCAGGTTCTGAAACAATCAGCAAATATTGAAGAAGCAAGCACTACATTGGTTTAATTTCCTTTTGGAAACATATAATAAGATTTAAAGTAGTAAATAAGTCAGCACAAGCAAAAGAACCACTAGGTCAGCCCATAAAGATGCGGGGCTTCTAATTGTTGTTGATTCATCTTTTGGTCTGTCTATTGTTTACAAACTCATTAACACAATTGGTCGGTGGATACAATACATATTCAAATTACACATGAATTAACTGGATAGCTGCCAAGATTTGTTACCTTTTGGAAGAGGCCTCATGTCCACTGAGGCTACAGAGTCGCCACGGTCCGTGGCGCGGTTGCTAGTGAGCCGGACCGGCGGCGCAGGTGGTTTATCCTCGTCACTCGACATTTCGTCTTCTTTTGCCCGTTCTACATGCGCAAAAAATAAGATCAGTCTACTACAACAAGAACTTAACAAGACGCTGTTATGTATGTTCATACAGAAGTTATCATCATTAGAGAATATTTCATTAAATAAACGTAACAATATCCTACGATCATACTTCGTACCAAGAATGTATCATCAAAGTGTCACGCTACACTTTTCATTCAAAGTTAGGTACATTTTCATTATGATCTATGGACACAACAAGCCGGACTTTTGACAAGACTTAACGTTGTGATAAAATAAAAGTAAAGTAAGCCACAATATTACTCATGGACGCGCCCCGTAAAGGTTTGCGAATGCGACAAAAAGATATTGCTTGAATATCAACCACACATTTTTCGCTTACCTGGAAAATTATAGAATTATAAGGGTCGATGAAATAATAGTATACGAGCTTTTATCACATTTCAATTAATCACAACACTTAAAAACACATATTTTCTACTAAACTTATTAATTTAATCATTCACACACATGAAACGATAGCAGTGATGACTAGAGCCGCCATTACACTATAAATTAGAGGAGTACTACGTAATAGAATTTTATGACATTAGCGACAAAATCGACTAACTAAATACACATCCGCCTGGAGGTTCCAATCCGTTTCATTAATAAATTGCAAATCTGATGTAACCAATTTTGATGTAGCACTTGCTACCTGAGACGCGCGGCACCGTTCGGCCCGCACACTTTTGCTCTCAGTTCTATTGAACCAAACCTAAGGCTACGTGTATGCTTAGATCCGACAGCTAGAGCATAGTAAATTGCAGTAACCAGAGTCAAGTAACCAGATGTTAAATTAAATCACTAGCCGCTAAGCAAACCACCTTTCTTGTGCACATATTGCCTCAACCTCAAGTAATAGGGGCTATCGCGCATGAATTCGCCGCTAGAGGCGTTGGTGTAGAGTAGTGATTCCCAAAGTGGTCCGGGGGACCGCCAGGGGTCCACAGGAGACGTGGTGACATGGGTCTACGTAAACGTGAATAAAAAAGGGAGGTTCACAAGTTGTAAGTGGGGGTCTACGAAAATTTCTCCGATTTCGATAGTAAAGAACAAAAATGTTGGTTTGGCTTTACCCATCGATCGCTCTCCTGCCCTTATCCCAATCTATTTGTGGTCGGCGCAGCATGTCTTTTTCTTCCATACTTCTCTATTACTCGTAATCTCAGAAGTCATCTCCTTTCTAGCCATATCATCCTTCACACAATCCATCCATCTTCATCATTCATTTCTTTGGTCTTCCTCTACTCTTATAGCCATCTACATTCATAATCAACAGTTCCCTCATCACATTTTTACCCATCGATATAGGCAAATAATAAACTAATAAAAAAAAATAAAAAAATCGGTGATATTTGACAGGTTGTATTTTGGTGAAAAATGGTCGTATTGAGACTATAAAAACAGCATTTTGAAGGTTTTAATTTTTTTAGGAGCTACGTATCTCATGCAGTCCTATCAGATAACCCGAAAAAATAGTATTGCAAACATTTTGCGTTTTTGTTGAAAAAAAAAATATTAGTTAGGCGGCTGCTTGTTTATTTAGAATATTTCCTTTTTTTCAATACCTCACTCCATTTCTTTTAGGTAGTGTGTTTTATGAAGGTCAGCGACTGATACTTATTATAACAACTTGCAAATTCGATATTCATTTCAACGCGGGTCGAGACTTGCAAAGCACATGATTGTGTAATCTTGCATGAACTTGTTTAATTGGAATGGAATATGGTAGAAATGTAGCAGCACCGGGTCCACTGAAACCAGTAGTAGTAGCTCGATGTGCGGGCGTCTGTACATACAATTTTATTACTAACAAATTGTACTATCTGAACAACGCATTAGCGATTCTTGTATAGTTTGATTCAAACTTAAATGTGGTTCGAAATTCAACTGCAAGATTCACACGTCATCGGCGCGCAATTGCAGGCGCAGAATGTTTACAGAGTGACTAGATTGTTGGTCGTCTATTGTCTCCTCGAAGGATACCGCACCAAACAATTGGTTTTGCCAGGCTATTAAGTCGACTCTAGTAGTAGCCACCCTAAAAGTTTTGTTTTTGGCAGTGACGTTTGGCATACGCTGACAATCGTGAATGACATTGACGTTATTTTGACATAATATACGTGCTTGTTGGAGTGGATTGTGATTGTGAATTTGTGATGTGAATATATTAGAAAAACACAGAAAACCATATTATTTCTTTGAATGTACTAGTGTTATACTATATAGCCCTTCATTTTCATTTCAAGAATGAGATTCAACTTCTAAACATTCCGCCATGGATCATCCAGAGTCATCGGTTTGTTAACAAACATATTTATTATAAAGTAGAACTCTATAGCAGCACGCACGTAAACTCATGTTTCATGTAGAATACTACATCAAGGACTTAACAGTGCTTGGTGTATGGAATTCTTTTCGCTACAATCAATTTGTATACACACAAGTTTCGTTACTGCTTACGTATACGATGATAACATCCTGTCCTTGACAAATAAACATTTACTTAAAAGTATGTACACTTGTCATATTTCTTTCATTTTTAATAGGGTTTGTTATAGACCTCCCTGATGATACTACTATGTAAAATCTATGTATTTCTTAGTTAAATCACAGTATGACAACTTAAAATTTAAACTAATATTGTTAACCTGGGACTTTTGGTTTGTTAAAATTTACTTACTTTTCTAGCCCCAAGATAGTGGTCTTAAAAAGACCCCATTTGATGATCTGAGCAGAGATGACCTAATAATCAAGTGTAAAGGCTTATTGGTTATAGCTCAAAAAGCTAAACAAGCCAAAACAGGTATTTATATTGATTTCATTTGGTTTCAAATAATTTAATAAATAAATAATTCATTTTCTCTTTGAAAATGATGTGATGCTAAGAGATCATGATGTAGATTCATTAATTACTTACATCCTTTAAATTGTTTACAGAGTTGCAAACTGAACTTGAAAAATGTGTGAAGGAAAAAAAAGCAAGTACAGAGAACATAAAAACTCTGCAAGAACTTGTTGATTCATTGACAGAACAAAAACTGAACTTTATAACTGAAGTGGATTCTGCTCAAAACAAGATAAAAGCACTTAACACTAAGTGTGTAAACTATGAGGAAAACATTAACACTTACAAATCTGATTTGATCATAAAAGATAACAGGATAGCAGATATTAATCAAAAGTTATCTGATCTTGATATAGAAGTCACTTCACTTAGAAGACAGAACAATCGCCTGTTAGAAGAAAATGAGCAGTTGTTGAATCAACTCACGGAGTTTGAAGCTAGTGCAGCAGAGTTCAACAATATTGGCATGCAACAGAGAGAACAACTGAAGAAATTAGAAGAAAGTGTCAACACAGGTATTCCTTTTAATATTTGATGTTTGATGCTGAATTATTTCTAGGTGAAATAATTCCTTGCTTAAGAAATGAATGAGTATTATTAAAGGTAATTTGTAAATACCTCTTTATTTTTCAGAAGACCATTATAAAAAACAAATTGAAGAATTACAGTCTCAAATCCAACACTTGGAAAGTAAAGTTCAAAGCAATGTAGAGTATGAAGCTAAATTTAATGAGACAAATGAATTGTATGAGTCTGAAAAAGCTAAAAAAGAAAAAGCGAATGTGAAGTTGAGGAGCTACAAAGACAAGATTTTGAAATGTGCTGCTTGTATCAATCAGTTGAAGAATTCTAGATTTATTCTAGCCAAAACAGTTAAAGAATATTCAGAAAATATCCCTAAATGGCAAAATGATATTATAAAGGCATCAAAAGTACTTGATAATCAAATTAATGAACTGAACAGTGAGAACCTGTCTTTAAAAGCAAAGCTCTCAGAATTCGAAAAACAACTAAGTGAAGTAAAACTATCTAAAATGGATACTAGTATTATAGATTCTCAAATAACTGTCTTAACTGAAGAGAACTTGGTATTAAAAGACCAAGTGTCAAATTTAGAACAGCAACTAAGAAACAGTGCAGATGAAAACAACAAACTAATAGCTGATTTGGATGAAAAGAAAGGTCAACTAGACGAAAAGAAACTACTGAAAGAAAACCTGAACGAATGCACTCAAAAGTTAAATGATGTTACTCATCAATTCAATGAACTTCAGATATCCATCCAAACTTTAAAAAAGGAAAATGCAAAATTAAATGACAGACTGCATAATCAAACACAAAATAATAATGAGCTTGATAAGTTGAACTTGCAAGTTAGAGCTTTGGAGAGTGAAAAATCAATTTTAGTAAAAGAAAAACTAAACGCCAGAGACAATGTTGTTGAGCTTGAGAGTCAAAACAAGGTTTTATCAGACAAACTATCTAAAAAAAAAACAGAATTACAGTCTATAAAATCTCAATTGGACTTGCTAGCACAAGAAAAATCTGCTTTTGAGACCAAGTTCAAAGCAGACAAAGAGAGTGAGATTAACATGTTGAAGTGTAATTTGAAGACACAGCAAGAACAGTTCAACTTGCTGAAGAAAGAGCATGAAGGTTTACAAGACTTGAATGGACTATTGAAAGAGGAAGTAGAAACTTTAAAACTTTCGTTGGAGCAGCCGAAAGACGACAATTTGTCCGATTTGAATGTGTCTTTACAGACTGACATTGCGAAATTAGAGACCAAGCTGGCTGCCTATAAACAGGAAAATGCTTCGCTTTTATCAGAAATAAAAGATGCACGAACCAAATCAAAGGAATTCGATAACCTTATTGCTGAATATGAAGATGCTAAATCTAAATTAGGAAGCTATAAGTCTGAAAATACGGAACTGTTGAATGAAATGAAAGAAATCAATCAGGCACTCAAAGAGCGTGGTGAGGCCATATCTAAGCTGCAGAAAGCTGTTTCTGAAATGGAGAAGCTGGTAGAGACTTTGGAGAAAGATCGAGAAAATATTAACCAAGAGAAAGTTGAGCTACTAAAAAAGAATGAAGGTCTCGAAAGTGATTTAAAGAATGCGGAGGAGAAAACTAATGAAAAGATTGAAACTGCCAATCAATTGAATGCTGACATGGATAATGCTATGAAAAACTTGTCACAAAAAGATGACATTATAGCCAATTTGAAAGAAGAAATTGAAAAGCTAAAACAACAGCAAATGACTTCAGGTAAATCACCCTCACGATTTCTTATCTATAGAACAAGCAAATGCCATAAAAGTGGTACTTAAAAATTTGTTTCGTAACTAATCAATGTTGAAGGTTACTTAAGTTGTATAATTTTTGTTACAGCAGAGTTACCAAATGAAGATATGTCCACATCTACTATATCTAAAGCTGAAGAACATTCTAGAATGAAAGACCTAGATGAAACATTTGAAGAAAAGTATGAGTCCAGAACTTATTTGGAAGTATCCTTGATTTTATGCTTTATTTTGTAACACTTAATAATAAATAGTTTTTACAGATACACGAAGTTACGTATATTTGCTTTAAAGCTGAAGAAGAAATTAAATGAGACCATTACTCAGATGCAACAAACAGAGAAAGATAAAGCTATACTTGAGAAGTTGCTGAGTGAGAGCAAGGCTGGTAACTCTACAGATGAAACTGATAGCTCCAAAACTGAAATCACAGTTATAAATCTAACTGAAAATAATGAACTTGAAGAAAAAGTGAAAACATTAACTGTTGCCCTTGAAGCTGCGAATAATGTTACAACTGATTTAGACAAGTTAAAAGGTATCAATTTTTTTAAAACTAATTTCATCTTTATTTATGGATTAACAAGTAGGAAAGTAACAAAACTTTTATATTTTTGATACTTCAGCGGAATTAGCTTTGAAAACACAACAGTTAGCAACTGAGATAGAAGCTCACAAAGCAACAAAAGACAATCTGGAGAAAGCTCGACGCGACGTCAAGAAGAAAAATGTATTGAGTCTTGAAATGGAGGACTATGAAAGGTCCATGAAGGAGCTTTCGACAAAGATGGAGGAAAGTAAGAAGAAAATGATGCAGGTAGGTTTTACAGTTTAAAATTAACTATTATATATACATTAGGAAATTAAAAGAAATACTTTCTAAGTTTAATTTTAAATTAATTATAGATGGAATCAACAATAGACACTCAAGAAGGAACAATCACAGCAATGAGAACACAAATAAAACTGCTGGAGGAGCAAATAAAGACCGAGGAGAGACAAAACAGGCTGGTCAAAGAAGAGCTACAGCACGCAATCGAAGATGCGAGAGATAAGGACAACATGATTCAAATGAAGAACACCATCATATCCAAACTAGAACAAGATCTTGAAGATGAAAAGAGAAAGAATGAGGAGTCAGACCTAGAAATGACGTCATTGCTTACCGACAAAGAAAAGGTTATAATGGCTCTAGGCGAAGATAAAGCAGAACTCAACAATAGGGTTAAGAAATTGGAGTTCAAATGCTCGGAACTTAATGAAAAATTGAAAATTACTAACATAGAATTGGCGGATTTGAAAACTGAGTATACTAGCTACAAGGTACGTTCTCGATGCAAATGGGCTTCACTTATATGCTAATTTCAGTATTATATTATATATTTATGTATTTGTGTTTAGGTGCGAGCTCAAGCAGTGTTACGTCAAAACCAAACCGTGGACCATAGTCAAGAAGAGCAACTGAAAGAAGAGGCCGCGGCTCTTAGAGCACAGATAGAAATATTAACAGCGAAACTAACAACGGCACAGTATGTATATCTATATTATTTTTCGCTCCATGTAAAATACTGGTATTCAGCAGCATCCGACTACAAGCCGACCCCAACATAGCTGCAAGATGGCTTGGCAGATGAAGAATTTAAAAGATACGACTTTATTTGTTTCATCATGTGTTATTTTATATCCAACAATATTTGAAATTCTATACAATAGGTAATGATATATTGTTGCTTTATCCAGTTAATTTTTTATCAAGTAAAGCGGAAGTAATGAGCGATAATATTATAGGTATTAGTAGCAAAAAGTGCTATTGTTGGTCAGTTTTACAATCAAACCAAGACCATTAACCAAAAAGATGATTTTCTTAACATAAGAACAGTCTATGTATGAACTCTTATGGTAACGAAATCGCTTTTATTTTATTATTATGAATGTGTTCAGATATCATTAGATGTCTTTTTGTAATTTTAACAAATGTGATCAAAAACGAATCCTGTTTAAAATTCCTTACAATTTATTTGCAGCAAATAAACGCTGAAACAAAAATGTTCAATTTCTTTAATTCCATGAATCTGTTTTTCTTTTTTCCTGTCGCAAACAAAAATGGAACAGGCGCGTCAAACAAAAAAAAAAAGTTTTTTCATGTTTCATTGAATCAGCAGTTTTTTTCGCGTTTGTACAACTAACACCTTGAGTTTCTATGAGATAGGGCCACCTAGATTATCGATATCGATTACTTACGTACATAGTTATTTGTGTTCGTTTACAGTGTTCTTATTCATACAAAACTTAACGTGGGACTGGTCAGGTTATAACAATTCAATAATATGGTACATACACAATACCTTTACCATTTATTATGTTGTACAAAAGTTGACAGACACACAGACAGTACACTGGAAATCCGATCCCAGAATTGGTATCTCTTCATCGTATTGTCTAAATCATAAACCAGACTAAACAGATTATATATTTAAGTTAAAAATTATGCATTAGCACTTCTACTACATAGCCACGGCGTGGCATCAGGTGCTTCAACGTTCAGATCTCCGACCTTCAGACTTCAGCTACAATAAGAACCGTGAAAGAAAATAGTTTCTCCATACACGCTCTCTCATCATTATTTTTTAGGGAACAGATTGCTGAAAAAACATCGGAAGCAGACAGCATTCGAAGGCGTTTGACTGAAGCCACGAGTGAAGCAGCGCGGGCGCAACAGAGGACCACTCGCCTACACGCCGACCTCGCGCGACTGTCGCAGCAAATTGAGTCCGAGAGGACACAGAATAAGTTGCAGGTGAGGTAGCAATCAACGACGTTTACTTATATTCTTAATTTGCATACAAATATCAATTCTATATATTCTACGAATAAAGTCGGTTTCAAAATAACTAGTATTATTGAATTGAAACTGTCACAAATAGCGGAAGATACTCTATATGTTGACTGCTGAGGTAAATGGGTTCGATTCGATTCCTAGGTTGGGCAAAGCGGTACTGGATTGTTCCATCTAGAATATCTCAGTAGCAGCCATGGAGTCTGAGATTTTTGTCCAGTTGATGATAATAGGCTCGTCCCCTATTACATGGCACTTAAACATAACCCGCGAAATGTGGGAGTACTGTAGGTACACCTATCCTTAACCCGAAAATTACAGGCGTGATGTTATGTACTATATGTGTAGACACCAACCTATTTCCAGTGTATATGAAATTAATAAAGCGTCATTTTATAAATGAACCTACAAATTTACCTACCTAATTTTACAGGTCTCCACACTAACACAATGCTACAAAACTCAAATCAGTGAATTGGAGACCAAGCTCCAAAATGAGACGGACGTATTGAAGAAGCAACTGTCCGCCGCTCAAGAGACGAGGAAGTCTGGCAACGTCGCAGTTTCCTCACTCGATGACGCGAACAGAAACCAGTACATGTTGCCAGTTATACCGAAGGATGAGAACAGTGACGGCGAGATGGATATCAACGTTTCTATGATTCCCAGAGAAGAGGGAGAGGTAAAAATATTACAATAATAGTATCTGTCGCAAGCGCGACTGTTGAGTATGAAGTCCTGGGTTCGATTCCCAGCTCAGGGCAAAGTATTACTGAATTTTTCTGGATCTACATGGGACTTAAACATAACTGGCCAAATGAGGGTGTACTATTAGGTACACCTCTGCCTAAACCTTCGGGGATTACAGCCATGATGTTACGTATGGATGTTACTTATTCTGTCTGCATCCCGTCAAAAGATAAAGATTCGACTGATGACGCCAACAACTAAAGCAGCCAATGCGTTTATGTTGTGTTGAGACACCACAAGCGTCCTGTGCAGGCATCTACCATTTACTAATACAAGTGACAGGTGCTTAAAACTTACGCCATATTATATTGTATGTCGAGCATTAAAGTAGTGGCCATACTCATCGACGCAGAATGACTTGAGCCGGTAAAAGCTTTATATCCGTAAAATAAAAGCGAAAACGACGTTATTCGCCCCCTATCAGTTCGGTCGATGCGAATCGATACGCGTCGGACTATTCGCCTTTACGGCACAGAAATTATACTGTATCTGACCGGCTCAAGCCGATTCCACGTCGATAACTGTTGTTACTCCCTTATATGCCACGAGCTATAGACAGAGTTTTTACAAAGTCGAACTTCTTCTAAAAAGGCACACACACACAGGCCGCCGAGACTGGGCGAATGCGGAGAGTATATAGGAGCTTTCGTTTAGCCTCGGTGTTCCTCGCTTGGCTGTACACCCTCGCGGTCGCCCTGCCTTGGAGTGTCTCGGTGACAGTGTACACGTACAGCCACCATAAAAATCGATGTGCACGGTCATGACCAGTTACAATAAAAGAACATAAGTAGCAGTTGCGTGTTACGTACTTTGTTACGCAATTACTTTATCTAAACATGCGCCAATGTAATAAAATGTACAAGAAATGGTGAATAATTGTAGCCATTGTATGGCCGTGTATAATACGTGCATTGAAGTGCTGTGACGAATCTAAGTGTTTGGTATAGTTGTTGTATTATACATAGTACTGAGTGCATGTCAACTATGTATTTAAATATGACGTAATCTGGTGTACGGTAAACTCTCGGAATACATTCTACGTGGTATTTAAACATCAGAATTTAAAAAAATCTCTGCTATATTATTTCGCTACATTACTTAAAGATAATATTTTTTTTGCAATTTTAATCTTATATGAGTCATACTTTTTATCCAGTAGGTAATTGTAAAACTAATATAGGACTATATCTAATATCTACTTCGGAACTTCCTGTACACTTTTTTTTATTTTATTTTTTTATATGCGTCTTGCTTACACCTGGCAGTCTTCTCAGATCGACATTACGACTTCACGTTTCAGTATACCAAATGAACGATATCGGATGGTCACCCATCCGGGTTGTTCGTGGATAGGTAACCATCCGATTCCATTACTTACCGAGACTTTTCCGTGACTTGGGAAGCACGTTAAACAGTTCTTCAGTTCGAAAGCCAAACCAGTCTTGCCAAGGGGGACCCTTTTGGCAAGACTGTTTGTTACCCAGTAACAAAAGTTGTGGGAGACAAATAGACAGTCGTTCCACGTTTAATACTGTATCCGGTAAGACTGGAAGCTGACTCGAAGTCTCGAACATAGTTAGGAAAAGATTAGTCATCAAAAATAAATGACAAGTCATGTCTTCGGAACATGGCTGTCACATCACAACACCTTTCGTAAAGATGTATGGACATTACAGGCTGATTATTTACATCTAATAACATACAAATTCCGTGTTCCAGGGATCTGAATCAGCTCCGTCGCCACCTCCATCAAAGCAGTACCACGCCGGCGGGGCTAGCGGCCGGTCGCCCGTACCACTGGAGCGACTGCTCGAAGAAGGTGTGCCTGATGACGAGGCCATGGACACCTCCTCGTTTGCGCTCACGCCCGACCAGGAGATCGCCGAGCTTAAGCGGAGGCTGCAAGCTCAGCATCAAAGGTAATTAGATATTTATTTATTTACTGTCAAGATAACTGCAACAGGTTTCAGTCACAGGTTCATATTGAAGTCTTCGACCTGATTATGACCCCCAGAGAGATCGCACAACATGACAAGCAAAAGCAGTAGGTAATAGTAATGATTATTAAAAATTTTGCAACTAGGTCTGCATGTCTGTAGTTATATTGGGACTTGTCAAAACTAGGCTCATTTGGACCCATTTCCCATGCGATCCTAGCTTGCGGTCCGTTCAATTTTGTATGGATGAAAGAATGATCTCGTGACAATTTTTGTTTGGTTGGACCATAGCCAGTTTGGTAGAGCACCTCCTGAGGTGCTATGTCAGTTAATGTAGTAATCAGAACGAACGGACTGGGAATATTGTGACAGTTTTTCCGCGGGCTCCTATTTACTTTTCTCTCCATAACCGTTCAATACATAACCATTTTTTTGTTATTGTTTTGAAGGGTGAAACACGTGACGGTGCTGCTGTCAGAATCAGAGCGCGAGTGCGCGCGCATGGCCCAGCTGAGCGAACTTTTGAAGTCGGAATTAAGGAGAGTTCGAGGGGCCACGCAGAACGCGCACAACACCGAATATATGAAGAACGTTACGCTTAAGGTATGTACGCACTATTAAAAGAAAAAGATGGAAAAAAGGCAACTAACTTTCGTTCCCCAGAAAAGGATGAGTTTCGTTTTCTTCTGGTCGCAAGCACGACCACTGAGCATAGCGTTCCGGATTCGATTCCCAGTCCGAAGACTCGATTTGCGCCTGGTTCAAGGAAATTGGCTCCTTGTTACATGGTGACGGGTGAATTAAGGGTACTAAAAGTAAACCTCTCCTGCATAAGTGGTAATACAGGCGGAATATTATTAGCCTAGCACCCAGTATTCTGAACCATGGACGTGCCACCCCAGTAGACAAGTCTTCTTTTGTTTGAGCACCAAAAAAAAAATATGCAAGAGATATAAATAATAACGTTATTTCTAGTTCCTGACACTGCCGCCCGGTGACGAGCGAAGCCGGCTGGTGCCAGTGCTGCAGAAGATACTTACACTCACAAACGAAGAGACGCATAAAATTCATGCCGTTGCTAAGGGTAAGGCTGATATAAAGAAATATTCGTTATTAGTTTCCAGAACGAGATCAGGGTTCAGGGCTCTATTTCACGACCGGTTTCAGACAACTTCGCGGCATCCGCGGTGTGGCAGTGGCTAAGCCCGCCCGGCGGTCAAGTTTGACAATCTGTGAGCGCTGTTTCACGAGGCCGGTTACATACACCTCTTTTCAGCTATAAACCGGCAAAATTTATTTTAAAACGTTTCCCTCTTTATCAAACAGATATTTAGACTAAACGTAGGAAAATGATTTGTGTTATGATTCGTCTGAATCTATGTGACTATGATTTATGTGTTACAGGCTGGGATCCAAACCCGAGCAAAGGATGGGGCAGCTACCTGCCCTGGCCAGGAGGAAAATAATCACATTAATAACAAAACTATGAGAGTTAAATGCGATAAACGTAATGCAATAGTAAAATGTAAACTATCTGTGATTCCATTACTAACGGATGCCTTTCAATGATTTCAGAACTTTTATTGCATTTTAGGCTATATTTTTAATACAATTTATTTTTGTTTGTACTTGTTTAGTTATTAATTGCAATAATTTATTTTGAAATTTTAAGTGGACATGAGTAATTAGGTTATAAAGAGAAAATATAAGTGAAGCATACTACTGTTACTTTTGTAATACAAGCCAAGCCAAGCCAGGGATGGGAACTAGGGGGTATCGTTTTTATGTACATTCGTATCATGTTATGAATTATAGAAAAAAATCTCAATAACTGTAACTGACGCGTTACATTTTGTATGTACTAATATTGGTGTTTTTGAAAGGTGCTCCCACACTGCTGTTAAAAATGTTTACAAACATTTTCTAACACTAATACATTTACTAAAAAATGTTAGGAATTGTTACATTCTGGAATTGTTAGATGTTTTGAGTGCTACTATACTAATGGAAAATGTTTACAAACATTTATAACATTTGAAAACATGACATCGGCTCGCAGTTTGGATTTACGTTCCGAGGCGTCTACATGAAAATGGAAGAAGATTTGCTCTTTTTTTAAAAAGACGTGTATCCTGCGGTCTGCGGCCTGGATAAATGTTTACAAACAAATGTTTGATAACAAATGTTTTATTTGTAACAATTTACTAACTAACAATTTTGTTTAGAAATGTGTACTAACAATACGTAACATAAAATATTTTCTTAACATTGTGATAGAATGTTTGTAGAAAATGTTTACTAATGTTTGTAAACATTTTTAACAGCACTGTGGGAGCACCATAAGGCAAAATATCAATTTTTTTGTCAAGTGCGCTATTTTCTTTTAACGTTTTATGTATTTCACTTTAAGTAAATAAAAACACCAACTTCTAAAAGAATTTTCCAGAAACTACATTATGTGATTAATGGTTCCACTGGCAATAATTGTTAATTACATTTTGTGTGCTAATTTTACGAAATTTATTGCAAGCGTTTTAATTGCCACACAGAAAAAAAACGATTTTATGACCTGTTTATAACTACATATTAATTATATACGATTTGTAAACTATGCCTTATTTTGAAATAAATGTCTCATTGAGAACACGAATAATAAACTTGAATTGTAATTACAGCTACTTAATTTATCTACTTAATTTATAATTATGACTACATTCCGTAATATTTTAATTAATTCTACTTAAATTCGTCAAGTCATGAGATCAAATTTCCAATCTTTGTCAGTGAAATGATATCTGATCTGTTTCGATTATTGTATCTTCACTATATGGCTAATTTAGGGTTAATAAGGGGCATGTATTTGATTGAATTGATGATTATTTATAAACACAATACAATATTTACATTAATGATTTCAATAGATAAAACTTTATAATTTAACTAAGTATTTTGGAATTTAATTATAAGAATTGTTTAAAAGGTATGATGTTTATTTAAACAATTAAAAATAATGAAATTATCTATTCTGTTTTATTGTACACTCTTCTTAGAAATGATTCACGACGAACTAATGCTAGTTACACTTTCAACAAGTTAGTCAATTACTAAAGTTGCTGGGTGTGTACCTATATCCTTTTACAATCAGCCCTTTTAAGTATCAACAAACCACTTACACAAGAGGAAAGAGCATTTTGACTAAAGTTTTGACTATGCATTATGTATTACACGAAAAAAAGTAATTCGCTAATAAATATTTATCAGCCACTGTTCAGTCAGTTACGATAACCTATGTGCATTTTATCGGAGATGGGCCAGCAACATTCTAAAGAGTATATTTACAGGTTTCCTATGTACTCAAAGGGCCCTACGGGACCACTGAATGCTTAAGAACAATTACCAAAGGCATTTATTATGGCCAGGATTCGGCCTAAATATCCACAGACAGAGAAAAATGGAAAGAGGGAAGGGAGGCCTTTGGCCTGCAGTGGGACACATCAGGCTCATATTATTTTTTTATGTTTTTACGATTTTGTTTTTATGAAATATGTAAAAGATATGTGTTAAAATGAATAAACGAAATAAAAAAATATTTTGGCGGTAACCAAAGTTTCAAATATAAATCGTTTTGTATTTTCATGGAACTGCAAGCAACTAATTGGTTATTTCTAACTAACATGTCGTTATACCTCTTATTAAAGATATGCTTTACCTAGGTACTTGATTTAACGTTGACATCAACATAATTCTTTAGAAAATATTTTGGCAAATCATTATGTATACATTTTATTATTTGTTCCACCAATGCAAATCCAAACCTACAAAATTAATTGAAAAGGATTCATTCTACAGAAAAATACCATAACCAAAGACACTCACTACACACAATATCTAATAACAAAAAGGTTTTAATACGTGCAAAGATAGATGTTTGGCTCGAAGAAAGCACGAAGAAAAAGAAAGTTTCAAGCTTCCGGTTTTTCCGACGGATTTTGAAAACCTAATTAGTTATCAGGTAAATATTGCAACATTTTAAATATCCCAATAATTTTAAGATGAATTAAGATAATATAATCATTTAAAAACTTTCTATTTCATGCAAATCAAGGTAATAGAGTACGGTTTTGATTTTATTGATTGCATTTCCCGGGCGAATTGTCTACGGCGCATGCTCGAAAATTGCTCTGAAAATTCGTGACTGCGGCTGCAAAGGTGAGCTTTTCTTGTGTTTTATTGTAAAATATTAAAAATTTCAGTTATTTTATGGATGTTTGTGCGATTCTGTAACATGTTTACAACAAAAATCTAAAACATAGTGATTTTCCTGAAAATATTTTTCAACTTCACCTTTGCACAGGTATTCTGCCGGTATAAGATTTTTAAATTACGCAATTTTAATGTTTTTGTAAGAATAATCTTTTAGTAAGCTGCATTAAATAGCAAAAAATAGTTTTGGCTTATAATCATCATAGTAATGTTTTGCGATTCGTTTACCAACTCTTGTAATAGCAACTTTTAACTTTATTTCTGATTGAAATTTTTTCTTTAATGTTTTATTTCAGAAAGTTATTTTGTTTCAATCATTCCTGTCTCGGTAATTTGTGCATAAAGTGAAAAAGCTATTATTTTTCCAATTTCAAAGATATGTCATGTTTATGTCACCGTGATTTATTTTCGAAAAAATACCGGGCATTGTGGCTACTGGTCGTAATTTATCTGATGCAGACAAACATGCTCAAGATGGACGCATTGCGAAGCCCATGTGCGTCGCCGGTACACATGCATGCTACGTAGTGTGACATGCGATTATTCTAATTTAGAATCATACTGTTGCAATACATCTGCTTTAGTACTTGTATAGATCACGTCTTCTAAAATTAGATTGAATGCACTCTCTCCTCGTGATAGATACTTCATAAATATACCGACACTGCGTCGAAATCTTCATGCAGTTTCTGTCAAGTCACCGGTTTATCCGTAATACATCTTAATAGATAAAGAAACTTGATGGTCTAGGTCTAGGTACTAGCTTTACTATAAACTTTTTCGATATGACAAGAACCCTCATAGAGATTCAGACAACATTCTTCAAAATGGATCCTAAACGGTGTAACATCTATAACATCCTACCTAGCTTTGAAAGGTCGGAGATAGAAAATTGATGTGTGTGATTTCATGTTTTGTTTGGTGCTAGAGTTCGGTTAGGAATTTGATGACATGTTTTGATTTGTTCTAGGGGTCAATTTTCTGTTGTAAGTACTTAATTAGGCTGGCGTGAAGTAAAATTAATTACGTAGGTAGGTATAGTCTATATTTGGCAGAATAGCTCCGCTGTATCGATGTCCCGGATGTCCTATGCGCACGCTCGGAGGAGCGACTCCCTCCTCAAATGTTGGGATGCGTCTAATTCAATCGCGCAGTTATTGTTGTGCACTTTAAGTGCAACTACAACAACGTAGCTATACTTGGTTGCTAAGTAGCTGCAGTAAGAAACTAGAAATTCCATTAATATTAAATATCTATTCAATCAGCAAAAAGATTTGATGCAGTAAAATATTAAGAAATGTTGACACATCCCAGATCACAAGCACAACATCCTACAAGTCGACAGTTATCAATTCGCCTTAGATAGATTTGAATTCAAACCTGTCTGGGTTTAATTAGCAGACGTGAACATTTAGGTAAGGGGTAAACCTTTGAGTCGGTGTTGTTGCGTTTAAGGTTCTTTGTTGACCTTTACAAAATTGATTGAATACAAACAGTAAATTAAGTGAATACATTGTCTCCCGATTCGTGAAAACACTTCCGTATCAAACGGAAGTAATTTTACCGTCTATTCAACAGTTTTCAACTGTCTATTATGTCTTTAAAAGTTTAACATCAAAATATTGTGCAACCTTCAGAAGAGGTTCTTCAGGTCAGATATATTTCTGATTATTACTGCTTTATTAGAACTCCGACTCTACACTCATCATAACATAATTTCACGACTGTAATCTTCGACAGGTTAGGTAGAGGTGTCCAATTATTATCCATTGACTTCTTCTAAGGCAGTTTTAAATTTTGTCCAGGTTGCAAGTTGATTATCTAACGTTTCGCTTAAGGCCACAAGGATGGGTAAGGAGAAGACTCACATTAACATCGTGGTGATTGGCCACGTAGATTCCGGCAAGTCCACCACCACGGGCCATCTCATCTACAAATGTGGCGGCATCGACAAGAGGACTATCGAAAAGTTCGAAAAGGAGGCCCAAGAGATGGGCAAAGGATCTTTCAAGTATGCCTGGGTATGTGTCTGTTTTGTTTATTTTGAGTGATCCAAAGATTTGACCTTGACCTTATGTCATAGGTACCTAGGCTACTAACATATCTATGGTGTCATAACAATTTTATAGTAACAATCTATATGGCGTTATATGCTCGGTTTTTTAAATTTTAGCTAATTAAGAAATTTAACCTAACCTCGTTTGTTTTCAATCTCTTATCGATGAAGTGTGGATTAGTAATATTACAGACTGCAGCTTTTACCTACTTCCCTACCGTAATTTTTCTCCATACCCCTATTCATAAGAAGTGTAAGTTGTATTGTTTGAAATTCGTAGGTCTTAGACAAGTTAAAAGCAGAGCGTGAGCGCGGTATCACGATCGACATTGCTCTGTGGAAGTTCGAGACTGGAAAGTATTACGTGACCATCATTGACGCGCCCGGCCACAGGGACTTCATCAAGAACATGATCACCGGGACCTCTCAGGTAAGGTTGATTTTATCCACAAAACTTCTAGGCTTGCTCTTGGGGTCTACAACTCCTGTTTCAGCGGTTTAGGTTGTCGTTAGTATTTTTTCTGGTGATTTTTGTCTATTTGCTGTAAACCACGCATTGACTGTGCGTGGTTCATAGTTGTGGTGGTATCCTGTGTTACTGAATTTTTTAATATTTTACGAAAGGAGTAGCAAGTGCCAATATAAAAGTCTTCTGATGTCCGAGTGTAAGATGATTTCTTGGATCTGACTTGTTTTCCATGCAGAATGCAAATTTTTTGCGGCATGTTACAGTCTCGATACTTGGTAATATTATCTATCAGGCTGACTGCGCGGTACTGATCGTGGCTGCGGGCACGGGCGAGTTCGAGGCGGGCATCAGCAAGAACGGACAGACGCGCGAGCACGCCCTGCTTGCCTTCACCCTGGGCGTCAAGCAGCTCATCGTTGGCGTCAACAAGATGGACTCCACTGAGCCTCCCTACCACGAGGCACGCTACGAAGAGATCAAAAAGGAGGTGTCTTCTTACATCAAGAAGATTGGTAAGTTTAGCTTAAAAGTGACAACAACGGCTAATACATTTTTCTCTAGCCTACCGCTTTAAATGACTCCGGCAAGAACTTATAAAATTGCTCCTTTTAAGCAGCAATTTGATTGCAAATTTTGAAGTAGACAAACTACCAGAAATCGTATAGAATCAAATGTTGAGTTCAAATCTATCATTATAAACTGTAACTAAGAGTCGAGCTAGCACAATGAAGACTTTAACAAAAACCCGCTTCGACGGAATATTTTCAAGGTCAATGTCTAATTTTCCTGGGTTTATGAAAAGGTGACATCCAATTAGGCTACAATTGGCTCTCGCCCTACTTTTATATTCTTTGCTGCAATTTAAAAAAATGCTCTTCCTGATATCCAGGTCGGTCTTCGTTCTTTAAGTAAAAACGCAAGGTTACATTGAGGTCGAATACTTACATAATATCGATGCGGCAGGGTACAACCCAGCCACGGTGGCGTTCGTGCCCATCTCCGGCTGGCACGGGGACAACATGCTGGAGCCATCCGACAAAATGCCCTGGTTCAAGGGCTGGACCATTGACCGCAAAGAGGGCAAGGTCGAGGGCAAATGTCTTATTGAGGTACGCATTACAAACCTAGCTGTATTATTGATCTTATAGCCCCAAAAATTGCCAATTATGAACTTAATCAAACATAAACTCTTTTTGTGAAAATTATAGTTAAAGCCACTGGCTTTACGGAGCCTCCACACCAAAGCATGACATATATCAGTTGTCGTAGGTACCTACTCGTTTAGTTGACATTTGTCAACATGTTGACTTTGGTATGTTGGTTCCATTATCATGGTTACCCAAGCCGAAAACAAACTTTGACCTAAACAAAGCAAGCGATGCGTGAAGATGTTTGAATGGTTACTTTCATGTCGTTCCTTTCGATTAAGTCCTTAACCTTTTGGTCTCTTTACGATCGCGCCTCTCTCTTCGAAAGGGCAGACGAGCTGAAGCAACAACACGATTATCGGAAATATTTAGGAAAAAAATAACAAGTTGACAATCTTCTAATCCTTGTTCTACCTTTCAAATGATTATTTATTATTTCCTACTCTAGTAGGAAACTTATTAAAATCATGATCACTTCCTCATTTTATCTTTTATCAAAGTCGCAAACTTTCGATCTTAGACTTGATCAAGGTTAAGAGCAAAGTTCTAGAATCTAGTAGGGGTTTCGTCGTATTATAGATTTTGTGTTAGCAGATCTCGTCACCGGCGATTATACAAGGTGTAAACGGACCCTTCACTAAGCAAGCATTCTGTACATCAAACTTTAGTAGCTCTACGCAAAAATTATTACTGGGAAACGACTTTTTTTTGGGGTGAAAAATAACGGAATCCGGTAAGACTCAATGTAATGCACTCAAAAAGTTGTACTGTTGGATGCATTGAATAGGACATGGGTCAAGGAAGGAGGTATTTAAAGTAAAATTTATTTAACATTAAAAAACTTGTATTTCTTTATACTTCTGAAAACATTCGTTGTTTGGAACTTTGACCTCCAATATCTCCGTATAAACTAAAGGTTCCCAGGTATGGTTCAGAAAAAAAAAAATTGCAATGACGGGAAATACAAGTACCTCTTGGCTTCGTTAATTATCTTTTACATCCATTATGACGTTCGTTTTCTTCGTATCGCTGTCACGACGGTATTTTAATTTTAGCTGACTAAACTTCTTAAATGATGGTGCACAATCACCTTACACAATCGTCTTGCACTCACTCCCACAGGAAGGTAAGCACACGTAACATGAATGTCTTTTGATACACAGGCTCTGGACGCGATCCAACCCCCATCCAGGCCCACGGAGAAACCACTGCGCTTGCCTCTGCAGGACGTGTACAAGATAGGAGGCATAGGCACCGTGCCTGTGGGACGAGTTGAGACCGGTATCCTCAAACCTGGTAAGATTCCTAAGTTTTAGGAACACTAAAAGTCCAGCATCCCAATGCTTGCACGCAACGGCTAAAATCTAATATGTAGGTACTCATGAATCACAATTATTGTTTATAAAATGTCAAATTTCACTTTAAAAAAAAATCAATTGTACAATATATGATGGGAATAATTTATGAAGGCATGGTGGTTGTGTTCGCGCCGGCTGCCATCACCACTGAGGTGAAGTCTGTGGAGATGCACCACGAGGCTCTGCAGGAGGCCATGCCCGGAGACAACGTCGGATTCAATGTCAAGGTACGAACCATAGAGATGGGTAATCTAACAAGCATTAACCTGTACTGTCTGGCTGTTAGTGTATGTGCGTTTAAATGTTTGTAAACGCACCCACGATACAGAAGAAATTCCTGTATGGGGGGCAACGTTCTGCGATTCCAGTAATTTTCTGGAGATTGCAGCACTTTACATTTTTCTTAATTTGGAAAGCATTGATTAAAACGATGTTCTTAAATTTTACTCTCGTGTCAGCACAACCTGTAATTTGGAATGTAAAAAAAGGCATAGTCCACAAGTACGTGGTAGCGTAGCAGGGCTGACCTCAGGGGAGCGCTGGATGCAGTTTGATCTGCATTATTGCCACTTGTGAAGAATTTTAAATGCTCGTGACCAAGCATTGTTTCCGAATTTTGCACAAAAAATTGGCTGTACCGGGAGAAAAGAAAATAACATTGATATATTTATTGTTGTCGATTGCAGAACGTTTCCGTAAAGGAACTGCGTCGTGGCTACGTGGCCGGCGACTCCAAGAACGCCCCGCCCAAGGGTGCTGCCGACTTCACGGCCCAGGTATCGTGACCCATTTTATTATAGTTCTGTTTAAATCCAGCAGCATCATCTTCGTCTTTGTTCAAGATCCATTAGTTGAGACGATTCAGATAGAACTAGAATGGTATAGACCTGTCTCTTCAGATGACTCGGAAATCGGATTAGTGACTTGAACTTCTTTTACGTGTACTTCCTAATTCTTGTCCATGCGAACATAAAAAGGTAGGGCCTGAAATCCATCGCTAACAATTTTCAGGAAACCTTCGATTTTCGTATAAAAATCATCAATCAATATGTAGAATTTCAACACAAAACCACATACGATCTTCACTTGGGCACAACATCGGCCTCGAGAAATTTTTGCTGAAGTTAGAGTTAGGCAATGGAAACTACTGAAATAATTTCAGGTGTTCTTCATAAATTATATTCTGTATACATGATATTGTTATAGCTCACGCACACATTATTACGACAAGTTAGAAAATTGTCTAAAATGCCGACACACATTCTGCAACATTGCGAAAACTTAACACCCCAGTGCATTGCTAAATGTAATCATTAGTAACTAGTTGTAATATTATCGTGTCTCCTAATTTCCTGCCGCCTATCGAGTTTTGTAATGAATGTTATCGGCTGACCTTGTGCCTACTGTTATACATAGTTCCCTGTTATGACTATTGCATGTCTTTAATATTGCTGCTAAATTAGTCAATGGCTATTATTATAGGACGTTGAATTCTTGTTGATCATTAACTGTAATTAGGTTTATATGGGCTATGAACTCATGACGAAATAACTTCTACAAATGTTTGACTGCGGATTCCCATGGAGGGCCTCAGGAGCATGAGATGGCCGTGGTTGGTCACAATTACCTCAATGACGATGATCACAATGGCGACTTTATAGGAGACTAGGTGTCGCCCGTGTGAAGTTCGGTAACTGCTGTCCCACGTGATCATACTACCGCGATAAAAAGTATCCCGTATCCAGGTTATAAGTAAAATATAACTTTTATCTGATCTATAGCGTAATACGAACTTGAACTTCCCAAAGCAAATAAAAAACATCGCAGTTCAAGACAGGAATGTAATTGTTTGTCGACTTATTTGGATTTTACGAATGCATTGGAAAGTCAATATCTACTTGACCTAACTGACTCTTATGTAAAACCTTATATCGACACGTAATACTTACTCTTCCACCTCCGCAAAACAATACAATAGGTAGTACATCATTTAGCGTAGCGCACTCACCAAGTGGTTTCTCAAGAAATGTGAAGATGTACGCCGACTGTACAGCTAACGTTCAATTTTACTGCAAGTGTAGGTATTTGAATAAAATGCTTGCCCGCCGTCCATCATTTATTTATTATTATTATGAGCCTGATGTGGGTCCCACTGGGTGTCCCACTGCAGGGCAAAGGCCTCCCTTCCCTCTTTTCATTTATCTCTGTCTTTGGCTATTTGGACCCAATCCTTTTGACAAGAGTCCAGCTCGTCACGCCATCTCCTTCTGGGCCTACCGCGTCGCCAGGTTCTGTTGTTCGGAACCCAATCTGTTGTCACTTTGGCCCAATGTTGATGCGACATGCGGCAGATGTGGCCTGCCCAGTTCCATTTTAATTTGGCGGTTGTGTTGCAAACGTCTGCGATTTGAGTCTTGGATCGAAGTATACTGTTCAGTATACGGTTAGTAATTTTGGCTCCTAGTATACTTCGTTCCATGGCTCGCTGGCAGACCCCGAGTGTGGACTTCTGACGCTTCGTTAATGACCACGTTTGCGCTCCAAAGGTGAGGGTGGGAAGGATGCACGTATCCATGAGTTTCCTTTTGAGGGAAAGTGATAGTGATCCTTTCATGAAGCGTTTCATCGACCAATACAATAGCTCTTCCAGGCGTTTTCGGTGCGTCGAGCGACTTCTTGATCTCGCCTCGCCTGGAAAGAGACTATTCGGCCGAGGTATATATACTCCGCCGTCCATCAGGGCAACAATTTCTTTTGATACGAATCGAGGTTACAATGAGCTGTCGTCTTCGCCAGGGTCACTTCATCTTTGCCCTCGACCTTGACGATTGCTTGCCAATGAGACGACTCACCCTGTTCTTTCTGATCTTTCTGCCCCCACTAAGAATGAGAGACAGAGTTGTCTCACTCTCGTATTAGTTCCACAGTAACGAAGACGATTTCTATCTGTAATGTATTGCCATCAGGTGATCGTGCTGAACCACCCGGGACAGATCAGCAACGGCTACACGCCCGTGCTGGACTGCCACACCGCGCACATCGCCTGCAAGTTCGCCGAGATCAAGGAGAAGTGCGACCGCCGTACTGGTGCGTATACTCTTCAGAAAGAAAGTCTAGTCCTCTAATATAATCTGTAGAACGAAGTTCTGCCACCTATTTCTACCAAGTCGTGCCGGTCGTGCGTGGCTGAGCTTTTATTTTTGAGGGGTATGGGTACCTGTGTAATTACAGACACATGAGATATTTCTGCTTTTTGTCAAGATGACAACCCATCTACGATACCTCTGGTATTAAATCAAGTTATGCCCGAAGCACGCATCACTTACTATTATGTAAGCCGCCAGTTATTTTTTTCAATTCAACAATATAATAAACGTTGGAAAATCTCGTAACTTTATTTTTCTCTTTGACTCTTGGCATAGCGCCGCATGATCACGTAGATTTGTATCAGACCTCAAGTTTTTAATTAGTCTTAAACATTGCCGTGGCCGTGTTACCGTAATATATATAGGTAGGATTGGGTCGTTGATTCTAAACATGAATGGTATTGGTAGTCACCAAGAATCCTCAACAAGACGTGAAATGATTAAACTGTTTTAGTCAAGTAATGTTAAAAACCAAATGTTTACACAGGCAAGACAACGGAAAATGATCCGAAGTCGATAAAGTCAGGCGACGCAGCCATTGTGATCCTTGTGCCGACCAAGGCGCTGTGCGTGGAGTCGTTCCAGGAGTTCCCGCCGCTCGGCCGCTTCGCTGTGCGCGACATGCGTCAGACCGTCGCCGTCGGCGTCATCAAGGTACACAACTTCACCCTTTTACTTAGAGCAGAGTGCAATTAGCCAAAAAATACTCAAATGGTGGAACGAAGTTTATAGTGGGAACTCAATAAAAAAAGTCAACCACTGTATACTTTGTTCCACCTTTTTGTCTAATTGCACTCTACTATTATATGAACTCGTAAATCTCCTAAAAAGCATCAACTTTGGCTGTCATCACCGTATGAAGTCGGGTTGACCCAGATTTGTTCCGATAAGTTACTCAGCGAGTTTTTCCTGCAAGCTGGGATCAGTATCTTGGTTTTCAAAAGAAACTCTCTCAGGACAAAAGTCTGTTTGGTTCGGTGGTCTCTGGCTCCAGATTTTTAGTAATTTTTTGTTTCAGAGCGTAAACTTCAAGGAAGTCACAACTGGTAAAATAACCAAGGCTGCCGAGAAGGCCCAAAAGAAAAAATAACTATGGGGCATCCTAAACAATGTAGTGCAACCGACGAGCCCCGTGCGCGCTACGCGCCGCCCGCGCGCGCACGCAGCCCGCGGCGCGCGCTACTGCTCGCTGCCGAGTCCTAGCCGTGTACCTAGCCCCCTAGTGTCTCCCCGCAATCGGAGCTTCTTCACTGGTGACATCACGCTCGCCCTCTACGTATGCATTTATCATAGCACGATATTCTTAAAGTTAGTTCGTTTTAGTTACGCTTACGTGTTAAGTTTATATCTTTGTGATTATTTTAGTCGTAAGTTACTCGCCAAGTTTGAGTTTCCGTATCTGAAAGCTCGTTACGTTTTATTTTTCCATCGCAAGGAGTTTAGGAGGAAAAGCAATGGAGTGGTCGTTGAATTTTTAAACCATTTCCGTGCACAGAACACACTGACTGCTTTGTGAGTGTCAACTGACAAATCCTGGTCCTCTCGTCGATTGTGCTTACTTCATGATCATTTCTATGTTGCTTATATTTTTTTATTATTTTAACATTAGTTCTGTCCAATTTTCCACTAATATTTTTTTTTAAATTTGCTTTTAATAATGTTATGATAATTATTCCGGTTTATTCATGAATAAAATTCATAGTATTTTATTATGCCTAGATACGTAGGTGTAAGAATTATCGTATCTACTTGTTTCCACATTATTACGGTCGAAGATTATTGTAAAGTTAACATCAGCGTAGATATTGAGGGAATTTGATTGTAAATCATTCCTCTGTAGTTAGCAGTATGACTAAAGCGTTATAAACGTAATGATAGAAATTTTGGAAAACTTTGTAAGGCGTAGGTAACGAATTTTGGTTCCTAGTATTTAAAGAAAAATGAATTAATTTGAACTTCTGTGTGAGGGTTTAAATATTCAATATTAATCAACCCATTAATACTGTTTTCCATAATCTTACTGTTTAGATATTCTTATGTACGGAAAACAAACTCGAGACTCATTTTAAGCTAAATGTAACTTTGTAATTTTTTCAATAATTTTGTAAAGACCTTGATCCTGATAAAACCAATAAAGAAGCTACTGGTAAAAAACGAGTTTTACTTTTCAACTACCTATTTACCAACATCACACGGCGTATTTTATTCGCAGTGTGTGAAGTGGGGTGTGGGAATAGGTTCTCCCACACTGCTGTTAAAATGTTCACAAACATTTCTAACGTTTACTAACAAATGTTAGAAATTTTTACATTCGGTTAGGAATAGTTTAAGTTTTTTTTTAATGTTTTTAGTGGTCCTACACTGATGCAAAATGTTTATAAAATTAGATAACCTTTGGAAACATGACTACCGCTCGCAGTTTGGATTAGCTTTTATTTTTCAGCGCGTCGCACGCTAGAACGGGCCCCGCACTCTCCTTATACCCTGATGTCGCCTAGATAAATGTTTTACAGACAAATGATAACAAATCTTACGTTTGTAAACATTTTTAACAGCAGTGTAGAGCACCAAAAAATTAAAACTTGAAGCGCAAGATACGGCGAAAAAAGAAACTTATCGGCAGGTGAACTGTCACTATTGTGAAGCATTACTTCTTTTCATTTTTGAGTAATTGAGTCAACCTACCAAATGAAATCTTGACCTAAGTGACTCCTTACTACTCTGTCAAGAAAGTACCGGGAAACGATCAATAGTACACAAAATGTAAGTGATTCATCCAAAGTTAATTTATCGCCTTCAAAGTTTGCTCCTTCAGAAACAATACACTTTCGCCAACGAATAATCCAATCATCAACCCAACTGAACTCAATCCGGCAAAGCGTTTAAAAAATTAAACGCTTTGCCGGCATTGAGTTCAGTTATCGCGGCGACTTCTTTATGTCTTCTACCGAATGAACACGGGTGCCACGAAGTGGTTTAGGAAAATGAAAAAAGTCGGCTGGAGCCATATCTGGTGAAAAATTCGATCACTATAATGGCCTCATGCGAAGGCACATTATCGTGATGCAAAATCCAAGAATTTTCTTTCCACAAATCTGGCCTTTTTCGTCGAATTTGCTCTCTTAAACGCCGCATAACGCTAAAATAATATTCTTTATTTACTGTTTTACCTATCGGCAAGAACTCCGAGTGCACAACACCGCGATAGTCAAAGAAAATGGTCAACATGACTTTGACTTTTGATCGACTTTGGCTTGGTGTTTTCGGTTTCAGTTCAGTTGGAAGGCGCCACTCAGAAGCTTGTTGTTTAGTTTGCATGTCAAATTCGTAAACCCACGTCTCGTCACCAGTAACAATGCGTTTCATGAATGTTGGGTCCGAATTGATACGCTCTAGCATGTCCTCAGCGACTCTTATGCGATTGAGTTTTTGGAGAAAATTCAGGTCTTTTGGGACTAGCCGAGCGGCAACATGTTTCATACCCAAGTGATTATTTATAATGATACGGATCGACTCGTGAGACTCGGAAATTTCAGCGGCTATCTCTCCCAAACTTGAATGAGGATTTTTAGTCACTATTTCCTTCACTTTTGCGATGTTAACTTCAGTTGAAGACGTTGATGGCCTACCAGAACGAGGTAAATCTTCGATCACACCTCGATCGCCTTTGAACGCTTTGTACCACGTATAAGCGCGTGTTTTTGATAAAGTCGATTCACCGTAAGCCTTCTGTAACATTTTCAGGGACTCCAAACACGAAATTCCATTGGCGATGCAAAATTTAAGACAAACTCTTTGTTCGATGTTTTTGTCCATTATAAAATTTGCAATACACACTACTAGATATGATCTAACTAAAATCAGCACCGTATTTAATCTAAATGACGGATGCAACTCAAACTCCGCGCCAAAATGGATAACAGTTGTGCCACCAAAATCTAACAACCAAAAACAAAACAAAAAATTGGATTTGGAACCATAAACAAATCATCCATTCCCTGATACTTTTTTGGCTGAATGTATTGACTCGACATCATTATTATAAGAGTTACAGCCCCTCGCTAGAGTATAAAGGGTGTAAAAAGACCCTTAACGAAGCCAAAAAAAATTTGTTCTCCCCGTCATTACGATATTTTTTTTGTTCTAGACCATACCTTGGAACCTTCTAGTTACGGAGATATTGGGGGTCAAAGTTCCAACTTTTTCACAAGTTTTTTTTTAAATGCATGATTTTAATGAAAGATTTTTACTTTAAACACCTCCACGACCCCCGTACTATTCAATCCATCCATCAGCACAATGTTTTGAGTACGTGACATTGAGTCTTACCGTAAAACGTGATTTTTTACCCCAAAAAAAAAGTCGTTTCCCAGCAATAATTTTTGCGCAAAGTTACTAAGTTTGATGTACAGAATGCTTGGTTGACGGCTTCGTGAAGCGTCTGTTTACACCCCGTATATGATCTGTGGTTACATTACAGCCATTTGAATTTGAACTAGCCCTGTCCAACGCATTTACCCTACTGCCACCTCCCACTCGTTATCTACCTGCTCAAGCAAAGAACGTGGTATCTGCGAAATTGTGGAGTCATCCTATCCTCATCATAGCCTTTCTCATTTTTGCCCTTTCTGGACAAGGCCATTCTGTATAAGCTGCGGGAGAGAGTGCCTCTTTGGTTTTTTAGTTTGCAAGCTGTAATCGGACTGCGAATCACGACGTCTAGGGGAGGCAGCGCCCCCCCCCCGCTCAGGTTTTTTTGCAGTTAAAATTTAATTGCCTGATGCCACAGAATTAATAAGTACGTAATAAATTGTAGTGTATAGTAGAATCACACACACGATTATGATTTTTAGGGATAAAAATAAGCTTCTGAAAACTCTTACTATCTCTACAAACTTACACATTTACTAACTAACGCGCTTGTTCCGTTCTTTAACCCTGCGAAAAAACTTGGCTTGGCGCTCTTATTGAATTTTCACATGATCGACCGATATTGACATAGGCTGAAATATATTAGGAACTCCTTGTACCGATAGGCAATTATGTCGTACATAAGATTGCAAAAAATGGAGCATGCACATTTTGATCTCAAATTGCATATGTATTTGAATTAATTCGAGGTATGATGTAAAAGTTTTCGTGCTCGCTTCGCTCGCTCTTGCAGCTTACTTGCTCTTGAATCTTATCTTTGTCTATAAGTCCATGTATCACCTGTATAAAGGGTCAAAACAATTCTAACCTGTCTAAGGCAGGGTGTAAAAAAACTTTCGAGCTCGTTATGCTCACTCTTGCAGCCTACTTCCTCTTGAATCTTGACTTGGTCGTCAGTCAACCAAGGTAACTCCTGTATGAAGGGTCAAAACAATTCTAACCTGTCTAAGGTAGGGTGTTACATTTTTCGAGCTCGATCTTGGAGCCTTAAGTCCTTTTGTTCATAAAATTGTCTGCCTAGCTCGATTAAGCACCATTTATTTTCTGAATAAAAGGACTAAATAAAATATAACTTGTAGAGTGGACAGCTTAAATTTTCTTTTAGTTTCTAGACTTTTTAAATAATTCGACAAAATGAGTAACCTATATGAACAAGTATAGAAAATCTAACCAATCCGAGGTACTGACATTTTTGTGGTGGCTAATGCATTTTAAGATTCTTAAAAGAACTTCAGTCAGTTCTGTCTGTGAAAATTGTATTGAAAAAACAAGCTCGAAGCGCTAGTTTTGACTATGGCCACGCGCCAAAAGAACTTTGCAGCAGTGTACGTTACTTGAATGTGTTAGAACAATTACTCCGATATTTTACGAACAAAGCAGTGTAGTCTATAGTATTAACCATTACGTCTTAGTACCATTATTTTGTAAAAATGCTTATAAATTTGACATTGACAAAAAACTGACATTGAAAACTGTCAAATTCATTTTATTATGTCACATTGACACTGACATAATAAGATGAATTTGACAGTTCGTGTTATCAAGTTTCTGTGAGGTGGATGAGTTTTCGCCGCTTATATTTACTTGCGATACCAGTGAGTTGTTGATAACGAAACACGATGACGTGTGCTTTGCCGTAAGTGAAAGTAACTTATTAGTGGTAGGAGCAATACGCGTAGGCCTTCAATATCTGTTGTGTATTGTAGCAACTGCAGTCTGCCGCGAGCCGTGGTTTTGTACGCTTGGGTCCATTAAATCGTTCTGCTTCGTTTACGATGTGTGGAATTTTTGCATATATTAATCACCTAACGCCTAAAACTCGGCGTGAAATATTGGAATTATTAGTTACTGGATTAAAACGCCTGGAATACAGAGGCTATGATTCGGCAGGCGTTGCCGTGGACACCGCTGATCAGAAAGACATAGCTGTTCTGAAACGACGCGGCAAAGTCGCCGCTCTCGAAGAACTGTTGCAGGAGCGCTGCTTGGAACTGTCAGTGGAAGATAGTGTAGAGTCGCACTGCGGCATCGCACACACGAGATGGGCCACCCACGGAGAACCCAGCGCCGTCAACTCTCATCCGCAACGATCTGGCGAGGACAACGCTTTCGTTGTTATCCACAATGGAATCATCACCAACTACAAAGAAGTTAAAACTTTCCTGGAAAACAAAGGCTATGTCTTTGAATCCCAAACTGATACAGAAGCAATTGCCAAGTTGATTCACCACCTGTACAACCAGCACAAGAATTTCAGCTTCCAAGAGCTAGCAGAACAGGTAATTCAACAGTTAGAAGGTGCTTTTGCTTTGTGTTTCAAGTCCCGTTACTTCCCAAATGAATGTGTAGCAACCCGCCGTGGTAGCCCACTGCTGGTGGGCATCAAGACGCGCCGTCGCCTGTCCAGTGACCACGTACCCATTATGTACACCAACAACAAAGCCACCCGTGGTGTAGTGCCATCTGTTCCACGAGTCAACAGCCATGCTCACTTCCAGCCTGAAGAAGAAAGGGAAGTTGAATATTTCTTTGCCTCTGATGCTTCAGCAGTAATTGAACACACCAACAGAGTGCTTTACTTTGAAGATGATGATGTTGCTCATATCAAGGATGGTGTTCTTAGCATTCACCGTCTATCAGGCAGTAGCACTGACCCTCACCAGAGAGAAATTTTCACTCTGAAATTGGAGTTGCAACAAATAATGAAAGGCAATTATGACTACTTCATGCAAAAGGAAATTTTTGAACAACCGGAATCCATTGTAAACACAATGAGGGGCCGTCTCAACTTCGCCGACAGTACTGTTACCTTAGGAGGCATTAAAGATTATATCCCGGAGATCAAACGATGCAGAAGGTTGATGTTAATAGGCTGTGGTACCAGCTACCACAGTGCTGTAGCAACACGTCAGCTTTTGGAGGAGTTAACAGAGCTGCCAGTCATGGTGGAGCTGGCTTCTGATTTCCTGGACAGGAACACACCAGTATTCCGTGATGATGTGTGCTTCTTCATCTCTCAGTCAGGAGAAACAGCAGACACCCTAATGGCACTCCGCTACTGCAAACGTCACGGGGCTCTGATCGTCGGTATCACCAACACAGTGGGCAGTTCTATCTGTCGCGAGTCTCACTGCGGCGTGCACATCAACGCTGGCCCTGAAATTGGTGTGGCATCAACAAAAGCTTACACTTCTCAATTTGTGTCGTTAGTGATGTTTGCTCTCGTGATCAGCGAGGATCGTATCTCTCTACAAAAGAGGCGCGCTGACATTATAGAAGGACTTCATGAATTGGACACCAAAATCCGTCAAGTACTAGCTCAAGACAACGAAGTGAAAACTTTAGCTGAAGACCTGTACCGTCAGCGATCTCTGCTTATCATGGGGCGCGGATACAACTTCGCCACTTGCCTTGAAGGTGCCTTGAAAGTAAAAGAATTAACATACATGCACAGCGAGGGCATTATGGCCGGAGAACTGAAGCACGGCCCGCTCGCGCTAATCGACGACTCGATGCCGGTTGTGATGATCGTAATGCGCGACCCCGTTTACACAAAGTGCATGAATGCACTACAGCAGGTTACTGCCCGTCAAGGTCGCCCCATCCTCATTTGTGAGGAAGGTGATAAAGAAACAATGGCGTTTGCGTCACGATGCCTTCAGATACCTAAGACTGTGGACTGCCTCCAGGGCGTGCTCACAGTTATCCCCATGCAACTCCTCGCGTACCACATCGCGGTTCTTCGCGAATGCAACGTCGACTGCCCACGCAATCTCGCTAAATCGGTTACCGTTGAGTAGGTAACTTCATACTATTGTAAGAGTCTCCGCACAGCTATAGTTGATAGCACTAACGTTAAGTCATCGATAATTAACGAATGTTAATTATTAACCGAAAAATATTGTTATTCAGTAATGGACCAAAAAGTTGTTGATTATTGATGTGAAATTAATTCGACAATACTTTGGTTATGCTGTAAGCGGTTTAAATATCTCACCTGATAAACTCATTGATGTATAAAACTACCGCTGGCAATATTAGGAACTAGTTTTGTACTTATGTGTGTGATTATATTATGTGCTTTGTTTCCCGTCAATATCCGTACATTCCGAAACTTCTATTTTATAACTTATAAAGTTCCATTGACATTCCATTACTTTGTCAATAGGTAAATGTTTTTGGTCTAGCATTCTACTAGGTATTATGTATGACTTTACGAGACTAAAGTTGTCGGATCAAGGCCGTGCCTCTCGCTTGCATACCGCCTGCTGACAGACAGGCAGTCATTAAGTTGTAAATAAATTCAACCCGCCCAATATTCTTGATTTATAATTGCAGTCTTGTGTGTCTTTGTGCAATTTTATAAAACGACCTCTTAATAACTGAATGGCATCACTTGCCTGCTGACTTGTGCTTACTGCCACGTTGATTAGTATTTCATTTAGGAATCAATTTAAATAATAAATTGATCATCAATTCATCTGTAAAATTATTAACCTGACTTAATATTACTGCTAAATTGTTATCGACGTTTTTGTTGTCACAGTTTGTTCATTCATTTTGATATTCACTATTAAAATTGTAAGCCCGCTGATGTGCTGTACAATATGTTCAAGCTAGTGTTTTAAATAATTATATTAAGTAGTCAATAAATGAGAAACTTCAGATTCGCAATGGAACCCACTTGATGAAAATACTAATTAATATAAATCTAATTTTGTTACTTATAAAGTTACGATGAAATTGTTGTATTGGAATAATGCTCTACGATAAAATGTTTGTTATCTTTAGGTACTTACTTAGGTACATCAACAAAATTTATTTTTCATGTTCCAAAATTTATTTTTACAGATGTTATGTTTTGATAAGTGTTTTAATTATCAACATCAGATTGTCGAAAGTCTAAACGTTGTATAGCTATCAGATTGTTATTATTCTTTGAATTTTATAATATATTTAAAATGTAGCGATACTCAACCTGCTGCCTGCCGGGCTTGTCTATGTAGGTATATGGCCACAATGTTTTCCTGTATAAGCATTATACTAGAACGAATATGATTCGTCTACCAAGCCTGCGCACACTCATATGGGACATTCTCCAATGTTGAGGATAAAACGATTCCGGCCCTAGTATCCTGACTAATAAAACTACAATTGGAGAAAACCGAATGATTTCCGATACTTTTACTACTAGTGCAACTATCCATTGACAAAAAACAAATTAAAAAAATATTTTAATTACATTTATAAGCAAAAATTTACTCGAATCGTCATTAACTCGTGTGTCCCACACGCCTGTTTCCGGCTATTTGGTCACATAAAATATTCAAATATAAATAAAAATATTTGTTTTAAATGCGAAGTTGACTTCAAAGATCTAATTTCTTCAATCCTAATAATTTTAAACTTTTCACTTAATAAACAAATAAAAAAATCAGCCTGTTAAAAATTGTTACAAAAAAATCGTCATTATTAAAACAAAATTTGTTTGCAATTTATTTACGTCCTGAAAACTCAAACTAAGTCATTTCAGTGCCTACGGGCTTCCCCTCGGCGCCCCTCAGTTGAGCCACACACTTTGAATGGACTGCACGTGTCGGATTTCTCTGAAAGGGTAGTTTGAATTTGATTCTCCAAAATGTGTTTTTTTAAAGTCATTATCCTTTTTTAGCATATCGTAGCAATTAACTATTGTGCTTATCATAATTTCTGCTTTCATTATATATCGTTAAAGGGTTTAAATCCCTCTTGAGGTGTTTTAAGCAAGATCGTTTCATTTTCGTTAAGTTACGACATGTTTTCTTGTGATCGTCACTATTGATAACATCATTATCCTGAAAACGCATGTAAAGTATAATGACGGATGGGTTAGATTAATGACGTCCGTGTTTTTAACAATGACAACTTATTAGGTTAATGACGGGTATTGGTAAACATCATACTTATTTAAGTATCAACACTTCTTTACCTAAAAAAGGTCAAAAGACAAGTTGGCAGTGTATAATTATTGGGTAGGTACTACTCCCTCGTACGTAAATATAGACGCTTCCCAAACGCTGCCCAGCCCAGCTGGATTCTTCTGTTAGCCTCCCTCTCAAAGTTGTTCTTACCAAACTGCAGAGTTTGCCCGAGGTAAACATATTCTCGAACAACTTCGAGAGGACCGCCATTGACAACAACAGGTCCTGGGGTGACGTGTTCGTTGAACATAACCTGGGTTTTGTCCAAGTTCACCCTGAGACCAATGCGTATTGAAGAATCAACTAGGCCATCCAGCATCTGCTGCAAGTCGTGCAGCGATTCAGCCAGTATGACGATGTCGTCTGCAAATCTCAAGTGTGAGATGTACTCGCCGTTGATGTTAATCCCACGTCCCTCCCATTTTAGCGTCTTAAACACATCCTCCAGTGCGTTGGTGAACAATTTCGGGTAATTACATCCCCTTGCCTCACCCCCCGACGCAATGGAATATGTTCTGTTTGCTGGTTCTGAGTTCGGACGGTCATTGTGGCGTTTTCATAGAGATTTCTCAGCACTTCGCACAGCGCTGCAGAGACTCTAGAACTGACCAGGTCTCGACAGAGTCAAAAGCCTTCTCATAGTCCACAAATGCAAGACACAGCGGCCGATTATACTCTTCGGACTTCTAATACTTCTGCGGTATAATCTGCCGCACTGTGTGGATGTGATCTATGGTGCTATATCCTCCTCGAAACCCAGCCTGCTCCGGTGGCTGAAAGTCATCGAGTCTTCGCGCCAGACGATTTGTGACGACTCTTGAAAACAGCTTATACACGTGGCTAAGGAGCGAAATGGGTCTGTCTGTAGTTCTTTAATATGGTTTTGTTTCCCTTTTTAAAGAAAAGAACTACCACGCTCCTTTTCCACGCTTCTGGAGTTCTCCCAGAGAACAGGACCGAGTTGAAAATCTCCCGAAGCTCTCTTAATACAGGGCTTCCTCCCGCTTTCAGGAGCTCAGTCGTTATGCCATCCTCACCAGGGGCTTTTCCATTTTTAAGCTGTCTAAGAGCCGCCTCGATTTCGTCTTGGCTGACTTCTGGCAGGTCTTCTGTGAAATGGCGGGTTAAGGTGGCTCTGGAATCCTCATTTTCGGGATCAGGTCGAGACGCGTGCGATGCGTACAACTGGCCGTAGAAGTTTTCGATTTCTGAAAGAATATCCGGCTTCGAAACGACGCTATCCCCACTAGATTTGGTCAACTTCGTCAGGTGGCTCCTCCCAAGTGATTGGACCAACACTTTCGACCCCCGGTTTTGCTCAATCGCTTTTTGTATTGAGCGTGTGCTGGAGGATCGAAGGTCGCGTCGTACCAATTTTCTAATCCTCTTATTGAGTGCCTGTAGTCCTGCCGAAGTGATGGGTGGGTTTTCACGTCGTTCCGTCATAAACTCCAGAGTCTCCTCCGCAAGTTTGGACTTCCTGCCCGTACGCCGCATTTTACAAAAACGCGTCCCTTCCTCCCTGAGGATTTCCACCATTTGTTCGAGCGCCTGGTCAACGTCATTTGTGGTTTCCACGGCCGCGAATCGGTTCTCCAGATCTGACTGGAACGCTTCAGACCCTAGCATAGTTTGGAGCATATTAGGACGGAGCCTAGACTTCATCAAACGGGTTTGCTCCAGCTTGAAATTGATATTCAGAGTGCCACGAACAAGTCTGTAATCACTACACACACTAGTATTGAACCTGTTGATCACCGAGACATCTCTGAATATACGCTTTTTATCCGCTATGATGAAGTCTATCTCATTTTTCGTCATAGTGTCGGGGCTTCGCCACGTCCACTTCCTTTGGGGCTGTTTCTTAAAGAAGGAATTCATCACAAAGAGTTGGGAAGGAAGTTGACAAGCATTTGCCCCCTATGATTTCTGCTGCCAAACCCGTAGGATCCTACTACCGATTCACTGGAATTTTGTACTCCCACTTTAGCGTTAAAATCCCCCATGAGAACGTTGTAGTGGGCTTTAGTAGTGGACTGCAAGGCCTTTGAGATGTCCTCAAACATTTCCTCCACCACGTCGTCCGAGTGTGCCGAGGTGGTGCGTAGACCTGAACAACCTTTAGGCTATACCTCTCGGTTAGCTTCACTATGAGGTACGCTACCCTGTTAGATACACTAGACACTTCCACCACGTTGTCACAAAGGGATTTATGTACCAGGAACCCGACTCCGCCTTGAGATAGCTGGTCTCCCTCTCGAAAATACATCAGGTGGCCCGATTCAAGGGTAATTGTGTCCTCCCCCTCTCTTCGGACTTCACTCAGCCCAAGAATGTGCCACCTTACTTTTTCGAGTTCTTCCTTAAGCTGCACCAGATGTTCATCGAGCCGTAACGTGCGTCCATTGTACGTCGCCAAGGTCAGTTGGGTTTGGCGGCCATCCGTAACCCGGGGATTCTTAGCACCCCCTACCTTTACCGTGACCACCGCCAAAATCAGGAATAGCAAGGCCGCCGGGAACTGGGGGCCGTGGTTGATTGTGGCTTGTCATTGAGGGGGTTTGCCCATAATCGCCACGCTGGGCATGCGGGTTGGCGATCGTAGATCAAAACTTCTCGCACCAGTGACGCTGCTGCCCGTCGCTAGTCTGTGCTATTTAGTTGTGAACTTTTCGAAATGGTTATACCGCCATTTATCGGTCGTCAGAGCCTCGTTTGTTGTTTAGCAGGATGTACCACGAGCAGGTGAGGTTGACTTGGGGCACTGAGATGGTAGGTGTGCCCCCTTAAAATTATGTTGATTGTTAATTTTGTTTTGTTTGATTTATTTATTTGGACGTTTTTTACCCCCGCAATTAATATTAGAAGTCATTGTTCATAACATTAGTCATTTATCCTCATTGTCTTGTCATTTTCATCAACACATGGTCATTATTCTCAACAGGCATTTTTGAAAAACCTTAATTTATTCCCAAAATAATAGCAGTATAATGGTGCCTCTTACATAGATTTCCTTATTATGAATCAAGTAATGATGTTAGCACAAAATAACTGCTTTGCCAAAAGGTTTAATAGCTTTCGTCAAAAACCGGCCAAAATATATTCCGATCAAAGAATGTCCCATATACCCGGCATGCAAAGGGTTGATTATCGTTAAAAATGCATCACATTCGATTGAGATTCTTAGTATGTACTTATATGTAGGATTTGTATATACATAATAATATAGAGTTGATATATCCTAGATGTAGAAAATGCTATACATAATTACTTTACATTTGATGTATAACATGAATTTATCTGATTAGAATAAGTATATTTTGTTTTCTTAAAATTTTGATTCGACAATGGCAGATAATTCACATTTAGCCGAAACTAAATGGAGTTAGCAATTTGAAAGCCATGCTATAATAAAAATCTACAAATAATTGGATTCAAGTGTGTTTAACTTCATCATTTTAAATCTGGTTGGCGATAAGTTTTGAAAACAAGGAAATGTAAGATAAGTACGCACTTAATGAATTTGATAACAGGCGATTACTCTAATTGAATTTTCATCGTCATAAATATTCCCCGAAGTAAATAAGTAGTTGGAAATGTTAAATAATGTGTGTAATCTCCACACAAGATATGTTTTCATGTTGTAAAATATATTGCTTTTATCGGTTCATAAAATAAAATCTATTTATTTTAATGCTTACTCGGAATGTAGGTACTCAAGTGCTTTAAGAATTAAAAAACAAATCTAACCTACGAAAAAAATGATAAGTAAAAATTTGTAAATATCGTCATTAATTTACTGTTGTTTATTTTATATTCTAAAGTATCGCTAGTCAAAACCCTTAGCTTAGATATTTTGATATTAAATATCTGATTAAAAAAAACACTTGTATACATATTTATTTATTTGTACCAACTCATCGATATTAGATCACATCTCATTAGACTAATATCTCCTGATTGTTATTTTTTTATGAACCTTCAATAAAGCATGGGGCATGTTAACACTAACACTGTGTTGACAATCCCTAAGTATTTTCCCAGCACAGTAGTACCTACTTCCATTACAATATTATCGATATGCATACTCGCAACAGGATAATTTAATAAATGCCGAAAATTCCTTCGAGCGATAGCGCACTACATCCAATCCGAATTCAAATTCAAGATCAGAGTTCGATTCGAATCGGAAATATTCAAAATTCGTCCGGACAAAATATCGGATCTAGTGCTATCCCCTTTATACAAATAACACTACGGTTATTTTGAACTCGGGTCGGATGCAGTACAAACGCTTCTTAGTAATTAATTTTACAAGTTAATAAGCAGCTGTTCAAATCATGAACACGTTATAGTAATTATTATAATTTTTCAGTAAAAATTTATCCATGATATTAAAATAAATAAGAATACCTACCTAATTTGTTTTTTTTTTATTCCATGAAGTCTGTTTAGATTTAGGCAACCCTTTCCCTGTCTCAAGAATAACTGTAAAGTAATTAGGTACACCCCAATTGGGCAACACACTTTTCTATCATAAAATCATCCATTGCTTGATACGTTTGAAAAATTCCTATGCTCGCCAACGTAAATAATGCAATGAATATGATTGAATTATCAAAATAGCATTGAATTAAATTAAATTTATTGGTGAATAATTGAATTTATTATGAGTATCATTATGTTACGCAATTACCCTGCTGGTTCAGTCGGTGAGACTGTCGTTGCAATCGACGCCGATCACGCTCGCGTGGTACTCAACTCACCCCTGGCGTGATCATAAATCAGTCGGTATGACTCATTTGGGCTGATTCTAATCACTCATTATGCCATTAGTTAACAATTCACCAATTCTAAGTGAGCTGAATGACATAGGTAACGTAACATAACGGTTTCTTTTATTAAAAGGACTGATATTCTTGATGGCTTACCGGGAAACCCGGCTTTTCCGAAACTGCTATGTGGCATATTAAGTTATATATATTATTTTAGATCCTTGGTATCCTACGATTTTCTATTTCCCGTGATTGCCTTACTTTATTTAACATCACTAAAAATAAAATGCAACACAATAAGTAGCAAAGTACGTATAAGATTTAGAAAGGGCTTAGAAAATTTTTGTATGAAGCCTGGCCGTCCTAACTTCCGCCATGTTTTATTTCAAAGTTGCGGCCACGCATATCACCTATAATCACCTATAGTTGGTATTCAGCATAACTTTGATAGCTTATACCTGTGAAACGAAATCATCATCATATCTATGAGCCAAAATTTTGTCTCATATAAAACTGGTTTATATTGATACTAGCTATCGATTAATATAGGGTATAAAAAACTTTGGCGGATGTTAGGCCGCCCATTAAAAACCCCTTTATTTTCATACCTACCATGGAACAGGAAGGCGTACAAACTACAAAACTAACTAAAACACTCAAATTATAATTGATTATCACTTCGGTAGGTAACCTAAAACTAGCACTACTCATAAAAATAATTACGATAGACCAACCCACCCAAATAAAAGCACCATAACTCGTTAACTACCTTGTTTGTAGCATAAAAAATATTTAATACAAACAATTAGTATTGTGAATACAAAAGTAACCACAGAGTATTTTAAAGTAATTTAACCTCTCTGCCAGCTTTTGTTTTCACGGCTGAACTGATTTGGAAGAAATTCGCATATGGATGGGCCATGACCTGGCTTAGGGCATAGGATACTTTTTATCCCGGTAGTACATTCTTGTGGAATTATTTCCGATAAACACGCGGGTAATCGCTAGTGCTGCGATAAAATTACATTCTGTTGGTCACCGGATTTGACCTTCAGCCTGATAAACTTGCTAGAGCAGCTAAAATCTAAATTTATTTGAATATTTTAAACTAGTATGTAGATGTTCTAAAAGTCGAATAATAAAGTAGTGTATAATAGCTACCCGAGACAAAAGTAAAAATGCCTGTCTTGAACATTTCGAGATAAAGGTTCGATGCTTGGACACTTAATTTAAGTAGCTAGCTACTTACATCTACCACTACAGGATAACCCAATGCGATAAATGCGCCTTAAGCAATCCTAACTTATCTAAATCTATGTAACTTATTAACAAACAAAGCATTCCTCGTTAATAATTTTTTCGGAGATAGTGTGAAAATATTTCTCAAGCTCTTAGTTACAAAACCGCTCAGTTCAACTAGATACAATTTCAATCTGATGCCTACTAAAATCAATCTCACAAAAAAAGTAACAAGTAAGTCCTACTCAAGGTTGTTTTTCAATGCTAGGTAGCACCACAATATTTTCTGACACAGACCCATGAGGTCTATGCTCAATATCTTCTTTATAGTAGGCCAGAAGGTGAATAAAAAAACCTATAATGAAGGAAACTAGGCATAACATGTTGACAATGTGACATAATAAATAGTTATTCTACCGGATGAAGATGCGGTGTCGTAACTCTCGCTCTTTTACCCAATAGAACAAACAGCGCTAGCCGTCTCAAACTTCGATTCTGTTGTAGGCGAAGTGAAACAAAGCAACGATATTCGCACGGCACGATTTCTCAGAAGCGCTCAATAGACCTTTCAACTTTTATTACACCTTGTTATACATTTTAATTTGTTCAAACTTCGATCAAAGACGGTAGGTACTTGTATTATCGATCGAAGGTTGCAATAGGTAACTACCTAATTAGAGTAACTACCCATAATAAATTAGGTCCCACTGTGATTTCATGGAGCCCTTGAAATCTCCTAAACTGTTGCATCTAATTTGATTTTGGCGGATAGTTTTGCCTCACAACGAGGAAATAATAGATATAAATTGTATAGTATTCTTTGAAAAGCCACAGCTAGGACTTGCAGAGGGCAGCTCTGTATTAACAGGCAATAACACCCATAACTAGTATTATCTACTGCATGATAAAGATATGGTTTTTGTTAATGTTCAGGTTCTAATTTGTCTTCTCTTCTAATTTTTACGAGTATCTTATCATGAAGAATTGAAGGGTGATGACTTGAATTCCGCCGACCGCTACAGCATGCAAGGGCGTCGCCAGCTTTTGAGTCAGGGGTAGGCAGAAAGGTGCGAGTAAAAACGAAATTGAATGGGTTAAGTTTACTATTTTCGGATGCAGCTGAAGTTCTTCTAAGAATCTAAAATGCGTAGCCACTTCAAAAATGTTAGCACCTCGGATTGGTTAGATTTTCTAGTCTGAAGAGCGAGCGAAGTGAGCTCGAAAATTGTAACACCCAATCTACCTTGGACAGATAGAATTGTTTCGACCTACCGGATGTACTTGGGCGACTTATAGACAAAGATAATATTCAAGAGGAAGTAGGCTGCAAGAGCGAGCTCGAAAAAATTTATAGCTTTCCTCTTATAAATTCAGATATGTAATTTGAGATCAAAATGTCCACATGCTCCATGTTTTGCAACCTTGTGTGTGTAAGCCATAATTGCTTACTAAAACATCGGAGCAAGCAGTTCCTAATTTATTTCAGCCTCTGTCTATATCGGTTGGTCATGCGAAAAGTCATAACTTTTAAAAATTCTGAGCCTCGAGGGGGGCAACTGCAACTACTCACATGAATTATCGCCTTTTCTAAGGGGGTAGACAGAGAGAGATCAGGATCACAGAGACAGCCCAGTTAAACCAGGTACTCTCTTGCAAAAACTCAATTGCTCCAACACCCCGGCCAAAGGTAATCGAAGAAGATGAACACTGTGTGGTTTTTGAGCCAGAAAGAGAATTTGGAGGATTTCCAAACGCAAAAAAAACATAGGCAAGGGTACTCATTCTTTTTGTTCGGTTTTGTAAAGCAGTCTATAGAAAAAAAAATAGCTAATAGGCGTTTTGTTACAAATTTATCAGTTAATTAGACATTTACGGCTTATCGTAGCATTCTTAATAGCGTGCAATTCGTTATTTATGTTAGGTATATACCTAAGTAAAGGCACATAATATTTATCCAGCTGTAGGTAGAGGTGCATACGTCTGTTATTTGTTTCGAATGAAAAGTAAAGTGTGTTTCAGCATGCTTGCTGTACTTCATGATGCTATTAATTGATCATTTGTAACTTACTGCTCAAGGTTACTCGCGTTTTCATCAGCTGCGTCTATAGTTTCGTCTGCCCGATTCCGACATACCTACGTACCTATCTATGAAGTTTTCTAACGAAGATGCACTTTTATATATTTTTATTAACAAGTTGCCACCCTGTAAAATTAACCAAATTACACGTAATGCGTTGGATGATATGTCGGGTTTGTTAAGGCGGTTGATGTGCAGGAACTCTCTTTAGATCTCCTTAAGTAGTTACCTATATTAAAACTTCTCTGAACATACCTAACATGGGGCCTTTATTCACCTTGATGGTAAGCAGAGCAAACAACCAAACATTTTGAACCCACATTTTGCTAGTAATGTTTAGCCCACTTGGAATGACCTATTGCCACCATTCGGGTTACGAATCGAAGCAGTAATTCTCATTGCAATAAGATTTGGTAAGACTTTAGTTCATCAAGAGCCACTCCACAAGTATGACTCGGCGTACTTCTGTAAATCCCCAGTGTTCACTTAAAATCCTCGTTATATAAATCAAGATTATATCCCACTTATCGAACACCTTTATCGCTTCGATAATGTTTGAAGATCAAAGCTGTACTAGCGCCAATCTGGACGTCATGTTATGATGCTTACCATTTATATTTATTTGATAAGATACTATTATTATATTTAAACCTAACAGGAAAGTAATCGGATTATCTCCGGAAGTTTACATATCTAGAGTGAGACAGAATTACTGAAATCTCCAATAGGAAATGTTATGTTACGTAGATGATGATTACACGTAAGTACATATCTACCTATTTATAATTATTTCGTAATTAGATAAACATATCGAGTGATGAATACTATAAAAAGACGACTAATAAAAAAATATGCAACATTATCTAAGGTCCGGTCTCAATATTTAGCTACAAACTCAATTAATTTCAATTAGTTGCGTTGAGTTTGCGTGTGTGAGAGAAAAGCGCGGGCGGCGAGCGTGAGACGGGGCGCGCGCCGCTGCAGCTGTTGCGCAGACGTCGTCAACCACCTCTCTCTGTTTCACAACACGACCCACTTGTCAGCCAGGCCGCCACACATAGCTGCACCCCCGCCACCGACACCTAACACACGCCAGACAAGCGCATACTAGTTGAACACATTGAAAATTTGGCATTAAGCAACGCTTACAACAATCCTTCAATATGATAGACGCCGGCTCCTTGCGACATAATGACTTTCAAAATTAATACCAACTTCGTATTACAAAACAATATCATTGAATATTTAGGACTGTCATAGCACGTGCACTGTTCCACTACAGTTTCTCGTTCGACGACCGGTGGTGTTATGGTGCAGATCATACGAATGTGAAGGTGGTCGAGTTCTTGGCCTTCAGTCAAGTCAACGAGCATTAAATTGGTCGTAGTTTCAAAGTGGGTAGGAATCCACCGTTTCGTTTCGTTTTCGAAACTCATTTATATTCTATGGGTAAAGGCTTACAAAGCGATGATCTTCCTAACCCTATCGATAGTTCCAGAAACTGCAGAGGTATATCGGTAGATAGACTGGTAGTCACAAGATGTGGAGTGCTTGTGGCCCACAACCCCATTCTGAGTGCATATCTCCAGGCAGGATCAAAGTAAAGAAAGCCTCTATATCCCGTTGGTTGGTATATAAGTTTACAGAAAAATGGAAACGAAAATAATGTATCACCCAAGTGTACATATTATGTATTCTTCAACCATAACAATAATTAGAGGGTAGTTAGACCTGGCTACATAATTGCTCCCCGGCCCTCAACTAAATTTATTATTGGTAAGAGGCACAAAGACTGCAAGTAGACAGAACTTCATAACAAGGATAATTATTGAAATAAGATAAAGATTAATTACAAGTTAGAGTTTTTAATAAGAGATTTCCTTAAATGATACGAAAAAGTTCTCAGAAAAAGGAGTAAGAAAATGATACCATTTCAGAAACAAGTAAGTAGCAATATCGCAGAAAATAATCTTACGATAAATTGTGTAGTATATTCCTTTTGAAACGGATATTGTTTGGCATTATCCGCAGCATAGATAAGAATAACAACTTCTTACGGCGAAAACTGGAGGATAACGAGAAGTGGAATAAAACGGAGCCAACAGCTCACTATAACATTTAACATAATATGGTTTCGTGGTAATGATGTAATTTGATAAACATTGGGTCAAGCGCACGTCGCCGGAGGCGCGGGCGGCGCTTGCTGGCTGCTGGAAGGCCAGGAGTGCGCGGGCGCTGCTCCGGTCACCCGCGGTCACTGGCCCACACATTCGTACATTTGCACCACACTACTTTTTGGGTTTTGTCCTCCTGTCTTTGTTGGGCTTTTTCCTGTTACTTTTCTTGTTGATTTTCTGGTTTGCATTCTGCATTGACAAAACACTATCAATTTCTGCATCTATTGAGATAAATCTACTTACATGTCGGTTTATTTTATTGATAGCAATCCAATATCGCATCAAAACTGTTTATTGTAAAAGATCCTTGATTAGATTAAGATCCAATTTTTGATTGCGTTCTAAGAATACCTTTCCACTTATGTACTGCGTATTGTTTTATATACCTAGTAAACATCAGTAGAATGCTTTTAAAACCGATTAAACGAACATACATAGCAGCCAGCACCTAATTGGAAAATAAGTGAAAGTTTATGTATAATTAAAAATGTACCTAATTATCCAAAACCTTACAAAACAGCCGCATTCCAGACGAGCGCTTCTTGATTTACACACCCGATGTTACGAAACTTTGTGCACTAAAGTGTACTATAATGACAAATTAAAGACCTAACCTGACCGCTGAATCTCATTTGCGCGCACCCTGTGCAAGCTGGGATTGCAACACCCACTCAAATGTTAAATTGCGCATTCCTTGCGTCAGAGCTATAGGTTCGACTCGTTTGACTCGCCTGAAGGTGTTTTGTTTTCATTCTCCATTCGTTTACATAGTTCGTTTGTTGTTGCTGCATTCACTGAGCCAGCCTACAATAATACATTCAATTTTCTATGGTCTGCTGAATTGTTTTATCACATGAGTACTACACATGTTTTACGTATGCACCTCTAATCTATAAAGGGTTCTTATGTGTACAATCATATGCAGTAAATACCGACCACATTTCCACTACACTTTTCTAATACTTACATACTTAGTGGTGTTTAGCGGCGCTTTGCAATGCAAATTTAACCATAAAAATTGAACCCGTAGGTAATCCTCCTTCTAAGTAATACAGGGTGACTGTCTGAGATATTTGACGGGCTAGATGGAGTGCTAAGGAGATGTCCAAAATAGTGATCAGTGACATTCAAGGCCTCATCGTCTTCAAAAGTAGGTACCTGACACAGAATAGTAGTGGCGGTATTTTCATACAAGCCTAAAGGCTTTTTCCATGTTCCTTCTTTGCCCTTTGTGTTTCAGGGCCGCGGTATCTAAGCCTAAAGGCTTGGCTTGCCCTTATAACTCTTCATGATGTGAGGGTTTCTCAATAGTCGGCTTACCTTATGGGCTTGGCGTATTGTTGGACCCTATAGGCACGCCACTGCAGAATAGTTCAGAATAGCTTGACATGGAGTTGGAATTCGAACAACTTGTATAAATGGTATTATTTAACTTGTATTTCGGAAATAATGAACTAAGTACAAAATAAACTCGCAAAAAAATTACTCACGCAGCAGGAACCGTATAATTTACAATGTTCACGAGTGCGCCTGCACATCGATCAATGAATCTGTGTCTAATTGATAAACAAGTGAGCAGCTGTGTTGAAAGCTATAAAACGGAAAATATAGAAAACCATACCACGTAGAGCTTGAGTTTACACTCTAATCTAATTTATTTTCCGTGATGTGTCTGCCTGTGATAACTTTTTATCTGCAAAAACATCGTTGCCAATAACAAGATAAGAAACTAAAATCTGACCCGTGTCTGTAATTTTCAAATCAGGTTTTGATTTATTCTTGGTTTAGCCTTTAGAACTTGTCACCTTAACAGCATCCACTTATATCGTGATTCGTGAAGGCAAGGCTAACCAGACACATTAGGACTCGAACTAGGAAATAAAAGTCATCACTAATAATAAATATATAGCCAGCTCTAGTTGCTCTGCTGAATAGGTACTTTTAGAAAGCATTAATTAATTAAACTGACGGTAAGTTAACTTATCATGCGCCAGATTGAATAAATCACCTGGATTTTCCAGCATTAATTATTATCTCATTTAATAAACCTGCTTATCTAATAAGTAACAAATAAGAATACGACGATTTGATTACAATATCCTCTTTCGCTTCCTGTATGAATAATTTTAGAACAATTCGCCATAATGACTCTCATTTTGAAGCGGTTCAAAAATCTCTAAGTACGGGTGTTTCGTGAAAAAAAAGCAATGCAGCGGTGGTGTCAGTGGCCCCAAGCCGACCGCAGTAGCGGCGAAATTCCACGGTCCATCTGACGCACACCGCATAGTAAGCAGTTGGATGTGACCTCGAAAAAGGATTCTATCGTCCAGTTCCGATAACATCTACTTAGGTACTTATTACCATTTCACAATTGTTGTGAAAACTGGCTTTTGAACTTGAAGTGGCCTAAAGGGGGTGGGATGAGGAGCTCTCAACTACTCTCAAGATAGAACGGTGTCACGTGTGTGTGTGACTAGCTAATTCAAAAATTCAAAAATGATTATTTTATATCATAGAACATGATTATGATTTAACTCAGCAACACTCTTCTTCTTGCCCTATCATCTGTGCACTGGATGACCTCATGCCTGCATCAGTGAGCGGGGTGTTCCGTAGCTGTGTTTTGCCAGACATATTTGAGCTTTTTGCCATGGATACGAAGACTTAGGTACTACCTATATTTCAAAGATCTAATTTTAAATAGGTACTCTAACGTCCAAATAAACGTGATAAGCAAGTCATACTTTTAACAAAATCCTTCTAAGAGAAATTATCGTTAAAACCGATCATATTTCATAAAGCACGCAATTTTCTGACATAAATAAGTACCTATGTGTTTTGTAGACTAAAACCGGACTGTTGTAGAGAAGGCAGCTCAAGACCAATTTAAGATTTTTCAAGACCATTTTATTCCTGTCTGAGTACCTACCTTACATACACACGGAAGCTTTTAAAGTGGATACGACAGCTTTTCAGATAATAACAAGCTAAATCAACATCAATCGCTAGCTAATCAACACCAAAAGCAAGAAAAACTAAAGAAAGGCCCTGATCGGGCTACCAAAGAGATTAATTCGGAAGTCCTTAGTAAGTTAATGTAATTTGAATTCTCAAATTAAATAGCTACCTACATAAAATGTATGGTAAGGTATTGATTATTTATGTATTATGAATAAGGGAATGCTGTTCGAGCGTTCGCCTTGGACAGGCTTCCTGCAGATCGGTGCGCCTGCCACACCCGCAGTGAAGGGGCTTGCAACTCTTTGTTCCTAACTTACAGAGAAATGTTGCGAAACTGGTCTTTAACCTTTAATTTATTATGACACGTATATTTTTAGAGTAAGTAAAGGGTTGTGGAACACTGTTTCGTAATTGTCTTTTGTTCTGTCTAGTTGGCCTAGAATAATTAGGTACAACGTGTATTAGGTAGGCAGGCACAATAAAACGAAGAAGGAAGGGTGGGTAATATAATAGAGCTCCTACGCAGATTAGTATTTATCGGACTCGGGACGTTTCACACATTTTGTAGTGCATCTACGTGTTACAAAAAAGCAGCCTAAGATTAACTACTAACCTAATCAATAATTATTACGTAAAATTAAGTAAGTAGGTAATATCTACTAAGTGTGGTAAATTTTAAGTTGTTTGATGATCCAAACCAACCGGTTTTTGTGTTGTCGACGAGATTGAAAGTTTATTCCGTGACATTTTGGAATCAAGCTGTTTTGGTCTTTACGGAAATTATAAAATGGCAATGATAATTTCTGTGAATCCTTTGCAATTTATTCAATTATTCCTAATCAATGTCAGATACTTTTTTGAGTGCTCGTTGTAAATTATTTAGTGAAGATGTTTTCACCGATAGGAATCAATTTAGATAAAACTGTTAAACAACAGTGCTAAAAGTCAGGTACCTACTCTTACGTATAATTTTCCCTATAACTACTCACGCGGCGGACGCTTAAAAATATTGTTTCCTTACCTGGGAAGTCTTACCAGAGTCAAGGTCAGGTTGGTTGGACAGTCTTCCTTATCTAGTTCGGACTGACTTCACGACGAAGTAAATATTCCCACCTCATAGGCTTATTTTATTAGGGGCGAAGAATAGGGTAGGTTAAGTAGATCGTTCTCATTTTAAGTTTCGCGCCTCTGCCCTTATAACGTACCTATGAACCTATACGTCATCCATGCTTATTTATTAATAACGTACGTACCACCTAACAAAGAAAATATTCACTTGTATTCTTCGACGATTCACGTCAAGGAATGTGATAACGTCGGGTCCTATACCTACCCTATCTACGTTTACCTGTTTAATTTAATCGCAATGTAGTAGCATTAAAAAACGATCCAATTTCTGCTTATATTTGTGTGTGGGGTGTCTATCGACAACTCTTAAAAAAATCATATCGAGATTCTCCAATTAATACTTTTTTGTTGATGAGATATTCGTCTCAAATAAAGAACCTACCTACCTAAATAACTTTTGAAAGACCTGGTGCAAAACGACGAATGCTATCACTAAATTAAACATATCTCAGTTAAAATTTTTGCCGTAACGATTAACCACATCCTAGCCAACTAAGGTCCACTAAATTACAGTCAACCGAATGCCTCCACCACGCCCTCAATCCTATTTTGAATTTAGGTAGGTATATACAATGAGTCTGTAAATCCAACTGCTATCACTATAGGTGGTTCGTATCGCGATATTTTTTCATTTCTTTTGTTTTTCCGGGAAAAATCTTAATTTCAAACAATCGTCCGGGGTTAGGAAGTTTTTGTCTGGTAGGTATGCTATCCTAATCCCAAGTATCCTAATCCTAAGTTCCTAACTAATATTATAAATGCGAAAGTAAGTTTGTTTGTTACCTTTTCAAGCATTGCATATACGTTTTCAGGTGTATAGAAACGGTCAGGGTAACTTTCTTCCCGAAAAAAAAGTACTATTCCACAGTGGCTCGGGTTTTTCCGCGCGGGGCCGACTGTAATTTTAGCCCTCTATTTTCATATTTAGTCAAGAAACGTAGGAAAGAGTCAAAATACAACGCATTTTTTAAAAATATTTAAAAATGTAATTCTTTATGTTTATTTTTCAAAGTAAAATCTTTTTTATATACAATTTCATTCAAGAAAGGAGGTGTCTGTGTCTGATGAGATGACGAGTAATAAGCAAGAGAATGATGATGATGATCATTTGTTCGTATGTATGTAGGTTTGTCATGCTCAATTGCTAATATATCTAATACTTAGTTTATAAGATTTGGCGTCCCGGAAATTAACAAAAACAGCGAGCTCTAAAATGTTTAGCACATCGGATAAATTACATTTTAATTTAACAATTCATTAGATTTTTTTTTATCGTCTTTTGCATAAAGGCTATAGACTTGAGAGCAAGTAGGATGCAAGAGCAAGCGAAGCGAGCTCGAAAATTTTAGCACCCCGCCTCGGATAGGTAACAGATTTTCTTTTCTCGATTCAAACAAATGGAATTTAACATACTTTTTCAACGATGCATTAAAGATTTGGAACGCATTAAATGAGCGAAGTGAGCTAGAAAATGTTAGCCCAGATAGGTTCGATTTTCTTTTTACTATAAATACAGATATAAAGAGGGTGGGCGGCAGGCTAGAACAATATAGGTAGTGCTTGTATCTAGAAAACACGGGGCGGCAGACCGGAATATACCTACGTGAGGCTTGTATGAAAAGCCGCCCCGGGCCAGCGGCGTATATTAAGGAAAATCGACTTATTGGTTTTCCTTGTTTTTGCAACTGGAGTAAAATCTCGTGTCACGGTGTTTGTGGTCGCACTCCTCCGAAACGGCTCGACCGATTTTTGTGTATTTGATAGGTATGAGAATAGGTCGTAAATCATATTTCACACCGCTAATTTCATGCGGACGAGAGTCGCGGGCAACAGCTAGTATTATTATTATTTTGTAGTGTGTTAAGAGTTTTATTGTCAAATTCTAAATTAACGCGAGCGAAGCCGCGGGCAAAAGCTAGTTGTAAATAAAGGTGATGGGAACTCTAGGTTCTATCCATGATCATTTTCGCTAAATACGAGTATAGTCTAGCCAAGATGAACGAACATATTTTGTATAGAGCTCATAATTAATTCCGCCATCCAGCCTTCCAGTCAGGACCAAGTGCTATCATCTTTAAGTAGGTACTATTAGGTACCTAAACTGAATCCTAGATCCATCCTTTCTAATGTTGCCAATGGGGACTGAGTATTATATTGTGTTATGCCATAGGACTTCATAGGAGTGCACCATATGCACCATAATAAAGTCAAACTATTCGTTGTTGTTGTTTATAATAATTATAATGGGGTGTTTATTTTAGGTCTGTATGCCCTACGATTTTTCCTAAGCAGGTATTGAACACGGATATAGGTAATGTACCAAAACAAATAATATAGGAATTTAACATTTAAATTTAGCAAATGTAAAAGTCAAGATTCAAGGTGAACAGGTAGTGACGGGACCAATTCCAGTTGACTCTACGGCTTTATCGCCATTTTATGTATATTTAGATTGGACAGTGGACATTATCTGCTGTGTGATTATGTAAAATTTGACATATCAATAACAAGTCTTAGAAAAAAGTCATAGTTCATGAACAAAAAGCTATAAACTTGGATTATTTTCGTCTCTTTATAATAATTTAATATGAAATAAGTAAATATAAATCTATTCGAAACGAGACGACAGCATGTGTTGAGAAACTTTTTTTTTTCTTTAAACTTCATGTAGGTACAGTAGTGGTTCAGTGGACTTAATACTACAAGGCATTCTGTATCAGTCAATCTGTAATTTACTGTATTTACCTACTTCAAAACTTTTTTAGGTATTTCTACCCCTCTAATCTGATGGAAAAGAGGTTCTAAGGTCGTTTTTTTTCACATCTGAAACTATCGTCCAGTTTCTGTAACGAAAATAAACACAAAAATATATAAAACTGGTTGAATTTATTATGTACTATAATTACCGGTCGCATTACTCTTTATTTTACATGCGTTTTCTTTTATATTTTCGTTTTAAAAGCCAGATTTTAGTCCAGCTAAACCGTATCAAAATTATTTCGTTTTCAACACAGTTCTTCCAGTTTGTAATGGTTCATAACTACCGCCATTTGAATTCGTCATCGGCCAAGTGGCCGTATCCACGTCAGCTGTGTTTGCTGTGTTATTATTTCGTCAGCGACATCTTTAATTGAAACCCGAATACTACACCACGACTTTTATTTTTATAATAAAAATTATATAATTCTCAGGCTACTGAGGCCCATAGGTAAAATACTCAAAATAATCTTAAACAGTATAAACTAATAATAAAATTAAAAACCTTATTAAAAGTATAACTACACACGTAACGTTGTCGGCGTCGTGTTTCGCTGTGTGGTGTTTTATTTCTGCTAAAAAGACAAATATTCAAATCAGCATAAAAATCACGCACAAAACCATGGAACTATTAAGTACGAACACGAAACAAAACAGACGCGTTGTTTTTTTTTTCTCTCGACTCTCAAGTCTCACTCTACCATTGTCTTTGCTGTTTGCAATTTTCCGTCGTCGATAGAAATATTTTATTGAGTATTGTGAAATAATTCTTGAAGTCTTAAACCACCATGTGTTCCAAGGGTGGTAATTATAATGGAGAATTATTCGAATATATAAAAGTAAGTGAAGATGAAGATGACTCGAATGCGGTAGAGATACCGTGTGAAGTAGATGGTACGCTGTTGTTGTCAACCCTCGTGGCCCAATTTCCCGGAGCTTGTGGACTGAAATACCGGCACCCGGACAGCAAGTCAATCCGAGGTATTCGCCTGAGCGATGGCAAATTGCATCCACCAAGTGAAGTGGGATGGGGTAAACACCTGTATATTTGTGTGTTTCCAAAAGAGAACAAACGTAAGATGGAAGATGTTTCTCCTGAAAATTCGGCCGCTAAAACTAAACGCTTAGAGAAGAAACTGACATGCTCGGATTTAATTTGTCTTGGGTTGCCCTGGAAGTCTACCGAAGAGTCCATTAAGCAGTACTTTGAGCAATTTGGCGAAGTTGTAATGGTACAGTTAAAGAGAGATAAGAATGGATCTTTCAAAGGTTTTGGTTTCATTCGTTTTGCTACTTATGCATCGCAAATGAGAGCTTTGGCTCAAAGACACAACATTGATGGGCGCTGGGTAGATGTCCGTATTCCTAATTCAAAGGAAGGTGTAGTTCCTCAGATGCCCTGCAAAGTATTTGTTGGAAGGTGCACTGAAGATATGACTGCTGATGATCTTCGCGAATATTTCTCTAAATTTGGAGAAGTAACTGATGTTTTTGTTCCTCGTCCATTCAGGGCATTTGGATTTGTTACTTTCTTGGATCCAGAAGTGGCACAAAGTCTTTGTGGAGAAGATCATGTCATCAAAGGGGCGTCTGTGTCAGTATCAAGTGCTGCACCAAAAATCAAAACCAAGTCTCAAAACTGGAAAGATGATTCTTATGGCCCAAATAATTGGGAGGGCAGCCGCTCTGGAGGGCCGTCTGGAGGGTCAAGCAGCAATGGAGGAAATAGCAACATAGATTCCCTCAATATGCAAAATTTGGGAATCAATCCCAATGGAGGACCACCTGCTAACTTTAACTTGCCTATAAGTCTAGTGGCAGCTGCTCTCAATCAAGCTGGTTGGGGAGGATTTTTAGGAGGGGGGCCTGGGAACTCTGGCCCAAATAATTGGCAGGGTGGCCCACCACAGGGGGGTAACTCTAAAAATTGGAATGGCAACCAAAACTGGGGTCAAAATGGCCCACCACAATCATGGAACCAAGGCGGTGGCAATCAAGGATGGAGTGGTGGTGGCAAAGGCGGCAATGGCAATGGTAACTGGAATCAAGGAAGTTGGCCAAATGGCCAGGGCAACTGGAACGGTAATAGCAGTGGGGGAGGAGGTTCCAGTTCCGGTTCTGGTTCGGGTGGGTGGAACAACAACAAGCCCCAGACATGAGGTGAGCACTACGGCAAAAGCTTGTATCAGAGATGTCTGTATGGTAAATTTAGTTTAAATTCTAGTCTCTAAGTAAATTTTTATTTCTATGTAAAGATGTGTAACTGAAGTAAAACTTTGATGTGATAGGACTATCACAGGATGCTTATATGGATGCATAAAGATCCAGATGATGATGTATTAGATGTAAGGTGACATAATGTGTGTATTAATGTGATGTGTGAGATGAGGACTTTTGTTCAATAAAGGTGTATGTCATTCTGAGATGGATGTTTAATTTCGATAAGTCTAGGTGTGTACTTTGTCATAAAGCCGAGATATTATTTTGTTCAATAAATAAAATGGCTGAAAGCAACTTTACAAAAAAACTGTTTTGGGTGTGAGTGAACATCTGACTGTGTGGGTCATAATAAATACTAAGGTAGCACTGTTTAGGATGCCTAGTTGTTATTAGGTGAGCACAACTGTGTGTGTATCTTGCGAGATGTGTCTGCTGCTTTCAATCGCCTTGGAATGAAGTGAACTGGTTCTACGTCCTGTGGAGCTGCGGTAAGTGGTGGGTGTGCAATCAATGGTATGGTCTGATGTTCAATTATGTATGACATATGTATTTGTTCTTTCTGTGCAGTAGCTATGGATGGCTTATCAAGAGTGCTAATTACCAGTGTGAGTTTGACTGATAAGTCTGTGGTAACTATTATTTTTATTTTTTAATGAAAAGGTGCATTTGTGAAATAATTTGTTTGTACTAATCTTTTAGTGAATGTGAAAAAGTAATTATGTTTTGATTATTACAGGTGTCAAAAAACGTCAATTGTAGGTGTTTTGAAGACACCTGGCTAAGAAACTTTCTTGTGTTGGCAACATAATACTTAATGAACTTCTAAGTTTGTTCTTTTGTAATGAGGAGGTATGTATAAACAATCATGTACAGACACCAGCACATCAAGCTACCCAAAACTGACAAATTTTCCCAATCAACCTTGAATCTAATGCTTTAACAAAAATAAAAAATCTAAATATATTTTGACAGATTGTAGCTTGATAAGCTGGCATCTGTACAATTCTAGCTGACAGAAGTACCTACTATGAAACATAAAGTACTCTAAGAAATCTCTCAAATTCTGTGCATAAACCAAAATTTCCCCAATGATAGTTTTTGTTTAAGGTATGGGAAATTTTGTGGTAATAACTTCAGAAATATGCATTGTTTTTCATTACAACTGATGAAAGTCAATATTGTTTACAATGCGGTTCAAATAAGAAAAGGAACGTCAATGATCTCGATCTGTCAACTGTCACTTGAAAAGTAAGCCTTGCAAAGAAATAATAAGGTACACATTTTTTAAAATAATATTTATTGTCGTTTTTTGAAGAGAATGGAAGTGTTGAATCAAGCGACATCTACGAAACGCCTGGTTAATTCACCAATTTGTATTATGTTTATGCCACCGGATATATCTGAAATCAAAATAAAACATTTTTTTTGAATTTTTTGCCAATCAAAAATAGCTGTTTTGCTGCCCCTTCCTAACTTGTTCGATTTGACAGATATGACGTCATAATATGGCGCCAGGTCAGTCCTATTCTCATTTCAAACGCATTGTAAGCGTAAATATTATAAATATTCATCTCGACTACGGAACTCTTTAACTGTGCATGTGCACGTGACCCAAAACCTTGGCAGGTTTTTAAATGTTTGGTTTCCAACAGGTATTCTCTACGAGTTAATGAAATCGATGAAGAAACAAACAGATGTTCTGATGAACGACGACAAATATTGCCGAGCACGCAGAAGAATGATGCACCAGATCACCAACAGTCATCCAACAATACATAATATAATATCAGCACCCAGTAATAGTACTTTGAGTTAAACCTTATAGAAATGCACAGCGTGTTCGTATCATATAATTTAGTCGCTATTTTATCACTATTGCTGTCATTGAAGTATCATTGAAAAATATCTTAATATCGATTTACTTTTAGTACCCTACATATAAATTCAAGAAAAGCACTGCAAGATAACGAAAACTTCCTCATGATCACGACTTCACTTACTGGTACATGCTTAAAAACAAACCCTTGCCGTTATCTCGGCACCCATATAGTATAGGGCTGCCATACATGCTGAAACGCCAACCGTGGCGTTTGTATTAGAAGTTGGATAAACCAAGGATGATGATGATGTGATGTGAGCAAGATACATTTTTCAAGGGATTCTGGGTTTATGAAGAGATAATTTCGTAGAGCTCATGTTTTGAGAAGAGATTCCTAAGAGTCAGTTTTTTTGGAGCAAAAACAAGTCAGTTTTATTATCTTAGCAGGGCGTAGCCAGGACTTTTATTTGGAGGACGGGCAGATGAACAGTGCCAGCCTGGAACTAGTTAGAGTAGTTAGGTACAAGAACAGACACGTTTTCAATTGCAGTAAAAGTGGTTAAGACATTTCTCGAGACACTTAAAGAAGTGGCGTCTGTAACACTAACACTACCACGAGCGGAGCGAGATCGAAATTTCACGATTCTGTCATGATAGGCTAACCAGAACCGGGACGTATGGCAGCCCTAATCCTAGTAACTATGTAGTTTTAAGAGGGTAAATGAGTTGGAAAATGACAACATCACGCCTGTTTTCCCCAATGGGATAGGCAGAGGTCTGTGTACTTGAAGTTTACTCACATTTCGTCAGTTATGGTAAGGCAAATAAATTTATTTTTGAACGAATCGTTTTTTTATTAAGTACATAACATATCATTACCACCCCTGCTTAGTATGTAGAGTTTAAAGGACACATAAAAATGTATAAGGGACGCCACGCAAACTATAGTGAGAATTTAAATTAAGTACTATTTAGACCTGGCGATGCGCGTTTTCAACTCTAACTACGTTGCCTTTCTGTTGGCCCTCAGAAGTTAAAATGAGAAAGAAAGAGGAGGAATATCAAGGAGAAACCGGGAAATGGGGCCGGTGTTTCGTTCCTGACTACTCTGAGAAGAAACAAACTCCGAGGTCTCTTTTAAAGTCCAGACATAATCATTGTCAACTCACATGAGGATCACTATGCAGATTAGTGTCCGAGATGGTCTTTTGAAGAAAGAATCACACCGATTTGAGTGGTTTTGTCCAGTCAGTGCAAGCATTTGTCAGTTATCGTGTAGCTCAACTTATAACTAAAGGAGCTCAACGACACGACGAAAAATACCAAAGAAAGGACATTTGGGTGGGTCGCTCATACTCAAACTGCCAGACAATCGATAAAAAACCAAAGGGAAAAACAAACAAAAAAAAATGGTCCTCACATTCACAATAATCAAATGAAATTAAACTTTGCCTAGGTAATCCAGTTTAAACAACAACAATACAACGAAATTGCGCAGACAACCTTCTGATGATTCATTTTGCATCGTCATTGCTGCCGCTTCGATAGCAGTCCCGCTCTTTCTCGCTCTAGCGAAAAAATTCTGGTTCTGAGCCAAGGAAAAGGATGCATGAGAAAATGCGATTCCGTGCTGCTAGATGAGGCGCAACCATTATAATAGTGGTGTGTACTTTGATCACGGACCCATATTTTTTTCTATGACATTCTTCGTGTTGCTGGCACGACAATTTTTATATTTTGTTAGCCTAGAACTTCGTAACTTCCACGTCATTTCGGCTGCATGGTTTTGGGCTAAGAGGTTATGACAGAAGGTGGAGCATAGTTTGCGACACAGCTCCACAACCACGCCCCGCTGCTGTTTTATTGAGGGTAGACACACTTAACGAGGTTGGAGTTACATCTTCCCACTTGAGTCCTGAGACCGTTCAAGGATTTCGCAAGTGGACCACTGAAGGCTAATAGACCCCCCTGCAGGAAGATGCTCATCTATAAAATTGAAATAGGTACATTTATTGAATTTTAATAATTAACAGCTATTTTTAAGTATCCAGAAAAAGGATTACCTACATCACGCCTGTAAGCTCGGAAGGATCAGAGAGAGATGTTCAATCCTGGTATTTGCGGGAAACCGCAGGGTGCTGCAAGACTTTGTAGATAAATTATAAATAGTAGGTACCATGAACGAAACTGATGAAACAAACATAACACAATATCATGCTTGTATTCCCCGAAGGGTTAGGCAGAGCTGTACTTAATATTAATAGTACAACCATATTTCGCCACTTTGTTTTTAAGTCCCGTGCAAATGGGGGACGAGCCTATTGCCATCAACCGGCACAAAAATCAGAACTACGTGGCTACTACTGGGAAATTCCTGATGGAAAATGTCAATTATTTTTCATTTTCAAATTCGTAACACCGAAATCAGTCGTCGGAGGCAGGGCGATACGCTCAAGTGGAGGCAGGACATAGACGCGGAGATAGCCAATGGAGTAAGGTTTTGACTGAATGGTGGCCAAGGTTGAGCCAAAGAAATTAGTGCCGTCCAACAGCGGGTTGGGTTGACGGTATTGTCAAAGCTGCGGGAAACACTTTTGCACTTAGATGAGCGACGCATAGAATAAAAAATAATATGTCAGAGGAAAAGGGAGGTCTATACCCAGCAATGGGTGATTCTGGTCTGAAATCACGATGATGATGATGATTTAAAGGAATTGAAAAATGTTCGTTCCTATTTCTTTGGGACTGAGATTTTGATCACACTACCTCACTCACTTATACTGCATATCACAATTCATATCACAACTATTGTTTCATGCGGAATGTGCGAACTCGCTTATCTCAATTTAAAAACTTTTTCGCGCGACCTAAGTACGGTGCCATTATACACATACGGTACATTTATTGTTTTAAGTCTATGCGAAAAAGTCAGTTTTAATAGTTTAATCAGCTGAATAGCTGCTGACTTTGCAAACTAGGTGGACAGCAGCGGAAAACGCTCTTTCTGCTTCCACAGAAGTAGGAAAAACCCCATTTTTCAAAAAAATCCTGATTCTAAAACAGGATCTCGTGCTCAGCAGTCGCATGGATAACGAGACGACCACTAGACCGGCAAATTATTTTGTTCATTATACTATTTTATTTCATGTGAGAGATCATAGATGGAGCTAATATTGTGCAATAGGTAAATAACACCAAGTTATAGAAATTGAATGAACCATAAATAAACATACTGGAAATATATTACGTTTTCACTAACACTAAGTGACACCCAGAAATAATGCCTAATTATTATTGCACGGCACACAGTTTGAATTTAAACTATTGGCGCTGAGCCGAATTTGAATCCAACAGTTTACTTATAAATTAAACTAGGTGTTAGTGAAGATAGGCATTAATGAGTACGTCGTTTTTATCAGTTCTCAGTAATTAAATTCGAGTAAACGCTGCCATCTAACCAATAGCATGTCGTAACAGACTCACTGTTACGAGTACGTGCTTTGGCATTTGGCAATAACTGGTCATGGCCAAAGGTATCATTGCCGTAAAAGTTAAGAAATTCCTCAAAATTCAGTTTATTTTGCAATATCAAATTATGAAGATTAACATACTCACCATGTAACATAAACATACATTTAATTTTCTGGCACAGTCAAACTAGTACTATGTATAATTTGATTACAGTATCAAAAGGTATGATTATTATTATAATATTGGTTATTTTACTCAATAAGGATTTCGTGAGAATTTTTTTTTTTCAGGTTTCATAAAAAACGGGACTATTATTATGTCCGCTAGTTAAATGCAAAGCGATCTTATAATAGAGATAGTGACGAACATAAAAATAAATCGACCATTTACTTTTCACAGTATATTTTTTGCAAAGTGTGGAAGCTTTCTATTACGATAATTGGATTCAAGAGCACCACATTATAAATACGTACACCTATACATTTTAAACTTAAAATTCTTACATCACAAGTTAATCACAAGTCATGAGATCCATGGAAAGTCGTTTACGAACGAACCATGAGGATTATATCAAATTTGACTCCTACGTATTGCTTCCGACGGACTGTAGTAGCTAGTAGAAGCTGCATCTACAAACTATGATCTTGATTTCTGTCGCTGTAACCGACTATCTGACTTTATGAAAGTTTTTAACAGTAATACCTATCGACATAAAAGTGGAAAAATCGTTTTCTATTATATCGATGCTGCACAATAAGGTACACTTTAGTATACAAAAGAATTTTATATTTATAGCGTATTTCTTACAAAAAATACATGTTTTACAGTTATTGAACAGAACAAAACACTTACAATGCGAGTTTGACTCGCACTCGACCCGTTTTATGGACCATTATTAGATTAAACAAAGTTTACAAAATGTTTTAACCTTCTAACAATAGTTTGCCAAGCGATAATGGATCTACTTGCTTTACAAATAGCCAAACAGCCGGTTGTCGACGAATAATCACATACTAATTACATACTATTTCGAATTTGAGAGCAAAGCTTAGATTAATACTTCAAAATTCAGAACATTTTGGGATCAAGTTAAAAGTATTGTGTAGGTGTTAGGGTACGTTCACAACACTTACGAATGCGCTCGTTTCATGAGTCCCGAGTTAAATGACGTTTCTTTACCAGGGATGAACTAGATGGTTTTGTATTACAAAGATGTCCCAGCTTATTAGTAAAGACACTATGTGAGAGCGCATTCGTATTGTGTTCACACTTGACATAAGTAGCGAGTAGATGCAAATCTACACGAACTACATACAAAATAAAATTAAATTGAGAAATGTATGACCTTCACTTGTTTTCTATTGACCCCTCTTTCTTTAGATTGAATGTACCTAAATCGATTGTTTAAAAATGTTGATACATTAAATTTCAATATTGCGTTTTAATTATTTTGTTATGAATACAAGATATATTATACAATATTAATTTGGAGATCAGACATTTTGATATACTACATACGAATTGCATTGCAATCATTAATATGATATCAGTAAAATGACTGCTAGTAAATTCAGAACAAATGTCTAATCTCTTTACATCAAATACCAATTTTCTTAATTTTGAAATCAAGTTCTACTAGTACGTAAGTGATTCATTGAGTGCTATATTGTTTTTGTTTTTCTTTATAAAATACAATTACAATATTAGTAGGTAGTTTAACATCTATCTACTTTAAAATTTACTTACATTATAAAATAATCGGTGAGAAATACAAGCTGCGAAGTTTCGGACAGTCTGATAAAAAACATAAGTAACAAAAAAGCTTGAAGGTAAATTTCATAAGGTAAATATTGTTTGTGTAAGGCTGCAACTTGGTTATCCTCGAAATTTACGTCTAACTTCTCCAGTGCCTTACAAAATTCAATTGACTATGCAACATCTGAATCCGAGAGATTAATTACCCATAATCTTATGATTAAAGCTAAAGAATCCTCCAGACATCGGGCGTGAATAAAATAACAAACAGAATTAAATAAACAACCACAGAAATTTTCTAAACTAAAAATGCTTTCATAAGACTAAGAAGTTACTTTAGACCTTTAGTTTCTTGGCAGGCCTGAGAGCATAGTTGAGAGACACTTGTCGCTTAATGGTGGCCCGTCGGGGATTCCTCCGTCCGTTCCACTCCGCTTCCATTTTTCGAGCCAATTCAAAATCATTCTTTTCCTGTTCAATCAATTTTTCAATTCTTAGCTGCTCTTGCAGTATTTTCTTAACATCACAATTCTTTAATGGACTAGACAAATTTTTTACTGCTAAATTGACCTTATTGTTATTTATTGTTTCTGAAAGTAATGGTGGACTGTTTAATTCCTTTTTGGTACTTGACTTTTTGGAATCGCTCCGTAAGTATGGCTTTCTCTCAGATGACACTTTCCGCTGTTTCATTTTGCCCTTTTTGGGTGTCGTTTCGTTTTCATCCTTCGAAATACTTCCCATGGATCGGGTGCGTCTAAGATTTGTATTATTATTTAATTTAGTAATACCATCAATATGTATAGTTTGTTTATTTCTATTGGCGTTTTTCTTGTTTGGTAAAGGTGCAACACCAGGGCTAGCAGATGCAGTTTTCTTTACTTTCGACCTGCTTCTTTCACATTTCCCAGGGGTTTCCTATAATAACGAGAAATATACATAGATAACTATAATTCTAAAGTATTATAATAACAGTAAATAACTATGCTGTTGAATTAAGTTCTTACCTTGTCGACTTGAAGTATATTTAGTGCAATAACAAAGGCAGATGGTAAGTTTTTAGCTAAGGACAAGTTCCTGAGATGACAAAGTCCTTCTAAATACTGCGAACGCGTCGGCATGGGCTCATCGCGAGTTGATACTGGCTCCTTGTCCACACGGACCCCTGGAACGCGGAGTGGAAGGGTCTTGCCTGTACTGAAACTGAAAAATGTTAACAGATTTCAGCATTTCATTTATTGGACAATTCAAGATTTGTTTGATACAATTGCTAGTGTTAAACCTAATTAAAAATATTTCGAGCTTCCGAGTTAGTATAAAACTACCTGTAGAATGTTTACCTTGTTGGGGTAGTCGACTCAATAGGTTTGAAGTAACACAACTCCTGTCGCATGGAGTCAACACTTCCAGTCTCAAGGTTTCTATTTTCAGCTAAGTTAATTTTATGTTGGAGTATTCCTGTATATGGCAGTGGCAGTGAGACAAGCAGGGAAGGCACAGAGCTTTTTACTTTGACCTTATCTTCTGAAGTACCTACTTCTTTATCACTATTTTTAGGATCGTCTTTCTGAAAAAGAAATTTAAACAATTATCAATCAAAGAAGACAATAATTTCTGTCCATTTCAAAGCTGCTTATTTTGTACTATTTAAAATTATAATTAAGACCAATGTGTGTGTGCTGAAAATATGAGAATCCAATTTTAAATCTCATATTATCAGACTTGACACTAAAGTAACCAAACAAGGTACTTGCACAGGCCACAACTGCAAGACAAATTTAAAATGTTGAAAATAGAATAATAAAAGATCAGCATAAACTTACCTTTTCTTTAACACTCTCCCCATTCTCTTTATTCCATAAACCAGGAACCAGTTTGTTTTTTTTATCAATAAAGCTTTTAATTAATTTGCCATAACTTGGCACCATCTCTGGTGAGGCTCCATTCATAGGCTTGACTGTTGGAGCCTTAGGTGTTGACCCATCAATGCTTGTGTTATCATTAGTTTCATTATTTACTTGCGGACTACTGGAATAAGATATACTGGAAATTTATAGAGGACAGAGATCTCCAAAAATATGAACTTTGCATCCTTTGATATTTTCAATTCATTGCAGCTTAAATATAATGCAATAACCCTTCACTGTGATGACCAAATAATTGTCACTTTGCAAACGAGGACGTAGTTTTTAATTTTTTTTTAAGAACATTGCCCCACACTAGGAATTTCTCCTGTATGGTGGGTGCGTTTTACAAACATTTAAACTCACATACACATACACATTTCTGTGACAATTAATCCAAAATCTATCCTATATAAAGTACCTTTAAGACGCAACAGAGCAGTAAGTTCTATTAAATTTTGCCCATATGTATTAATAACCTTTTAGCATGTAATTGACTTCAGAAGATTGGGTTGTAATTTAATATTTTATTATAATTCAAAAATTCTTTGGGCTTAGTTACCAATAAAACATTGTGTGAAAGGCAAATAATCAGAATAAACAATATTTATGTGGGTCAAATTCCATCATAACTAGTTGGTATTCTCAGACCATATTGTCATTACATGGAAACAATAAATGGTTTTCAACAATGGCTGTTGATCGAGTTTCAAATCCTTTGATAGAATACTAATTTACCAGTACAGTTAAAATAGAATGTAGACTTGTGGTTAAAATACTATAATATAATAAATAACAGACTCATTAAGACTCTTAATATCAAAAGGAACTGACATTATTCATATCAAAAATAACACATGGCTAATTGGATACACAATAAAGTAGCATTGGCTAGAGATTAGGTTTTGAGGATCATGACTTACTCTTTAATGGTGGGAACTTGTAATTTAGACAGATAACTATCAATTTTTGTAGCTTTAAGCCTAGGTTTTGCCACTGGCGCTTTAGCATTGAGCTTCCTAGGAGTGTTAGGTGGTGGTGCATTGTTTTTAACACGATCTTGCTGCATTTGTTGTGCTAGAATTTCATCTTGTTTTAAGTTATCTAAATACTTTTTGTGCGCTTCTTCTTCTTCACATTGAATTTTCCTGAAACAAATACTCATTAGGTAATTCAATTTCTTGATTGATTTTATAATTCAGGGACATATTGTTGGAAACCAATCACTTAAGAGTAGTAACAAATATTAATGTCAACATTGCTTACTTGATTAATAACTCAGTCTCCTGTATGTGTTTTTGCTCTAATCTTACTCGCTCAGCTCTTAAGCGCCTCAGTTCAGCCTCATATTCTGACCTAATTTCCCCAGGCTCACTAAGTCGGGGTAAGGGTGCCTCTGAAAAGTTGTAAGTCTTGTATAAGTGAAGGAAAAGGCAGGTTTAACAGTCACAAATGACTGAGTTTCTTTGACATTATATAGTACAAGAAAATAAATATTTATATTGCAGCTTCATTCAAATGAATGGATTGAGAATAAGTTGTCATTGTAATAAGAACGTGAATCTTGTAGGTCTTAGTATGGTACTGTGTGGTGTGGATCAAGATCTAAGGAAAACGTTACCATACAGATGTCCATCACATTAAAACTTTACAGATGGTTAGATTTTACCAGAATCTTATTTCACTTTATAAACAATACACAAATATTGATTTTAACTTCGTTTTCTGCATAATTTCATGTGTTTACCTTCTGGTAAATGGATGTCCTCTCCTTTTGTTTTAATTTCAATTTCATGTGGAAATTTTGATTGGATAAAATTCCAAAGTTCAACATTCACCAAATTCTTTTGTTTTGTTGCTGTTCTGAGCCAGGATCCAATTCGTAATCGACACAGAGGACAACACAAAGCATTATTTTCTATGCTGCCATTAAAACAACGTTGACAAAAATCATGAAAACACGGCAAGGTTACGGGTTCTATTAAAATAGATTGACAAATTGAACAAAATACATCTTTTAATTCTAATTTTTCTAATTTTAGTATCTTATTTTCAATTTTAGACAGCCGCTTCTTTGACTTGGCCGCCATTTTTCAATATTGTTTTTTTCTCATTTTTTTCTTCCTAGGCCTGTGTTCCGTACTTCCTTGTTCATATTTTTAGCATCACTTGCCCTGAGGGGGAACTTGGACGATCAAACCGGTATGTAGCCAATCAGACAATCCGATTGAAAGAAACCAAAATTATTAGAAATTTGATAGTTTTTCAAAGTGATAGTTTTATTCAAAATTCCGTTTAAAGTTGAAGCAAAAACACAATGAATGTGTGTGCGGCACGAAATTCCGTCCGCCGACGTGCACACAAGCCCACGAGCTTGCTAGAGTATTTTTAAAGTTCTGTGCCCACGAGTAATACGTACACACGAGTCGTACGAAGCCTCAAAAAGCTAACTTGAAATTGCTCCACTTTGTGGGCTACTGCTGCGGTTCTAGGCCTATAAATTCCATGGTGCACAGGCACACATTCAAATTCAGTTGTGGAGGTCAGAAAGGCAGTCGCTCCACGTAAAATATCAATTGGCTTAATGTGGTTGAGACTGGAAGCCGACCAAAGCATAGTTGGGAAAAGGCTAGGCAGATCAGGAATCTCCTTAATTGCTTTCTCTATCGAATAAATTAATATTATCTTATATCGATAAAAGAAGGAACATAAAACATCGACACGATAGCTTCTTGTTTTTTATTAAGTTGCCAGCATTGTTTACGTTGGCCCACCCCAAAAGTTATATACTTTTTTGTTCTCAGCTAGAGCATATGGTTCATAAAATCACAGCTCGTTGAAAACGAAAAAGTACATAATGATCACATGAGTTTTTAGTATGCTACTATCTTGATTGCCTCGCTGGTCTAGTGGTCGCAATCGCTACTGCTGACCATGAGGTCCTGGGTTCGATTCCCTGTCATTGGGTTTGTCCATCAGGATTTTCATATTAGCTGCCTTGGAGTGCAATAAGCCCCCCATTACATGGGACTAAACGTGTGTTAAAAAAAAACCACCCGTGTTTGTATGATATTATTATTGAATACAAAAATAATGGTGGTTATAGATAGTGGGATTAATTGTCTAAAAGCTCGCTCAAAAGACATACCGTGGCACACATCTCATGTGTGCACACCTTAATTAAGTTACTAAAAGGCAACACCGGGGTAAAATAAAAGGAAAAATGATTGAGAGTTTCGAAAAATCTACATTTCTTATTTTATTAGTTTATATGAATGTACAAGAACATTAATAAAAAAGCCTTTAAAACGGATTTTTTTTTTTACTTCCACAAATTAGTTGATTATGACAGGGGTACCAACATTCTGGGCGGAGAAGCCATGTTGATATTTTCTTTCTTTTTTCGTCATGTACCGACTCACATGTATTTGAGAACGAGAAACGAACACGAAAGAAACCACGAGAAATATGGTGGTTGGAAGAGAATTTTAGATAGTGTTCTTTTGTTCTTGCAGTATTGTGGTGGATTTTTAACAAATGTTTAAGTGTGCTCTTTGAAATCTTTGTTAAAACACAGGATAAGACCTTGGAAAATGTCTTCAATGCATTTTGTGGTTCATCCTTTGCCTGGCACAGAGGATCAATTGATAGACAGGTAAACATATTTTATCGTTTTACTTGACTCCATTTCGTACATCTTGTGAAATCCGACATTCCATGATCATACAACTGTATTGAGTCACTTATTGATGTAAAAGCATCAAGGGCCACGTTTCCCGTATCATTTTACGCTCATGGGAGAATTTCCATTGCATGTCATTTCTTTGTAGACTAAAGCTTGCGAATCCATACTGTTCAGTAGGATTCCCATTCCATTCCCGTATTCATTTAGATCGGATGGCGTAATCTTGTTTGGTTAAACGACGATACTATATTTGCAAACCTGCTTTTCGCATTGACAATGCCGATACTGGAGTTGTTAATTCTTGAACTGTGACATAATTGTTCAATACCTATTCCATAATTGTGTTGGAGATAGCATCCGACAATAATTATGAACTAGCAGTTTCTAAAAATACTAATTGATGCTGTAAACGATAGTTTTCGCAAAATATGGAAAGTTACTGTAGATATACAAAAAAAAACTGATTAGAAATATCAAGATCAAACTAATTATTAGTTTTGTATGAGACCTCATCAGAGGTTATTTACTTCTAGCAATAATGATATGCAAAGTAGGTATCTATTTTTCAAATTCTTGGTTGGATTGAAAGTGTTATTGGCAGGATTACCAATACGATTTTAGAAAAAACTACATGTTTGGGATCCAAGCAAGGCCTGAATAATTTTCTTTTACTAAATATAAAAAAAATCTATAATTTGATTTCAATATTTATTGAAGTGAAAACAAAGTGAAGCATTGACCAAAGCTCCTTTTTTATCTAGCGTATGTTCAATACAAACTTTGACAGCATGGTATTATTCTTTATCAAAATTTGTGTCTAGTTGCTGCATCCATTGTTTCTGTTGCGTAAAGGCTGGTCTAGCAATACTCCTTACCTCACCGTGTAACATAACAGACTCGTATAATCAACCTGCCTTTGTTGTGTTGATCTAGAACAAAGGTGACGAACATAATTTTTTGGAGGGCCAAGTTTAGTATTTTTGTAACTGCAGCAGGCTAAAAGTAATGCAGTGACCCTAATTTTTTTTAAACAATGTTCCCTCTATTTTAATTGATGTCTTATAATAAAGTTTTTAATCGCTCAAGGGCCGGAAGAAAGACCTATGTGGTGCAGTAGGTGGATGGGGCCCGTATGTTGGACAGGCCTGATCTAGAAGGATTTAAAAATAACAATATATTTGATTATGTTGCTAAATTAATACCAATTAGGTGCAGCTATATAAGATGTTTCTAGAATATCAAAAAAATGGGATGCAATGTCTGCTTGGTGAATGCCCTATAATTTATTTCTTTTGTCTTGAATGCATTTATAGCATTGTGTACAACAGAAACTAACAGTAGGATTATCATAGTGATGCAGTACAAAAGAATTAAGATATTAACATTAGAAATTAAAGTGATGGAAAAATACATATTGCACCTCTGATTTTTCGAATTCATGTGTGTATAGTATAATTGTCACTTGCTTTGGTGAAGGAAAACATCATGCGGAAACCAAACTAACATGCCTCAGAGATCTTCCTTGACTATCCAAGACTATGTAAATCCAATACATAGGCCCATGGGCGGCATAAAAACTCAGACACCAGGTTAGGCACTATGCATTAACCACCCAAAAACCGAAGACGATGAAATACGGTTATAATAAAAAAATAGAGCCTACACACTACTTTTCAAACTCAGGCCCTACTAAATAGGGTTACTTCTACATTAACCCCTCTTGTAGTCAGGAATTTGTAAATAGAAGTTATAGGTTGAAAACCTGTTACTTGGTTGCACCTGTTGGTTTGCTGATCTGCAAGGTTAAGCAGTGGTTAGCCGAGGTCAGTCAGTGGATGGGTTACCATAATTACTTACAGAGTACCTTTGGTGCACTAGAAAGCATCTTCGCTGGTGGAACTGGCTGTTATTTGTAGATCTTTGACAGGTCTTATGAGAAGAATGACAACCAGATCTACCATAGGGTATTGCATTTCCCAGTATAAACTGGACTGTGGAGGTCAGATATACAGTTGCTCCATGTAAAATACTGGTATTCAGCTGCATCCGGTTAGACTGGAAACCAACCACTGTTTGTTCTCACTAAATCGATTCATTAGTTCGATCGTCAAACTAGTGAGCTTTTTTTTTCACAATAGTGCAACCGTCAAACTTATTTTAATTGACAAACAAAAAAGCTAGGCAGATGATGATGGTGGATTGTTGATGCCCATCATTATCATGTGTGTCTGAAGTCAAAGGTTTTTATTGTGAGACAATGGTTACAGAGTTGTTATTTAATTATTTTTTTGTATGTTTGCACTGCTCCACCATGTTAGGCATATAATAGTTCTGTGTATCCTAGAATCCTTAAGAATAGAAAGTTCCATGGGATATTGCATATCTTTTTGTCCCAATTAGGTTGCCTTTTGATTCTAGACAGCAAAAATGATTCCTATTATCTAGCAAAGGGTTTTTGCCATCAGCAATATTTCAGTGCTCATCATAACTAAACAAAACTGGTTACTTTTCATAAATACCAAGCTTTTGTTGTGATTTTGAAACTCTTGTGCCAATTTCATCTGCCAAGCTAAGATTTTATCAGACCTTAGTCATTGTGACAAAAAACTATTTTGGTTTTAAAGTTAGTCTTTGGCTAACATAAATTAATTATGACTGCAAAAATGAAGTGACCTTAAAGAATGGATTACTCTGTGTGAAGCGTCTGATATCGATATAATCGAGATTATCTTCGAGACTGAAAACAAACTGAAATCAATTTGTCATTGTTTTAGGCTAAAGGAAGTAGCTGATCGTTGGAATAGATATGGGACGGGTGCAGGTTCCTCGGCACTCAGTTCTCTGCGAGGCGTGCGAGCAGTTGCCGCCGGTCCCGCTCACATTGCCTGTCTGCTCGAAGATGGCACGATCTGCCGTGCCGCCTTCTCCATCATTCCCGACAGATTGGACTTGAGTAAAACTGACGCTAGTAAGAATGGGGGCAATGGCGGAGGTGGAAGTGGCGGTGGAGGAACGAGCGGGGGCAAGCAAGGCGGCAGCGGTGGGAGCTGCGGCTCGCGTCAACAGCCGCGCACGAGGGCCCGGATTATGAGGAACTCGATTCGGGCTACTCCTAGCTCACAAGGTATTTTATTTTTGGCACCAGCTCTTGTCAATTTCTCTATTAAGATAACCTTCAATTGATTGATTCTAACATGGCCTAATTTATAAGTATACATGATATGGACAAAGGAGGAAAGATATGATGGTATAATGGATGTTTTACTATGTAGGGGCTTAATCCATGTGATTTGTACAGGATCAACGAGCCGTGCAACTGGTGTTATTATCGGAGCGTCTGGTTCTGGACGAGTAGTATCAGTTCCAGCGCCGTTTGTGCCGGAAGATCTGGTCACACAGGCTCAAGTGGTCCTGCAGGGAAAGAGCAGGAGTCTCATTATTAGGGAGTTACAGGTAAGACTTTGGGTACCTCTTGATACAAGGTGGTGGTCTACAATCTACTTATGGAATGTAATTCTCAGTTTTACATACAATTTGATTTTATTTTAAAATTAAATAGAATGTTATGAAATTATTTATTAATGTTAAGGCCATACAACAAATTAATAATATTGTTCGAATATGTGTTTGCGTGAACTAATGTAGCGAACAAACTTGGACGTGAATCTGGCGGTGAACAACCTGCTGTCGCGTGACGACGAGGAGGGGGAGGAGCCGGAGGGCGGCGAGGGGGGCGACGGCTACGTGCCCGAGGACCTCATCTCGCTGCTGGACGGCGGCTTCCACGCCGCGCAGCAGGACCACTCCGTCATCATCGACGCGGACACCATGTTTTCTGAGGACATCTTCGGGTACGCGGCTATCAGAAGGTATACCTGTCAAGCTATGCTCCTCCGCCTCTCCACACACTTCTGCCTGTAGTAAATATAGCCCTCGACCCAATCTCTGGCACGCTGTCAAGCTTACGCAGTTTCCGTTTATGTTGTGATTGGGTGTTTTTGATGTTAGTTCTGTACATAGACTACATACTCTAGAACAGTGCATGTTATTGTTTGGTCCCTGCACTGATCACGTTCCCGAATGTATTAAGTACTGTATGTGTCTGTGTACAACGTAGTAGTAGTGGTAGGATCACAGATATAAAGAAAGCTAACTTAATCAGTAATCCCAAGATCTTATAGAACTTTGGGTTTAAGTTGTTCTATTGAAAATAACTAGACTGAACAAACCGAACAAGTAACTTCGACATCAGTCTAGTGGTGCAGAAGCAAACCTCTTTCTTTATATCTGTGGATACTCGTATCATAAAGACAGTATTAAAATATTGTGTTCTGGTAGTCGCAGTGGGGGCGGTAGCGGCGGCAGTAGCGGGGGGCGGGGCGGTGCCAGTCGGGAGAGCAGCAGCTCGACTCAGGAGCGTCCGTCTGAGTTCAGTCGGTGGCGCGAACGCCAGTACTTTGGGCCACGTAGGTGGCTAGAGTCTGCGCTGCGTGACACTTCCTGGGACAAGGACGGAGGTAACAACGATGGAGGTAAATATCACTACTTTTTTAAATATTATATCACTCATGTAAGTTTAACTTGAACTTGTTCGTCTATATAATGATATTGTACTGACAATTTCCACAGTGACTATGATCGGTAAGCTGCTGAAGATTAGTGATTATGCATGTTATTATTAGTATGAATTTGTTCTCTTAAATACGCAGATTCTATATCTAATATTGTTGTAGAAATAAACCTTTGAAAATTAAATTTCACATGTAATAATAAATCCATGATGAGAAATAGAAGAAATGTTTTGTTAAAAATATTGTTAATCCCTATCATTTTGAAAATGGTATAGCTGAGAGCAAGAAGAAGGATTCTTCGATGGCAGCGTCACCACTCTGGGTGTCTGAAGAGTTGGAGTACTGGGACAGCAACATTCGCTTCACCCACATCGCGGCCACGTACAGTGAGCTTATCGCGATCTCCAGTCAAGGCCAGCTGCACCAGTGGCGCTGGGCTGATGCACATCCTTATCAGCGCAATGACGTAAGTGCCGAAATATCTTGTCCTATCTGTTTTGTTTAACCGATAGTTGTAAATAAGAAATAATGAATCTGAGTTTGGGATGCTGTTAATGAGATCTTTAATCGGTCTATAAGAAAACTATTTTCTGAAAGTAGCCGTAGTAAATATTTGAAAGCCGTGTGTGACACGGCTTAGTATGGTATAACGAAAGAAGGGCTGAGCGCCACTCGTTATCCTGAGTTAACGAGCGGCGCTCAGCCTTTCTAACTTGTATCTTACCCATAGGCATCTGGATCGGTGAGCGCGTATCATCCGCGCTCCACCTGGCTCGGCATGACTCCCGGAGAGCGAGTCATCAACATCAGTGCCGCCGGCATACGCATATCAGTGCTCACTGACACTGGCAGGATTGCCACCTTCCTGGATGAATCTATTGGTAAGTTGTATTTTTTTTCGTAAGTTGTATGTTATAGGTTAATAAATTCTTGTTGTAATTTCAAAAAACCTCATAAGTGACCTAAGTAAATCAAACCCAAAGTGTAATGTGGAACACCTTTTTTGGGGATTTGATGTTTCACTCGAATATGTAATATTATTTCTAATTTCCATAGTTATTTTCTTTTCAACCAATGGAAAACAAACAAGAAAGAATGACGTGTCATATCTATAATGTTGTTTTATTTGTGCGTAGCTCACGCTCCCGGAGCTACACGCCTGGAGCATCCTCTGCAGACGTTTGTGGAGTTTGGATCTGACAAGGCAATCTCTTTACATGTATGCTCTCTGTATACTGTCGCGCGGTTGGATTCCGGTGCACTTTATTGGTGGTAAGTGTATCATCACCATCCTGTATTAGTCCTAATTATTTTCAAAGCCACTTATACTAAAAACTTTATCATTGAAATATTCACAGGCTGACATTAAACACTTTTTATACAAGGGAACAAAACTTGAGCTTGTACACTTCCTACTGACCATACAGAATGTTTTATTTATTTGAACATCACTACAATTCTACGACTGTTTATTCCAGGGGAGTCCTTCCACTGGGCCAGCGAGCTCGCCTTTGGGAGAAACACCGCGCGCGCTCCCGCAAACAACAACGCGGGCACTCGTCCACCGCGCCGCAAGACTTGCAGGCCGGCCAGAGCGTTACTATGAAGAATGCGCCTATGTATCAACCTGGCGCCGTCGGTAAGAGAATAGTTTATTTTAAGAAGTGCAATAAACGCACCAATGCTTTAAGACCAGAGATGTGTGTGAAACTAACCGATGGTAATATAGCTATGTAAACCAATCACATAGCTAGCTCGAGCTAAGCTAGCTATTTCATTCGGTAGTTTTACGCACATCCCTCGCTGCATATCTCTAGTGGAAACGCAGCCTTAAAATAGATTTGAATATTAATTAGAACTAAACATTGTTAAACTTATACTGTCACTTACGGGATATCTTCCGTGATTGTTCATTATTTTGAGCTCCCGATATTTCGACGCTGTTGCAAGTGCCATGATCTATATATGATATTGGGAGCTCAGGAAGATATCCCATAAGTGACAGTATAAGTTAAGTTGTAAACCGTGAAATGTTTAATCACCGATACTCTGATCTCTAAACCACATCGCGCATTGTTGTTACAAAAACAGGCTTCAACATGTCCACGGGTGTGCCTAAAGTGGGGGTTCTTCAGAATGCTGCCTGGAACCTCTCTGACATGTGCCGGTTCAAACTGCTGCCGCCGCCGCAACCTGACCGCTCAGTCTCCGATAAAGACAAGAGGGATTTACAGGTAAACTATTCTGTGCTCATTGAGCATTAATAATTCACAAGTAGAATTTTACTACTTTTTTCGAATATGTCCTAAGCTAGCTAAAACTGTTTTTCTTTCGATTTGTCTAGAATCAGTCGCCACTGACAGTGTCGTCTGTGAAAGCTTCGTCATCAAGCGGCAACAGCAAGGACGGCGCCAAAGACAGCAACAAGGACATGGCTGACAGGCTGGACATGCCGCCTCCGCCCAGTCCGGCTTCTTCCACTTGCAGTGACACCAGCACATCACACAGTGAGTTGACTTACATGCTTGATTCATAATTTATTAAAGTCAAAAGGCAGATATTCGGACAAGTATTTAGTTTTCTGCTACATGAATTAGAATTATTTTCTAAACATGCTGCTTTCTTCCAGAACGTGCGAAACGCGTGACCGTACGCGGTGAAGAAGGTTCATCAAATGACGGTTCCAAACGCGATGAGGAAGAATGGCCTCTAAAGGAAGTTGTATTCCTAGAAGACGTAAAGAGCGTGCCATTGGGCAGAGTGCTCAAAGTAGACGGGGCGTACGCCGCCGTACGATTCCCTACCATCGGTAAGGACGGCAAGGAGATTGTACCATCCATTCCTGATGATCTGTCGACGCTGCTGCAAGACTGCCGGCTTGTTCGTAAAGATGACTTGGTGGCTGTGAAGTGGGGGGTAGGCGGGGCCGCCGGGCCTCGCGGGCCGGACTGTCTACAACGCTCGCCCAGAAAGATTGCACTGCCACCTGATGTGCAAGTTATTACTATTGCTGTAAGTATTATGCAAATATAAACGTTCTTTCTGAGATCTCTAACAAAAATGAGAAATAAAAAAAACTTATACCTCCATCTAGTCTCAACTTCTAAAAGGATGTAATCAATATGACTTTATGACTTAGGTGGATAGTCGTGGCGTCCACGCAGTGGTGCGCAGACCTGGAGGCGCTTTAGCGTACGCTGTATACGCCGTGGGTACTACGCGGGCGCTCACAGACAGCCCGTTCCCTACCGACAACAGCGCTCTACTCGGATATTCTAACGGACAGGCTATACAACTAGCTACTGCTGCTGAGGTATGTACTATGACTTATGTTATTATAACGCGTTTGAATATATAGTGTTTTGCGTTGTTTAAGTTGATTGAGCTGAAAACAATTTCTGCTCTCGTGCAATATGAGGTCGTCGTATGAATGCATTTTGTTCGCGTACAGGGCAGCGAGCCAGTCGTGATGATGGTGGACGGGAACGGCGCGCTGTACCCGGTGTCGCGCGACTGCGTGGGCATGGTGCGCGAGCCGCCCGCGCTCAACCTGCCGCCCGCGCGCGCCCTGGCGGCGCACGCGCTGCCGCTGCACCCGCACGCCGCCGCCGCCGCCGCCGCGCACCCGCACCACACCGCGCTCAAGTCGCAGGTACGTACTGAGCGCCACAACCCCGACACAGCTAAAAGGGCTGCCACCGCATCGCGTTACCATGAGGACAGGAAACCACCTCACCCGCCCTTTGCACCTTCGCCGCACCACCGGAATATTGGCGGTGTGACGGCGAGCTGGCAACGTTGCAATGATACGACCTGAAGGCGCGATGGTGGCTCTAGGAAAAGATACACTTGCGCCTGCACAGCATTCGCTGTGTATTTAATGGTGGTTCGATTAATTATAAATTGTCTTGTGTGCAGGTTGCGCTCATTATATTGGTGCCGGAGCCTCAACTCATGATGCCGCGCGTGTTACGTTGCGACCTTGACGGCGTGCGTCAATTACTACACCAACTCGAATCTGACACCAGCAGTAAGTTCTTACCGCTTTATTGCTGAATGATATTACTGAAATGAAATAAACCATGACGTAATGTTGTAATATTTGTCTACAGAGCAACAGATCTTGTCCATCTTACAAGAACGTTGCGACGGCAACAGGAACATACTACACGCGTGCGTTCACATGTGCGCGCCGACATCGAACAAGGAACCCGATATAGGTATGTATCACTCTGTAGCAAAAATATTATCCTATGTAGTGTAGGTGTAATTCTAACTTGAACATTATTTACTGATTAGTGGAAAACGCTTCGATGCCCAATTTAGCGGGTGGCACGGGAGCTGGCGGCGCGAGTGCTGAGGAGTCAGTTCCGGCTATCTCGTGGCCCCCGGAGACTTTCGAGGCCTCCGGAGACGAAGACAGCTTGATGGGGCTCACTAACAACGGGTAAGAGCTTGACTTCATATACCGGGGAATTATTTAGAGATGGGACTCTGAAGTATTGCTTTGATGCAATAGACAGCAATCGTCATGCGATTACTGTTCTTGAGAACCATTTTCTCCCTGTACTGTATAACTGTGTCTTAATATTTTCCTTTATTGTGTTTTCTGTATTTGTTTCTTATCATCATCACCTTTTTTCCGAGAGTGTTTGAGTCAGTTTCTGGTCTAGTATTTCCTCTTTTATGTTACCCGTTGATTTTGAATGGTTTGAACCTATTTTGTACCTTTAATTACTACATATACATATACCATGAGTCTCCAGTAAATTGAAAAAATAATTTGGTGACCTCATAGTGATATTGAATTCAAGGATTTCGCTGCCTTTTGACCTAAAGCCTATTAAGTGCCTCTCACTCGGCAGTGATAATCCTGGATTACTTAGCAAAGAGCACTAGACTAGTTCTGAAGAGTTGTGAACGTGATGATGTTTGAAACACTTACAGTAAACTGTCTGGCGGTGGTAACAGTGGCGGAGCGGTGAGCGCGGACCCGGCGGAGCGACGCGGCAACGCGCTGGCCAGCCTGCGCGCGCTGTGCGAGAGCCCCTTACTGCAGCCCTTCCTCATGCAGCTGCTTACTGCCAAGTAAGTCAACCATCTCAAATAAATGATGATTCTAATACGTAATTAGTACTGAGTGTCACGGGTCAACAGCGCATAGCAAGTGCGAATCCGGTTTGGACGTGACTTGCGTGCCCCACGCTAATGCTGACTCCCTAATTTGAGCAAGCTACCTACATAATTCGACCAAACTCAGTGTCTCGAGCCTTTTACACGAAGTAAGTTTGCTTTAACTTAACCAACAAATTCACTAATACAGGGATGGCATGGGCCAGACGCCATTGATGGCAGCCGTCGCGGAACGCGCATACCGTGCTGCACTGGTATTACTGGACTCCATCCGCGCCTGCCCCGAAGCGGACGAAACGCAACGCTCGGCCGCCATCTTCCCGCCCAACGCGAGCCCTGACCACTCTCCACTGCTGGTACTCTGCTGCAACGACACCTGCAGTTTCACCTGGACTGGACAGGAGCATATCAATCAGGTTAATATTCATTATCATAACTGAAACTATTCTATTAATTGTTTACAAAATTACTTTTATCAGAATTATTATCATTCATATGATTAACTTATTTATAAAATAGTCATATCAAACCTTCCCTCATATTTTAATTTAGTGGACATTACATGGAAATGTTGATAACAATGTTTGTTTGCAGGATATATTCGAGTGCAAGACATGCGGACTGACAGGATCACTTTGCTGCTGCACAGAATGTGCTAAGGTAACCTCTGTTTTAGTTGCTTTTTCTTTTAGCCATTCATTGCAGTTTAGAATCTAGATCGTCTTGATAAACGTGACGTTCTTCTAATATTTGTATGTTGTATGCAGGTATGCCACAAAGGCCATGATTGCAAACTAAAGCGCACGTCTCCGACGGCGTATTGCGACTGCTGGGAGAAGTGCCGCTGCAAAGCACTGGTCGGCGGCAACTGGACCGCGCGCTGCGATCTACTCGCTAGACTCGCTAGAGATACTTCACTTGCCACGCATTTTAACTCAAGGTACGTTTTTTTAAATTATAATAGAGAAACGAATAATTAATTACGATTGTTATACATGTGTATGAGGGACGGAATAAGCATCATCAAATTGCACATTCTCATAAATGAGCAAGAATATCAAAACTATTTCTTTGATCTGTACTCATGGGTTCTAAACTTTACAAAGTGTTAAAACAGTTTTTGATTTGTTCACAGGGGTGAATCAATCCTCCTGTTCCTAGTCCAGACGGTGGGTCGTCAGGCGGTAGAGCAGCGGCAGTTCCGCGCGGGCGGAGGGCGCGGGCGCGGGCCGCGCAAGCAGCCCGGCTCCGACGCCGAGGTGGACGCGCCCGACCACGACCTCGAGCCGCCCAAGTTCGCCAGAAGGGCGCTGTTGCATTTATTGGGTAAGTCTCTACAGATTTTATTTTTTTGTGTTGAATTAATAGGTCGTATAGTTGTCGCCCATCGATCATCGTTATTTAAACCCATCTTTTGCATAAGTCACATGAAAAGTGCTAATAATATTTGAAATCTGTCGTTTATTTTTTGCAAGAAAGTTTTTTTTAAATAAGCCTATGACGCAGAGGCATCAGAAGACGAAGGAGAAACATCTCTAAGACACTCTAAGTACCTAATGCCCTGATAGAATTATTGACGAGGTTAAAACAGGGTCAAACACGCACCGCATTTTTGATTTTATAATATACAAATGTGTTTTTAGGTGATTGGCCGGCTGTTGAAGCGGCCGTGATGTGCGGCGCCAGTGGCACTCCGGGCGAGACCGAGAGCCGGCCCAGCAGCCCCGCGCCTTCACAGTCAGGCACCACGCTGCTAGACAAGTTCACGCATGCGCTCATCGTCAAGTGCACTAATGAGGTTAGTATGCAAGGCAATTATGGCTAACAAATACTGGAGAGACGCCTCTTTCGAAGACTAGCAAGATGCACAACTCCCAGGCGTAAATATCAAATCAAACTCTAGAATGAGACGGACAAGGCCTGGCCAAGGCATGTTTACCGATGTGTCATGTTTTTTTTTTGTCATGTTGGCCGATTTCTCTCATTTAAGTCTTATAGTTCCGATGATATAATACTGCAATTCACTAATAGGCATGTTCTCCTTCGTCACAGATGCTAGACACCCTGCTCCACACACTGATTCGTGAGCAACAAAACGACACGATCCCCGGCCGCGCTGAGCGTGCCCGTGAAGTGGCGCGGCGCTTTGTGCGCTCTGTCGCCAGGATATTCGTCATATTCAGCGTTGAGATGGCTCCAGGCGCAGCTAAAAAGAAAGGGTAAGTCAAGATGAACTATTTTAGGTTGCATTTTTGGAGTTTCATAATGTTTTCTATGCAAAGTCACAGTGAACGTGCTGTAGTGTCGTCATGTACTTAATTAATAAAATATCGCGATTGTTTACAGACCTCTTTCAATAACATCCTCCCTGGTCCGTTGTCGTCGCGTGTTCGCGGCTTTGGTCGCGCTCGCTGTAGAAGAACTAGTAGAAGCGGCCGACGCGCTGCTGGCCCCGGTGCGGCTGGGCGTCGTGCGGCCCACGGCTCCGTTCCCGCTAGCGACCACATATGTGGACCTCGTAAACGGCAGCGAAGATTTGTTCGGAGTAGAACCTCTTTCTACTGGACATTCAAGACTTTCACATGCTCGCAGGTGTGTATGATGTTGTTTAGACGTCAACTGCTAAACTGTTGGTGACCCCTAGGTGGGAAAACCAATAGATACTGATTGCTGTTCTTATTCATTGTTTACGATGCAGACTACACATGATTGTCAGATAGATCAGATGTTCTAAATTGGTTTTTTTATGCTGCAGAGAGTCGACGGCGGGCGGAGGGCGCGGCGCGGCTGCTGGCGGAACGTCCATGGGCAGCTCCACGCTGGTGCCCGACCGCTCGTCTACACCGGTGGCAACCGAGTACGCCGACGACGTGGCGGGCGAGGCGCTGGGCAACGACGACGACGCCTCCGAGACCGACGAGCCCGCGCCCGCCCAGCCGCACGCGCAGCCGCAGGACAACCAGCACCACGATGACGCCATGGGCGACAGGTACGCACCAACATTGTTCTATTATGTGCACATAATTTGATAGCCAGGGTTGAGTTGGAAGGTTAGGAAGAATGACTGCCTTTTTGATGATCTTACGGGATCAATTCGGGGCTTTGTTTAAAACATTACATCCTAACATGGCTTTATTCGTAAATTGTCAGTCATGTTCGTCACATTGCCCTCCAGTTGTAGATTTCGGCATTTTAAATGTGTTATATTTGAACAGGGGACAGGAACAGCACGTGGTAGTAGAGAACGGCACAGAGCGTGCCGAGGGCGGCGAGAGTGAGAGCGAGCTGGACTTGCTTGCCGAGGTGGAGACTGAGAGTGACTCCGACGATCAGGACAACGCGGAGTCCGCGCAGCGTAGCGTGCAGACCGGGGCTACGCAGGGCTCTGACGCAGGTAAGCAGTGTTTATAATAAGGTAAAAGAAGACGGCGGCGAGAGTAAGAGCGGTGGCTTATTATATTTGAAGCTTCATTACTTACCACAAGATTCAACAACTTCAATACATTTACAAAACGCGAAAGCTTTTCGCATATCCTATGTAATAAACGATGACGTACATCGCAACAGGCATAGCATCGTTACTTCTATATCCAGAGGACGAGAGCGGGGATTCGACGCAGCCCGAGGACGAGGATTCGGAGGCCGGCGAGACGGACGAGCAGGACGGCGAGCCCGAGGTGCCCATGCACGACGGCGAGACGCTGGAGCGTCGCGCCGCGCCGCCCGCCCGGCCCAACCTCGCGCCGCACTCCATGCAATGGGCTATACGGTAAGTGGCTTACATTCATACAACACTACGCCTTATACTACTCCCACAGTCCGCCAGTTATGTTTAAGTCCCATGTAATAGGGGGCACAAATATAGACTCCATTAGCCTGTTACTGAGACATTCCTGATGGAAAAGTTCAATAACACTGCTCGATCTGCGAATTGAACCCAGGACCTCATCCTCGGCAGTGGCGCTTGCAACCACTCAACAAACGAGGCAGTTTTAGCACAGCTATGTTATAAACGCCATGTTCTCACCACTCGGCGTCAATATCAACCAGGAACAAATCAGTGGACAGCTTATGTCATAATTATTGTTTGCTTAGCCTTTTCCAACTGTGTTGTTGGTGTTAACTTCTAGTATAACCTGGTAACTGCTTACCAGACCGGAACCCGCGGGCGCTGGCTAACACATACCCCTCGGTAAACAACTGGTTAAGTGTTTATGTGATTGTGAAATTGTCTCTGCAAAACGCCATTGTATTTGGCGCAAAATTACCCCTAATTTTTAGCTCTAACTTATGATTTTGCATGCGACTTTATTTATAACCTTATTCCAAAAGTTGTAGTATCAGTAATAATTATCGGTTTCCTTGAACACTCATACATGAAGCAGGTCCCGGGAGTCGGCGCGCGGTGCGAGTGGCGGCACGGGCGGCGTGCGGCTGACGGGCAGCTCGTCGCTGGTGTTCATCGACCCCGCCTCGCTCCGGCGCTCCGCTGCAGCGGCCGCGGGCGCTCATGACCCGCATTCTACATCGACGACGGCCTCATGCCTTGCTAGGGCTTTTGGTAAGGACTTTTGTTGATTTTTATGCACTAAAATGATTGACGAAAAATTTAAATTAGTGAATGGTCATGAAATATTTGTTTGACTATTCTGTAAATCTGATGCAAAGGATGCCGTTCATTCTGCGAAACTAGACGTAGCCATAACTGCTTTATGTGTACATGTGTCAAAACTATTTAAAACGTAGTTACAAACTAATCTTACTCAGCTAATTCTGAGCGGATGCGTACAAAAGCTTATTGGGCTGAATAGGTCAGTTCCTTTAGGAATCTCTTTCTAATAAAATATCTATTTACAGGCATTGTCATCCGCCAAATCGCAGACTTGCTGTGGGAGTATGAGCGAGTGACACTGCCCTTACCGCGCATGGTGCCGTTGGCATACCGCGAAGCTCTGCGCCTGCAGTGCTACCTCGAGCGGCAACTCAAACCCACCTGGGACTGGCTAGTCACCGTCATGGATGCTACTGAAGCACAACTTAGGTAACGTAAAGTGTGATTCTATTAATTTCACTGGTTAACATTATTCTGTTTTCTGCGTAAAATCACTAACATGTTTTCAGATGACGTATTGTTTCGCCAAATGCTTATGATATGTATTCAAATGCTTATAATATGTATTTCAACTTTGTGAATAGATTCGGCGCGTCGTTGACTTCGAACAACGCGAGCACTTCGACAGGCGACAGCGGACGCTCAGCTGCGCCGGCCACTCGTCGCACTACATCTCTTACGTCACCAGCTACGCGCATTATTGGCTTCTCTGAAGGACCTAGGGTCAGGGACCGTGAACAAGGTCAGAATGGTTTTTTTTTTTCACTGGCCTGTTTTATGTACCAACTTTTATATGTTTGCAACAAATGACAGTCAGAACGTGGAACAATTATAACTTATGCGACCGCTTTTTCTCGGTTACCGATTTTGGACCAATGACATCCTTAGTATGTATAAACTTTTTTTTATATATATACACTTTTTTTTTGCCGTGAAAAATTCAACGATCGTCAGTGTTCTATGGATCACTATTGTGCATACGGCGGCGGCACGCACTTCATCTGTACAATAGACATATGCCCTGAAACATATCTTTTTACGGTCGTTTGCGCTCTCTCTTACTTTACAAAGTAAAAGTTAGTAACAATTTTGGTGACGAGACAGGCGTGGAAGCCGGCAGCGCGCGGCGCGAGTTCCTGGCGTACTGCCTGTCGCTGCTGCGCGCGCACTCGGCGGAGCACGCGGAGCAGCTGCCCGTGCTGGACGTGGCGGCGCTGAAGCACGTGGCCTACGTGCTGGACGCGCTCGTGTACTACATGCGCGCCGCGCAGCCGCAGCCGCACCACCACCAGCATCTCTGGACGCCGGTATGTGCCAAACATACATAATAATATCGTCATCCCTGTAATCCTCAAAGAGTTCAGCAGAGTTGTACTTATGTCCACCCACATTTTGCCAGTTATGTATTCAGTACTATGTAACAGGTTGTAGGCCAATTGCCAACAATCAGGTACAAATCCAGACTGCTGCTAATGAAAAATTCTTGGTGAAATAACCCGAAAATACTTTTTCCAATCTGGGAGTTGCACCCAGAACAACATAACAATTGGTCCATGTTATACCTGTGTCTTATTTCAGATGTGATTATTACATATTTAATTTCAAGGAAAATTTGCTTATGTTTGCAGATTTCGGTAAACGAATGATCGATTTTTTTAATTAGACAGTGCAAAGTTTGAATACTCATATTAATACCAAATATGTTTTAGAACTATACAACTCGTATAATTAATATTTATTACATTTTATACATAGAAAAAAAAAATCCTTCAACAAAATGAATGGGAATATGCATGTAATTTTTTCTTCACTTATATCAATAAAATACAATACTATCAACCCAAGAAAATAATTAAAAGTTAAGTTCAACTACTGCTTGTCGCTCAAAAAATAAATTAAACTCCTACAATTTTCTACGACAGTTCAAACGTCCGTGACTGTCGCGGCCATTCATGTCATGGTATGTGACGTCATTTACCTCTATCTGCCTTGTTTACATCTAATTTTTTACCCTTAATATATTAATTTGGCAAATTGCATGTCCTTTATTCAAGTAAACATTGCAATAACAATATTATAATAAAATCTTAGTGAAACTTTAAGTAATTTTCAAATAAAAGTGTTTCTTTGACACATGGTATTTGACGTCACTACCGGCGTTATCGAGGGGCGATGCGTTTTGAGTTTGCGTTCCGTTTCACCAAAAACACGCTACATGAAATATTAAATTGTAAAGTAAGTGTTGTATTAGAAAATTAAACAAGTGTACCACAATGTTTTTATGGACCAATACAAGGCATTTTTAAGAAATAATAAAAGTTTTGTATTTCTTGCATATTCCCTATTCTTAAACGTTTTGGTTTCATCCAGGACGAGAATGAGAACGAAGAAGGCGACGAGGAGATGGTGGTGGGCGGAGGAGCCGCGGCCGAGTCGGACGGCGAGGGCGAGGGCGCGCGCGGCCGGGCGCACGCCTTCTTCCAGCGCTCCGACTCCACGCTGTGTCTGGGCTGTCCGCCGCCTGACCCTTTCAACAGTCAGTACTCTCTTACATCACTCATTGTCACACGAAACCGAGCGTCGGTTGTGTTTCACACATTTTAATATTATTTACATTAAAATTGTGATTACTTAGGTGGTGATATGATTCTAAGGTTATTCTTGCGATGTAACTAGAAACGAAAATTTGTACCAGTAGTAAGTCGATACTCTAGTCGAATAACTTGTATGTACCGCGAAATATCAATTTTGTACTATACTTCATAATAGTTTTAGGAATGGGTAGGTCTTCCTAACTAACATTTTTTTCCAAAGGTTTGAAGTAGGTCTTTAACGATTTTTTGCTACTTAATTTTTGTATAAAACAGTGACTATGCAAGACGCACTACCGCTAGCCGATCAGCCACAACTTCTCCAACCGAACGCTCGTCGCGAGGAATTGTTCGGAATGCCTCGCCAGCCCGTTACCGTGCCCGCGTCCGGTGATGCGCCGCCCGGCGTGAACAACCCGCTAGAAGGTAACATTGCACGTAAATATTCACTTTTTATGTATTTACTAGACTAAGTAAATAGTGCTTTATAATATAAATTCCTTGAATCAAGAAATAATGGTAATATTTTTAATTTATTATGACAAATTGTCTTATATACCTTGTTTCTACAAAGCCCTCAAGAAAGTAATTTACTTATGAACACAATCAGAAGAGCCAGTCTTATAAAATCATAACAAAAGCACTTTTGAAATATCCTCCTTTAGGTGAGCAGCGAGTGCATTGTATGTTTTCTGCGACAGTTGTCCCGCGCCGGCTGGGCTTGTCGACGCGCGGCACCGACCGCGGCTGGTCGCCGCCCGCGAGGCCTGCGTCCGCGCCGCCCACGCACTCTCACACTATGACTAGAGATGAACCACAGGTACGTTCATATTGAAAGGTCTTGCTATTTTAAAGCGTTTCGTAAATATATATATCTTCTCATACATTTATTATCCCCAGTCGGAGAGATACCGATCTGATAGGATTAAAAACTAATTTATGCCAATGTAAGGTAGTTAACAATTAGATCACAACGAGCCTACTGTTAAATATAGACGTTGTCTATTGGTCACCACACCCTCAAGTACCGGCTAAGTGAAGCGGTCTGTGGTGGAACGATCTTAAATTTACGTTGAGTTGTTTATTTCCAGGATTTATCTTGCGCTAAAGATGCATCGACTAAAATGGACATTGACACAGATGGTGAATACTTATCTGACTCTGACTCTAACGAAGCCCGACAGATACCAAGGAAAAAACATCACAGGTAATTTCCATTTCCGTATCAGTATACGAGTAACGAGTAAACAAATATATAAATTAAGTTCATGTTTTATGAGTTTCTGTTTTATTTCAGACATCCACATTCAGTAAATATGTCGGGAGGTAGCAGTTCGATGCACGACTCTTTGGCGCAGCCATCTGAGTTCCACACACTCGTTGATACAGCATGCTCTATCATCGACGCGCCTCATCAACAGAATATCTCCGCGTCGCCGTCACCAGGTACGTTTATACTGCTTACAATATATTTACGGCATAAAACACATTGCTTTGTTTTAAAACTACTTTCTACCAAGTTTGGTCAAAATAATAATCTTGAATTGTTTTAGGACCAAGCGGCTCAAACTCCGTGGTAGCAGAAGGCCGCGCCTCTTCGTCCCGAAGCCCCGGCAAGACTGTTATTGTACGTGCTGTAAGTCACTCCACTTATTTGGGGGACTTTTTCTTATCAAAATTATACCCTACTCTTCAATTGGATGTAACTTTCTAAAGCAATTGAAATCAATATCTAAATTTTGCGATCTAAATTACAAAAATAGTACGTATCTTTCTGTTTGGCTATTTGTCAAATGGATACGTATCAAGGTACACCCTTGCGTATTTATTCCTAAGAAAACTGATCCACATATCCAGACTTCTTGGTAATAAGTTATTGTATCCAAGATATCTGGTTGAAGATCTTACTCTTGCTATATTTTCAACATTTATCTAATATTTTTTCTTAACGTTAGGGTGAGCTGTTAAGTGCGGCAGATCCATTGGAATCGCAGGAGATATCGGCGCATGTAACGGTGGAGACCACAGGTTTACCACCCCCGCCACTCTTGCCAACTCTCCACGCGCCGGCGCAGCCGTAAGTTACCAAACTACCATACGATATTAAAATGTGTAAACCAATATTTACACCTGTTCCGAACAGGTTCGAGGTTCGAATCTCATTTTGAACTGATCAAATAACAATTGAATTAATTTCTTTCTAAGTATAATTTTGTTTTCCAGTCGCGCGTGCCCCTCTCTAGGCGCATCAGTGTCGCACGATCTCTTGCTGGGCAGATGGCGCCTGTCTTTAGATCTCTTCGGACGAGTGTTCACGGAGGACGTGGGCTTAGAGCCCGGCTCCGTGGTTGCCGAGCTCGGCGGATTCCCTCTCAAAGAGGTTAAGTTCCGCAGGGATATGGAGAAGCTAAGGAATTCACAGCAGAGAGATTTGACGTTACATAAGGTAGGTACTTCAATAAAATGTAAAGATTCTGATCATCTAATGGCATAATAATTCTTTTGTGTCAAGTTTAGTCATAAATAAAATTTGCTTTGGTTTTATCGCGAAATGCATGCATGTGGTGTTTACCTATACGTAATTGTTGCGCTGAATTCAGTGTGGGCATTTGTTGGTAAACCTAATTAAATACTTAAATAAAATCTCAACTTCTAGTGACTTACTGAGTTCAAAATTTGGTCGTGGTTTACAAAATTAATCCAATATTTTGTACTACAGATGGAACGCGACCGTGCCAAGTTGCTACAACAGACGTTTGCGGAGTTGAACAGTGCGTTCGCCGGACAGAACAGGCGCGCGCACAGTGCGCAGCCGCCGCTCGCAGTCAACCGCGTCAAGGTGACGTTCCGCGACGAGCCGGGAGAGGGCAGCGGCGTAGCGCGCTCCTTCTACACCAGTGTCGCTGAGGTAAGAGAACGGCCAAATATACATAAATAAATGATGATACCTGTAAACAAATTCGAAACATGAAAGTGTTTTTCCGAATGTACTGATTTAAACATTTTGTTTGTGTGTAGGCGTTGCTAGCTAATGAGAAACTCCCACCGTTGGAGCCAACCACCGGCAGCGGTACAACGAGCAGCAGTACCAACGGCACATCAGGTTCTGCCAACGCGAACGCCGGCGGAGCGAGCAGTAACAGCGGAGCTCGGTAACTATAAACAATTTATTAGAAAACCCATTTTTTGCACTGAAACCTAAGAATGCATGAGGAAAACAAATTAGTGTCATACGAGTATTCGAAGTACCACTAGCAATTATTTCCATGTGTTTGTTTCAGGAGTGGAGCTGGTCGCGCGCGGTCTAAAGACGCAGCGCGGCGTACGCCCGGCCGGCCCGCGCCGCGCCCGCCGGCCTCGCGCGAGCCGCGCAGGGTGCTCAGTGTGGACGCCAGACCCTATTCGCCGCAGGTATGTTACTTACCTTCATATAACACTCAAAATACGTGTAAGACGGGAGTGACCACATATGTGAATTTAGTGTTAGTTCAATTCTAAACTATGAAGAATTTATAAATTATTTTTTTCCATGAATGGGTGCAGGCTGCTCCAGGGACAGAAGGCGCCGGATACAGCGGCGACCGACCCGGTGGACACAATGAACATCTCACGCTGCATCAGGCACAACTGGGCGAACGACTCTATCCCAGGGTAAGGAATTTTTATTCATTTTCTTAGCATCACGCGAAGAAGCTATATTTTTTATGAGGAAGTGAAATGATTAAATCATTAGTTGTGGGTATCATTGTATCCTAAGATTAATGTATATGGTGTTTAAAGAAGTGTTGTTTTGTAGGTCCACTCTCTACACCCCACATTCGCGGGCAAGATCACTGGCATGCTGCTGGAACTGACGCCGGCGCAGCTTCTCGTGCTGCTGGCCAGCGAGGACGCGCTGCGACAGAAAGTGCGTGAGGCCATGGATCTCATAGTCATGCATCCCTCCGAGGCGATACTAGGTACGTGCACTGACCTAACCGTACTTACATATTTAGACAAAAGGAGCTCAATAACTTCAGCTCGGACTTATTTTTCTCAAAATTAGAAGCTTTTTTAGATTATTAAAGTGGTCCGGCCCAACCGATCCGCTCAATAATAGTAGTAAATCTATCTTGGGAAAGGTCGCTCGGCAAGCAACTAAGTAGTTGAACTATTACGTTATTCAAATAATTAGATTTACGAAGCGGCTTAAATAGTTTGTATTCCTCTCCAGATTTAGACGTATTCTCTCTGTCTGAGCGCGGCGGCGGGGGTGGTGGGGGCGGTGCCGGCGCGGCGGCAGGAGGCGCGACGGGCGGCGCGGCTGGCTCGTCCGGCAGCGCGGCCGCACCCGCTGACGACGCGGCGCCGCTGTTCTACTCGCCCGGCAAGCGCGGGTACTACTCGCCGCGCCAGGGACGCGCCACTCCCGAGCGGATCAACGCTTTTAGAAATGTCGGCAGGTAAGAAACGTCACGATATCATAAGATAAAATAACGAGTGAGAATATGTTACACTGCTACTGAATCAACATCTGGCTCTAATAATAATGGGCAACCTTTCGACCTCATTGTCTAATCCAATATTTATTTTATTTTCAGAATAATCGGTTTATGCCTCCTGCAGAACGAACTGTGCCCGATGTTCCTAAATAGACACGTCCTTAAATATATTCTGGGTCGGCCGGTGAGGTTCCACGATCTCGCGTTCTTCGACCCTGTCGTGTACGAGAGCCTTCGGCAGCTAGTCGTAGATGCTGAAACCGGAGACTCCCATTCCCTGTTTGCTGCTTTAGATCTCAACTTTAGGTAAGGAGTCAACATTGTTTTATTCTTTTAAGTCTCATTTATATGGCTGCAAGATCATTAATTTAGTCTGTGAAGAGGAATGGCCACGGTATAACTAAAACGCGTTTTACTTTCTGCAGTTTGGAAATGTGCGAGGAAGAAGGTGGCGGATGCGTGGAGCTGGTGCCGGGAGGCCGCGATATCGAGGTGACGGCGCTCAACGTATATGACTACGTGCGCAAGTACGCACAGCATCGGATGCTGCTCTCACAGGAAAAGGCGCTTGAGGTAATATTTGCATTTGATGTATATTTAGCTTTCCTAACTTTAAACTATCGTTTAAATCCCCGCCAATTTAAAAGGCAACTTCATAATTTTATTATTGTGTGGACCATTACTAGCGTTATAGTAGGTTAATCATTATAACCATATTCTAAATTTTCTGCAGGCTATGAGAGTCGGTGTGCTCGACGTGCTTCCCGAGTCGGCGCTCGAAGGTTTGACCGCTGAAGACTTGCGGCTGCTGCTCAACGGCGTGGGAGACATCAACGTAGCCGCGCTGGTCTCTTACACAAGCTTCAATGATGAGAGCGGTGAGCCCTCCGAGCGACTCGCGCGCTTCAAGCGCTGGCTGTGGGCCATCGTCGATAAGATGACTCATTTAGAACGACAGGATTTGGTAAGTTGAGAAACATCTATTACTTTCGTGGAACCTTAGCTTGTATCGATTTCCAAAGTTATATTAAAATTTATATGAAATATAACATGTGTGCTTTGCAGGTGTACTTCTGGACCGGTTCTCCCGCGCTGCCCGCGTCCGAGGAAGGCTTCCAGCCGATGCCGTCGGTGACGATCCGGCCGGCAGACGACGCGCACCTGCCCACCGCGAACACGTGCATCTCGCGCCTGTACATCCCGCTCTACTCCTCGCGACACGTGCTCAAGCATAAATTACTGCTTGCCATCAAAACCAAGAACTTCGGCTTCGTCTAGACACTCGCCACTATTTGTTATGTATATCCTTAAGTTTAAGCCCAGTCATGTAAGACTGCCGCTGTATTCTGTCACTTTGTAAAAGTTTAGAGAAATTACGTGTCTTTATAAAGTACCATCTTAGAGCTTACTTTATTTAAAACCATAACTAGTATTATCTACTTCTAGTACGGACATACTGGTGTATATTTATTTATTAGACCTTTTTTTACTTAAAGAATCTTTCAACTCTATATGACTGGGTGTATTTGACTGAATAGTAATATTCATTATGCAGTAATTTTTGTTAGAAAAAGGCCCAAGAACGGTCCGCACAAGTACATAGTAATTTTTAAACTTTTAAGCTCATAGACCATAAGTATTTAACTGTTATTTAAAAGAACCTATAGAAATCGCAATTCTATATACATACCAATATTAGTTGGAAGTTGATTAAAATCAAAGATCAACCGTTTTATACTGATTTTCTAAATTGTTTTATTTATCTTTTTTTCTGGACTTATTTTGATAAAGGCCTAACATGCATTTGGTTGCTCTCCTCATCTATACTATTGTACTTCTATCGCTCGATGGCAAGCAAAGGCAGCGTGAGAAAATATTCAAGAATATTTCTATTGTTTATATAGCTTTGTTATATAGTAAAAATTATATAAGATAATACAGTATGATGGGTATACTGCTATAATACTTTGGGTAAGCTTGGGAAGAGAGGCGTCGGATCCGAGCAATGGTGGTATTGTGATATCAGAGGAAGTATTTTGCGCCTCAATCTCTAAATTTAAGATTATAATTAGATTTCCTTTGATTAGTTGTATTAATACGGTTCATAATAAACAATCTCAAAACGCTTATGCTGTTGTTATTATTTCACCAAAATACGGCCTCTTCAAATTCCTATTTTTTATTAGGGCTCTGGCCTACATTTATTAGTACGTAATCGTATTTTTCCTAGCTCCTATCCTTTTCTGACATGTCCGTGACTACCGGACGACCATCAACGCCAATCGCTTCCATATTAGGTAAATAATTCGTTCTCAATTGATGGTAATAGTGCTCGAACAGCAAAATTGGTGCCTCAGTAGGTAGTTTTCGAAAATATCGACCTTTGAAGATGGTCCGGCGGTAGTCGCTCCTTTCAGCAGGACCACCACGAGCACCGGAAAAGGGCATGCTACAACTATTCCAAGTATACAAATAATTTGTTCCTTTATATGTGTGATTCATTTCGTAAAAAATACAGATCTTAAATATTTGTATTTAGCGAGAAATCAACGATCATAACTTTCGCACGCTTGTTCAGCAGGACCACGACTTTGAATGTTGATTCCAAGTTTGAGGAGCTTGTCGCTTTCCCCAAACCTGCATAGAAAATTACTACCCTGCAAGATGAAATTAGTGCCCAAAATTCAAAAGTATTACTCCGGTAGTTTACGAGATATACCATGCCAGTGGCTATAGTCACGGTGTTAAATTATCCTTGAAATCAAGATTAAATACTCTGTAATTTCATCCCAAATTTACAAAAAATACTTCTCTTAAAGATGTTATAATAATGACCAAAAATTCAGGTTCCTAAGCGTTGTATTTTAAGAAAAATTAGCTTTCATTACTTTTCTACGATATATCTCCCCGCGTATAACCCGACCAAATAAGTTGTCAATGGTATTGAGCTGTACACTTACGTACGATGTACGTACACGTATGTACACAGGATTATTGTATAAGGTGCACATAATATTTACTATGCATGGATCAGATCTATGGATCTGGATCGGATTGGAAAGGTAAAAATAACAGCAAAAATTAAAACAGCATTGCTAGGTAAAAAACTTTATTAAAAATAATCTAACAATATTTACAGTCATAAAATCTTAATTGTACAAAATGAACACACTCGTTTACAAAGTTATTCATGTAAGGCGTAAAAAGCTGATTCTGTGTATGTATGATGCAATTTAGGAGTTATGATTTTATGATGTACTGTTGTTTCAGTTTAAGCCCTTAATTAGGTTAGGTAAATAATCACTTTGTTAAATAAATCTTAGACTAAACACAACTCGTTTTTCATCTTTTTATGCCTTACAAACTTTAAAGCACATGGGGAAAACATGTATAACTAATTTAATTATTCTAATTTAGAAACCATTCTCAATTCGGCTGATATTTTTTTGTAAACTCCATAGAGTACCGTGATATGACATACATGTAATAAAGCGCTTGTCATGTAGGTGCTAGGGTAGGTATTCCAACACATTTCAATAAGAGCTAGAAGCAGGAACCTGACTATAACAGAGTAATTGTTGGTCCATAGCAAGTATGGCAGACTGTGGAAGTACCATGAATAAAACTGATAGTGAAGGCTCCTGGCGCACATAACACCAATGAAGTTGACAATAAACATTGGAAGAATAAACAATTGAGATAAAATATCAAAATTGATATTATAGTGAGGATCTTGTTCAACTTCAGCAGGCTTCTTAACTGCTGCTTTCTTTCCACCCTTTTGGTTAGACTTCTGCAACATTGTTTCAAATGAATTTATGAAATCTTCCTGTTCTTTAGTCAAATTTTCTGTTTCATCATTCTTTTTGCCTAACTTTTTCTTCATTTCCTTCTTCAATTTACTTTTCCTCTTATTTTCAAAATTTTTAGCGTCTATCTGAGGTTGCACCTGCTTCTGCACATATTTTAGACGACAATAACTCTTAAAATATTTGACACACATTGGAATGAATACAAACAGTAAGAGAATGTGTATTGCTAATAGGGACAAATGAAAACATTTATTTTCAAATACCTCTATGTCCAGAAACCTATAGTTTACAGTCCAAGTATGATTGAAAACACGCCCTATATCAAAACTTCCTTTTAAATATGCTTCTGGACTGCTCAACAAAAATGGTAAACCCAATACTACTTGAATCACTCCACAAATAAACAGCTGTATTATGGTTCCCTTAAAACCTAAATTAGTCAAATAAAAGAAGAATAAAGCAGGGGCATAAAGTAGTATGTTCATTTTTACAGATACTCCTAAACTGTAGAATATGCTACCAAGGTACCATTTAGAGTCAATGAAGAAATTTAAGGCAGCATACAAGAAAAGTACAGCAATGGGGTCATTAAATAATCTCAATACATAGATTGAATGTATTCTGTATGAAGTTAATATAGTTATGACTAGAACATAAGGAGGAACTTTCTTCGTTTTGATGTAAATTCTTAGAACAAGACATAACTGTAGCAAATAGATCCCAATAAATATGTATTGCGCAAGCTTAATGTTTTCACCTTGGCCTGTTAGGAAATAGAAGAAAGAATATATGTATACGAATCCTGCTGGATACACGAGAGGTCCGGTGTCTCCGCGGAGCTGGCTGTAGTCGAGGGTTCCATTCAGGAATCCTTCACATTCTTGCATGTACGCCTTCCAGTCAATTTCGGTATATGGCACTCTTTCCACAACCAGCACGTTAATAATTAGTTCAGCAACGATTAGGAGAAAGGCAGCAAATGGTAATTGAGCAGGGTTTACAACTAACCCCTTTATAAAAGACCACGTAAACATCTTCTTAGTCTCGTGATAAAAATCTTGAAATTTACTCCTACTGCCCATGATGAAGGAGGTTTCTTTAACCTGACCACTTTATAAATTATCATAGATGTCCCGTAGATGTAGTAAGAGCTTGACAGACTCAGTTTATTATTTCTATTTTAGGATTAGGTCACCGCACCGGTCCCCGGCGGCAGCAGACATTTTGCGACAGTTGACGTATTGAACTATTGACAATGACAACAGGAACTGTCAACAATGACAATGACGCTGTTGACATACGCCGTGCCAGAAGGACAGTTCAGTGACAATTTGGTTTTTGTCGTAGTACCTATGCAATGCACAGAGCATCATATAATAGTACTGGGCAATGATTGTTGCATGAAAGTCTTGTCTTGGATGAAAAGTTGTTAAAATTAACACGTTCCCGACTGAACTGTTAGAAATTCAAATTCACCGCTGTTACGAACACAAACTTAATTTTCAAGGTTTAAAGTCATACATTTTTCCTCAGTTCTAATGCTTTGGACACACTTTGCTCCAACCAACCCGCTCTCTCATCAAGTCATCAGTCACAAAAAATCTATTCTAGGTAGAAACAATGTTTCAGGAAAAAAACTTTGTTAGTTGAATCATAATAGGAAGTATTGCAGATTTAACCGATCAACGTCTTTCGTATCTACGCATAAGCAAACCGTTTAAGATTCCCTTGGTCTAGTTTTGACTGCGCATGTTCTGTTCTTGACATTAATCTACTGGTTATTGCAGGAAGGTAGTTAGGTAGGTACTTACCTACGCGAGAACTTGAACTTGAGAATAAATTGGTGTATCTACTCTCAAAATCACAATGCAGTGGTAGGGCAGGCTTATCTTGTAGTCACAACTAGAGCGCCTTGACCGATGATATCTAATATTTGAATCACTGTTTGGATAGTCTAAGTAATTAAGAGGTATTCTTCAATCCTTTTATTTTATTGCCCCGTTATCAGCGATAACTTTAAGTTGAGCAAGGCCATTTACTTTTAACGAACATCAAAATGAAATCCACACTATAAATGTTGCGCTCCTTTTGCCGGTCGCATAGTTCTACATTAGTTTTAGAAGTTTAATAATTAAGTATGAAGTGGGTTACAAGTTTTGTAGTAATAACTGCACTCGCAGCAGGGTTGGGAGTATTAGGAGCAGAAGTCATTCGTAAGTAGTGAAATGTTTTTATTCAACATAATCATTGTGATGATAGCTTAGGTATAAGTCTAATAAAACCCCCTAGATAAGTGATAATAATTTACTCCACTTATAAAGGACTGCGGAAATATACAAGGTGACACGGACCCTTCACGAATTCGTCAACCAAACACTCTACGCAAAAAAATTGCTGGGAAACGACTTTTTTTTGGGTGAAAAATCACGGTTTACCGTGTAGGATTCAATATAACTCATGGAGATATTTAAAGTAAAGCTAAAGCATTCAAAATTTGTATTAAGAAAAAACTTGTGAAAAAGTTGGAACTTCGACCCCCAATATCTCCGTACCTATAGTCTGTTTTTTAATCCCTGAGACTAAATTGACAAGTAAAAATGGCAAACTGACTTAGATTTCAATAGGATTTATGTCAGTTTTGACATTTTCACTTGTCAATTTAGTCTCAGGGATTAAAAACAGACATTAGAAACTTCCCAGGTTTTTTTTTTTTTTGGTAGCCTACATTGTGTCCCGCTGGGCAAAGGCCTCCCCTTTCTCCCTGCAAACCTCTCTGTTCTGTGCAATTTCTGGCCACTTTTGCCCCTCGAACATTATCAGATCGTCACACCACTTTCGCCGCAGTCGACCTCGTCGGCGATGTCCACCTTCAGGTGCCCACTTCTCCGGGCATTCGTGCGACATGGCTAGCCCACTCCCACTTTAGCTTGGCTGTTTAACTCCAACATCAGCTACTTGAGTTATGCTGCGCTCCATCGCTCGCTGGCAAATCTTGAGCTTGGACTTTTGTTGTTCAGTAAGTGACCAAGTTTCCCAGGAATGGTCCACAAAAAAAAAGATCGCAATGACGGGGAGGAGAAGAACCTTTTGACTTCGGTAAGGGTTTTTTTTTATATTTACCCATTAGATCTCGCAATATCTAAGGTCCTGAAATAATCATCCAGTCAACTTCCAGTACAATATTTTGGTATCCTCAGAATGCGTATAAAGCTTTGTGGTTGTGGTTTCATTCTCAAGCTAGGCAGTTTTATTGGGTTTTTTGTGAGAAAATTCTCGCCCCTATCTAAACTTGTACAGGTCTATAATTATGTACTTACGTTACGTACGATAGTGTAGGTGCACCTACATGTAAGACATTTCTGCTTACCCGTTCGAGTAATAGGTCATTTATCATCGTTTTGAAGATTTCGTAGTTGACCATTGTTGTTAAATTTTAATTGACCTACCATTAATAATCAATTATTTTTTAATTAACAGCCAAAAACTGTGTCGAGACCCAAATTCTAGACTTACTGACGACATGGCGGAAAGCAGATGTTTCCTCACCACTTCCATCTTTGGAAGCGATAAAGATACAATCTGTGGATGGCGTATATGATGGTTTTGGCATAAAGTAAGTAAACCTACCTGCGTCACTTTTACAAAGAAAAACACCGAATACTTTCATCGAGGCTTTAATTATACACCTATTGTTATTGGGTTTCGACAGCAGGCCCAAAAATATCTTCAAGGATAAGTAAATGTGTGTCGGTACGTGCCATTTCAACGCATGCGCTACTGGCTCGATTCCCAGGTCGTGCAAAATAGGTATTTTTTTGTTTTTCTAGACGGAATTTCTCACTTAGGTACCAGCACGAAGTCAGGATTTGGGCCCGGTTTGGCCCCCTTTGACATGGGACTTAAACATAACTGAAAAAATGTGGGTGTCATGTCATATCGGTATTGTGACACCTCTGCGTAACGCTTCTGGGATTACAGGCGTGAGTAACCATGGAGTTTCTTGCCGGGTCTTCTCCGTAGGAAACGACCAACCCGAACCGTGCACCTTTTTGGCCGACGTTTTTAAGTGCCCATCTGGGACTATGTGAAATAAAAAAAATGATTTTGATGTTATGCTTATGTTTAAATGTGTATTGTTTGTTTTTAGAATTACGTACTCAACCGGCGATATGCAACTGGCTGGTGTAAATAAATTCAGTGTTGAGGAACTGAGTGTGTCTGCAAAAGACTTGGCTGCATCTACGACTTTCCACTTCCCTCTATTGACATTAACTGCAGGTATACTATATAAAATCTAACTTGATTAAAATGACAGCTGCCAAACTAAAGGGACTATTAGCTTTGGTCATATCGAAATAAATCATTACAAATGCATATTTATGCAGTCAGTATTTAAAGTATTTTACGCTATGTAAATATCGGTGTAGGAGTAAAACAGGGTGTAAAGTTCCTCAATGCTCTATAGAAAAGGGAGGATCTTCCGACCAGACGGGTGGTGTGTCTGGTGGGCTACTGGATAAATCATCATCATCATCTTTTCAGCCGAAAGACGTCCACTACTGGACATAGGACTCCTCCAAGAGTCGCCACATTGACCGGTCCCGTGCGACCCGCATCCAGCAGCTACAACGCCTACAACTACAAAATTATCTATTTTCGGATGGTTTTCCTTTACTTGTCCTGTAAGACCTTGTACTTACCTACCAAATTTCATGATTCTAGGTCAACGGAAAGTACCCTTCAGTTCTAATTTACTTAAAATGAGCAAATATGCGACATAAGCAGCCATATTTTTTTATTGCGTTGTTTATGAAGCTTGATTTTTTTACAATTTGAGAAAAAGGGTCTTGCAGTGTTGGGTAGAGACATAGATAGACGGACTAGGAAGGAAGTGATCCTACAAGGGTTCCGTTTTTCCTTTCGAGGTTCGGAACCCTAAAAGACAGCCATTTCGGTCGAACCAGTTACATAGATAGAAAAACCTGGCCCTGGCTAGTCTACCCCAATTCGCACTCACAACCTCCTCGTGACGGTGATGATTGTCGTCCTGTCGCCGGCGGTTGGCTCTTTTAATAGGGCCTGCTGCATTTTTGACCTACACCCTAAGTAATTTTCTCGCTGCCGTCTCAGCGGGCATCCAAAAGATGTTATTATTGACCATTTCTTGGTCCAACCAACTTCTGCTAAGGTATAAACAAAATAATTTTAGTATAAAGAAATTTCTTTCTTTTCAGAGAATTATAGTTTGAAAGGGCGTGCATACGTGATGTACACTTTAAAAGGGTCAGGATTGATGAAGTGAGTAAAGTAACAGCTTATTAGAGCGCAGACCACACCGCCAGCACGTGGGAGGTCAAGCGACGCGAACGACGCCTTTTTCATACTTTGTTCGTTTCTTTCGATAGTTCGCGATGTGAACCAAAGTATGAAAAGAGATAAAACGACGTGGCGATCGCGTCGCTCGCACGCCCGCAAACTGGCGGTGTGGCCTGCGCTTAATAGCCAAATACATACAGTACGGACCGACGTCCGTGTGTTACCTGCAGTCAAAATTTTTAATGGTTCAAAACCAATTTTGCCTGGTTTCAGCAGGTTCAGTCAGTTTGTAAAAGGCTAAAAAATTGTACATTTTGATACAAGTGGGGAAAGTTTCCCCACTCATTGCAGCCGAGGCGGAATTCACACCCTCACCTACGGCATTCTGAAGCCGAGAACTGCAGTGACAAATGCCCACGTATTCACGTGGGCATTCAATCAATCGACGTTTTTCATTACATACTGAAATTAAAACTTTTATGACGATTATTTAATGTTTCAGAGCTACTTTCCAAAATGTTAAAGTAACGGTGGGAACCAAGTTAGTTCCGAAAGGCACGGCCATACAAGTTGATGACGTTAACCTGAATTTCAGTGTTGCTTCTATCCAGGTAAGAATTGAGCACTGGTGTTAATATTTAAGTGTATAGGATGGAATTTTGAGATAGCCCGGTAATTAGCATCATAAGCCATTACCGTGGTAGCCGCTTGTAACTTTTTGAGAAATTCCGATATATTTATAGATTTTGGAAAAAGTTTATCGCAAGCAAGAAAATTGTCAATTTTTACAAAAAATATTTGGTGCTAATCAATCATGTTTCTTATAAGGATCAAAAAACTCTATCGAACCAACTGAGGTTGAGTACTAGAAAAGTCAGAAATCACGAAAACTTTTCCCATACATTTCGAATGAACTAATATTTTTAAAAGTAAGAGGAACGATTAGCATCATAGCAAGGTTTTCTCTTGCTGACTGCACACTTTGTCAAAACAGATCGGCAATTCTGAACAAGTTATGGATAGTCTCCTAAGCCCGTTTCCCTGTAGCTACAACGGTCAACTTACATGTCTTTACTATCCCATCTCAAATTCCACCCTGTATACTTTCATCCTTTAGACGTGCTCTACTTCTCCTCAAGACATAATGGCAGATGTTGCCTGCCTCACAATAATCTTTCCGCGCCTGATGTGATAATGTATCAGGAAGTAACAAAAAACAAAGCAAAACAAAATCTTTTGCATGTCGTGCGTGTTTGCGCCCGACACGTTTGTTACACGAATGACTTTTGATCAGACACGAACAATTAATAGTATATAACATCACGCCTGTAATCCCAAAAGGGTTATAGAGAGGTGTACCTAATAGTACACCCACATGCCACCATTTATGTTTAAGTCCCATGTAATAGGGGGCGAGCCTATTGCCTTCAACCGGCCCAAATCCAGACTCCGTGGCTGCACTTTTCCTAAAATGTATCTACTGTCAGTACTGTACACGACTTGAATCCTCTTGCCAGAAGAAGAGGGGTCAAGTAAAGTAGGGTACCTAAATTATTTCGTCAATCAGTCGGAACCAGAACTAGCTTGCACGACTTATAAAACGGGACTGATCGAACGATCACTACACTGAAAAAGTGAAAAGTTACCTATTTACTAGTGATAACTATAGTGTCAGTCCTCTCCAAACGATTGGTGATCGCAATACATGGCTCCTGCTAAAAATTCTAGCGAGTATATTCCTAGACTACCATTCTGATTATGAGTAAGAAGATGAAGTAGAAGTGATAGCCTAGTGGTGTGACTGTCGGACTGCCAAGTCATAGGTCTCGAGTTCGAACCCAAGGCACGAACCCCTGATGTTTCGGATTCATGTGCGTATTGTATAATTATCACTAGCTTTGGTGAAGGAAAACATCGTGAGGCAACCGAACATGAACAAGTCAGAGGCCTATGGGCGCCACAAAAACTGGGACATCAGGTTAGGCACTTATAACCACACGAAAAAGAAGAAGACTAAGAACAAAACAGACACTAACTCTTTTTTTTTCAGGTTGACTTAGCAGACAGTTCGTGGCCGATCAACAAGGTGTTGAATAGTAGCGCCATGAAGATTGTGGAGAACCATCGAAACGAGTTAGTGATGGCAGCTAAGGATCTGTTGAAGAAAGTCATCAACGACTACCTAACTATGACGACGTCCTCGCAGGTGTTGGACATCGTCGGCAAAGATTATTGTACCTCCTTATTACCATCCATCATTGTATTTTAGTTAATACCATGTTTAGAGATCGTCTTTGGATTGTTATACAAGGTGTAAATGGACCCTTCACGAAGCCGTCAACGAATCATTTTGTACATCAAACTAAGTCTTCGCAAAAAAGATTGCTGGGAAACGACTTTTTTTCTGGGGTGAATTTGGTTTTAAGGAACGACTCAGTGTAACAACGCACTCGAAACATTGTGCTCATGGATGCATTGAATTGAATTGGGGTTCGTGGAGGTATTTAAAGTAAAGTTATATCATTATAAAATTTTAAAAAAGCATGTGAAAAAGTTGGAACTTTGAACTAGAAGGTTCCCAGGTATGGTCCAGAACAAAAAAATGGTAGCAATGACGGGGAGAACAAGAGTGCCTTTTGTCTTCGTTAAGGGTATTTTTACACCAATTAGATCCCTACTTAACTACTTAAGTTCTTTAATAAACAATTAACGGGTTTTTAATAAAACTCAACAAAATAAAAGGTGTCTTTATTTAAATTGTGGTAGTACAGTTATAGGCGACTAATGACTATCAATTCTTTGGGTACCGAGGATTGACTTGTTACCTTCGAGATCAGGTAATTCGTAATATGTTGAGGCTTCACATCACCTAGGAGCTCTTTGTTGATTTCCTTGACAAATGATCCAGCCTGTCCCGCCCCTTGCTGTCCTCCCCCAGCGACGCCCTAAGCCAGCTTAGAGTGTATACCGTAGGTAGACGCTTAGTTTAAAAGCTTTTCCCTGAGGCCTCATTCTCAAGGCACCCACAAGGTTAGGTAAGCAGACGATAACCTCCTAGGTTTACCTGCATTTCATAAAAAAGACAACTAATATCCTATAATATCCTATTAGACAAGTCATATCTCCATAGATGCTTGAAAGTGCCTTCATTCGTAGCGACACCAGACAAACATTGATAATAACTTTGTTGTCTGCAATAAGAAATCGTAGAGTGAAAATACCACAATAGTGAAAATGTCCCAAAAATCCGTTTTTTTTTTCTGTTAGATGGAATAGTGATGCTACCTAGTACCTACTAGATCTTACATGGTAATCGGAGAATAATGAATGCATGATAATGAGGTAGTTTCTATGAGGATAGATGTCCATTTTCAAATAAAATGATTAGTGCTTAGGTGATTAGTTAGGTTAGGTTTTATGGGTCGCCAGGGAAATGGTCAAAAGGTTAAAACTCAGTTAGTTTTTTTTTTCATAAAGCGTTGCCACTTTAAGAATATCTCCTGTATGGGTGCGTTTGCAAATAGTTAATAGGATTTCAAAAACTGGGATCGCATTTCCAAGTGTAATGATAGCTTTTCTGATCAAATATTTTCAACACCAGCCAGTTAAAAGTCACTGAGCTGATTGCAAAATCTTCGAGTTGTGTGTATGTCTATTGACCTAACCAATAGAAACTTTAATAAAATTGCATTAATTAGATGATAGCACATACCTACCGTATAAAATCAATGGGTCCGTTCGTGTTTCAACTTACTATTTACCTATACATACATAGTTTTTTTTTATCCTTGACGGTTCCGCATTGCCAATTTCTCCAGCTCTAAACGTTTTAGAATTTCTATACTGACCCATATCAATAAAAGTCATGAAAGAGCCATTACAATAATGTAATTCTTCCCAAAAACCTGGTAATTACAACACCATTTACAGTAATCATCATTTAATTTGATTTGCGCTATTTTCATCCAGATCTACTCGTACTATTTGGGCCAAACTGCGTCAGATTTGGTTCACCAATACCTAGCATGTAGTTCACTATCTTCTTCGCTGGTATTTTCGCAAGTTCTTGGTTGATTGCTTTCAGAATCATGTTCAGTACATCATTGTCAACAATAATATCTTCAGATTTTTTGAAAAATTCATCTAATATTAACTTAACTTCTTCAGCATATATCGTGTCCATCTGGAGCTAGAAAAATGGAAATAATAATTGCTTTTTGAAAACGTCACAACTGTAGTAGTCCCTGCATAGTTGTTACCAATAATTAAGAAACTCATAGACTTACCTGAACATCCTTTATGTTGATATCAATATCAGCTGTTTCCAGTTGGTATGCCTTGCCGGTCTGGAATTGCTTAGATTTAGGGCCAACCACTGCAGAAAAAGCCATGTCCAGGAATGACACTCTGTATAGGGAAAAGATGATAAATTATGTTTTTACTAAACAAACGTCATAACGTCTGAGCTTACTTACTTAAAGCGACCCCTGTCTCGTATTGATACATTTTTATCGAAAATGGTGTCCAGGTCAAAGGCAGCTGAAATTATACTAAGTAGTAAATAAAAATTTCAAGTAAATATTCAAAATCTGTCTGGTTTTCTAGCTAGTTAAAATAGCTGGCGATATAAATGAACGAATTTACTATATAAGGCGCGAATTATACAGAAACGGCGTTAGGTGAAGGCGCGGCGCGAGCGCAGGGCAGGCGGTATAACGAAATGTAAGAACAGCAAGCCTGCGCCGCGCCGCTTGAGTGTGATTATTCACGACACGTCGCCTACGAACATTTTGTTTGAAAACGTTTTGAAGCGGCATCATGTCTGCGCTGCGCCTTCACCTTCCGCCGTTTCTGTATAAATCCCGCCTTACGATGCACACCTCTGCCCCTTTTGTGCTTTATATCTTTAGAGAATATGTTATGTTAAAAATTATAATTTTCAAAAATGCCATGGGCCGAGTGCCTCCCATAAAACATAGGTGTAACTGTATTCCGTCGAAATATCACAAATCGTCATGAACGAAATGTTCTTACTATACTTCACTAAAAATCTCACCTTCTATAGTGATGTTAGGAATGCTGGCGTTCAAGTCGATCCTAGTGGGTGATAATTGCATGTTTACATTTTGTGAACTAAATTCCTTGATTCCTGTTACACTTACATTTTCGAAAGTAAGATTTCCCCTGAAAATATCAATAGTGAGAAGTATTTTTTAAATAATTGAGTGGTAAACAAACAGAAAGTTTACCTTCCTGGCAATTCAAGTCATTCTGCCTGTCATCCATGCAAAAAATTAGGTCAATTTTCTTAGGACTTTGAAATGGCGTAAAAAGTTTACAGATAGACATAATTACTTTTGCAATTATGGCATTAGTATGGATATGTTGATGGATGGAAAGGGAGAGGAATTCCAAAGAAAAGATGGATGGATTGTGTGAGGAATGATATGAAGGTGAAAGGAGTAAATGATGCCGTGACGTCTGACAGGAGAGAATGGAAGAAGACAACGTGTTGCGCCGATCCCAAATAGAATGAATAGATATGAATATGATGATCAGTATGGTCACCTTACCTGTCAAAGTGCAGGTCTGGTATACTAGCGTCGTAGGGTCCAAAAATCTCTCCATTGAACGGGTTTAGTTCGGGCAGAGTCTTCACAAAATTAAGGAGGGTGGTCGTTTTCAGCGTACTGTGCCTGTCGTCCCATCTCACGGGGTGAGCTTCAGGTGGAAGCTTTGTAGTGTTCACGTGAATAAGGAGCGGGCCGAGCTCTTTATCAACTAAGAATTGGGTATATGTTTTATAGGGTAGTCTTAAAAAGATAAATAAAATTAGGACGGGAAAATAAAATCACAGTACATCCAAATACACTTATATACTGCTAGCTGTGCTCCGCGACCTTCGTTCGCATAGCATAGCATTTCATTGAACATACTCTTGATCAAGCGATTAAAAAAAACAAGATGGCTGCCATTCGCGGGGTATGGGGTTAGAACTTTAGAAGTATTTATAAACGTGTATTTGTCGATAGAAATTAGTATATAATATGCTCTTAACCACTCGTATGCCGAGTATCCAGACACAATTAAAAAGTCATTGTGTCTCGTGTAGATCTACGTTCCGGCACACGAAAGGTTAAAGTATCGGTAACCGGCAGCCCAACCAACATACTGTATGGATAGGGCGCAGTGTTGTGGCAGTTCAAGATTTTCTTAGTGTGAAAATTTGCCGAACTTCAAGATGATATCACGTTTACTACGATAGCACTAAAATAAATTTCACTTACAATGTTCCTTAGTACGATTGCTTTCCGATAATTGAGCTACAAGCAGAATGGTGATTGATTGAGTTAAAAACACAGCGTAAAAAGTTAGATCAAAAAGACTCCGCATATTGGCTCCAGTTATGAACGACTGCGGAACAAACGCCTTACTCGAAAACATAATAATGTGCATCCATTTGTGAAATTTCGATTGTTGTAAGAAATTGGTACACTGGTTTATATAATGTGATTACATAAATTTATATTTTTTTATTTTGCATTTGATTCAATAACAAAGGGTGTACCCTTAACGAAGTCGAAAAGCACTTGTTCTCCCCGTCATTGCCATCTTTTTTTTGTTCTAGACCACACCTGGGAACCTTCTAGTTACGAAGATATTGGGGGTCAAAGTTTCAACTTTTTCACAAGTTTTTTTTTAAATGCAAGTTTTAAGTGTAGCTTTACTTAAAATACCTCCATGATCCCCGTATATGCATCCATCAGCACAATGTTTTGAGTGCGTTACATCCTACCGAAAAATGTGTTCAGTTGTTGTAGTTGTTCAGTTGTTGTAGTTGTGTCACCTCAAAAAAAAAATTGTTTCCCAGCAATAATTTTTGCGTAGAGACTGAGTTTGATGTAGAGAATGCTTGGTTGACGGCTACGCGAAGGGTCCGTTTACACCTTTTAAGGTAACTAACATTGATTCGTCTTTTAACAACAGACTATACGCCTGTAATTACCGAAGTCCTACGTCCGAAGTGTTAGGTAGAGCTGTACCTAATAGTACACCTACATTTCGCCAGTTATGTTTAAAAATGTTTAAGTCCCAAGTAATAGGGGGCGAGCCTATTGCCATCAACCGTACATCTAGTAGGTACTAGTCTCGGGCAGTTCAGTCCTTTGCCAATAAATTGAGCTGTGAATAAGGGACATTAATTTATTTCTTTTTCATCTAACAGATAACTGTTACTGTTGTCCGTGAGGAACTTTTAATAATAAAAGTTCCTCTCGGACCTATTTTAGGAAACGTTGATCTAGGCTTGTTTAAACTTATTGAGTACCTACAGTGACAACTCAGTTCCAGGCCGAGTGCTGGCCGAGTAGTCTGTCTTGGACAAGAGTCCAACAGTCCAACAGATGAGACAGGACTCATGTGTCACCTCTCTACTCGGTACGTGTAATGAAGCCATAAAGATTCTTTACAAGCAACAATCTGTGTTTCGCAAGTTCTCATAGAATAAGTAAGATGTTGATGAGATCTCGTTTCACGTGTAGCAATTAGGTAATCTTGTGCGTCTTGCTGTTTTTATCTTCTGTTTATTGTGTATTATCAAGGAAATATAAAGAAAATTACCAAATACGGGTAAATAAGTGTTTGTTTTTAAGGTTATAATAAACATTATATTTAAATAACGGATTTTAGGACATAGTGATAATTATTTTAGCTGATAATCATGAAACGGCTCAAGCTATTATCAAATATTGGTAATTATATTGTATTTTTTTTTGGTTTCATTCGTTCTAAATTGGCGACGATTTGTTTTGCAGCTTAGACGATATTTGGAGGGTATGATAGTCTTATTAGCTGCACTACGTAAGATATGGATTCTATAATACAGCTTTTGTTTTTAATCAGCGTTATAAGAGATTATTTTTATTATTTAGGCTTTTTATGAGTTCTGCATTCATAATTTATAATTCTGTTTAGAGATGCGTGTAAGAATTGATTATCCCTGAGCAAGTTTTACTTTTTATTTGATGAAGTCTTGATTTTGATAATAAAACGAATGTTATGAAAATTAAACACCTATGTTTATTTATGTTTTATTTGTATAATTACCTATGTTTTATTTGTTATTCAAATCAAATTCTCGGTTATTACATTTACATAATCGTTGAAGATATACATTTTTTCATTTGTTTTTTAACTTTGACACCCATCTACTGCAAATGAATTATGTGGTTTTAGGATATCGCGCCGATGCGGCGCTATTCTACTTCGCTCTGCGCTGTGAATATGATATTTTGCTTATTTGATATGTTCCTACGGGCAAGCACGCCGCACTTTATTTTGTTTCTATCCTTTGCTGCGTTATCGTACAACTAAAAAAATTAGCCGCTCATTTCATACTAAGTAAACTTATTGTGAAGTGTCATTAATAGTTTGTTGTGTATGTTAAACGTATTTTACTACATTTTTCTGGAAACTATGCCGTTTAAAATTCTAGAAACTATAGAGAAAATGCAAAAATCGTTTTGAATTGTATCAAGTTTTTGGCAAACAAAAGGCGAGTTAAGATGGTCAAAAAAGCGATTAGAAGTCAACATGAAATTAGTCAAGGATGAAAATAAGAGGCCTTTAGATAACACTAGTTTACAAAAAAAATATGTTTTTGTGTTACCTTCGATATTTTTGCGGGTTTTTTTTATTTATATCATATTACTTAAAAATAAAGTTATTAGGGTGCCAGATCAGCTCTAGTTTTTAAGTTATTAGGGTATGTGTGGGGTATGCTTGGGCTTGTTGGGTATTACAAGTTGAGTGTAAATAAGGAACTAAGGCAGAGGTATTCATTGCCCAGCAGTGGGGTAATACAGGCTAGATAAATTAGATAAGTTTTACATAGATATTCATGGGAAATAATGATCAAAAATTTTTTTTTTACTTTTCTTAATGCTCCCAATTGATGTAACACATAAACTCGCGTTTTCATCATTCTTGTACCATTATCATTTTTGTACCAGTAATTTTAATGATTTTGTAGAATACTTAAGTGATTTTCATCATTTTTTATAAATAATAAACAAAAATATTTTGTTCGTCCCGAAATAATTGTTCTATTTCATTGAAATTTCAAACTGTAATAAAAAATAAAAATGAGCTAATTTCCAAAAACTGATAATTTTTCGTTATTCTTGGGGCAACACAACACAACAAGGCGAACCCAAAACCACTCTCATATCAAGAGCAACAAAAACACTGTAAACTAGTGTAATTGGTCTACCTCAAAATACTGTGTAAAAAGGTATTCATTATCGTCATATGAAGAAGCAATAAGAGAACTAGATCTCATGGTTCAAAATAACGACAATAATGACATTTTGGAAGTGAAGGAAGTAACTGTTGTTAGCAGTGAAATAAAAATATACGGCTATAAAATTACAGGCTTGATAGATGTTTTTAAACAACCAATCAAATCATCATACTTGAACATATTCAAAGCCAAATTACTTACTGACAGGCGGACAGAGATCATTGTTAGTTCTCAAGATATATTCATGAAATTAGTATGCATTGCATATGAATTGCATAGAGTTTAAAAGAGAAAAGCTTTTATTTAACTTGCAATATATGTATGTATGTTAGTTCGGGTGGAATCTTGCAACTCAATTTTGGAGCACATATCTTCAACCGATTGAGCTGAAACTTTGCACGCATATGTATATCGTGGGATAATGCAATATTATGATGACATGAAGCTGATCTGATGATGGAGCTGGAAGGTGGCCATAGGAATTCTGTAATGCAATGACGCAACCCATTGAGTTTGGACTCGTTTGATTTGTCTTTATGAGTACTTTGTCTTTAGATGGTATCCAGGGTCTGATGATGGAGCTGAAAGGTGGCCATAGGAACTCCGTTACTAAACGACATAACTCCATCGAGTTTGGACTCGTATGATTCGTCTTCTCTAGTACTTTGTTTCTAGATGGTAACCAGGCTCTGATGATGGAGCTGGAAGGTGCCCATAGGAAGTCCGTAATAAAACGATACAATCAATCCCATCGAGTCTGGGCTCGTTTGATTCGTCTTGACGAGTACTTTGGTCCTAAATGGTAACCAGGGTTTGATGATGAAGCTGGAAGGTGGCCATAGGATCTCCGTAATAAAACCGTAATAAATCCTTTGTCTGCAGTCCAGAAGAATGTCTAAACTACATAGATACATCTGGAAATAATATTAATCTATTGCACATAAACATCCGTAGTGTAAACAAAAATTTTCCACACCTACAAGTACTGTTGAATCGGTTAAACGTGGATATTGATATCATTGTCCTAACGGAGTGCTGGCTCAGTAAAATCAACAATGTACCATTTTTGGACGGCTTTGAGTCACATTTCACAAATACAAACTGTAACCAAAATGACGGAATAATTATTTACACAAAATCAAGCTTGCAGACTACAGTATCGGAGCCAGACTTTGCGGGTGGAAACTGTTTAGTGTGTCACCTAGACAAAAGAATATCGGTGGTAGCGATATATCGCTCGCCATCATTAAACTCAAGGGAGAATTTTGACAATTTCTCAACTAGTCTGACAAGTGTTTACGACAATATTAAATCTATATGCCCTAATATCGTGCTTGTAGGTGACCTAAACATAGACATAAAACAAAATAATATGAACGAAAGAACCTTGGACTATTTCACGTTAAATGCATCTCATGGTCTTATGCCAACACACTTATTCCCCACTCGAGATGAAAACTGTTTGGATCATATATTTTTGAAATCTCATCTAACTACTACTACACTAGTTTTGGAGGCACACGCAACGGACCACAAACCACTACTGCTAAATTTGAAAAATGCCAATCCCTCCCACAAATTATGTACAACTACCATCCTAAACCACAAAGCTATTGTGGAGGAGTTGGAAATTGTGGATTTTAACGTAATATATGAGGTCGAGAACATAAATGAGGCAATGAATAAATTTATCAGTATTATTAAAACCGTAATATCAAATCATTCAAAACAAGTTAAAATCCCAAGACAAAAAAGAATCATTAAACCCTGGATAACTCCTGGTCTTTTAAAATGTATAAAACATAGAGATAAAATGCACATTAAATCTAAAAAATCGCCAGATAATATTATTCTAAAGACTACATATTCTCGATATCGTAATTTTTGCAATAACTTACTCAGGAAATTAAAAAAGTCTTATGAAACCGGGCAACTTGAAAAAGCCAAAAATAATCCCAAAGTTCTTTGGAAAACAATAAAACAAATAACCAATACCCATAAACCAAAACTTAGCGCAGTGGAGTTACTCACAATACGGGACAACCCAAAATCGGCGATAAATGGGGTAGGCCAATTTTTTGCCAACATTGGCAAAAACTTGGCTTCAAAAATAATGAATGACACTGCATCATCACCGGCCGGCGGCCATCACTCACCTACGGACACCCGAAACTCACCTATGAACTCTCTTACCATCCTGGAAGTAGACGAAGCTGATGTTGAGTCCCTAATCCTACAACTGCGTTCTGACTGTGCAGTTGGCTGGGACGGCATATCATCGCTTATGTTAAAAAACTGTCGACACATACTAGTTCCACCAATTACTTACCTTTTTAATCGTTGCCTACAGGAGGGTGTCTTTCCGGAAGCCTTCAAAAAAGCTGTGGTTCATCCAATATACAAGGGAGGGAACAGAGACTGTGTAAATAACTACAGACCGATATCAGTCCTACCTGCACTTTCTAAAGTTCTCGAAAAAATTCTCAACAACTCTCTACGAAAATTTCTCGACAAACACCAACTCATTGCTAATAACCAATACGGATTTCGGACAAATCTATCCACAGATGATGCAGTACTGGATTTCACGCAACAGGTTGCCTCAAACCTAGATAATAAATCGAAATGCCTAGGTATATTCCTGGACCTTTCGAAGGCTTTTGACACGGTCTCTGTTCCCAAACTCATCATGAAGCTGGAAGGTATCGGTGTGCGTGGAATGCCGCTAGAAATCTTTAAGGACTACCTAAAAAACCGTAGGCAATGCATTAAAATTGATACTTACCTAAGTGATGAGTTTCTCGTGTCCTATGGTGTTCCCCAGGGAGGGATCCTTTCCCCGACTCTATTTCAGATCTACGTAAATGACCTCTGCAGACTGAGTCTCCCAAATGGTAGAATTTACGCTTACGCAGATGACACTGCAATTCTTGTAGACGGAATCACTTGGGACATTGTTAAAGCAAATGCGGAAGTAGCCATGGCTAAAGTTATGATGTGGTTAAATTCGAACCTTCTTACATTAAACCTACAAAAAACGACTTATATTCCCTTTGCTATACGACGTAACGCTAAACCATCTCCTTCTTTTAGTATAACTCCTCATTCCTGCACATACTCGTCCACCCCCTGCACTTGTCCTCCGCTTGCTAGATCCGAAAGCGTTAAATACCTCGGAGTACACATAGACGACGGGCTGAGATGGGACCAACAAATTGACGCCGTCACCACCAGAACTTTACGTCTTATACATGTATTTAAGTCTCTTAGAGTATCTGCCGACGTAAAAACTCTTAAGATGGTGTACCTTGCACTATGCCAATCAGTGATTGGTTATTGTATAGTTGCGTGGGGCGGTGCGGCTAAGACTAGATTTCTGAGGGTGGAAAGAGCACAGCGAGCTATACTTAAAGTCATGACAAAAAAGCCCTACAGGTATCCAACAACTGAACTGTTCTCTGACTGTAAAGTACTTACGGTTCGTCAGCTTTATGTGCTTAAATCTACCATCAGAAAGCACGCAGGCCTTCCTCCTCTTACTACAAACAAACGCACGTACGTTCCACCAAATATTCAACACAAGACCTCCTTCGCCAAACATCAATATTATATACTAAGTACTCATATCTATAAAAACATTAACAAGCATCTCAATATTATAAATCTAAACTCACATGCACTAAAATCTAAAGTAACAGAGTGGCTTCTCCTTAAGGATTACTCTTACACGGAGTCTTTACTCACCTATCTTGTATAATACACTCACACACACACACACACACCCACCTATACACACACCTACACACACACATACACTCACACCTACACACACCACTCATACACACAAACACTCAACATACAATTCTACTCTTGTATACCATACAGTGGAATGACACAGTCCACTTGAGAATTATAAGTTTTTGTTGATTATTGACCGTAAACTACCTCTTATAATACAGGTATACCCTAGCTTAAGAGGTAGAGTACTATTTTTGTACAGGATTTGCAACATAAACTATAAAATGTTTTTCTAAACCAAATATCAAACTGTATATCAAACTCTGTATGTTTTTAGATAAATAAAGATTATTATTATTATTATTAAAAACTACGTAACCGCATCGAGTTTGGGCTCGTTTGATTCGTCTTAATGAGTACTTTGGTCCTAGTACTTTGCCTTAAATAGGGTAAAATCATTAGAAGGTCTCCTTATTGAAGAGCTAGACTGTCCGAAATTAACCGGAAAACGACCTTGCAACAATGATGCGTTGAATGAGATGAACAGACTGAGAAACCTGACCAGAGATAACTAAAAAGTAAAAAATAAATTAAAAGTAAAAAAGCTTTTTTAAAAACAAGCTTTTATTTAAATGCGCTAAAAAGAATAAAATAAACTTTTCCTTTAAAACTTTTACTATCGTTTTATAACGTCATTACACAATTTATATGATACAAAAGCTTGTAGCGAGATTTACCTGTGTAGATAAACAAGTAAATCAAACAACTTGATCTGATTGATTAAATTTTTTTAAATGTTCAAACTAAGTAAATACGAGTAGGTACTTAAATCTCAAGACAAGCTTTTATATCATACTGCTAGCCTGCGTCATCCCACTGCTGGGCAAAGGCCTCTCCCCATGGCCATTTGTCATGAGGAGGTATATAGACAATAAACCCACCACGCTTGTCTAATGCAGGTTGGTGGATGCACAGTAAGCCTTCTAGCTAGACCTCTGGTTGCCGCCGTTGACGACTGCTGATGCAATCGTTCTTCCGCCGCCAACCAAACTGATAACCTGCACTGTTATCAGCTTTTCTGCTATCTGGACCGTTTAGAGCTACTGTTCAGATGCTCCAAATGCAGCGCCACAGTTTTATGCCATGTCGGGGGTGTTTTTTTGCATGTTTATATCATATGAGTTTCAAACTCGTTACGATGGGGGTCGACTGAAATTGTTGCCAACGCCATAATAGATTCCAATTACAAACGGCTCAATAGGCCTAAACTCTTTATTTGAGCTTTTTAACATTGGGAGACCGTCGAAATTGAAATTTAAAGTAATTTTAGTTGGATCATCAATCCATTTCTCCAATGATTTCTTTAAAGATTTTGCTAGGCCATTATGCCAGTATTCACCTTGTTCAATCGTTTTGATACGTTTTTGTTTGATAGACTAAAATTGTTCTAGCGTCACATGGTAATATTCCGGGAAAACTGCAATTTGCAATTGCGGCTAAATCGTTTAGACTTTAGAGCTATTTGAGATATATTTCTTTCTATAGCCCATTTCTTTAGTCGCTGACAAAAGAATATATTTTTTGAAATTTGTCATCTTCATTATTTGAAGTACTTGTGCTGCTGCATGAAGTAACGTCTTCATCACGTGCCTAAGGTTTAACTAAATCCAAACATTGAACACCTTTTAGGGTCGATCTCCAGAGGCATTTTTTTTCGTGTCGGACGGGATAAACCCATTTTAAAATCGAAAAACGTTTTCAAATTATTTTTTTATAGACAGTTCGGTGTCTAATCTACATGGTACAAGGCTAATATTTTGAATAAGTTTATTATAAATATTAAAAAAAAAATCTTAAACCCTAAAATCCTGATCGCTCTGGGTTGACCCAACTCCCGATTGAATGAAAAAAGTATTCTTTAACTTTTTAATGAGAAGGATCTTATGAAATAACTTATTTAGATTACATAACAAATAGTTAATCTTCAAAGTAATATTTTTTTTTTTGTTATATTAACAATCCTTTTGCCACAATTTGAATTTAAAATCGTGACCGGGCATTTTATCTCATCGCTCTGCGCTGAGGTAAAACATCGCCCTCATCCATAGTTACGCATTATAGACATTCTATTACCCTCCTGCGGGGCAGCATCGGTAGTGGTCTAACCGCCGAGGAGGATACCTGTGTGCCACGTTCCCGCGTTCCAACATTACGAAGGTAAGTTTATCATTGCTCTGGATTTGGTTCTCGAATTTTATGATTGCTATGGCACGTTATTTAAATTCAATAGTAAGTTTGCGAATGTGATTGTTATGTGAATTAAGTGATCGTTATGTTTTTTATGAGACGTAATCACAACATTCTACTGCTTTTAAATTCGGCTATGTTTATGATTTTGTGACTTTTTCTGATCGCTATGGCTCTGATTACTCTGTCCAAAAAGACCAGAGCGATGATATTTTGCATTAATTGTACGTTATAAATCTATTTTAAGTAGTAGTACCGGACTGTAATAATGACAAATGATGAACTTTAAGGTTAAATGCATACACATAACCTTTAATTTATAACCTTTCCTGGGTTTCTTCATATAACCTAAACCCATAAACAGATTTTGACGTATTTTACCTTGATGATACCTTGCATTTAGCTACCACAACTGTAACCCCTTCTCTAAAATTTAATCGCAACTATTGTTGTAGATTGAAATCATGCCTCGAAATAAATTTAAAATTTATTTATCTATTGAAGAAAAACGTCTTAGGAAGAAATTGGCTGAGCGTCGTAGAATGGTCAAGATAAAAAATGATCCAGATCTACACGCACAATGGCTTGTAAAGTCAATAATACATTTCTCTTACATATAATCTTGTACATGTACACTGAATATAACTGAAAACGGCTAAATAAATAATATTTTATCAATATTTATTTTTTTCTTTCACTGATTTCACCATTTATGATCACTCTGGCACCAATTATGATTGCTCTGGTCGCGAAATTTTTTGAACTTAAATATTTCCATAACTGTTTGTGTAAATTGAAGGCCACTAGTAAAAATATACCATTTGAATATCATTCTTTTTAATGAGATACGTAATTACCATTAAATATCAATATCTGAAAAGCACCAGAGCGATCACACGAATACGCCCGTTTTGGAGATTGACCCTTTAATGTTTTTCCTACGGAACCTTCGTTGGATGGTTCATGGATGGCGATGGCAATCGCGACGACTCTGACAGAAAAGGAGGCTCAAGCTGTACAGTTGACGTAATTTATTTTTTTAGTTTTAAAGCAGCCTTGTAGTCAGATTTTATAAAATCGCTGTATTCACAAGAGTGTCCAATTACGCTATAAGAATACGTTTTATAATGGAGTTTACATATAACATTGTACAGAACAAAGTATCGAGTGATATCATAATAACACTTCGAGTTGTAGTAAGTAAGTGTTCACATCCAAAATACAGCCTTTATATAGCTTTAACGATAAAACTAGCTTAAAGTGCCACAAAATACTTAAAGTTGTATAGTAGTGGTTTCACATTACGTTTAAACACCCTAAGCTTACGCGGATCACTTAAATCAGATTTTATACAGCTCAAGCTGTATAACTAATCAAAAATCGGTCTTATAAAGATAAATAATCTTTTGACACTCTTGTACGTCTTTGAAAGAACTTAAAGTTCTAATGAGCTGGTTAATTGATGTTAAAAACGTTTGCGTGCTGGGGATGTGTACGTACCGGCTACGCAACGCACGCCTTGCTCTCGAATTTTTGGGCATCTTGCTTTTTGATGTGCCTTGAAAGCAAGTGCATTGGAGCGCTGCGGCCGCGGTTCTAACCGAACGCTAAGCTATCACAGTAGCTTCAAGATAAGCTAAGCTTTAGCTAACAAGTTGTGTTCATAGGTTTCAGTCGTGCCTAATCGTCTATTTTGATGACCTTTTATTAGTTTTACACACCTATGTTCTTGTGTGCCAACGGTGTTTATGGGTAGGTAATGATAGTTTTATTATCCAATAAGATTATTGTTGAAAACGCAGGAAAATAAAAACAACACTCATAATAATATAACATCATCTACCGTTAAGGTATTTTATACCATGTTTGTGGATGGCTATTATGATTCTACTTTATAGCTTAGCCAATATTAATGAATGGTCTCGCGGACCCCAGGAGATATTGCTGGATATCCTGTGCGGGGATCAGCCTGAGCTCTTGGTTAATACCCTGGAGAACAGCTCGCAGCAGGTCTTGCACGATGCTGGAGTACTGATCTATATTCAGCAGGAACTGAAGTGCAATATTTCTGAATTCCTCGGAATACTCGCTCATCTGTACCTGGGCCTGTAGCATTGAAACGGTTGGAGGAAAATGTGATTAATATTTTATGCATGGGTATGAAGAATATCCCTCAGTCAGTGGCTGAGCGATTGGCTGCTGCGCTGCGTGTCGCGGGTTCAAATCCCGCACACAACAAATATTCTACATGCAGTTGTTTCGAGTCGTGATGTTTTTGTATGTGAGTTTAAGTTAAGGTTTGTAAACGCACTACGATACAGGAGAAATTCCTAGTGTGGGGCAAAGTTTAAAAACTAAGAGCACAGTACACTAGCCGGCCCATCGAGATGGAGTGTGACTTGTGAGGTACACAGGTAGGCTTAATGTTAATGAGTGACAGAGTTGGCGATTTTACAAACCTTGTTAAACTCACTGTGCCACGTTTATGGCCGGTAAAGTGATTTGACTATTTACCTGAAGTTTACCCAGGTCTATCACGACGGCAGTTGAGTCCACTTGGAACACCGGGTTTGGTGATAATTCTGCTACCTTGGTGCCAACCTGTGCGCCAGCCACCAGGTTCACGAGCGTTGCACTGTGCACACAAAACAACACATTTCAGAAACAGTGTTATAAATAATAAGTTCTTTTAAATGAAATAAGTTCTTACCTAATTTGGCCATTAACGTTTATGGGTTGATTCTCCAAAACAGCTTGCAGCTCGAAACCAACTATAGCAAACAAATGAATTAATGTTTCAATATGGTATTACATTTATCAGTTTTATTTGGAGTAGGGCACAGGGTTATTCGGTTTTTGAATCAGGAACTTCTTTATAGCAGCCACGGAGCCCAGATTTATACCCGGTTGACGTAGCCCGGGAGGTGGCGTTGTAAATGAAAAAGTCATAATAAGCCGGCTGATGTTGACATCGATAGTTGATCTTATACGACCAATAAGTGAACCGACCGGCAGCTGCTCAAGTAGCGGTGGGTGTGGGTGGTTACGCAAGTTTCAGCCGGCTATGACTTATTTTTTTTTTACCATTTCCGTAACCACCCACGCCTACACCCACTCGAGTCGACTCGGTCATTCGAGATCTATTGAAAAAGATGTCAATCGATCGGCGTAAAAACGGTTCCCTATCCATTTGCATAAATTTTTAAGACCTAATATAACTTGGCATACTTTATTTACGCATAACAGCTTACGCATAATTTTTTTAAGCATAATTACTCTAATCATAATAATGATTAAGCATAATATTCTAAAGCATACATTTATTTAGGCATCATGGTATTAAAACATATTTTTATAGGCATAACAAATACGCAAAATAATTAGTAACTCCTAAAATGTTAGACTTTAATACACTTTTTTAAAAAGTAGAACCATCGTATCGCAAAAAAGTTCACAGTCAGAGTCGTCTTTTGGCATAAATTTTATACGATAGTCATTAAACGTCAGAAAATCAATCAATCAAAACATTGATCATTATAAAACAGTTGATTGTGAACATTTTATGTGGTTTTTATTTCCCTGTAAGAAGCATGCAAACAAGCATACACCATGCACAGCATGCAAGCAAGCATGCAGCATGCAAGCGAGCTTGCAACATGCAAGCGAGCTTGCAACATGCAGCAGGCATGGTTTCTGTCACGGCTCCGGCGCTGCGGGGCTCCGGCGGTCCCACGTTATTGTCGCAGACGTGTTTTTCGCTCACCACCGCAGCTCTGCGATTACGCGGGCTTAAATTACACTCTAGTGGTAGGGCAGACAGTGGACGTCGTGGAGTCGCTTTTGCAGCGATTCGATTCTGTCACTAACTTTTGTAGCACATATTGAATTTTTAAGACAATATTTTAATTTTAATTACGCTAATAGTCAGTATACCTAGTAACATTTTGCGAATTCAATTTTTGCCAATACAAATTAGTCTACAAGATAATTATGCCAACATAAACTGTATGCCAAAAAAAAATATACCAAAATAGTTATGCCAAATTATAAGAGGAAAAAAAAAACATTATACAAAAAGAAGGGATCCCCGTAAAAACACTACTTATATGCAATGCTACCTCCCGGACTAATTAACATAACTTTGGCGCAAGAAAAATGAGGCCTATACCCAGCAGGGGGCGAATTCAGGCTGTGAAGGATGATGATGATGGAATGTTATGTTATTTGGAATAGGGCCCTACCAGACTTTGTTTTAATATGCAGAAAACTCAGAAAAAAGTTAGTACATTATAATCACGTATCCAGGAACAAGTGGTATCGTCGATATTCTAAAAGTGTCTTGATAAGTCCACTTTTTGCTTCTTCAGCACTTTAAAGCTTGGGCTAACCGCTGCGGCAGTATTATGAACATAAAATCTAATGTACTATTCGGGTTAGGTTAGGTAAATACTTACATTCGGCACTAACTTGTGGAGCACTGACGTTAACGTCGATTCGGGAAGGTTCCATTCGCACTTCGAGACCATACACAGATACACCCTTGAGGCCCTGTACTACAACGTTTGTCAGATGAAGCTGTCCCCTAAAGTAAACATAGACAACAGTTATTAATAAATACAAATAAAAAGAACTCAACAACAAAACTCAACTTCAACTACCTCAACTACTGTTTGGTCAATTATACTCAATTCTTCTACTAGGTGTAAGGTTAAACGAGGGTCGTTTCATTACTCACTTTTAGTACTTCCTCATAAAATAACCCACCATGAAATATCGAATGAAATATCAGCTGCTTTTCTAAGTTTTTTAGCTCCTTTAAAGTACGTCCCTCATTTAATGTAACAATCATACACCCTGTATACTTACTCAAAGTTGATTTCGGGCAGAGACACTTGGTAGGGTCCCATAGAAGGCAACTGAAGAGGGTTGAGTAGAGGCGCGTTCTTGAGGAAGTTCACTAAAGAACCAGCTTTGCGGGTGGCTTGCGTATCATCCTCAGTCAGCGGAAGGTAATGAGGTGGCAAAGATCCCGTTGAAGTTTCGACGTGCAGATTTCTGATGGTTTCGCTCCCTTTAAATAAGTATAGGCTTTTAGAGTCAAATTCGATGATATTTATTTCAATTAAATCGGCTACGGCCACCGCATTTTTTTTGTCAAAATCGAATACCTGTATCAATCTCTGTACCCCTAACAAACCCTGAATATTCGTGTTCCAAAACACAATTATTTAAAACGTAATATACATATATAATTTTAAATAAATATTAGCTATCAAGATTGTACTGCTGGCGAAGATTATTGATGGCTTATATACCTCGGAAACGGGAGGCTTTAGAAGATCTCACTCGACTATTAGGCACAGACATTGACATAAGATTTAGATTTTTGGAAAAAATAAAAAGAGTACTTTATTTTTAATCTTAATTGCATGATCCATATATATAAATAATTTCTTTAGAACATGAAACGTTGTCAATTGGGTCTTCTGCGCGCAAACAAACAAAATACAAAGTCCCCCGAATGAAGGCCGTGTTCGGACTGGCCTTTTGGTATTATAAGTATTTTACCCTTAGGGACTCTAAAGTTGTGCATCGGTATCTTAGCGAGGGACGGGGGGACGGGGGGGGGGGAGGAGGCAGGGCGGTCCGAGATGTGACTGATTCCAAAGCTTGAAGTTTCAGAGGAAAGCTGTTTCGAGGAAAACAACGGGTTAAAAAAAAAAGTGTAACTTATGAGTCCTGCTTTATACATAGTTCGACTATCCTGAAAAATTGTACGAACTAATATAAAGTTTTTAATGGAATATAACCATTTATAATTCAGTTTAGGTATCTTTCTTAAGTTATCTTTGAGTTATTTTTCTGTCGAAAGGTTACTGAATCGTGTTTACGAATGATATAAAACTTAGAAGTAGTCCTCAACGTTGCTGTTAATTAATCACAAAGTGTATTCTGGAGTAATATTACGACGAGAGCCATTAAATTTGTACATTGGAGCTTAATCTGCAACGTCGTAGCAGGCGGAACCTCCCGTAGGCTCTACAGTCTACAGCTCTACGCCGTAGCAACCCATTTTTGTTACATGGCGCTTGGAGATTACTATAAGCCCACAAGTAGCTTCTTAAGTTACTATCTTTAGAGAGAACAGGGTCTGCGAGTTAGGTATTTAAAGAAACTATTGCCGTCGCGCTGTGTCAACCCTGGCTCCGTAGAGTGCGATAGGGACAGCTGCAGCGCAAACCGATTATATCACAAAAATTTTGACGAGACCGACGTTTCGTATTCCATTTCTATTATGTTAAAAACTTCGTCTGGGTGTCCTCTAATCACGGCTGTAAAAATGGGGCAATTTTTATCATTTTCGGAGGGTCATATTTTCTTTACTCATTAGTTGCTCAAAAAAAAAATATGACAGGGATGTGTCTACAGTAGACCTTGACATTGCATTATTCAGGAACAGGATAGGGATGTGTCTACACTCTACAGTAGACCTTGACCTTGCATTATTCAGGAAGAAAATAGGGGAATACATTTGTATGGACAATTGCAGCCCTGCACCTGACTAAGGTGCGATTAAACAGGGTACGGAGGATTACGGGCTGGCTGCGGTTTGAGCGAAAGGCTCGCTCAAACCGCAGCCAGCCCGTAATCGTACTTAGAATACTGTTACTCACATGCTTTAACCGAGCACACGGCGCAAAGTGCTATAATCAGAAGTCCTCTCATGTTTGCACACTGGAAAATTTATATTCGTCTGCGTGACAAAAGAAATAAGATGCAAATATATAACATTATGCAATCTCTGCGTTAATTAGTTCCTTGTTGTTATTAGTCACAAGAAATCGATTTAACAGTGTTTAGGAATTGTTGAGTCCAATCTAATGTTTCCTTGTTCACTGGTTATTGATACAGCGAACATGAATTGACTTTTTCGCAATTTCATTATTTTGTACGGTGCATATAATTATGCATTATGCGTAGTTTTTGGGGTCATTTGGTCTTCTAATAAAAAGAATACACTAGCTATGTTCTTGCGGGACGGGTAACTTGAAGGTTTTCCTGGAAAGTACCTCTCGCAAAGTAAAAATATTAAGGCAATCTAAAATGAACAAGTTTATAAGATAGGTGTAAAAGGAATTCAAGCTCAAATCGCACACTTTTCATAATTTTTTGGTATTGGACTTGGGGATCGCACCTGACCGTTAGGTAAAAAAAATCATCGGTCTAATATATATTTCCTAGTTTTTATTCGTTTGAATAAACTGAAACTGTAACAACCCATGAAAATCCCACGAATACCATAAAGGGTGTAAAAAGACCCTTAACGAAGCCGAAAGGCACTTGTTCTCCTCGTCATTGTGATCATTTTTTTGTTCTGGACCATACCTGGGAAGCTTCTAGTTACGGAGATATTGGGGGTCAAAGTTCCAATTTTTTCACAAGTTTTTTTTTAAATACTACTTTTTAAGGTTCTAACTTTACTCCAATTATCTCCATGGTCCGTTTACTATTCAAAGCATCCATCAGCAATAAGTTTTGAGCGCATTATGTTGAGTTTTACCGTAAAATGTGATTTTTGACCCCAAAAAAAAATTTCGTTTCCCAGCAAAAATTTTTGCATAAAGTTACTTAGTTTGATGTACAGAATGCTTGGTTGACGGCTTGGTGAAGGGTCTGTTTACACCCCGTATGTACACTAGTATTATTAGTATTTAATAATGTCACACGATCTCATGATTATTATTTGGATTTATTACATGCTAAAACAAGTGAAGTTTTGGAAGTTTTTTTATTTTCCTAAAAACAAATTCATATGAATTAAGTACCTCCACATTTTACAAGAAGTCGCTAATAACCGGCCAAGTGCGAGTCAGACTCGCGCATGAAGGTAGTATAATCAATAATATAATATATATATATATGTTTAATATATATACTCGAACCATCGTTGTAGTCGAGCCACCTTTAATTTTAATTTAGTATTTGTTGTTATAGCGGCAACAGAAATATACAATCTGTGAAAATTTCAACTGTCTACCTTTTACGGATTGTGAGATACAGCCCGCTGACAGACAGTCGGACAGACCGACAGCGGAGGCTTAGTAATAGAATCCAGTTGGTTACCCTTTAGGTACAGAACCCTAAAAAGTAGTAACCATGGAAACAATCACGATCAATTTATTTAACTTTTTTTTTTATCTCCTTACATCTACCATTACATGATAACCCTTTGCGATACATGCACCTTAACTAATCGTAACTTAATTGTTACTTGTAACTAATGTCTATAACTAATAACAAACAAAGACTTCATACAATACTTATGTAAGTATAATATGATAATTAACCTAAGCTGATCTCAATAGTCGTAAGTTGTAAGGAAATAGGATGATGCAGCCATCTTTATGGTAGGTACTCTATTCTAGATTCAAAATATTTCCCGCACTATAACGGTACTTCTCGTTCATCATACAACAAAAATGCTAGAAAAAATAAAACGAATGGAAGCGAGGTAGGAAGCATGTACGATTGTAAAATGTTTAATTTATCTTTTTATATTAGGTACCTACTTAATGCTAGATAAGACTTAACTTTAGAGATTTATATTTTACTAGCTGGTTGCCCGCGACCTTCGATCGCATGAAATTATCATAAAAAATATTACTTCCCTTTTTGAATCGGATTTTATTACAAATTTCAAGGGTTTTTATTTTTTTGCACGGAACCCTAATTTTTATTCTAAATTAAAAGTAGTAGTAGCCTAAATTACTTCTTATAAAATCAGCTATCTGCCAGTAAAAGTCCCGTCAAAATCGGTCCAGCCGTTCCGGAGATTAGCCGGAACATACAGACAGCTGTCTGTCTGTACAAACAAAAATTAAGAAAAATGTGTGTGATGTTTTTGTTATATGTGCATATATATGTTTTAATATGCATTCAGCAAACACCTGTTATTTTGATATAACAGACAGACACTTCAATATTATTTATTTGTATAGATGTATAGATGAAACGTGCCTAAAAATACTTGATGTATTTCATAAGCATCGAACCGTCATCGAAGCATTCTGAACATCATGTATACCTAGTAAGTAACATTGAGCAAAAGTGTGATAAATCGCTGTTAATTTTTTGTGTACTTGTTGACTAGTTTGCATGTCAAACTCGTAAACCCTAGTCTCGTCACCAGTAACAATGCGTTTCATGAATGTTGGGTCGGATTTGACTCGTTTTAGCATGTCCTCAGCGACTCTTATGCGACTGAGTTTTTGGAGAAAATTCTGGTCTTTCGGGACAAGCCGAACGGCAACATGTTTCATACCCAAATGATTATTTAAAATGGTACGGATCGAATCGTGGACACAGAAAGTAAGCCTTTTTTTTTTTTTTTTTTTTTTTTACCGATGGGAAATCATCAAATGACTTCTCCCGCTCTGGGTGGAGTGGGAGGGAGTGTCAGACTCTTACTGACTAAAACCCATCCATGTTCCTTCATTGCCCTTTGTGTTCCAGGGCCACGGTATCTCTTTCGAACAGTCCCGCAGCCCCGGCAGGCATCGGCCCTTGCGGGCCCCTTCCTGGTTGCTGACATCTCTTTGAGGCGCGCATGGAACACGAACGCGCCGTCGACACGGCCTGTCGTCATAAGACGGACGGACGGTGAGCTAACCCATTACTCACCGTCCACAGGCCCGCGCCTACGGTGGCCGGGAGCCACCACGTGGCCCCCGACGCCCGGTGCGTCGCCCGCGGCGGCTGGGACGAGAGATTCTCTCCCTCTCACGTCCCGCCACCTCCTTCGCTAGCATGACTGCTTCGCAGAAGGAGGTGACGGCTTCCCATTCCCTCTCGCTCCGGACCATGGCCTGAACCAGGGCCGGGCGCGAGAGGTCGCCGCCGCCTATCGCCGTTACGAGGACACGGCGGAGCTCCGCCCAAGCGGGGCAGACCTCCACGGTGTGCGCCACCGTGTCCTCCGGACGATAAGTAACATTTTCGAGTAAGCCTTGCGTAACATTTTCAGGGACTCCCAACACAAAATACCATTGGCGATGCAAAATTTAAGACAAACTCTTTGTTAGATGTTTTTGTCCATTATGAAATTCGGAATACACACTACTAGATATGATTTAACTAAAAACAGCACTGTATTTAGTCTAAATAACAAATGCAACTCAAACTCCACGCCAAAATGAAAAGCAGTTGTGCCAATCTAACAACAACAAAAAAAAACTAGAATTGGAATTTGGAACCATAAACAAATCATCCATGCCCGATACTTTTTTGACTGAATTTATATCGAAAAACGTGGAAAACAGTTGGAAGTCTGACCTTCGATAACTCTTCAACCAGAAAGTTCCTAGCTACAGACTAGCACAAAAATAAAATAAGGCCAAGTGCGAGTCGGACACGCATAGTACACAATTCCGTAGTCGGGTTGAGTAATTAAATATTTAATTCTAAGAACAAACTTACATTTGCAGTTGAAAAACATGTTTTTACATACGTGTTATAATTTTGGGACAACATGTTTTTCAACAGCAAATGTTAGTTTGTGCGCACAATTTTGATATAAAATTTACTTGACATTTCACAAACTAACAATTTACTTTTTTTTTCTTTTACGTGTGCTGTACCCAAGTCTAGCCCAATTTCGTGATTGGTTAGTTCAACTGGAAGTACCTAGTACCCTACCTATATTCGCCATACATGGCAGAAAACCCATATATATACCTTTGGATTGCGTTGACTCAGTATTTAGATTTTTCTACAGCTCGATGGGAATTTCAACTTGATACCTCCACCTCCTCGTTCTTGAAAATAAGTGCCAGACAGGCTGACAACGAAGTAATCCTACAGGGTTCCGCTTTTTCCTGTTGATCACAGTGACTGGGAGAAAAAGTGACTTTCGGATTCGTTAAGTCTTTTTACACCCTTTATGCATACTATGTAGCAATAATTTGTAGTAGCTAACGGGCCTGAGGAGCTCAAAGTCTTTGTAGAGGCCTAAACATTTTTAACTTGCTTCAATCACTCTTGCATCCTGTTTTCTCGGAGTTCGTGGCTAAATAATAACAGCCGCTTGGGTCCATCTTTAGGTTAATCCCAGCTGGCCTAGGTTGGTCCGTGGATGGGTGACCACCCATTATATACCGTGTTTCCGATGTTCGCCCGGCTGCCATTTGTAGATCTTTGACAGTCGTTAGAGGTAGTAATTGACCCGAAAGTCTGGGCACCAGTCTTATCAAGGTCAAGGGGTATAGTATTACCCAGTACTAATTGAGTTATGGAGATCAGACAGGCAGTCGGTCCTTGTATAATACTGGTATTCATCTGCATCTGGTTAGACTGGAAGCCGACCCCAATATAGTAGGCAAAAAGGCTAGGCAGATGATGATGATGTCTCAAGTATTAGTTACATTGTGAGATGCGCCCTTAGTATGTGCTGAATGGACGTATCTTTTATCTTTCTATATCAGTATATATGTTACCGGAAATGTATGAAAATTGTACACAATTCCTAGAAAATATATACAATTCCGAGCCTACTTAGGAAATGTGTAAAATAATGTTTCAAAGATTCTTTACTACACACATTTCCTGTAAAATGTATGCATTTCCTAGGAATTGTATGCAATTCCGAGATGATACTAGGAAATGTATAAAAACGAATGCTCTGTGAATAAAATAAATAAAACACGAATAAAACGAGAAGGTAATATCAAAATGTTGTAATAGGGCGTAGTCGACGTAGCACCGCTACGCGTGTTTGCGGTACGCGGTACTGTCTGCTGGGCTTCAAGTAACCTAATAGTCTGGGCAATGAATGATTGTGGTTGGAAAAGTTGAAAGCAGAAAATCTGACTTATAAACTTTGTTTGGACTAGTTAGAAGATAAACATATTAAAAGTCCTGACCCCTCCGAGGTGAGCCCGAGGGATGGGGGGGCAAAGAAGGTCCTGTTTTTTGGTTTTTTGCTTATATCTCCAAAACGATGCATCGTATTAAATTTTATTGTACTACATAATAAAACATCATAAAATTCTCTACAACGTTGCTTTTCAAATTTTTTATCTATCTCTTATCGTTGAATTGGTATGAGCTCCGAAAAGCGAACAATTTTAAAAAATTTGTCCAATTCTCTGTCCCGTTCGTCTTCGTTTTTGGTTTGCATCTCGAAAACGGTGTGTCGCACGAATACTTGTTGTACTACACAATGAAATCTGATAAAATTCTCTACAACTTTGCGTTTTTTTTTTTTTTTTTTCGTTTTTTTTTTTTTTCTTGGAGATTGATAAAAAGTGTGACAAACAAAGTTGTAGAGAATTTTATGAGGTTTTATTATGTAGTACAACAAAATTTTATACGACGCATCGTTTTCGAAATATAAGCAAAAAACCAAAAAACGGGACCTTCTTTGCCCCCCCATCCCTCGGGCTCACCTCGGAGGGGTCAGGACTTTTAATATGTTTATCTTCTAACTAGTCCAAACAAAGTTCATAAGTCAGATTTTCTGCTTTCGACTTTTCCAACGACACACCCCTTTTGAGCACTCATTTACCAGACTATAACACGAAGGGGTAAGTAAATATGATATAATTACAAAATCTCTAACGTATTTACATTTACAAGATATAACAGCTGAATCTATAATTATATTTGATACTAGCTGTTGCCCGCGACTTCGTTCGCGTGGAAATTTTGGTGTGTGTGAGACTGCTTTGTTGGTCGAGTGGGTCGCAAGCGCGACTATAGCGGTCCTGGGACCGATTCCCAGGTCGGGAAAAGTGTTAAAAACCCCCCTCATCCCCCTCCTAATCTCACTTGAGATTTATCAAAATGCGTAGTATGGTTATCTGTGCTTGATTGCGTTGAAATCATTAAAAAATATATAATTTGTAGAGAAACATACTTAATTAAAGCCAGTGTTTTCGCAATTTTACAGTTTCTTGCGGGGAAAAAAATTGGGTGAGATTCGGCTCGACACCCCCTCCTCCCTCTTAAACGCCCCACGTAATTAATGGACCCCCCCTTAGGTGACTCCGCTCTTCCACTTAACATTTTAATGTTAAGTGGAAGAGAAATGTATAATTATGCAATTGAAAAAATAATAGTGTTATTGAGTTATTCCATCAGGAATGTCTCAGTAGCAGCCACGGAATCTAGATTTGTGCCCGGTTAATGGCAATAGGCCCACCCCCTATTACATGGAACTTCATCATAACTGGCGAAATGTGTGTGTAAGATTAGGCACACCTCTGCCCAACCCTTCTGGGATTAAAGGCGTGATGTTATGTTACGTGTGAGAACTGACTGCTAGAACAAAATGTGATAATGTTCTGATGACTACAAAAGGCTTCCCTTTTGGGTGCTGTAATTCTGGGCGGCAGAGGTCCAAAACAAATTTAAATGGTGTTGAAGCGACGATATGGCTTTAAAAACCGGTTTATTTTGGCGCTTTTCCACCTTTTTTAAGTGAACCTTGTTGGGCGCTTTTTCTTCTAATTCTGTTCTATATACAACATTAAATAACTTTTTGCGAGAGCCCTTAGACCTATACTAATACATAAATGGTGTTCTAATTTCGTTAACAGATGCTATTTAGCTAGTTTGAAAAAATAAACAATGTAAGGATTAATTTGATATCTTTAAAATATTCCTGTGCACATACTCATTGTATGTGCTTTCATTTATTGTCTTCGTCACCATCTATAAATGTTACCTTACAGGACCTAGGAAATTGAATGCCCATCGAGCGCAAGGTGTACTGTTTTTTTATGAATGGCATCTCTTAGTTCAACCTATGAGGCTGGCTTCTGCTTAACCGAACTATCCTGTAGATGAAGGCATATGTAGGAGAGTGAGGACTCCAGCCAGGGGCATAAAACTAATAAACTAAGCGACCGCGCGCTAAGGGTACCCCTGTGGGGTACGAGCCTCGGCTTAGGGAGTCGCTGGGAAGGGCAGCTAAGGGAAAGGCTGGATCTGATTGAGATTATTTAGGGGCTGGTTTAAAACACTGGCTCGGTATTGCGGGCTGGCTCGAGCAGGGGTCGGGGGTCGAACGGGGTCGTCGTGACGGACCTCGACGGCGAGGTCGGAATGACGGCGGTTCGTGTTTACGTTATTTACTGGTTTCCCTATTGCTTTCCTCGAGGAGGGTAATAGGGCCGTCGGAGTGAGGTGTACTGTTAATAAAACACGTGTATTTGTATTAGGCAGGCATACGAATATATTTACAAAAGCTGATCTTATCAGTAAAACGTTTTTAACGGCAACTTTTTTTACGATTCTAATTCAGGAGATTCTTCATATTTTTTTAAATATCAAACTTTTAATTTCCTCTGTTTAACTTTGGCTAATCTTTGGTAAATATATGGATGGTTTTCCTATATTTAAAATGATCCCATATCGTGTTCAGGCAAGATATAAACGAACCGTTTTATCCCTAATCGATTGATTGATTTGTTCTATCTGATTAATAAGTATCGGACAACAGGTAGTCCTTAATAAAGTCATTAATGGGAATCTTGAAAAGTTCTTTATTGGCCATGTCAAGTGCTGTTTTGAGGACACCATTTAACAAATTATAATCGCGTTTTTTAGCACTATTAAAACCAAAGAATCTATTTGAAATATCAGGTTTTCCTCGTTCTTCGCCAATAACCATGTTTGTTAAGTTGAACTGGAACAAAAGACAACTATAAGGAAACTGTGGTATTAGGCAAAGCAATATAATCTCAACGACCTGCTGGACTAACTTGTAATCCCAGGACATTTCAAAGAAGATCCTGAAGCCTCCTTTAAATGGTCTCTGATGTTCATGTTATAGCTACTGTATACTGTGTTTATATGTATTCACATCAACGAAAAGAATTAACACTGCTGACCATTAGCAAGCATCCTAGACAGTCCACTGTCTGTGCTTGGTTCAGAAATAACTCGAAATTACTTAGTCTTCAATACTCTATCAAAGACTGCAAGGTGGGTTGTAACTTTAGTAATATAGAACGTAATGTTAGATAATTATAATTACCACAACGTTCTTGATGTCGACTTTGACAGCTGCACTGTCGATATGCAGCACTTCGCCTATTTTGGGAACCGGCACCTTGTGGCCACCCGACGACGCCGCGACAGCCACTTCGTACAAGTTGGCACTGATAACAGGAAATAAGCCAAAATAATTAACCCATTAAATTATGAACAAATTGTGACATAATTTTATTTTTGGCATTTTTGGATTGCTTCTAGTAGTACGGGAATCTTGTGAAGGCAGCTTATACTGGAAATGCATGCCTGATACAATGGATACAGCTACTTTCATGCCTCGAGATCGCCCAGAAAAAGGATGCGGTCCGGTAATTATCGTCTATCTTTAGAAATGCTTATGTTACAATGATTGCCTACAAGATTAGATAAACACTCTATGTTCAAAACTTTTGATTGACAGATGACGAACGATAAGCGAACAGAGTGGGTGAACCCAACTGATAGAAAACTTTCATTATACATGTATTAAAGCTTGTTCCGTATCACGATGATTATCGAAGCGCATATCTTTTCTGGTTTGGTATTATATAGGGTGGAAGGGTAAACTACAACAAAACACACACACTAAAACGGTTACCACGTATTCAGTACATCATTACACCCCACACAGAAATTTTTCATCGGTCATTAAAAAAACCAGGTGTTTCCTACAAAAATGCAATACCTGCACGGTTAAAATGTATGGAAAAGCAGATTTTTTTTTAAATGAGCGATGAAAAATTTTTATGCGCGCCACAGAAATTTTTTCATCGGTAATTACTATTTTTTTTCAGAATGATGTACTGAATACGTGGTAACCGTTTTCGCGTCGGTGTCCCTTCCACCCTGTATAAAAAATCATGTAATTTAAATCCCGCCCACTGACCAAATCCCCGAAAATAGACCATTCGCAACTTTTGACACATGTAGATAAATAAATGGTGCGCTAATAGGTATATCTATTACTAGGGACGTACCTTACGTGACATTTCAACAAAATAGGGAAGAAGCTCGCAGTCGCCCGCAGGTGAATGTCACCTAAAACGTAAAAATAGAAAGATATTGTGACTGACTTATACATAAAACTATGAAAACAAGGAAATGGCTAAGTAGTTAACATCTCTTCAGTATTAACTACCTATACAAACATTATAAAGAGGTAAAGTTTGACAGTGTGGATCCGGGGAGTGTCACTTTGACACTTGTCCTGGCTATATTTAAAACGTTCCTGTGGGATAATTTACGACTAAGCTGGTTTAAAATATATGTTCCAAGTTCTCAATACTAGATTTCTCCTTCTCCCCCGGTCTATAGTCTGGTAAATCTCCGTAGTACCTATGTGGTAAATCCCACGAACTATTGGCAACGCCGCGCGCCGCCAGTCTCTTTGTGCACATTACCAGCTAACAGCGTTGAGGAGGAATTTTTGATGCCCTTTTGTTGTTTGTTTTTAGTTTATATAATAGTTTTTGTATAAGTATAGTTAGTTTACACTACTGAATAAAATATATTGTTTAAAAAACGAACTATTTAACTTATTTAGACTAAGGCCATGTACTATTCAATCAAGAAAGTACTGGAAAACGATCAACAATACACAAAATGATAGTTATTCATCCAAAGTTATTTTATCGCCTTCAAAGTATGCTTCTTCAGAAACGATACACTTACGCCAACGAATAATCATCAAAACATTTTTTAAACGCTTTTTCCAAAATTGAGTTGGATCAATATGCCTTCTACCGAATGAAAACGGGTGCCACGAAGTGGTAATTTGAGTTTAGGAAAAATAAAAAAGTCGGCTGGAGCTATTAGTCGAGTGCAATTAGACAATAAGGTGGAACGAAGTTTATAGTGGTCGGATTTTCATGGGACTTTTTTTATTGAGTTTCTAGAGGAGTGGAGAAGAAGTTAAAAAAAAAAATTTCGACGCTCGCGACTTTTTAATTTTTTTTTTGGTTTTCCTTTGAAATATTTTTTTTTCGATCATGAGTAACTTCAAATTCAACAAATTCATATTGTGGCGTAATAGTGTGACCTGCGTGCATCCATTAAACGCCAATTTGGTCTGTTTCTTTGTTCATTATTGTCGATGTAATGCATATTTCAAGTATTTTTTGAAAATTTGCAATTTTTTCAATTATTTCTAAAATATCGAATTATAAGACTAAGATTTCTTTTGAAATTGGTAACAGATACATTTTTACAGATAACTGGACAAGAAAATGTTAAAAAAAAACCATATTCATGAGTTTAGTGACTTAATTCATTCGCAAAAATCAGAAAATCGTCTTTGTTAATGAAGGCATTTTTTTTTCAAAATTTTTCTATGTAACTCAATGTGCAAATTATTTTCTAAAACCTCATTTTAGTAACTATCTAATAAGGTATAATAACCAGAACAATATTCAAGGATACTTGTTAAATATCAGTTACTGCTGAGAAAGTAAAACATGACAAAAGGGATCTATCGCTAAGAATTGGGAGCGGTATCGGTATCGGTATTGATATTAAATAGGGCGCAGAGACGCAAGCTTGCAACTAATTCTAAATATAAATTATGAAAAATGGTTACGTTACAATTACGATAATTTTTGTGAGTTTACCAGCGGCCCCATTTCACCTTCGTCAGCAATAATCAACATTTATCGAGAACCGCCAAATTTTTTTTTTATTCTGTGTGCTCTGCGGATAGCTGATATAATAAGGATATTTTAAGGATAATATTTAAAATGACCGCCATAGAAACATTTTGAGAAAAATGGCCTTTTTTAACTTTTTCATAGAAGATTTCCTGATATTTGCGAATGAATTTTTAGTCACTTCACTCGTAAATATGGATTTCTTGCACATTTTTACATCCAGTTATCTGTGAAAAAGTATCGGTTACCAATGACAAAATAAATCTTTGAAATCTTTCAAAATAAAACTCGGTATTTTAGAAATAATTGAAAAAATAGGAAATTTTCATTGAAAATCTGGAAATATGCATTTCGTCAACAACAATGAACAAAGAAACAGACCAAATTGGCGTTTAATGGATGCACGCAGGTCACACTATTACGCCACAATATGAATTCGTAGAATTTGAAGTTATTCATGATAGAAAAAAAAAAATTCAAAGGAAAACCAAAAAAAAAAATTAAAAAGTCGCGAGCGTTGAAATTTTTTTTTTTAACTTTCTTCTCCACTCCTCTAGGAACTCAATAAAAAAAGTCCCATGAAAATCCGACCACTATAAACTTCGTTCCACCTTTAGAGTATTTTTTGTCTAATTGCACTCGGCTATATATCCGGTGAATGAGGTGGTTGCTCGATAGTATTTGATGAGTTTTTGTTCAAAACTTCGTTCACTATGATGGCCTTGTGCGAAGGCGCATTATAGTGGTGCATAATCCAAGAATTTTCTTTCCACAAATCTGACGTTTTTCGTCGAATTTGCTCTCTTAAACGCCGCATGACGCTCAAATAATATTGTTTATTTACTGTTTGACCTTCCAGTAAGAATTCCGAGTGCACAACACCGCAACAGTCAAAGAAAACGACTTTTGATCGACTTTGGCGTGGGTTTTTCGGTTTTGGTTCAGTTGGCAGGCTCCACTCCGAAGCTTGTCGGCTAGTTTACATGTCAAACTCGTAAACCCATGTCTCGTCACCAGTAACAATGAGTTTCATGAATGTTAACTCGGAATTGACTCGTTTCAGCATGTCCTCAGCGACTGATTGATTGATTGTGATTGAGTTTTTGGAGAAAATTCTGGTCTTTTGGGACTAGCCGAGCGGCAACATGTTTCATACCCAAGTGATTATTTAAAGTAGTGCGGATCCACTCGTGAGACAAAGAAAGTTCAGCGGCTATATCTCTCAAACTTGAATGAGGATTTTCAATCACAATTTCCTTCACTTTTGCGATGTTAACTTCGGTTGAAGACGTTGATGGCCTATCAGTGCGAGGCAAATCTTCCATCACATCTCGACCGCTTTTGAACGCTTTGTACCACTCATAAGCACGTGTTTTTGATAAAGTCGATTCACCGTAAGCCTTTTGTAACATTTTCAGGGACTCCGAACACGAAATTCCATTGGCGATGCAAAATTTAAGACAAACTCTTTGCTGGATGTTTGTGTCCATTATGAAATTCGCAATACACACGATCTAACTAAAAACAGCACTATATTTAATCTAAATAACAGATGCAACTCAAACTCCGCGCCAAAATGGAAAACAGTTGTGCCAATCTAACAACAAAAAATAAACAAAAAATTTAATTTGGAACCATAAAAAAATCATCTTCCCGATACTTTTTTGACTGAATGTAGATACACTCAACTGACTTAGCCACACACAAAGCTACTTGGGCACAATCAGAGTAAGTTTAGTTTGTTCACAAATTCGAGTATATGGGCCATTTTCTGTGCCGCTGACTGTAGGTAGGTATACCGGTAACAAGATCGATGTTCAGTGATATATGGGATTCGGGAATCTGATCAGTTTTACCTTCAAAATATATCTTCGGTATGGTGATATTGATGTCCGACCTAAGATTAATGAGACGCAGTTCGAGACCATGTAACTGTAACTGCTTGACGCCAGCCACGACGACGTTCTCCAGGTAAATTGTACCTCTAGAATAAAGATAAAAAGCATCTTTAATATTCTGAAGACATTGAAGAACACGCTCGTTCTCCAGAAAAAAAGACGAATGCTTTGTACAGTTGCAATGGGTTCGAAGTAAGATTGTTGCCAAATCCTGTTTTTTTAGCATTCCTTCAAGTTTTGTTACCGCCGAAAGTCTGACAACCAGTCTTACCAAGGAGTATCGTATTATTCGTATTACCCAGTACGAACTGGGTTATGTAGGTCATAGAGGTCGTCGCTCCATGTTAAATACTGGTATTCAGCTGAATCCTGTGAGACTGGAAGCCGACCCCTAATGGTGGGGAAAAAGGCTAGGCAGATGAAGAGGCAATTTAGTCACCATTGAATAACTTACTTTAGCCAGAGGAAAGGAATATCAAGGCTGTATGGTTTAACCACGGGTATGTTCAAGGGGTCGATCATAGGAACAATTGGTATGAAGTCGACGACATCTGCAGCTTTCTGGCTGGCCTTATTATCCAGTTCAGTCATCGGAATGTATCTCATTGGAAGTTTTCCAACTGCAGCGCTGAGGTGGAAGTGGCCGATGTCTTCATTTACTGAAATAAAGTAGGTTCTCGGTTAGGATTTCAGGGGAATCCGGCGGAGGTGAAATGTACCAAAGGAGGAGGAGTAACGGTGGGAGGTGCTGGAGGTGTAATGGTGATTGTTTATCTTCATTGAAATAGTAACTAACCCGCCTTTATAAAAGATCTCTAGAAATATAAGTTGCAGCCTATGTCGATATTAAAGGCTTTACTGGAGCAGTATATCTCTATCACAAGCACTTGGGTTCTGTTGGTATGCAGCGGATGCATATGCCAGCCAAGCTAGAAAAGTTATGCCAATAGGTGAAAGAAGTTCAGTCCGCGGAAATGTCTAGGTAGGACTGTAAATAGCGACGTAAACGACAACGCGGCAATTGAAATGGCGGAGTGAGCTGAACTCTTTAGAAAATGATTGGTATTTGGCAGCTCTGTTTGGATAGAGAGGTAGAAGGAAGAAAGACAGGCCTTTGCCCAACTTTTAGGCGATACAAAATGTGCTAGTATGTATCGCCTAGAAGTTGGGCAAAATGCCTTATAGTATAATAATAATATTTTGAGTCCACTTTGGTTCTGCTTAGCCTTGTATCCTCTTAGCACGCTGCTCAAGGATTCAGGACTAAGCTATCGGTTGAGGACAGGTGGTCAGGTTATATCTCACCTCATTTGCATGGATGACCTGACACTCTTTGCCCTCAGCAATTTGCAACTGATGGAGCTACTGAAGGTAACTGAAACTTTCAGTAGAGCCATCAGGATGGAATTTGGTGTCGACAAATGTGCGGTCATGTGTATGTGGATTGCATGTAGCGGGGATTTGAATATTGAGGTGGATGTGTGGTGTGACAAGAATGGATAAGATAAGGAACGAGTAAATTAGAGGAAGTTTAAAAGTTGCGGTAGTTAAAGAAAAATTGGAAGGGAATCGACTGTCTTGGTATGGACATATGATGAGGAGGGACGAATTGCATGTGACTAAAATAGTGATGAATATAAAATTTGATGGATGGAGAGGGAGAGGAAGACCAAAGAAACGATGATTTTATTGTGTGAGGAATGATATGAAAGATAAAGGAGTAAATGATAGCGTGACGGTTGACAGAGGAGAATGGAAGACAAAAGCGTGTTGCGCCGAGCCCAAGTAACATGGAACAAGGGCAGGAAGATCATGATGATGAAATGTGCGGTCATGCATGTAAAGCGAGGGCAGACTGTGGAATCTGTGGGAACCCAGCTCTCGGACTCCTTAAATCTTAGATCCCTCTCAGCAACTGAAACCTATTTAAGTATTTGGATATGTCGGAAGCGCTGGGCATCAATGTTGCTGACATGAAGCAATCGTGGAAGGAGCGCTCCTTTGGCTTCCTGAAAAAAGTGTTTAATAGTTTTTTATCAGTCGGAAATAAGGTGCGTGCGTTCAACGGTTCGGTCGTGCTGGTTTTGATATACTCTTTCGACATACTTAAATGTACTCAAACCGAACTAGACGCCCTGGATAGGAGGCTCCGTTCATTATTGACGGCATATTGAATGCATCACCAACGTTCTTCGGTTATGAGACTGCTGACTGTATATCCCGCGGAGGTGTGGAGGTCCAGGCTTTTTAAATGCTAAGACTCTCCTCTCCCCAATCGCGAGATATGCAGTCTCGGGGAATATTTTCTAGAAGTCGGCGTCTAAAATACAGCCTTGTGGAATCGAAGGTGCTATATTATAGGTATGTTCCCGACCCAGTTCTCAAAAATTGCAATATCACAATGTACTGGGACCAATCTATCATCACTGACAGGACTATTGTAGCCAATAGTAAATAGTAGTGATATAGTGGTGGTGGATCGATCAGAGCGGCGCGCAATAATTGTTGAAATAACGGTCCCGCATGACGAGAACCTCGTGAAAGCCGAGAAAGATAAGTAAATGAAGTATCTTGACTTGGCTCGCGAGATTGTCGACATGTGGGATGTGGACTCAGCGAACATTGTGCCGAGAGTCGTATCAACCTATGGCTTAATTGCCAAGAGCCTCGATATGAGGAGGCTCAAGTTAGGCAGCTGGATCAGGGGCTTGATTCAGAAAACGGTACTCCTGGAGACGGCTCGTATTTTTAAGAGGTTCCTTTCTCTGCAGGTCTGACCGCCGGTAGCTTGGACCCTGTTCCCAATACCGGTGGGTTTAATTTTTTTATATTGTTTTTATTTAAAGGAATATTTAAAAATGTAAGGAAAAGAAATAAATAAAGGAAATAATAATCTTTTTAGAAATAGTACATTTTGATATAAGTGGGGAACCTTTGTTATGTAGCCGAGAACTGCAGTAACAAATCCCCACGCGTATCAAACGACGTTTTTCAATACACTTTTATAATAATCATGTTCATCTATGATATTCTATTTATAAACACAATTTTAATAAGTACTCTTTGCCGAGATTAAAAAAAAACCCATTTGGACTTAGTATAAGTATAGTGATCTGTGGAAATTTTTATTTCCGCACATGTACGGAAAAATATTAAAAATCCACGCGCGTGAAATACATTGCATGTTGAACCTAATCGTATACCTATGTAGTCACTACCCTACTACTTTTCTGTGATGCATTTGAAATATATAAGAAAATTTTATTTCAAAAGCATCACAGAAACGTAGTAGGCTAGTGACTACTAGTGAGCAAGGGTTGCACCTCATCTAGCATCATAGAATCGCATTTTTCCATGCTCCTGACCTTCTCTGTCACTCAGAACCATCATTTGCTACAGCGACAAACAGAGCGTGTGTGAGCGTGCGGAACTATAGGAGCAAGGAAAAAATACGATTACGAACTGCTATATGAGGCGCAAAGCTAACTCTCTTAGCAACTACATATATTTTCAATTAAAATATTTACAAGAATAATTTCTACTCAACAGAGGGTAATCAAAAGCTTTTAATGAAAACGTGTAAAGAAGACTTTTAGTGAGATTAGGCACGTTAGATTACAGGAGATTAATTTGGTATTTGCGCAGTGTAGGCAATTAACAGCATCGTAATCTTATCAACATGGCTAGATTATAAATTCGTGAAGGAAGCACATTTCCTTTGGATAACGAGAGAGTGAATAAACAAAATAGCATTGTGAATGGAAATACAAGAATAATACAGTAATGTCAAAACGAGAGTCAATAATCAAATAAAAGAGTAACCATGGAGTCTCTTGCCGGTTCTTCTCCATAGGAAACGACCAACCCGAACCGTGCACCTTTATGTCGACGTTTTATAAGTGAAGACATTCAAATATTTATTTACGAGCGATAGACGGGACAAGACGAAGAAAATCGTAATCTTATACTTGCTACTACTTAGTAACAAATCGTTCTGTCTAATGTCATACGCCCGCTTGTCAGGTAACATTCGTGTGTCAAAATCGAAAATGTCCGACATCAAAATCTTTGTAAGAAAATATTCTCAATGTCCGCTCTATAAGTCTTTTAAATCTCTTTGATTCAGGCATACTTATTTTTCATTGTTGATAGAACATAGACCCATGGCAGATAGCAGTGGTTACAAACATGTTTGCACTCACTGCATACAAGAGCCTAGGAGATTTCCACCACTTTTTAATGAGTAACAAACCAAGGCTACTGCAGTTTAATGCCTTAAAATCGTAACTTATTTATGCCTATCAACATTACCACGTTTTTTTTATAAATAAATATTTTTTTATTAAATATAAATAGGTACTCACTTATATTAAAATCTAGTGATGCTAGTATTACACTCAGTGTATTGTACAATGTCACTATAAAAAGTAACTGCATTTTTGCACCAAATCTTTAGCCAGACTGCTTTAAAAATACACCAGTTTCAAATATATAACACTGATTATTATCTTCTGAAATAATTCCTGTTATTGTATTAGGGGTTACGTGCTTGCAATTTGTTACAATAAATTGATTTTCCACTCGCACAATGCATTACATGCATACAATCTCCATAGCCGTTAGCTTATTAAGCGAACAAATTGACTATACAAATTTATTGTCAATAATACACGAGTATTAGCAAGCAATCATTCAGACATAGACATGTAATTGGGTAAAAGGAAACACAAAGTTCAAGAACGATATGTATGTCGCAGTAAGATAGTTTTTTAGGGATATAGCTATATCCTGAAAGATAGTAAAATGAGGGCGATTTATAACTATCTTACTAGACTAATCTAGTGAAATAATTATATGTATTGTATTTGATGCAAGAGCGAGCGAAGCTATCTTACTGCGACATAAAGGGTGTAACAAGACCCTTAACGAAGCCGAAAGGCATCCCCGTCATTGCGATGTTTTTTTTGTTCTAGACCATATCTGGAAACTTTCTAGTTACGGAGATATTGGAGGTCAAAGTTCCAACTTTTTCACAAGTTTAAAAAAAAAAACTTACATGTTTTTAATTTTAATGTAAGATTTTTACTTCAACACCTCCACGACCCCCGTACTATTCAATCCATCCATCAGCACAATGTTTTGAGTGCGTTATTTTGAGTCCTACGGTAAAACGTGATTTATCACCCCAAAAAAAGTCGTTTACCAACAATAATTATTGCGTAAAGTTACTTAGTTTGATGTACATAATGCTTGGTTGACGGCTTCGTGAAGGGTCCGTTTACACCCTGTATATATTAAGTAGGCCTACCTGTTAAAGTATGGTAGATCTTTCAACTTGGTATGTCAAGTGTTTTAAACGTATAATATGACTACAAAAGCTTTCTAACTGCTAACCATAGCTCGCTCATTAACTCGTTAATCCGTTAATCGTTAATTAATTAAGTTAACATTTTGATTAACGGATTAACTTTTAAGTTAACTTTTAAAAAACGTTAACGGACACGTTAACTTCCGTTCCTATGCCTACTATTTACCGCCCGTGCGGCGCGAAAAACAGGTTCAGACTAGTATGAAACGACAAGTGCCGGGCGGACAGAGATAGTTTAACCATAAAGTTCGGTACGTACCCCTTCGGGGGTCTGACACATAAACCTCCGCTGGCTTGGTAGATACCCCCGAAGGGGTCTGCGTTTAAGTCATCCGTCATCCTCATTATTTATGTAAATATTTAAAATTCTGATTATCAAATACTATGAGTGTGCGTTAATTAAGAGAGTTGGATAAAAAGTTCATATGACATCGCCAGTAAAACTTCAGTATTTAGCGTGCAAGTTTCTTAATTTATCCTTATAAAATCCAAGTGCGTAAATACGGTCATCGCCATTTTGACGGCAGTGCCGGCCGAGGCTAAAAATCATAAAAATTGTGGTTTTCGGACATCCAAGCTCCACTATGTTGAGAATGATTAACTCGTCATTAAATTATGTGCCGAATTAATCCATAGTTCAATTTAAATAAGCAGTGGTAACGATGAATTTTGATATGTAAAGTCGAAGTTTCGCGCCAATCGTGCGTGTTTACATTTTTATTTTTCACATTACATCACACAGACGCGAACAGATTCGATAACAAATATGACAAATATCATTCCAAATATTATAAACAACATGAAAATGCCCAGATCTTAGCGTAATTTACTAATACGGGAATAACTCGTAATATTCATTACCACTCCTCAATTTTGTAATCGAAATAGACGGCAATTTTTTTTTTTTATTTGCTGCGTTTTGTGGATGCGAGTATTTCAATCGATTCGTTTTTTGTAAATTTCGATCAAATCGAGAAATTAAATTAAGGAATTTAAGAAATCGATTAATGGAAATTAAAATAATTTTGTTTTAAGCTTAAAATACAATAAATAAATACAATAATATTTTTTAAGCTTTATAATGGTATTTTTAATAGTTTTTCGTACATTATAGGTACTAAAACCGAAACAACAAACAGCACAGACTGATCTATGGCTAAATTCGCGCAATTTTTTTTTCAAATAAAAATTTAAGTTCTGAACGCATTCGCTGTTCAAATTACATTGTATTTTACTAGATAATTTATAGTATTTTTTTATATTATCTAAATATGCTTTTATTTAACTTCCCGTGTTAGTAAGTATTGGTCAAATCTTGCAACTGAATTTCAAACCAGTTCCCCTATACTGATTGAGCTGAAATTTTGCACATGCCTTTGGTTCTGGTGACAATACATTTTTATGACAAACATTACTATTAGTCTTGCAGACAGGATCGTCTCCTCGCGACCGAACTCCTCAACGGTTAATAGCGCGGACACGAAACTTTGTATACGCTTTTAATTTTGATAGATATAGAGGATTTCTTTTATGACTTCATCCTGCAACCAGGATCGTCTTCTCATGAGGGAACTCCTTAACAGTTAATAGCACGGATACGGAAATTTGTATGCGCGTTCATATTTGACGAATATTCATGATTTCTATAACGACCTCATCCTGCAGCCAAAATCGCCTTCTCACGAGGGAACTCCTCAATGGTTAATAGCCCAGACACGAAACTTTGTATAGATACGCGTTCAATTTTGATGAATAAACCTAATTTGTATCGTATTTGACCTACAGCTAGGATTGTCTTTTCATGAGGACACTCCTCAACGGTGAATAGCATAATATAGTGATGCGGTATCAGAAATGTACACAATACGACAAAATTAAAAATTCCGTTTTTTTTTTATGACTTCTTAATTTTATTTTTTATTGTTGTTGGTCGGTTGGATATAGAATGCCCAGGATCTTATATATCTTAGGCACAGTAAAAAATTATTTGGTTCCCAAGATGAATTTTATTTAGTCTACAAAATTGGGTTTAGTTTGGTTGAATAGTAAGGTTGGATTGGTTATAGTGGGATTCACCACTTACAAATACTTCTTTTATCATCCTGTTCTTTCTCAAAAGGGCAAAGGCCTCCCCATGGCATTCCAATTTTCTTTATCTTTTGCCTTCTCCGACTAATACTTTTAATGGTGAATATTTTTAAAACTTAATGAGCTTGGTTTAGTTGCAACCCAAAAAACTAGATATGAAATTATATTTCTAAGAAAACTACAAATGCGAGTAGGGCTCTTGCCATGAGGGTTCTGTCGCATAGCTGTTCACGGCTTCACTCAAGTGACACGGCCCACGGCCTATGATGGATAACCTGAACTTTGCAGTTGTAAAAGACGTTTTTAGAGTGGATAGTGAACCGCTTTCAAAGAATAAACTAACGTTTCTTTAGGATACGGCTTATGAATTGCCGATTGCGAAATAAAAGACTATAAGTTTGTCGGTCATCGTTACCGAGGCAGGCCCAAGAAACGCTGGCAGTGCGTGTCGATTTGGACTCGTTCTTGGCTGATTGGCCAGAGAAGGCAAATCACCGACAGAGTAGGACAGGAATGGAAGAGGCTTTTGCTCAACAGTGGTAAAGAATAGGCTAAACAAGAAAAAAAGTTTGTCCTAATCTGACACAATAACCCAACCGACAATACACTGCCAACAATTTATATATCTTTTGCGGATCAAACAATTTTTTTTTACCAAGATTCTATATCAAACCTTCAGATATTTCAAAACAAAATTCGCAATAAATGATAATAGTAAATTATTACACTTATAAAGTAAGAATAAATGTGAAATGCGAGCGCATTCCTAATTTAAATTTTGAAACAAAAAAAAAAACGCAACCGTGTGTATTTATGTACAATTGAAATCAATCCATTTCCAGATTTTTTATTTGCTTGAACTGTTAGACTTTATTTCTTGCCAAATCCCACGCTACTAGTTCAACGGAAAGTTAGGAGACTATCTATAAGTTTTTAAAAGAAAGATAATCATCAGAATGTTTATTTAGAAGCAATTTTTTTTTGTGATTACACATTTCTGTGTTTCTTATCATTTATAAATCTCCTTCTCTTGAAGTCAACCAAAAACATCGAATAATTACTAAATGAAATTATGTAAACAGATAGCTTGAAAAAGTTAATTTAAAATTTAAATAATTTTTTGTAATTATACCAATGAGTTTTTATTCCGTTTCAACTCTTTTTTTTCAAACTTGATTTCAATTCGAGTATCGATTAGGCTGAATCCAACTTTTTAATCGAATGATAAACCTTGGGTTTACGGTCAGCACTAAGACTTTTTAGTTATATTTGTCAAGACTTTGATCGTGTTTTTTATGAAATTATGTATGAATAATGGTAAAAATAAGAACGCAGATAGTTTGTTACTGTCTTCATTTTGCCCTTTTGAGTTTTTTTAGCAAACTAGAACTTTTCTATGTACATTATTTCCAGCGCAACTAAGTTACCTATTTTTTGTAAGGGTGTAGCGGTACGTAATTTACACATATTTGGAAATAGACTGACGCCGTTTTACTGATATCAGCACGTTATTGGAGATATTAACCATAAACTTATAGTATGAAACAGCTTCCGCGACATGTTTTTCATTAAAAAATCGAATGCTGAAAGTTCACGAAAATTCTTGAATTTCATGATAATTCACATCTCCCCGCCGATTCAGCTGGTGTGTCATGTGTCAAAATCTTGTCGAGCATAGTGGTTAAGTGGCGGAGAGAGCAATGCGAGTAACAACGATGATGACGGGGAAGACTTTTTCAATTCTGTCACGCAGTCTATAGAAAAACCAAAAAGCTCCAACTCTTTAAAGAGCAAAGCGCAAAGTCTCGTTAAAATGTGGCTGGATATGAAATCAAAAGACTCGTTCAACGATGCTGCATTCCTCGGGGAACAGATATTCATAAATCTATTAATTAAATACAATACTGCTATACCCTCAAGTGCTGCAGTTGAACGTCTGTTTTCCACGGGTAAAAACATTTTAACACCAAAGTCAAAGTTGTCATGTTTTCTATTTTATGTTACATTTTATTTCTATAACTTTATGATTATATAGCTGTATTCTCTTGAAAGAATGTTGTGTACACCTATAATTGGTACCTACATAAGAACCCTAACCTGTATACTTTTATTGTTAAATGTAAAATGTATGTACTGTTGGCGTACCTATTTTAAATAAATAAATAAATAAATAAATAAATAAATAAACACCAAAACGAGCCTCGCTTTCAGACGAGAACTTCAACATGTAAATGTTCATGAAGGGGAATATGCACCTTATGCCCGACGATTAAATTACACATTTGAATTTTACAAGTATTTTGTTTTGTTCCTAACCTGTTAACTTCCAGAACCTAAACCAACAGGTTTTATAAGTTCACTAACGCAACGATATAAAAATGCAATTTTGCACATATTAACGGATTAACGATTAACGTTAACTTGCGTTAATTCTTCCGAAATGTAACGCTTTAACGTTTAACGAAGCTAACTTTTTTTGTAGCGGAATAACGATTAACGAAGTTAACTATTTGATTAACGGTGCCCAGCTGTGCTGCTAACCTACCCTGCCCTTAACCTAAGATGACTCTTTGACCCAAGAACTGGATGTACGAATGCTATAAATTATTATATGAGTAACCTATAAGGCTAAAAGCAAATCTAATGCTTTCCAATAGTTTGGTAAGAGAACAATCTAAACAATGAGGCTTTAGCGATTTCTACATGTTTGATTTTCTATCCGAAATTTTACCAAAAATGATGGCGTCTTGCTAACTAAGCATTAGTGCAGTTCCTGACAACAAACAAATAATGGTTATATTTCAAACTCAAACTCAAACTCAAAGCATTTATTTCAATTAGACCAATAAAAATATTTACCTACTGAATTCGATTCATGGTAATTGCGTTAATTGGTCACGGCTTCTCATTATTGTTTCATTATGTTATTGCATTAACAGTTACCTTTTTATAAATACCACTTTCCAAGAAATGAATTTACTTTTTTGATAAGATCAATTAATTATTAATTGATAAGCAGTGAAGTACTGAGATTTATACAGTATGGTAACGTGAAGAAATCCCCTCGATTTAATTTGCATTTGCTATTGTCAACTATACCGGATGATCCAATGAATGAGTTATTGGAATGGGTCAGATACTCAGATGGGCACATCTGAATTAAGAATCAATGACATGTTCCATAGAACTTTCTTCACCTGTAATAGTTTTGACGACCTAACACAACAAAGATCAACCTGTAATTTCGACGAACGTGTTGATATTATTATTTTTGGATAATCCACAATACTCGTACGTGCCTCTTTCTTTATAATTATTTTTAACTTGTTTCTTTGGATAATTAGATATTATTTTATAGTAAAATGCTTAGTGGCAAAGATGAGAAAACGATAATTGTGATTTCTCGTTAGGTGATGTTAAATGTATAGGTAAACCATTTATAAACATAGTGCTTTTCAGTGAAGACATTAATTATGAGACATTGTGTTTTTAAGATATATCATTATCCTATTATGATTCTGCTAAAACAGCCATTTTATACCCCCAGTTGTATGAATGTGGACGAAGCGGAAGGAGTATTTAAGGTTCTTGGCAGATGGCGTAGTTATCTAGTTCTCTACCTACCCCCTTGGAATAAAGTCAAGAGTTTGTGTAAGTTTACGTTTTATGTGTTACGAGGACCTCAAAGAAGTGCAGGAACTTTTCAGAACTACTATTTTCGTCTCTTGAACTTTTGAGGAGGCAAGGGCAAGCGTGCTGCAGTCAAACGCAAACCTATTTAAGGCAGTGAAATGTCAGCCATTGATTTGTTTTGTGCAGGAGCGATAGCGACGCACATTGCTTCTCGCTCGTACGAAGCCGATGGGCATGTGCTGGAGAAGGATGGGGAGGGAATGCAAACGAGCCAATCCGAAAACAATAATCTTATCCAACGAATTTATCTACTAATCCGTATGAGTCTAGCCACAGGATCAGCACAACCGCATATAATTTAAAAATACAGTATAAGCAACTGAAGGAGGTAGAGACACATTGTTTACAGACTTACACGATAAAAGAATGAATGACGACAATAGATAGATAAATACAAAGTATATTCACCTCAATCTACCTAATTAATAAATACCAAACGTCATTATACTCAGGTATTTTGATCATTAATTACTTGGTATTGTAATCTTATTGACGAAGAGAGATAGAGCAGCTGCGAAACAAATCACGGCCTGATTACAACTAGATTGTTCTATTTTAATCTTCAAATACTGGAATTAGCAGTTAATTATGATGGATGAAGATAATCGGAGATATTATATAAAGAAGTGCGAATAACCCGGACTGGTCAAATTGAAAGAAGGGCAACGTTAGTAACTTGTTGTTTTAAAGTTCAATGTTATATTATATTTTGTTCATTTTCGATAAAATTATTTCGTTTAATTTTGTTATATTATATTACAGAAAATGAAACTACTGTGCCTTATGACGTTACTTGTGTGCGCGTTTGCGCAAGGCGCTAATGTTGCCTATGAAGATCTACCCCTCGGTAAGTTTTAATAAGTACTAAGGTATCTAGGTAGGTAGGTAATCTATTTAACATTTAACAATCATAAACTCGATACTTTTAAAAAGCAACACCATTAGAAGCCCTACATTTGTTAAAATTGGAGTGCCACAAAATATTTATCTATTAGGACAGAGGAACTTTGAATTGAACCCTGGTGCACTCCCATATTATGAGCCACTCACTCACGATACCTTACTGTATTAAAATGGGAAGGACTAGGGGTTAGGGGTTTCGCTAGTTGACTACATGTCATACAGTTTTAACTACTAAATTAAAATTAACATTTCGTGGTACATTTAAGAGAGATTTTGCCCACTACACCGTACCATGAAAATGAACGTATCAGGCAAAAGGGCAGAGAGATTTTCAACTTTATCGCTAAAGTATTTGGTTCAACGTTGATCGGGAAAATTTGAGTTTTGGTTAGTTTGATATGCTGGCGTCTGTACATTTGCAATTACCTTTTATTTTAGTGGAAAATGTTGAAAATCATTTGGAAGACCTCCAGCTGGAACTTGACCTATTATCAAGGGACCATGCTGTAACTGAAGATGACAAGCTGCTTATATCAGAGATCCAGACTTTAGACGCACAGGGCCGCAGCGTGGTCGCTGATGCCCTCGCTGAAATGATTGAAGACTTCAGGGATGTCGTCATTCATGGAAACGATGACTTGCCCCCGCTCGACCCTCTTGATATACCTCTCATAGGACCCTTCGAATATAAAACTCCTGCGTAAGTTTATTTTTTTGATAATTGTCTAGATTATGTAACAGAGTTTTTGCTCTTGCATACAAGAACATTCATTAACAATGAAAAGACATGAAAATTTCGAAGCGAAGTTTAATAAAACTTTATTGAAATTATGGACGAACTTGAATCAAGTATTTCATTCAATCTAAATCAGTTCAGTTCAGTGAGTGTTAGTTAATCAGTAGGTAGTTATTTTTTCCGTCTCTATGAGTTCTGTACACTTCTATTCCCAAAGTGCTATTTAAGTTACATTTACAGTATTGTTTAACGATATTTGTGTATGTGCAGTACGACAGCCACGGTATCGATCAAAAACTTCGAGATGGAAGGTCTCCGCTGGTACGTGCTGGACTCCCTCACCTTCAACGCGATCCGACTTGCTTTCGCAGCGCACATCACTATCCCCCGGATTACTATCATTGGTAAGTTCTAAATTGTTATTAATGTTATTGCAAGTCACATAATACCTTTCAGAATATGTAATGTACGGATACGATGAATGTCAATATGGGTTAAGCAGATGACGCAGGTTGCACTTTTCCGAACCCGTGCGGAATGATGGGCTCTAGCTAATCCTAATCGCACAGAAAACAGCGATCAACGATCCCTCCGTCGAACGTAGACTCACCTAATAACTTTGAACTCCATCCCATTACCTTAATAGGATGTTTACAATGACTACAGCAAAATTTCCCTTGACGTAAACTATTTACGCCACGCACCACTGAAAACTAAAAAAAAAGTTTGATAAAATATAATTGATCTGCGATAATATGTTCCTAAATACATACCTAAGCTTATTAGCACTATAATCCGCAATAGGGTATTAAAAGATTAAAAAGTGATTATCATTTATCAGGTGGATACGAGGCCAGAGCCAGAATTGGTATTTTAAGCCACACAGCTGGCGGTGGATTCAGGTATGTACCGTAATATTTTCTTCATGACATTTTGATATAGCAGAAGATTGGTAAATGATGTTGATTGCTGTAAATCGTTTACGAAGAGCACTTTAACACTTTTGTTAAAAATAAATTATGTATTAAAACTAACATGGAGTCCGGTGTTTGTGATCGGATTACTCTGAAAACGAACACCACAACAATCAGAAGCCGTAGTCTCTTTTAAAGTCCAGACATCATTTTGGTCAAGTTTTACTTAGGCCATGCAGATTTGTGTCTGAGGAAGGAACCGATCGAAAAAGAGTCTTTGAAAGATTCTCACTTACTTTACGGGGAAGCGCCAAGAGTAGCCCGCGAATTTTTTTTTTAATTTTATTGCAAAGCCATATTTGTTACGGTCGCAAATCATTTTTCAGTTCAACATACGGCATGACTGGGCCTGACACTGATCGGCAAATTGCAAAAAACGTAAGAAAATTTGAATTTCGCGGGCTATATAATAACTATTTCATGAAAAAGTCATTCAATGGAGTCAAATGAACTTAGAGGATTGTATTGATGATTTTAACTATTATAATTCTGTAACTACATACATGTTACTTACGCGAGTCATATTTTCATCAACATACCTACAACCTAACACTGACCTGCGAATTGCAAAAAACGTAAGAAAATTTAAATTTCGCGGGCTACCCCGGCGCTTCCAAAGCAAGCACAACGATTCAGACGAATAACACTGTGGTATTAGTAAGTACTATTCTTTATGCAGCCTATAGAAAGGAGATTTGGGTACTAAGTGTTCTCAAACTGTCAGACAATCGTAGGCAACAACATCAGGATTATCAATCTAGTATTAATTTTATACCTTCCTCCAGGATCTTTGCCCACCGCATCGAAGTCGGTATGGACATGAGGGTGGGCACCAACCTCTTCGCAGGACATCTGATTCTTCGTGAATTGAACATCAAAATCGACATTCACGACACCCATGTAAGCCAGAATATTGATTTAATCCTTTTTTGTATTTCCCTTTCTTAATGTGAAATCGTGTTTAGTCACGCCAACGTGACATGCCAAGATGACTGGGTGAAACGTAGGCCAACCGCCCCCACCCTTACTGCATCAGTTCCCGGGTTTCTCCTGGCACCATTCATATCTGACCATTGGTTATTTAATTGCTGGTGTCTGAACTGAAGTAGAAGGATATTGAAGTTTGCGACTTAATAAGTTTTTATTAGGTACATAATAACATTAAAGGAATCGCCTTATGTAGAGTTTGATTCTTTATTTATTTTAATTTTATTTATTTCATTTGGTTCTTCAACAATGAGTACCTACACTATTACGTATGGAAATATTTTTTAATTAGGGGATTAGTTACTTAATCAAGTACTCAAATCAAAAACGGGCAGTAAGAAACTTAATCGATAAGCATAATTGATGATAATGTTGTTTTTGTTATTCTTTAGATCCAATTCCACGGCATGACCGGCTCAAACATTATCAACGCCTTCATCAACAACTATGTTCAGAACCTAACACAGGCCGTGATCCAGGCTGAAATGGAGAACGTCAGCCAAACGCTGAGCGAAGAACTCTTCGACGTCGTCAATGACGTTCTCAAGGATTACACCATCAATGACATCTTAGGATTGTAAGGAGAAGGACACACAAGGAAAAAGGACCGAATTTCAATACTCAACATTTTTATTTTTGTTGTAAGAAATAAAATAATTAGGAAATGATAAAATCATTATTAAAATAAACTTGTTTTTTATTTTGTATTCTGGATGTTCCCCTTCACAAGGCTGTGGTCTTTTTGCAAAAGCGACTACCCAACAGTTATCGTATCTTAAGCACCCATGAACCTCTAAAAATAGCGTAATTTTCGAGTCGCTACAACAAAGCACTGCAGTTAGCGCTAGCAACCATTACACACCGGCGCGCGGCGCACAGTATATACACACTCTAGCTATTCCGCGCAACTTCGTCTGAGTCACATAAGAAAGAGATCGGATTAAGAGCAATCTATAGTGCAGCATGGCTCTTATGACGCGTGGCAATAGTAGGAACTAACACTGCCATCCTATTTTTCAATACAATTACTTCAAATATTTACCAATAACGCCCCCCTGTAAATGTCATTTATGCAACAAAAGCTCCATGTAGCACTGCACTTCCTGACCTTTCTTGGTTTTCCTTTTATTTAAGAAACAACGTTATTTAGGAAAAAATCTCCTTTCGACCGTTATCATAAAATACATGTGTTTTGTTTTTTTCACATTTGGCGGGTTCGATTCCCGATTTAAGCAGACGATTAAATTAAAATCTTTGAACGCAGTTCAATTTATTTTTAAAATCAAATTGAAATCTTCTTTCAGTAAAACATCTTATATACACTATTTAAGGTGCCTTTCTTTCCATGTGGCATGATTGTTGAAGCGACTAAGGAACTTGTGTAAGTTCCTTAGTCGCTTCAACAAACTTTTCTCGTGGGCTACCTCGGTGCTTTCACCTTCATTTTTCACTTTTGGCAACACTGTATTCACAAAGAAATTGCTCAAAAGATACGATAGCCAAAGCCAAATATGTGTAAAAAATACATTGAAAGAAAGGTCGTTGTCAATGACGTATGTTTGACGTTTTATGTCAATGTTTGACAGTCGGTTACAGAATATTTATTTAGATTTTTAAAACATAATTTCCAATTATTATAATGGCAGGTAATTTCTGGCAAAGTTCTCATCACCAACAGTGGATATTAGATAAACAGGACCTTATAAGAGATCGTCAACATGATTTAGGAATATTGTCTGAAGAAGAGTACCAAAAAATATTCAATTTCTTCGCAAGCATAATTCAGGTTTTAGGAGAACAGCTTAAGCTTCGCCAACAAGTTATAGCCACAGCTACAGTATACTTCAAGAGGTTTTACGCAAGGAACTCGTTAAAATGTATTGACCCGTTGCTTTTAGCACCCACATGCGTGTTCCTTGCGTCTAAGGTTGAAGAGTTTGGTGTGATCTCGAACTCTCGTCTAATAACCACTTGCCAGACAGTGATAAAGAATAAGTTTAGCTATGCATACGGACAGCAGGAGTTTCCGTACAGAACTAACCATATATTAGAGTGTGAGTTCTACTTGTTGGAGAATTTAGACTGCTGTTTGATAGTGTACCAGCCTTACAGACCATTACTGTTGTTTGTACAAGACATTGGACAAGACGATCAGTTGTTAACCTATGCATGGAGGATAGTTAATGATTCTTTGAGAACTGATGTCAGTTTACTATATCCTCCTTATCAGGTATTTATTACAGATAACTATTTACTAGTTGTGTAATACATTGAAGATATGACTGCAAAGATGTGACCCAATTTGACTGTGATTATTATTTTTCAGATCGCCATAGCTGCTCTGCACATAGCATGTGTGATGCTTGGGAAGGAAAGCCACAAGCCCTGGTTTGCAGAACTAAATGTTGACATGGACAAGGTGAGGAAACAATTAAGTAACTAATCAAAGGTTTGGATTATTATTTAAAGAATAAACAGTTAAACAGTCTTATCTGAAATATTCTTTTGCTTTGCTTTGATTCACATTGTAATTGTATTTTTTTTTTCATTTACCTCCTTTACCACCCATGTAAAATATTATACCAGAAACAATTGACTGACAACACTTATGTTTTTTCTGGTTTTGTCAACAGACTATCAACCAGTGAGGTCAACCTACATGGATATATTATAACTAATTACTAATCATATTCTTTTTCATTTCAGATCCAAGAGATTGTGAGGTCCATAATAAACTTATATGAAATGTGGAAGAGTTATGATGAGAAGAAGGAAATTCAACCTTTGTTAGTGAAAATGCCTAAACCAAAGCCTGCACCCCAAAGATAATAGTTAATAATAATACTTTTTATTATCATAGTGTAGGTACTTATACCTTAAGAGACAGTTGACTTTATATTGGACAGGAAATAGGAACCTAGTTAGGACATGGACAGGCAGAGATAGAATTTGAAATGATATGAACTGAAAAGTAGAAGTAGAAGATAATTACTTTTATTCTAATAGCCTGTATCAAATCACTGATCTGTAATACACTGCCAAATCTCAAGTTGTGCTTGGTTAGGTTATAACAATAGCCGATAAGTGAAATGATACTTAAGACGGTCAAATTAAAACCGGATTGAAAACCGGGAGTTAGTCGTACAACAATTGAGAGTTTACACTTTTTATAAACTGGCGCTTCCATCATCAAAAAATTCAGTTTTCTGAAATAATAATACCTAATGAATATTGTAACAATTCTAAGAGAAATATTTTTTAAAGTACAAAATGTGTATTCATAGAAAGTATGCCTTTGTCAGGTGCATGCATTGTAGGTATGCGCTGCCTACTTGCCTACCTCATAAGATCCAGTTAAACTTATCTTACTTACTTTAATAAGTATGATGGTGATTACTGACATATTTTATTTATGTAGTGTTAGTTAAAGAGAGTTTAATTGACGATGTTGGGACCAGAGTGATATAAGTGATATTTTTACCAATACTGAAATTATTACACAATGTTCAGGCCTTAACGCCTTCAAGAAAAGTAATAGCAATCACAGCATGCGTCCTACGATGAGCTTTAATATTCAAGAAGGCGTAACTTTCCTTTCGAACAAAGTGTATTGTCATCTTTCACTTGCCTGTTAACCACCGTCCGTGCAACATTCTTCTTTAAAAATTATATGTATTAATTGCGATTCTTGCGACTTTGACTGGCACAAGTACATCTTTCAAAGACATTACACACAAGTGCATAGAAATATCATAATTTTTCCTTTCCCCACTGATCTAAGTGCTCTTCACTGCTTTCTTCCTTGAGTGATCACAACAAGTCACTATAGAATTGGTGCGGTCTGCAAAGTGAAGGCCGCAGTGGTCTATGTAATCAGGTGCACTTGCGTACTGTTGTGCCGTAGATCACTCTGATTCCAACGTCGTCATTTGGATCTTATGAGGCAACTAGGCAGCGCCTGGCCTTTGTACTACCTGATAAAATTAGAAATATGTTCCTAGTTCGAAATTGTTTCCTACCAGTATTTGTAAAATTTGTTACTGAGTACAATAATAAATCTTGACAATCAATTAATAATAATAACGTAATCGTAAGCTGAGAGTATGTTTAAATTAACTCATTACATGTTTATTTTTTAAGTTTGACGCTGTATGGAGGAACTACTGTATCTTATGTAATGCTTTTATGTGGCATAAATGTGCCTGCAGTAATTGAACTGATATTATGTGCGAGAACAATTATTATTTATGTCGCGGGTAGAGTAAGCAATAAAATAATACGACTTATTATATTGACGATTTGTAAATATACGTGGACGGCGGCCTTCATACTACTTCACGAATGCGTGTATTATTTTACAGAAATAAATATTTTTCAATCTTTCAAAAGATTTGTTTTTGATTGTATGGATTTTTCCATAGCTATACTTCCTATTTCCGCACCAAATGCTTGTACAATACCACCATCACATATACAACTCCTAAATATTGAAACAAATAAAGCGTAAATTATAATTTTATCTTATTAATTACAGTACTCCCATATTCGCAAAATAGCAAGCTGAAAAACATGAACAGTAAAATCATTAATTTCGGATCGACACAACCATACTGAGCTCCCTAGCCTACCTAGCTCTGGGTTCGAGTCCCGCGTCACATTTACTTAATTTTTGCAACTGTTTTTTAATTGGGTAGAAGTGAGAACACCGTTACAGTATTACGTTAGGTGAAGTACCTTTTCTAAGGTATGAGTGCGTGGTGTGGTACGTGCATACATAAGAGAGTAGGTAGGTACCTATACTGGATATCAGATGGTACAAAACATTGGAGATAAGTCTTTTAATTAATACTGTCACTATGCCCTTATTTTATAAAATTATCGATGCATGTTTAGGAATCAAAACAATGTTTGACTAATGGGCTAACAGTGATATCCTTCATCACATCAGGAATAACAACTATGGGCGACAATAGCCACTTTCAAGAGTTCTGTACCTATGTACCTTGGTGTAAATGTGATGCCTACGAAACGCGAACTAATGGGTTCTAGAATTTGTGGTGTCAAATGATGATACCTGTATGGATAATTACAAAACCATACACAATAGTAACAAGTAACGGCTTATTGTATCAGGGCAATCATAACAAATCCGATATTCACATATCAAAACATAAGTTGCTCGTGTTACTGCAGTGTCCACGCTGTACGGATATTTCAGGATAGGTCCAAAAGAGTAATAGGTAGGTAGACCATCACTAGTTGTTGCCCGCGACCTTCGTTCGCGTGAAATTATTACTTCCCTTTTTGAATCGGATTTTGTTACCAATTTCAAGGGTTTTACTTTTTTGCGCGAAACCCTAATTCCTATACTAAAATAAAAGTAGCCTAAGTTACTCCTTATAACATCAGCTATCTGCCGGTAAAAGTCCCGTCAACATCGGTCCAGCCTTTTCGAATATTAGCCAGAACAACCACACAGACAAAAAATACAATATTTTTTTGTTATAAGTACCTACCGTATACAGGTGAATTTTTCAAGAGGGCCAAATCCGAAACCATGAGGAATAGCAAAAAATACTCAAAGGAGTCTCGAGCCCGATTTTGATGAAAACTAAAACTGCATCATTTGATTTTTGAAAAATCAATATTCCTAACTAGGAATCGAACCTATTGATTTTGGAAAAAAAAACACACCATAAACCATTCAATAGAGTCGTTAATAATGATCAAACTCTGGGAAACAATGACATGGCAAACTTGAGAAAAATGTAAAAAAATCACCTGTATACTTTCATATGCATTCAGTGAAAAGCTGTTATTTCGATATTACAAAAATACATTTCAATTTTATTTATTTCTATTTATGATTTTAATATTGAATCCCTTGTTTCATTCTTAGGCTTCCACACTATAGCTAGGTATATACTAACTAGTTGTACCCTACTGCTTTGCATTTGACTAGTAAGTACCTAAATACCTACTTGTCAAATTAATATAAAGACTTCCGGAGGCCCTAGCACGAACGCTCGGTTACGCTGTGGCGTGGTGTAACCGTAACGTAAATACCTACGTCGATTTTTGAATCGAAAATACAATAGTATTCCATGGCGTTCTAGTTCAATTGTTTTCAACAAACACAATCAGTATTATCCATAGATACGAATAAAGTAAGAAAATATTGTATGTGAAAAGTGAAAGACACGAGTATTTTAAATTTTAAAGTCGGCGTAGGTATTTAGGTTACATTTACACTGCGCGCTCGTGGTAGGGCCTCAGATGTTTGTTCGGAATCGAACCCGCGACCCTCTCCCCTTAGTACCGAAGCTGACCTCACCTACCGTGCCAACTAACACCAAACGAGTCCTCAAAACACGTTTTACCCTTAGGTAGTTGAAAAAAAACACCATGTCCTGAAATTTAAATCAGAAAGCGTGCTCAATGCATAATTCGCTGCAGTCCTTTGAATTCAGTCCACTTCACTATATAAATGTTGCGAGAACCGATGCCTTCCGTCAGTAAGTCGCTTCAGCTGCAGTCAACATGTCTTCCAGGGTGCTACTGTGTGACCTGTGCATCATCCTTCTGTGCGGACTGAGCTTCATACTGGCCCAGGAGAAAACTATTGTGTATGTCACAGGTTTTATTTATCATACCATAAACGTACTTAGCGACAGTAGATGATCAAGAAAGGCGGCATAGCAAAGGCGTGGTTAGAGGAATGGCAGCGCAGTTCACCTATTCTACAATTAATGTTTTTATGGATCAATATCCTTGTCCCTATCGACATGACCCTCATAACGTTGCTCCCAGTATAAGGTAAATATTTGCAGTTTAAATTTATAACATTTTCATTGTTCACTATCCACAGCACACCAGCAACGGATAATGCAACAAAAGGCAACTGCTCGTGCGGTGGGTTCCCGACGAGCACAATAGAGGCCGGCGCTCTGCCCCTCCTCTCACAGAACCCAGGCCTGATAGTCAAGTGCGACGACGAGGGCGCTGGCACTTGCAAGAGCCTTTGCAACGCCTTGGCCACCGCAACCAAGGCTAAGGGACCAGAAGTGTTATGCATTAGACTTAAGAACGCAATGGAATTGAAGGTAATTAGCTGATGATTTGTGTAAACTGAAACTGCTGACCTAAGGATGTTATAACTTATTAACACCCATGATTTGTTTCAGTTGTCAGCATTCTATCAAGTGTGCGACAAGCCGTGGACGTACGCCGACATTACCGCAGACGTGGCTCTTTGCTGCGTGGAATCCAAGGTGAAGACCTGCCCCTCCGCGGAGAAGAACAACGCCACAGCCACTGTCGACGCTAAGTTAGCCGTGTAATGCACTCGCGCGTGTTAGTTTAATCTTGCATTTATTATAGTAAAAGATTTATATTTATAAGAAGACTGTTGTTTCACTTTTATATAAAATACCTTTACTAGAAATATAAAGAATGAATTTGATGAATTTTATACTGTTGAATAGTATACAGGACACAAAAAGTTAGCTTTCTCGAAATTATTTAGGTTCGAATAAATTCATAGGTTCAAACTCAGCTAACAAGAACAATTTGAACGTTGAATAAACGTGAGGTAATGAGATAAGCAATCAATTATTTCAACTGAAACAAGAAAGTATGGGGTAAAACCGTATATTTCCGTATATTTACAACTAGTTTCTGCTATGTCAGTATAGTAAACTTTAGTACATTGTTCCAATAGAACCTGTAACATTATGTTTTACGATTTGACAAAACACGGAGACCGAAGTAGGCCGAATACCAAAAGTAACATAATAATATCAGATATCAACCGTGATTTCGATGTATAATATGCCGCCTGCACTTGCGCGGCCAGAGACAAATTGGGCTGACCAAGCCAATCTCTAGAACGGTTCATTAGCCATCAAAAGAAACTGGAGGCGAGGGGACAAGATGGAAAACTGGCCTCTGTAAATTTCATCAGTTTACAACATCAGGGAGTAATCATAATACCATCCACTCCCAACCAACGGATATCAACAACATCTACCCAGCCCGTGTTTTTGTAAACATTCACTCTGGCCGCGCAGGTGAGGTCCAAGTGTAAATACATAACATAGCCGCACTTAATATTTTGTGAGAACCAACATGTTGGTATTTTATGACGTAGTCAGAACAGGACTGATGTTCCAGAACAGTGGTGCAACTTGACCACATTGTATGAAATCTACCAGTTTCTACGACACGTCATTACAATATCCTCGCTCACCAACTATAACATTGTAACCCGAACATTAAATAAAAAGTGCATACTTCCGTAAAATCATTGAATTAACTAAAAATACGTATAGCTTATTAAAAATCCTTACTAATTTCATTCCTTACAAAGGACACGTGTCCTAAAATACTATACAATTGCTACTACAACAGTAAATCATAAACATAATTTATTATAATAATTAAAACAATTCAAGTGCCATTTTAACAGACAAAAATATGTTTATTCTTTCAAGTATTTGTCCCTGACGACTTGTTAGCTATTCAGGGGCTTTACAAACTGATTCTACGCGTTTTGAAACCACATTTAATATTTCATTAATCATTTGGTAGGTATTGCTTCAAACGAACAATTTACTTCAAAGAGGATTTTCAAAAGACTTATACATAAAATAAAATGTGAAAGTTTCACTTGTTCAATGTACCTCTGAAAGTTGCAATACATACTCAAAATGATGATGTTTATTATGCAAATTAACTAAAAACAGGACATTCATAGCAACTACTGGGCTTCAGTAAAATAGGGCTTTATTGCACAAGCACAGCTAATAAATTAAAAAAATTGTTTATAATTGATAAAATAATTGACTGGCAGCATAAATTATAGTTGCTACAGAAAACATTCCATTCAAATGACATCTCCATATTTTAGAAGGTAACATTTAGTTGGTGGGACCATGCATGAAAGAAGACATAAGATTTGTTCTATCATCTTTATCCTTACAAGTAGACGTATACTTATAACAATAAGTCTATTCATCAGTGGTAAGGATACTAAGGGTTGTGTGCTCCAAATTGCTCGCACTTTAACAAATAGTATTATGCTTGGGACAAGAGGGGGCTCACAACCTCTTTATTGTCAGTCTAATGCCCTAACCAGGGGGTCTAAAATGGCCGCTTTGGCATAATCATAATAGGATAATAATATGAATCACGTTAAAATTCTTAAAATAGTCATCATTTAATATTATGAATTTTCACTTTGTGACCATTTTACAAATTGAACCCTAATTCTTAATATCCTATTATGATTTAAAGTTGCCATTTTAGACCCCCTGGGCTTTTGCTACTTTACTGCCTACTAGTAAGGATAGCAGAAACAAGTTAACATACTCCATTTACAGAATATTGTGGCATAGTAAAATAGAACCATGATAAAATAAGTGCCTAAATCACAAATTCTTTTACCTCTATGGTCCAAAAATCCGTGATCCTACTATTTTTCTATACAGCCGTGGCATTCTTTTATAAAAATTTAGCTTCTCCCCGAGAAAATCTCCCATCTAAGTCTTGGGCTTTCTTGATGATGGACTTCTTCTGAGCTTCGTCGAAACGGTTCACTTGAAGATCTACGTCTCGACTGAATGGGCGCCGCTCTTTTTTGCCACCATCTTCTTTTTCTTCCTTCTGTTCATAAAAGAAAAACAGAAAGTTAGATTATCATTTTGATAGTATAGTAGTATATGCCACCGGTGTTTAATTGCGATTTTCCCATAGGAACCCAGTTCAACAATCACTTCGTGCGCGATTACTTACAATAGGGTCACCTGTATGGGACTTAACCCTGGATTATTAAAATAAAAAGATGCGTTTAGGTATAGCACCAATATGTATTTACTTTCCTAAATTTAAAATAAATTTTCGCAAGAAACAACGATTGTAACTTGGAGATATGATTACTTTTTCATAAAATATGAGTTCCAGAATACTATGTTCGTAACAACATGAAATTTTAATCATAACAGTAAGAGAAATTCACTTAAAAGTTGTTAAGTATTAACTTATTGGTGCTTGTAACTGTATGTATTATATGTTTACCTTTTTCTTCTTTTTCAACTTCTTTTGATGCAAATCTAGAAGGCTTTCTTCTCTCTTGTGTTTCTTTTTGTGTTTTCTGCAATAAAAAAGAGAGGCATTTCATTACACATTCCTTGATACACAAAATTATAATTAAAAAAAAAAAATGGGGTAACTGTAAACCGCGCCTAACTTTAAGACCTCTCAGAGTAAACCTGAGAAGTAGTGAATTTTGGGTGAGCACAAGGGCACTGAAGTGTACATCACACATTTAAGTATAGTTACTCACTTGACAGCCGACTCTTGTTCGTCATCCCTGTTAGCGATGTGGCGCATCCTTGCTTCTTGCTTTAAGGTCAGCTCCACATCTTCCTCTTTCGGGAGCCCGGCTGCTTTTTTAGCCTTCTCCTCTGGAGTGTCTGTCCAACTTGATCTGCAGATACAAGCATTACGAGTTTATTTATTTAAACTTCAATTCAATGCACTAGAATCTAGTGGAGATATATTTTCCTAATATTATCTAATGACTAGATAATACTAGGAAAATATATCTCCTAGTTCGTTAGAGTTGTTGAGTTGAGACTAAAGTGCAGTACTTCCTTAACTATTGTTTATACACAAGATTGTTTGTTTAATTATGCATGAGTAATGATGGACGTACATTCCATGAGAATTAAATAATATTATGGCTTGAGTATAGGAGGAAAATAGATACAACTCACCTATCTGACATATCCGGGCCCTCCTTAGCTCTGAAGCTCCTCGCTTCTAAACCAATGATTTTTGCTTTACCCTCAGGCAACTCCAACATCCATTGCTCTCTGGATTTTATGTTGCTTGTATCTGAATGTCCATCTAAATTCTTAATTTTGATGTCTAGAGCTCTTTCCTCGAGCCGCCGGTGAGCGTCAGACCATTTTTCTTCAGCGCCGACCGGCAGGGGCCCGATACCCAAGTCTTCATCTGAACTTTCGTATTTGATAACTTCTCTTTCCTTCTCAGCCAATACTTTACGCATATTATCAGGAATAGATGGACCTAAAGTACACAAATATTGATTAATATTATTATGGTGTATATCTACACTATGTAATATTGTATGGGGCTAGAAGGCAATAGTGCTAATAACTAGTATTAATTCTATGTATGCAAAGAAAATCCAATAAGGACTTATGTTTTAGGTGAATTTGAAATTAGCATTAGTACATAACACACGCCTGTAATCTATTTAAAAAAATATTTTATACTTTACCTATATTTTTCGGATTTCTTTTAAGATGTGCTGGCAGAGCAGGGCCCTCAATATCTGGAGAGGCACTTCGCTCGTAACGTTTCTCGAGATGCGGCGGCAGCGCTGGTCCACACACGTCAGGACCTGACTTATCATCACCCCTTGGCGCCGTACGCCTCAATTTGTGTCTCAAGTCTGTTGGATCTATTTCAATCTCACTCTGAGAATCATCACTTGATATCTCGCCTTCTTCACAGCTTTCTTTTTGAGCATTCTTTTGTGTGGAAGACACTTCCTCCACAACTTCAGCCTCGTTTTTTGACACATCACCTTTTACATCAATGTCAGTTGTGCTACTAACTTCTACTGCTGCTGTTGCATCTCTGTCCCTATCTTTGCTGGATTTGGAACTTTTTCTTTTGTGTTTCTTTTTATGCTTCTTCTTTTTTGTCTTTTGGAGTTCTTTCTCTAAATTCAACAGTTTCGCCCTTAGTCTCTCATCATCAGAAGAATCAATCTCACTGGACTCATCAGTTTTCTCTTTCACAACTACAGCTGGTATCATGTTGTAGTAAGAGCCGGGTTGCACTTCCTCAGAAGCATCACTATTGTCATGCTCTTCAATGATGATTGGACTTTCACTTTTCCTTTTTGGTGCTATCATAGGAGGAGGTATATATATTTCAGATCTTTTAGATTTATGATCAGGGGATGGTGATTTCTCTTTTGCTTTCTTTATGGGCTTCTCAGGACTTTTAATTCGTTCTGTTTTACGCCGAGTATCTTCCTTAACTTCTTTTTCTTTTCGAAAATCATGAGCTACATAGGATCTAGAAGTAGATCCAGAATGTTTATGTCTATCTCTACTGCTACTCCTATGTTCTTTGACTTTTGATTTATCACTAGAGTCTCTGTGCCTAATCCTCTCATGTGATTTCCTGCTTGGACTTCTGTCCCTTGAATGTCTCCTCCTACTTACAGGTGATTGTCTAGAATACCTGTGTCTATCCCTTTCTCTATCTCTAGAATGAATATCAGAGCGTGGTCTTTCTTCTCTTTTTCTGTCAAAATTTCTATTAAATCTATCAGGTCCAGAGGGTCTACTTCGTCCTGAATCTCTGACATTCTCAGCTCTTTGATGAGAAGATTTATCTTCTTGAGTTTTAGCTCGCCCCTTGAATCTACCTGTTTCTGAATCACTGCTTGACTCATCTGAAATCATATTGGACCTAAAAGCAAAAAAGAGGTTTTAAAATCAGGAATAATACAAAATCTAATTTACTTACTACCTTTATTATGTACAGAAATATATACAACATCTAAAGTTACAATTAAAACATTTTCGCTATTTTCTTAGCACTGTAACGAACAGACTTTAGAAAACCAGCAGTAAGAATGCCTTTTAAAGATTGCCTCACACTGGACTGCCAAACTATATCCTTCAGTATTTGTCTTAATATGACAGCACAATCAATATCGTAAGCCACTGCTCGCAGGACATCTTCCATGTCTTGTTGAAGACCACCATGGTTCCAAAACTTCACAATTTTTCGCTGTGGCACCATCGGCAGCTGCATCAAGTGATGCAGTTTAGTCTCTGGACTTATATCCTGATGGCACTGTGAGTCTCCAGTTGGAATATCAACATAGGCATGAAACTGTTGCAAGATTGGTCGGTACAATTCACGAAAGTTCAACAGCTGCGGCTGTACAATGTTCCTCACTTTGTTTTTATTTTCCCCAAATGTCATTCTAAAGTCACCAGCATAACTTAAGTTAGATATAGCAAAGTAGAATTCATATTCAGAGAATGTTTCTGGCAAAGTGAGGAGAGCTGTGTGGACTGCAGAGCGTAGATTAGCCTGAAGAGCACCCTGTAACTGAGAGCTGTTGGTCTGCTTTATAATCTCTACTGGTTTGTGAAGTCTGCCAGCCACATACAAATCATTCCAATCTAGCAGATCAGCAATTAAATCTTTCTGTGATACAACCCCATACTTGATGAGAATGTTCTCTTCTTTCATTTCAACGAGGGTGTTGAAGTACACTTTAGCGCCCCAGTTCTCCTGAAACTTTGCAATAAACCCTTTGCCCAGGAATCGAAGCGCGGAGTAGTGTGATGGATTCATTTCGATGTTGGCTGCGTGAAATCGATACGAGTTGTCCACGCAGTATATTAGATCGATCATGCTTTCCTTTTTATTGTTCCCCGCCTGTGGTTTCACAGCAGATCCATAGGCGAAACAGAAAGTAAAATTCTGTGGAAATTTCGACAATATCCTGTAGTATATGGGCGATATGTCTTTGACCACGCCTGTCATAGCTTTTATTGCTGTTACCGATGCCATTTTTATGTTAGTGTAGAGAAAGAGATATCTGCTGACCTGAGAACAGCAGCAATCCGCGCTGAAGACACGATGACAGGTGGAAGAAAAGTACAACGCTATTCTTGAATTTCGATTGGTAAATTACAAACAGCTTTTGTTTGCAACTAGCTGTTTATTGCAAGGAATTATTGGCTGTTGAGCACAATGTTGTAAAGCCCGTTGTTCATTTCACAAATATAACCAAATAATCACAAACATAGCCAATCCAATCCAACCATAAAAACATAGAGTAAAGTAATACATAAAATTCGTTCGTAGCCAGCAGCCATAGACTTTTAGTAATAGAGTTTCAGTTTGGCCGTCTGTGGTTTCGACTATAGACAATTATGATAGAATGCAGGGCTGGTAAGGTAATTCACTCGTAGCGAAACCGTACAAAACTACAAACAGTCAACAAACATGATTGTTTTCTCATGGGTGTTCTTAGTTATTAGCAATTGCTTTCTGTTCACACATATCCATCATGGTCATGCAACATCATTTGTGGCATAAGTATTTATTTGTCCAACAAACAGTCAGGTTTAGTTTTTCCATTTCTTTTAGTTTTACTCAAGTAAGAGCTAAACTAAAGAGTATAAGAATAATAAGACAGAGCTAAAAAGAGATGGGAAGAGAAAAAAAAGAGCTACGGACCCTGTTCCCAGTGCTGGTGGCCTACTATTTTTAAATGTTTTTTCTACAGTATTTTATATAGGAATATTTAAAAATATAAAAAATATGAATAAAAATAAATAAAGGAAATAATAATAAGGCAGAGCTAAACCCGCAAGTAAAAAGTACACTAAGACTTGCGAGTATGATGTTTGAAAACCGCAGCTCATGAGAGGTTTGTGACTTTTATAACTCCTGGTTCTTTTGGCGCGTGGCCTTAACCGGAACTAACGCCGCCATCTTGTTTTGTTCAGTGGGCAAAAGTGTTATTGGGTTTTTCCATCAGGAATTTCTCAGTGGTCACCACGGAGTCCTTATTTGTGCCCATTGTAGTTGCCCGTAATGTGACTTAAACATAATTGGCGAAATGTGGGTGTACACACGACAACCAATCAAGCTATACAAAACCAGTTTATGCGGATCTCTCATTGTACGGGAAACCTATACAAAAGCGACACATCAAGCTATGCATTCAAGTATAACATTGCCTCATACTGGAATGTATAGCTTGATGTGTCGCCGTGTTTACTATTAGGTATACAGTACACCTCTGCCTAACTCTTCGTGGATTACAGGCTTGATGTAAAGCGGCTCCCTCACCGGGAGCATTCGCGTGTTATATAACATATCCAAGATTCGATTTCGAACATTACGTTACAACAACCAACATTCGCCTGTAATTAATAGGAGATTCGATTTTGAACATTTGATTGTTGTTTTTACAATGTCAGACGCAGTGCTTTGTCTGCGTCATGACAAGGTCAATACAAGTGGTGCGCATTTAAGTAACAAGTTGTATCATTCTATTACACTAAAAATATAAATTAAAGGTGAATGCTCCTGGGTGAGGGAGCACCTTTGTGGTATTTTCTCAGTCAATTTCACAAATGTTCACCAACAGTAAACAGTGCCCTCCCGATAATGTCATTCAATCGCTAAAAGATTGTTATGAGCTCTTTGGACGCACTCTAGTCTGGGTCTATGTCACTGGACGCGGTGAAGTGAAGACTCACAAGATGTATTTTAATTGCCAGTGTAGCGACACCTTTATTTGTGAGTCTATGGAAATTGTGCGTGCAAAAAAGAAAAATGTCAAATTGACGTCAAAAGTCAAAGCCATTCTTATCATAGACTACTTTAAAATATACTAGATTCTTTTCTTGTTGTCTGTGATCTTACTAACGTCAAAAAGTAGAGCAGATTGTTGTTTTTCATGTTCTTTTTATTTATTTGTTGCTAACGTTGTGTGCATTATTGGCTGCAGCTATTGTAGCTCAATTTAGGTTCTTCGAATAGTGAATTATATCCAATAATGTCAAGTGCCGATAGAATTGACTTTGAAATGGAAGTTGAGGTGGAAAGTGCCTCATCAGGGCCGGCTGTGGATCCTCCTAACCCCACATCACCTGCACCTGCAGCACCAGGAGGCGCGAAGAGTGTGGTGGTCACAACAGCCACCTCTGGTTCAGTAACAGTATCTTTACATCCTCTCGTAATAATGAATGTGTCTGAACATTGGACAAGATTGAGAGCGCAGGAAGGATCCCCACAGATAGGTATGTACTTATCGATACATTACTTGTACAATAAAGAAATTCGTGCCTAAAATTTATTATTCTTTTTATACCTTTCAGTTATTGGAGCCTTAATTGGCAAGCAGAAAGGTCGAAACATAGAAGTAATGAATTCATTTGAATTAATGTTCAGTGTAATTGAAGGAGACATAATAATTGATAGAGATTATTACAATTTAAAGGAAGAACAATGTGAGTATTCTCGAGCTTTATGTATATCATAAGAAAGATCATGATTTTTATATTTATTTGAAAGATAACTTGTACAATAAACAGGATTCCAAGATTCAGCAGGAGAGCTTGCTGAAAAATGATTGATGATTCGATTTTATCCATATATGTATAAAAACAAGCTAACTTCTCTATTCTGCAAAACAGAAAATGTGGAATATTCATATTTTACTGCATGTTTCAAACTTACAATGATACCAATATTTCTCCCTTAGTACCTATCTTGTCAAGGCAGAAAAAATTATACCAATGTGAATAAAAATATTGTTTAATTAACTCATTTTGTTGGGATATGCTTGTCTCTGAGCTCATACAATTTATTATAAAAAAGTTTAACAGCACTATCCAATAAATCGGCCCAATAAAAATCATACCAATTGATTTCATCAAATTCGAATATAATAGCGAGAAGTCCCGCAGTTAGCACCTCTTATCTAGTGTGATCATTACACAATTGGTATAAAGTTTATTATGCTTTAGAAGATTTTGTCACAAGAATTTGCTTCTTTTACATATAGAAGCATCGGATATTGAGCCTCATGCTTAGTTGTGATATTATACTAGTTTTATTTCCTTTGTATACTAATTTGGGACAGATATTTAATAACTTATTTCTTACAATTGGACAGTCAAACAAGTATTCTCCGACATGGACTTCCTCGGCTGGTATACGACTGGGGATGCCCCCACGGACAAAGAAATCGCCGTACACAGGCAGATCTGTGATATCAACGAGTGCCCAGTCATGCTGATGCTAAACCCTGCGGGAAGGAACGGAGATGTGAGTGGACTGACAGTATTGTATTCATTGCCTTTTAAATGGTTTCCTGTAGATATTTTATTATTACATTTGTATGGACAATTCATTTGTAGGCCATGAATTGTCCATACAAACGTAATACCAAAATCATTTTCGATTCGAGCATACTTCCATTCGGATTTAGATAGTATTTATCTAGATTCTTGTTTTTTATTTCAAAATACCTACATAAATCGAAATGTAAGCGATTTGCTTTTCGCACATTTTTACAGTGTAAGTGTTTTCTTCTTATTGGTTCTACATTAAAAATATAATAATTTTTGTAATATTAAATATTAATTGAACAGAAACATGGCTTATATTGTCTAGTAACAGATAATCAACAAAAAAAAATTGAAAAACATCAAGTTTTTTTGTAATTTTTGGAATTACGGCACACATCCTTTAGGAAAGTGTATACATATTGGTGCTCGTGACTGTAGGACTGAAGACCCAATTCTAAAAGTTTCTGAAGTTGTTTACAAAATGTCTGTTGAATCTGATACATTTGAAAATGTATATGGTTAGGTTGTAATATTTGTGTAAATTAATCAAGAAAAAGAATACTATAATTTAAATTAATTCTAAATAGTTTTTATATTAGTACTTAACTTTTAAATATTTCAGCAACTACCAGTGGTGTTATACGAGTCAGTGATAGACGTAGTAAACGGTAGAGCCACAATGTTGCTGGCACCTCTCACATACACACTGGCTGCTGAGGAGGCTGAAAGAATCGGAGTGGACCATGTGGCCAGGGTGTCTTCTGGCGAAGCTGCACTTAACAGTTTAGGTAAGAAGTTTTTTTTTAAACTTAGCCCCTTACTAATAATTTCTCCTGTATCGTGCTTGCGTTTACAAACACACATACACAAACAGCCAGATCCGGAACAACTATCTGTAGGCCTTACATATATTTGTTCGGTGCGGGGATCGAACCCGCGACACGCAGCGCAGCAGACAATCGCTCAGCCACTGTGTAAAAAAAAACAACACTATAGCAGCTGGCAACTGATAGAACAATATCAACACTTTAAGCGATTTGCGATTTGTTTTCTGTTATCCTGGGAATACTAAAAGCATTGGATAGTCCCTTCCTTATGGATGTGTGTAGAGATTTAGACGCAAAGTATTGGTTCCATGTTATTATGTTATATATTCCTACTGGCTTCTCTTTGAAAAATGGCACAGTCTTCTATCGACATGACCCTTCGCTACTGATGTCTAATAACTAATATATGTCTATTCCAGTGGCGGAACACCTAACAGCCCAACGCTCAGCTATCAAGATGTTAGTGTCGCGAGTGCGGGCGGTGCTGGCGACCGTGCGCGCCATCCGCGACGGCTCGCTGCCCCCGCGGCCGACGCTGCTGCGGGAGGCGCGCGCGCTCTCCAACAGACTGCCGCTGCTCACCTCGCAACAGTTCCGCACACATTTCTATAATGTATGTATACTTTCATACAATATTTTTACACATCGGGAACTGGCGAAGCATTTACATGTTGTCTGCTGGGATAAAAGAAGTTTATTAAGCGAAGAGAAGAGAGAGAGAGAGAGGAAAGAAAAATGCCTGTTTCAACAGGTTTTATCCGAATGTTTGCCAGTGCTCATTAAGATTCTAATTCGGCAAGGAGACTAACCGATTCTTCAAATAAAGTTCTAGGACAAATTGTTGTGTTCTGCTATGTATAACCCGATAAAACCGAGACCAACTGAACCTAGGAATCAAATCGTCTCATCTTTTGACAACTGATGAATGATGTTGTTTCACTTCCAGCAATGCAACGACGTGGCGCTGATGACGTACCTGGGCACGATCACGAAGGGCTGCAACGCCATCAACCAGCTAGTCAACAGATTCAATGTCCTCTATGACAGGCAGGGCATGGGCCGCCGCATGCGAGGCCTTTTCTTTTAGGGCGCTCGTTAATATTACCTCTTTTGTACATAAACAAGACCATAGAGTGAGTGGAAAACATGCATTTTTTTATCCTTTTCTGTAACCATGCTGGGAGTTTTGTTTTTCCATGAATTCTATACTCAGTACAATTTAAGGAAATTTAGTTATTAGGCGGTTTATTGTGATTCTACTGCCTATTTAAATTTCGAAAATATTACTTGCGCGTTCTAAAAAAAATGTGTAATTGATGTCGGTGGAAATAATAGAAAATGTTGAAAAACTTAAGATAGCTAAATAAAATTATGTTTCAATAATTGAAAAGGATCTCACTGAATACACTCATTCATTTAATGTTGATTAAGGTCTTTTTTCGCCTTCGTAAATGAAAAAACTGTACTTTCAACCGTATTGCCATTTAGTAGCGTTACAAATGCAATGGCCATGTACAGCTTGTGAGCTTACCGATTGCAAAAGTTAATGTGTGCTTAAATCCTGAATTATCGGCATTATTTTTTTTAGTCATGACATTGATGCATATCCATTCACAAGTAAGTAAAGCTGATTGTGAATGTCACGTCCTTAAATCGACATAGTGACTGATTTTAATTATAGCTACTTAAAATAAAATAAATATGTACCTTAAACTAAATACGTTTCAATAATAAATAACCAAATAATACACAAATCTGTGACGCATTATTTTATTTTCGCATCCCGTTTGAAAATTCTATAGTTTCACTTCAAAATTAACAACTTTGGACACATTGAGATTCATGCTATGGAAGACTTTGTCCAGGTCAAGTCTTTACACTGTAAGACACCGTGTTGTGGGAACTGGAAGTGACGTCAATTATATGACTTTAACAGGATAAGTATATTGTCAAGCTACATAAATGTTTGTGATGGTTTTAGAAATTACTCGTTATCCAATATTTACAAATATAAATATATATGGTAGCTAACTTCGTTAGGATGATTACGTATCGCGATAGTAAAAAACTTGGAAGTGGTAAACTTTGGAAACCTTTTATAAACAGTACAGTCTTAATATTAGCACTGCCCTATAAATTATGTAAATTTATTAAAATCTGTAATAATTAAAAATCACCTTTACATATTTTTTTATTCAAGTTTATTAACAATGACTTGATAAAACTTACATTAGGTAAACTTTATAATTGTACTTTAATCGATAGTTTTGTATAAAAATACTTTTTTTTTTAGTTTGTATTTTAAATCGAATCAAACGCTAATATTGCTTTTATGTAACTATTTCGTAAAAAATATCTAAAAGTCCACAAACATTATTTAAAATAAGACACAGTTGAACCACCTTACTATTGAGTATGATGACGGAATAACATAAATGCATTAATGAGTTATAGTGGAGTGACCGAACGAAGCTAACATATTGTGTCACGGAGTAGTGAGCAAAGAGAGTGCTAACATCAACGCGCACTATCGTATTGGAGTGTCACGAGACTCTGCGTCAAACGACGACTCTTTACTATCCCGTACTCTATCACTCCATTTGCGGCCTACTCTGTGGTATGACGCTGTTATACAACAAGTCTTTTGATAAACAAACTAGTGGCAAGCACCGGGTGTGGCTGTCTCCGGCTATCTCCTAGCCTGCCGCCGGCCGAGTGTTAGCTATGTGTCGTCCGGTATCTTCTCGATGCCGATGAGCTCGTCGAACAGTGAGTGGTTGTCGGGGATGACGTGCGGCTCGTTGAGCGTTTGCCGCGCGAACTTGAGCACGGCGCGCGCTAGCTGACCCACCGTCCATTTTCTGTCTACTAGGACTCGGACGAGCGTGTCTAACTGTAGAGAGAAATGACATTTAAGTAAAATACATAGAGTATATATTTCAACATCCTTTACGTATCGATCGCGTTACGGTAATCATTTCTTTCTAGCATTTTCATATACACAACATTTTTATCTTTTTTTTTAAATGAAAATGATCACTTCTGTCATTTCGTGACTACCTTGATCTACCAGAAAACCTTATATTCTAAGTCTCTTTTACCGTTTATGCATTCTTGAAACTACATTATTACCTATGAGCCTATGTTTTCCCACTACAGGGCATAGTTCTCTTCCCTTTTTCCACTTCTCTCGATGAAATGCTATTCTAGACCAATTCTTTAACAATGAGTCCTGGTGGCCAACTATGACCTCAGGAATACTAGTATTATTTTAATCTAACTTTACTGTGGGAAAGAGATGGAGCTAGACGTCCTCTATAGCTCTATCTCGATCCAACACAGAAGAGGTATTAAAGTAATACTGCTATAAGAGATGGTGGTACGGGTCCAGCTCATTTTGAAACTATATACATACCTTAAACAACTTCTCGTTCCCGAACGTATAGTAAATGAGCGCGGGTACGCCTGCCACGCTGGACGCCAGCCACTGCAGCAGCAGCTTCAGTTGCGGCTGTCCCCGCAGGCGCTTGCCGCAGCCCCAGTTGCCGGTCGCGACCGGCCGGCATGTCCCACCCGACACGATCTTGTGCGCCAGCTGCGACAGCTGTGGACCGTGTTGCGATCAACTTCATTCAGATTTCTTAGCTTTTTATGTGGTAGAGCAGAAGATCCTTTGAGCCATAGAAAATTGAACCTTATTAGCTGAGCTGTCAGTTTCAATACTTCATAGCAATTATGACAGTGACAGCTATTGCTGTTCAGTTTCGTTGGCGTAATTCGCACTTAAAGCGCAAACGAGCTTACGAGAGCGAGCCTGAGGAGACGTTTAAACTTTAAAGTGTTCAATTTTGCACTAACCAGCCTTTATTATGGGTCGAGTGCTATTCAATGTAATAAAAAATCTTCTGCTCTAGACTCGTCTTTGACAATTTTTTTGAACCCTTATAAATCTACAGTCATATCTCATGGTAAGTGATTGGATTGGTCCTCCTATTTCGGGCAACAACAATTACTAGTAACTTGAGATTTGACTGGAGCTTTACATGTTAGAGACTTAAATCTGTGCATGTCTAATAGATTATTATCATTGTCGTTATTACGTATCATCGTCTAGCGCCGCAGTACATCAGACAACGAAATAATATCAATTATACTGAAAAATACACACCTACAAACGTAATCTCAAGCGATTAGCAGTACCGTCTACCATATCGTTATGCATGAGTATTTTTAGCTCGCTTTGTTTAGCTGGTCAGTTTGGACGGACAACAAAAACAATGAAAATAAGTGAACATCAAAATTAGCGTTTACAGATAAGATTTTGTGGACAGGAAAGTGCGTTTTGAAACACAGTGCAATGAGCATACTATTACGTTACGTCCATGCGTCTTACGTCCGACCTTCTGATTGGTAGAGCGCTAACCAATCAAAACGCGGCGCGCTACATCTGAATCCCCACTCTTTTAGCATCGATAGTTACAAGCAACACCACAGAAGTATATGTTTCGACAGAAAGCAAAGACGATTATAATCAGTGATGCTATGTTAGTACAATGTTTACAAGTTAGCGACAGCCGGGTGCACGCCTGCGGTCTGACCTTCGGTTTCTTTAGTTTTACTGTGACCGGCTCGCATTCCACGGTCTCTTCTATAGTTTCTACGATCATGTTTATCATCCAGTTCAACTTTTTCTTCCTGAGACCGGGGGACAGTGTGTCGGTCTCAGTCGACGTGTCCATGCTATTGCTTTCGTCGCCGTGTGTCGTGTCGTTCGCTCGCGTCCCTTCTATGAACTCCTCCGGTATAGATTCTTTTACTTTACGTTTCTGTCAAAACATATAGCAGTTTAGGTCACCGGTTGGTTTATTTTGTTATGTAGGGTACTTTGATTGTTGTTGATTTGTTTAATCGATTAGTTTTTTTAAATTTAATTATTTGATTAGAGTTCAAATTCCTTTGCCTTGCTTTTCGTTAGATATAATTTAAAGAAACAAAATCAGTAAGTTGAATTCTGTAGTTTTGTCATAAAGTACAATGTCTGCAACAATATTGGTTAGGTATATGGAGTTCTTAGTCATGTTAGCAGTCTGCGTAAAATCAAAACCCAGAACACGCGTTAGAACTCTCAGGGCTACCAAACTGTTTAGTAGTTTGTTATCTGTAAAGCATAGGTCAGCAAATTTTCATAATGCTCCGCCGGATCTGCTCACGGCCGACCCATGCAAAGAGATGGATGGTAACGTACAGTCCTTTCACAGCTATATTTTACATCCACAAAGTACCAACCCAGCAGCAGCCTTATTCTAAAGATCTTAAAGATTACTGTACCTAATTTTGATAGACTAGTCGATGTCAATGGCAGCAATCTAATTGATAGGTACAAAAATAAAGATTACTGAGGTTTTGACAGTGGCAGTTATACAAAATCTGTGGTTAAATAACTGTGAAAGGACCATACATCAAATTTTCAGAAACCCATGTGCTAAAAGGACAAGTTCAGATGATTGTGCAATACGTACGAGATGCGCGGCCAGGCGATGCTTGTGTCTCGCCAGCTCCAGCGACAGGGAGCGCGCGGCCAGCGCCAGCGGGCGGGGCGGCAGCGTGCGCGGCTCGCGCCCGTACAGCTCCGCCGCGTCCGCGCCCGCCCCGCCGCCGCCGCCCACCGCCAGCGACTCCGACAGCGTGCGCTTGAGGAGCGAGCCCGCGAACCTGGACCAATACATAACTCGTGAAAAAATCCCAGGTCTACGATAACTGTGTGATGGTGGCTGTATACTCGTTGTGATACTCCGAGACAGGCAGTGCATAAGTGTTCAGCTAAGAGAGGAACACCGAGGCTAGGCGAGAGTGTACTGCCACCATTTTATTGGCTACGTGTGCAAGATTGTCGAAGTAGCGCTCGTCTATGCTCGGTGTTCCCCGCTTACACTCCGTCCCGCCCGTGTTGATTTTTTGCAAGACGTCTCCGGGGAGACAGATAGCGGTCTCAGTCGAGAGTGTATAGCCACCATAAGAATCAAAATACGCAATAGATCATTCAAATTGATAGCCCCCAAAACCACAACTAGGAATCGCCGTGCAAGCAGCGACTTCTGCGCTTTGCGTCTAAAACATTTTTTAATAGTCTTATAGCTAAGAAAAAAATGGCAGACTTAAATTCCCGAAAAAAAAGAACTTTGTGTAAGAATCACTGGCACACTTAAGATCAAAGTTATAAGTTAAATTAATAAATAACTCCAATAAGATCAGGGTGATAGTGTCTGGATAAACATAGCTTTCGAAGTATCCAAGGCGGACATTCGGTTACTGCGCCGCATTTTGTCCAAGATCGATATTAAAGCCCCCAGAGAAAAACAATCGCAAAAATGTTGAAGTTAACGAAAAGGACATTTTAATAAGCCATTGCACAAATAAATCCGTGATAGTTTGCGATGCGAGTAAGAATGGATCTCGCAAAATAATTTGTCACCGTTATTCAAAAATGAGCCGTCTTTCTACCTGGAGAATTTCTGTTCATCGAGGCACTGCTGTGGCAAGACTGAAGTGTCTTCCCAATGCGGTCCTGCCTCCGCGAACACTTCTCCTTCTCCAAGCGGCAACACGGGACCGTTAGCACTAAAGGGAAGAGGATACATCTACAGACCCTAACCCCCTGAGTACAGGACAACGTCGACAATGTCGTCGCAAAAAATACTAATGATAATATCCAACAAATAAGTCAGATGAGACAACTTTCGAACCATTTCAAAATCATCAACGGTTCTGAAGTCATTAAAATGATAAAAAATGGGGTCGAAGGCACATAAACACCAAGTTTGGTATTAGGGCGACCTCCGACTCTGTTAGTCAAGACATAGTGGTTACAATATGTGGAGCCTTGCTGATTTTAATTACATGTGTATTGTGTGATATGACACCAGAAGATCGAATCATATTAAAAGAAGGTAGTTTACCTAATCACAGCCAAGTCTCGGGAGTCTAACTCTCGAGTTTTGTGTTCGCCAGATTCTGAGTCGACGATGGGGTCGTTGAGCCACTGGTTGAACTGCTCGTACACCTCTTCTAACTCCGAACTGAAATAGAGATCATATAAGAATTTATTAGTTTACGGAGAACTTTGGGAAGCCATAAGTCACAACGAGAGGAAGGACAGAGAGGAAGCGTCTGACCAGAGAAAAGGAGATGGATTGTGTGCTTTGTGATATAATAGAAAATGGAGCAAATAATAGAATGACGGTAGTCAGGGGAGAACTGAAGAAAAAACGTGATGCGCTGCCCCAAAGTATCATTGGGCACGGTGATTATGATGATGGGGATTCCACCCACTGCTGGGTATAGTATGGGATACTCGTTGCTTGTGCTAATCTCCACGTTCCTCCAGCTACAACCAGGATTTACCCGGTATGGCAACAATGTCGTCTGCCAATCTGACCGATGTCCCTTTGCAAAAAATAAATATTTTCGATAGTCCTAAGTTAAGTACAGAAGATACTCACGTATACTCAGTGCTGAAGCTGTACTTGGAGCTGTTGCCGGTGTCCTTCCTGACGAGCGGTCGGTGTCTCGGTGAGGGCTCGCCGTTGCTAACAGTCTCCTTTTCAGTTAACACGAAGCCTACTGAACCGCCACGTTTTACCCTGGCGAAGCAAGTTGTTTTAGGTAATGTGTCTGACTAAAACCAATGACAGTAAGATCTTTGATCGATGATCTTTGTAAGAATTTCTGTTGGGGGAGTAACTATAGCAATGGCTCCATTTTGTAACATGATTCCAGATCTTTTGGAAAGATTACCTCTCGAAATTGCCCAATTGGAATTCCAAAGGCTCATTTTATACCGCCGCGGCATGGAAGCGTCAATTTCGCCTCTAGACGCGAGGTGGCGCGCGAATTCGCGGGAATGCTCGAGAATTCTCGCGCATCCCAGCGAATGCGTTTGGCACCGCACTACTGTGACCGACCCGACCGACTCCCCGTTCGCGCCACTTCCCGCCAATTCTACAGACGGCACCGACAGTAGCTAGGAGAATTCTCGAGAATCCGCGAGGATTCCTCGGAAGACCCGTGACCTTTTTTTTGGCTCGTATTTAGTTTGTATGTTATACAATTGACATAAAGTTCATTATGCTATGAACAACTGCATTACAAAAAATCGCTTCCATTCCATTCCGCGGCAGTGTAAATTGAGCCAAAAGCGAAGCTAGATAATCAGATGCACCTAGCCTGAAAAAAAATACTGACCTGATATCATTGTCCTGCACCTCCGCTCCAGATATGCTGATACCTACAGCATAGCTCGAACTGTCAGTAGACCAGTCTCCAGTACTGGTGGTAGTAGAGTGTTCGGCCTCTCTCCTCAACGCCTCCCGCAGTCGGTCCGCAAAGCTCAGCCGTCTCTCCTCAGTTGATAACTCCTTGAGGTACTGGAATGAATTGGGACGAGCGCTCTCGCCGCGACCTTCGTCTTCGCTACCTGGAAATGCGAGAAGAGGTGATGTACACACAAGTAACATCATGCTTGAGTTCCCCGAAGGGTTGGGGGTCTTTAGTTCACCTACATTTTGCCCGTATTTCTGCATTTATTGTAATGGACTACTTCAGAGTGGTTCTTGCTTCGTAACCAAGGCAAAATATCACTCTTGTGTTTTCCGATATGAAGTATAAGATCACAATCGCGAGCGAGCCAATTATCAGGGTACATTTTAGAGATTTTTTAAAAGCAAAACCTAACTGCACGCTCAGCAGAATTTAGTAAGGCAAATGTCATTGAAAGTTACCATAGTCAAAGCTATCGTTAGCGCTGTGGTACTCGTCATCACTGGAGTTACAGCTGGAGTACAGACTGTCTTCCTGCCCATCCTGCAAGCCCCCGGTAGACCGTGTCACTGGCAAACATTCTCCGGAAGACCCCAGCACTATGAACCTTCCTCGACGGTTGTTCAGCATGCCATCGTCTGCGGACAGCCAGCATTTCTTCTTTGTGAACTCTGCACCTGGAGACAAATGAAGAGTGTGAGGAGTGCGTGGTAAACGATGCTTAGTAAAAGAACTCGTCTGGGGAACTAACGCCATACCAAGACGTCACAACCATGACGTAGGTGCTGACTAGGGATGGCAACGCCGGCAATGTATGATTATATATAACTGCATTCCACCAGCTGATGTATGCAGCGCTAACAGCCATTAGTGACTGTTCACGGTGCCGGCTACAACTAGACGCATCCTCGTCGGCAATGGGACAGCTGGCTTAGCAAAACTCATCAGACTCATCTATGGAATTACCATCATGCACTTATTCTGCAAACAAAAAGGTGTGTTTGCTGGTGAAGATGATGGTGCTGACTAGGGACGGGTATATGTGATGTTAACGACATTCCACCAGCGGCCGTATGAAATGCCAAAACCAATATCACTGCCATCAGTATTCCGTTTGTCAAAAAGTGAGAGTTTTCTCTCTGTCACTCCGGAATAATGGCTTCAACACATCATCGGTTGTTGATTTGCTGTTTGATAACCTACTCGGGATCATACTAACTAGGATCATTAAGGTTGAGCGTGGCAGCACAGTAGTTCTGTGGCGAGGGACTGCGACTGTTGTAGCTGTTCAGCGTACTGCATGATGAAGCTTGTTTTATGACAACCGTGGCTTCCACTTCGGGCGGCGTGTGGCTGAAGGACTCTCCTGAAAATAATCGTGAAGGAAGACCTGTTAGAGAACATGGAAAAACAAAGAATGAGTAGAGAATATAGATTCCTATCGTTTTCATAGGCCAGACAGTCAGACAAATTTCAGCCTAAACATTCGTTTCAGAGTAACAATAATGTGAAGGCATATTTTTCAAGTATTTCAGCTAATTTAGCAATTTAGTTACTCCACACTCCAATATCTTGTCAAGCTGATGGTATTTGCTACTATTTAGGCCATACTAAGTAGTTCCATTCGTCTCATACGATACTGTGGGGTGCTGGGGTCGGAATTAAGTCCACTCACTCAAGAGAGAAGAGTTAGTAGCAAAAACTTTCGATGCTCCAGGATAAGACGAAATAGGGTTCACCTCAAGTTAGAACGCATGGCAACTACTATTGGTAAGTCCAAACTTTCGTCTTCGACTAGATATTCCGTAACCCCCTTACCTATAGGTGAGAGTCTCCTCTCATGCCGCGTGCCCTCTCTACTCTTCATGGGCGTCTGCTGGAAGGCGAGGAGGCACTTGTTGAGCTCTCGCAGCACGTTGTCTTCCTCCCACTGGCTTAGTGGCAGCTTGCTGTAGTCTTCAGCGTCCATTAGGCAAACGGTTACCTGTAGAAATATTATAGCTGAGACTTTCGAAAAAAAACCTTTTAAAAGGCAGTCGCCAAATACAATGGAGAACTCAAAGTAGATACCAGTTTTGGCAAGAAGTAGGTATAACGAGAAAATCATCATCATCATCAGTCTAGCCTTTTCCCAATCCCAACTAAGTTAGGGTCACCATTGTTGTGTTGAGAAAATATTCTAGGCATCCAATTTTATTTTTGTTGGTTATTTTGCTTGCACTGTGATTCTTAAAGTAGTCACTTAACTTTTAAGGTAGATGATCCATTATTGTGTTTTTTCCTTTACTTGACTATTTTACACCTCAATCGTACACGTATCCCTTAAACCGCAAAGTCTTACCGTTTTAGGTTCATCGAGGAGTTCCACTTTGGTCTTTTGTCTCTTATCGCAGATCCTGCTGAACAGCCTTACTCCTTCCACCTTGAGCACCTCGTTGTCTTCTAGCGCCTCTACCGACAACATTGCTGGCAGAAGTTCTGGCATCATGAACATTGATAGGGACTCCTGGGGATCAATAAACATTATTTTTCTTATGGAAATTTGGCCAAAGTTAGTTTTAGGAATATAAGACGATACTCTTGTAGTCCCAGGAATTAACTAAAAAAATATCGGACTAATATAATTTGTATAAGAAGCCTTATACTACATGAATAAAAAGACTCCCGGTGATATGAACCATATGCTGAATTAAAACAACTAAAAATTCTGGCGTCTGGACGTTCCATGTGTTTACTACGGAATTTGTCCAAAGGGTTGATATTCCTATTCCTGACTGTCTAGCTTTCAATTTATCATTTGTTTCGTGTCTTTCCACGTCTACATTAACTTATTTCTCCTACTATACCTGTGACTCTCCATCAATAAGCGTATCCCCACCGACCCGACTGGACGCGAAGCACACTCGGATGGCCTCGTCGTTCTCGCACCTCTCCGGGCGCCCCTCGTGCCGCACCAGCAGCCTGCACAGCGGCAGTGAGCATTCTAACCAGTCCTCTATTGTCAACCACTGTTTTGAGGTCATCACCTAAAATATTACAATATCGGATTAGGGAAAGGGTCGATGGGCCATGGGTCTATTTGATGTGGAGGCGTGGTTTGTTTTATCTTGGCAAAGGGCAGGCGCTTTGGGGGACTATCTCTTGTAATATTGACGTTAAACAGTGACGCAAAAAGTGCTTATTATCAGCCTAATTTGAATAAATGGCTTGAGTTTGGTTTTGATGTTGTTCGGAGGAGTGGACCTATGCTGGTCACATTAGCTAAGCTATAGGGTACTGAAATTCTGCCTTGATCTTTAAGGCCGCTTACGTCTGCAATGCGGCAGTCAAAACTTTGTGGAAAACATTGGTGGTCTTTTAAGAGGAAACAGTGCCTCCCATGTGCGGATGGTGATCACTGGGATGGTTTAATTGAGGTAGAAATCACACACTCTCCGGAGTTAGGTACCTCCAAAGACCGGTCGCCTTTTGAAGGTTTCACCCCGAAAACAAGATTCTAATATACGAAGGACAGTCAATGGACATGAGAACGATGATGATGATGATAGAGGGAGACAGTTTCTATAGAGTATAATTATTATGACTTTTATTTTCATTGTCCTCTTACAAACGACTACTACCTATTTTAACAACAATAAAGAAAGCAGCACCCTATTCACAGGCATTATAGTTTTATGAATGGACATTATAACTTTGCCCAACTGCCCAAGTATTCTGAATGGACTTGTATAATAATGTATGCCAAGTGTAAACATGCGTGTTACTCAGTCATAAAGTGCGTCCAGTAGTCGTGAACTTTACCTGTCTGCTTAATTTAATGGATCCCTCGTTGCTACTCTTATCTAACCATTCGAAGTAGTGGAGCAAGCTTTTTAATTTGTTCCTTTGCGATTTTCTGGAACAAAGGAGAATCGATTAATCAAAACACTGGCCGGCCGTGATTGGAACAATTCCACAAATCAATTTGAACTAGTTCTCCTAATTGTTATGTCAGCGACTGTTTATTATTAAGAATCTGTATTGCTTATAACACTGTTGCTACGTATATATGTATATCGTGCTTTTCTTCTTGAATTCCGTTTGGGAAATTGATAATAGTTTTTCAATGTCTAGTCAAAATATATTTTGGAACTACTTTACAACTATCACGAGAGGGACTCGAACCTGCCACCCTGCCACTGTTAGTTCCAGCGTTCCAGTCACCGTATTTTCATACCTGTGTAAATTCTTAAAAAAATGTGTAAAGTTGAAGTCTTGCAAGGTGGGGTGTGTCTTGAGCGTCCGCTTGGGGTTGGTGGAGAAGAAGGCGTGAGCAACCAGCGCTGACACGAAGTTGTAATCGAGTTCTGTCGCATCACCTATAGAGAAGAATAACTTATTTAATAATCTTTCTTATCTCATATCGTGATCAGCGTCCTCCTCTTTGTTTGAAGTCAACTTTTTTTTGTGTTTTGGGCCTGGTAATTTAACGGTCCTCACCTGATGGAAAGCAATGTACCTTTGGGGGCATGATGAACAGGGTGTAAAGGGAGTGTCCTCCGACCAGACGGTGTTGTGTCTGGTGGGATACAGGTACGATTCTTTTTTTAATAACCTTCTGCCTGTGCCTCTTACTCCGTACTTATAGACAAGCGTTTCAGCAAAAACTACAACAAGCACGACTTAAATTCCAAATAACACCTCCACCTACATTCTAAACCCGATTATTAAAATCCAATTACAGTGTCTTGAAACAAAAGAAAAACTTTTTAATTTGAACTCTAATCAAACCTACGCGGCCCTGAGTTCAGATATCCGATATCCCACTGCGGCATTACCTAGGATTAGGTACTAAGTTAATGTAGACTACCCAATAAATAGCCTACCCACCTTTATGTAACTTAAAACAATAAAGTTTCACAAAGGTTGGTAAGGAGGTATGCCTCTTTATTTAATTCTAGAAAGAAACAGTTATAACAACCTTGAACATTATCGTTTTATATTCTTAACTTGCTTTTACCCGTGGCATCGCTCGCGTGGATGTCGAAATTTAACCAACGGAAACAAAAGATTAAAATTATCCTCTGTCCTCAAGTCATTCTTTCATACAAATATGTTCAACTGTTAAAAAAATCTCTAAGTTTTTTTTAACTGCTATAGGATGAATGTTGTACCTAGTTCTATATTTATTTATCTCTGTTAGTCTGTTCGGACTCCGGATCCGGACTAGGTATCTTCCGTTTTTCTGAGGTAATGCGTACAAGTTCCCCCGGAGCCCGATAATAATGCAGGGTATTATGTAACTGAGGAATCTAGGCAGCTTTCATGTAAGAACGAAATTAAGTGACGGCTTAGAACAATAGGGTTAAGTATAGTGCTTGCTCGAAACTTATTGTTTGTTTTATACCGCCTGGTTTTAGTAGTTTTTTTTATAGTCTCATGGTACGTTTTATTAGGTCCCACACCAAAGCAATTTGATTCCCTATTGTCTAATAACAGTCACACGTTTAAGATTTTAAATGATTAAAATAATCCATCCCAAGTAATCCCAACCACGGAATCGAACGCAGGACCTCGCAGTGTTCTGCTCGAAAATTGCGCTTGCGATGTTAAAAAAACTTAGATTTCCACTACCAAGAAATAAATCATACAAGAATTAGAAGATATCATAGATGGGGCCCCGATGGTTACCTACTTACCTAATATTTGGTCGCGAATGCTTGTAAATCTATCATCCATCATTCAAGGGCGTTATTCACTCATCACTAGATAGACAACGATGTTCAGAACATTCTACGCAGGGACTGGCCAAACCCAATCAAGTGCCAATTTTTAAATACTTAATTAAACTTGGTACAGACGCTAGCCCGTCAAGCTATTCAAAACTGACAAATTTTCCCAATCAACCTTGAACCTAATGCTTTAGCGATAAAGTTGAAAATCTATTAAAGAAATTTGACAGATTGAAGTAGCTTGATGTCTGTACTTTGTAAGGATCGCAGCCGGTAGCGTTTTGTGCCTACCCTATAGGAAAAAGGCCAGAGTTATGTATTTGAGAACTTACTTTGTTGCTGTAAGCTGAACACGAGCCCTTTGGGTGGTTTCCAGCGCTTGAGGTGCAGCGCCTTGTTCACCATGATCCTGATAGTATTGTCGAGGAAGTGCCTCCGCTCGTCCTCCGTCATCTCCTCTTCGAGGAACGCCTCCAACCCTTTCATTAACTCCGGGTCCTTGATATCGTCGTCCGGATCTATACCTATGCTGTTGGGATAGAAAGAATCCGCTGTAGTGTTTGCCAGGAAAAGTAATAAGGTACATAGGTTAAAAAAAAACTAATAAACCCGGCGGGACCCATTCTAAATTTAATAATTTTATGAATGTGCTTGTTTTTTTGCTTTCAGGTTTTTCACCACAGTCGGGTTTCTTAGTTTTTAATGATATTTTTTTTTATTTCCAGCCTTTTTAGTTTACTTACTATAAAACTTTTTGATTTGACGATTTTTGACCCATTGACCATGACTTTCAAATACCTTTTCAATGTAACCCCGCTTAACATAGCTCGTCGACTTTTTTTTTGTTTTTCTCAATATTAATGTCTGGTGGTCGCCTTATTGAATTTTGATTACTGTTTTTGGTGACACTCGCAAGATTAAGACAAATCATTAGACGTAAAAATCATCACAACTACAATTTAAAATGATAATGTGACATTAAACGTGAAAAAAAAATCAACTAACTTTTGGAGCCCACTGTACATAGGCTGAAAAACACATTAGGAAAATAGTAACATTAGTAAAATAGGCAATTTGAATCGGTTAAAATGTTTAATAAATGAATTTAAAAAAATATTGCATGAAACTAATAATAATTCCTCAAGGTTAATCAAATCATGTTAATTAATCAGAATAGTGTTGGGTTCAAATTATACTCACTTGCACATGTCATGTATTTTCAACATACTGGCTGTGAGTTTTGCCGCCGAAGACGCCAGCAGCAAATGCTTCAAGTGACGCTGCACTGACGTCCACCAGGGAAGATCACAAGGTAACATTACAAGCGCCATGCTGAAATATTAAATTCTTGTTATTTTTTGTTGAAAAATATTATCAGTGTATTTAAGTTTAAAGTTCGCGGTTTTCGTAAATTCCAAATAAATGCGTTCATATTAAAGTTCATTCCAATTAGAAAGTGATATTTTGTTCAAAATTAATTACTACATCATCATCATTTCAGCCTAAAGACGTCCACTGCTGGACTTAGACCTCCCCCAAGTGTCGCCACATTGACCGGTCCCGTGCGTCTCGCGGATCCCTGCAACCTTCACCATGTCGAGTAATTACTACACTTAAGGGAATTGGTATAATTATTAAAACCAGTTATTAAATTACCCGTAAAATGAAACCAGTTGGCAACAAAATCGATATAGTAACAGTGGCGTAGCTAGTCCTAGTAGGGCCCCGTATAAAACTTTTTTGGGGGCCCTTTGAACCCCGATTGCGGCCAAACCCAAAAAGAAGAGAAAATCAACAAATTATTTTTGCAAAACTAAGAAAATAGCATCCTGACTTGCATCGCTTTAGCTGTCATTCATTTTACTAAGACAATGTGTGAGCGAGCAAAGTGAGACAAAAAAACTTGAAAAAAAAAAAACTTGTAACTGCGATCATGACTGACTGGATCATGAAGGTTAAGACTTCAATGAAGCGCTAGAAAATTACAGGGTCCTGAAAGGGTATAAGTGTTCATCGAAAAGCGAGCGAAGCGAGCTCGAAAAATTGGTGTTTTTGAACAGCGATTCATGAAGCCTTCATCAAAGAGCGAGCGAAGCGAGCTCGAAAAATTGGAGCTTTTTGGACCGAGTTAAGTTATATTTTCAATTTATCTTTTATCAAGAAGAATATTTGAGGTTGAGAGAAGATTTTGTTTTTGTTTCCTCGTCGGGGGCCCTTGTTACTCGGGGGCCCCGTATAATTTATACGGCTGATACGGCGGTAGCTACGCCCCTGTATAGTAACGTTTGACACATTTAACTGGCACGATAGCAGCAGCTGTGTGAACACGAACGCTCCCGTTACTGTTTGACGTTTGACATTTGAAGTTTGGACTGCGCGCAGTGTTTCAACTGGTTCAGTGCTCAGTGTTTTAGTACGATTTATCCGTATTTTTGTTTTATTTTACAAATAGGATAAAAGTGAAACAATGCACAAAGTTATTTAAGCCATATCTTATATAAATAAACTAATATTTAGTCCAGTTTCATACATGAAACTAATGAAAATATATTACGAAATACTTATGTTGCGTGTTTAGCGGTAACAATTTTTATCAACTAACAAATGCAGATATCCTTGATTACTGTGCTAATCAATAAATACCGCAAAAATAAACGAGTTCATTATACTGCGATTCAATACAGTTGTACGTGTACCTAGTTATATGATAAAATCGTAGTGATACGCAGCGCACGATATTAGCAGATAATATCAAAGTACAAAGGTCGGAAATATGACTGTGAAGAGTAAATTATTAAAAACGTTAATCCTTGGCGCTCCTGCGTCAGGAAAGGGCACAATTTCTTCTCGAATAGTCAAGAAGTACAATGTAGCACATGTCTCTAGTGGGGACAAGCTAAGGGACCACATTGAAAAACAAACTGACCTAGGAAAAGAAGTCAAAAATTATTTAAATGAAGGAAAACTAGTACCTGACGATGTGATGATTAAATTTATGATCACAGAACTGAAAAAAGTTGAGAGCCAACCATGGTTGCTGGACGGATTCCCAAGAACAGTGGGTCAAGCTAATGCTTTGTGGAAGGTACAGCCTGTTGATGTAGTAGTGAACCTAGTGGTGCCATTCGAGGTGATCATTGATAGAGTGAAGAACCGCTGGGTCCACTTGGCTTCGGGAAGGGTATACAATATTGGTTTTAACACACCCAAAGTGGAAGGCAAAGATGATGTGACTGGTGAGGCCTTGGTTCAAAGGCCTGATGACAAACCTGAAGCTGTACGCAAGCGTTTAGAGATCTACGACGGCATAACAAGACCTGTCATAGAGTTCTACAAACAAAAAGGTATACTCAAAGAGTTTGAGGGACGCACTTCTGATGAGATTTGGCCAAAAGTAACTGCCTACTTAGACCCGATTTTTAAAAAGTAAGCATTGATAAGTTATCAATAGAAGGATACCACAGCCAATGCTTTAGTTTTAGTCTCTGATAAGAATTGTACTGGTGCTCGGAACAAGTAGAATTAAGAGTAACAATAATATCAATGGAAAATATATGAATTTTATAGAATTTTTATGATTGTTGATTATTTGCAAAGCAGAGCCATTTAATTAATGTTTACCTTTTGGTATGTTGTTTATTTTATGTAATTTAGTAGATTTTATCAATAATGTATCGCTAATTTAGTTTTAGTTTATTTTTTGTTGATTGTATAAAACAGACCATATCCACGTAACCAAACTAAGGCTTTAAAAAATCCTTATACTAAGAGTACCTATCTTCAAAATTATGACAAAAGTTTTGTTGAGAGTGCAATATAATGTAGAAATAGTAATAGAAAAAGAAAAGTGTAGTGATAAAGATGTAGAGTGAGTGATTCATGTAGCACATTGGTTACTTTCCTAGTCTTCCTTGTTGATATGTACTTATGTTTTAGTAGTAGTACTTATTGAGTAGCTATTAAATATTATCTATAGAAAAATAGTGCCTTAGAAGGGCTCACAAGATATAATAAAATTATAAATAACTCCTACTAATGTTAAGGAATGTTTACTAAAATCAAGTTCTTGATTTTTACCACAAATTGCCATATGAGCTCAAATTAAATCAAGTTTTTGTTATTGTTTTATAATTTTGTTGAAAATATTTTATACTTCTTGTTGAGTTGCTTTGTTTAATGGAATAATAAACGTTACACGTTACGTGTAGTTTTTACATATATTGTTTAATTTAAAACTTCCACAAGAGAAAATCAGGGGTAAATCTGACAATTTCGAAACAATTAACAAACTTACCAACACACGGACTAAGTAGGTGGGTACGAACTCGTTTTTTTGTTGACTTAGTGACGGCAAAACAATAAATAATACGAGTCTTAGTAGTAATCGTAAACAGCTTTAGTCGACAACTTTAAACAACTGTTAAACTCGATTTCCAGCTGATGGAAATACCTACCCACCACGTAACCATGTCTACGTTGGCTGTTTGGTAGTAGGCTATTGTTTGTTTACGTTAATCTACGTCCGTGTGATTAGATCCGTCTGCTTTGGTCTGGACAAGGATTGATAACATCACTGTTCAATAACTACTAGCGCAGCCAGGCAGGGTCATCAATTTCAGAATTTATCGCTATAGCTATGTCGAAAGCAAGTATGTAGATATAGAGGCTCATCAATTCACATACAAGGACAAAAAATCTAAGCAGACATGAACATATCTCCAGCAATAAAGTTGAGTATACAGATACGGCATAGCATGACGAAGGCAATAAATTCGATGAATCTGAAATGCTTTCGGAAACTTAGAAATGCTTTGCACGTAACTACACATCTGGGAAAAGAAACACACAGTATCACTAGTAATAGGATGTATTTAGTTACCTTATAGCGAATGCGTTGCAATTGAGGCACAATAATTAGGTATTTCGTAAACACTATAATAACACCATCAGTCACTGTCGCCTCGCGACAACCGGCTTCTTTTTACGCACTTTTCTCATTATCTACGAGGGAACCGTCCACTGGTATTCTTTAGCATGTAGAATATCTTATTGCTTTTCTATAAGACAGAAATAGTGTAGGGAGAAACGCGGGCCGGCTGCGGGCAGACACGAGCGCGCAAACCCCGACTATTTTTAGCTGCTTTCGTGCATCGGCGCTGAAATTAGATTGTAAATAAAAAGTTTGGGTTAACAGAAGTCGAAGGCCTCATTATTCGTTCTTGTAGGTCATCACTTAAACTAGCACCTGAAGGGTTTCGGCTTAATTTGTAATTAAAGTTACCACTGCTTTTGTACTAAGCATTTCGTGTCGCGCTTTGAGAAAAAGTTAGTCAGCCACAATATTTCGCTTCATGGCCACTATAAGTAGGTTATTCACTTATTTATAGTATTTTGCGATTTTACATTGTGATGAAAAGCGCTTATTGTAACTTCTACACTGTAAACAAAGAGTTTTAACAAAATCTGGGAAAACATACCTAACACCGTCCACTATTTCAGCTGCTTCCTGGTGGCTTAATTACCTATACGTTGGTACTGGACAGAAAACCTAGTGCCGAATTCGTTTTCAGATATTGTCAAAACAATCTAGCGCGAAACCGCTTCACTCGAAACTTGTAACAACTTTTCACTCACTGCACGGAATTAGAACATTGATGTCTCATTGACTGTAGTTACTAAATTAAAATTGCTGGCGTTTATATTAATATCAAGATCCCGATGCCTGAGCTAAGAGGTTAGCGATCGGTGTAAATAGAGGAGTGAAGCGTAAAGTGTACGAGCCCATCGACGAGCCAGGCTGTACTGACGCCGTCGGTCCGACTTTCACTGGGGGGTGACTACCCTTGCCCTGCCGGCTGTCGCACCCTCCACCCTCGCCAGTGACGTCACTCGGGCGCGTCACGACCTACGACGCCGTACGACGCCGCCACCCGATGCTCGATACCCCGCTCCCTAATAGCAAGCCTCGTGAAATGTCGCTGCTGTTCCCGAAACGTTACGTAAAATGAAATATGAAAGTACCTACCCACAGCCTGCGTCAGCACACTACATCATTTTCATACGGTTAAGGTCGCTCTGTGCGAAAATTAAAGAGCTTAAGTGTAACTACCTAGGTTTATTTATTTTTCTCAGAAGAAAATCGTGGATGCATGGTAGGGATACTTACCTATGTATGAAGCGTTCCTCCAGATAAATATTGTAAACGATACTCTCGTCTAGTGCTAGCGGAGAACTAGATCCCTAATTGATTGAACTAGATCTCTACTTCCCTAATTGCCGACCTAATTGGATGAATTGATCAGTGTATATTGAAAAACCTCCTGTATAGGTAAGGTAACTCGGCCAGTGGAGGGGGGGAGAGGGGAGAAGAGGTTTGTGGCAAAATAATAACAGTCGAACGGATTGATCTTCAAGGTCCATTTACCATCCCTTACATACAAACCTTATTTATGAACCCTTTCATGCCTCGGAAAGCATGTCAAGAAGTTGGTCCCGATTGTCGTTCTCAGATCTATGACAATCGTTACAAATAGTTAGAAGCCCGAAAGTTTGACAATCAGCTTTTCCAAGGAGTATCGTGTTAACCAGGAAATCGGCTATACGGGGTGTAAACAGACCCTTCACCAAGCCGTCAACCAAGCATTCTGTACATCAAACTAAGTAACTTTACGCAAAAAAAATTGCTGGGAAACGAAATTTTTTTTTGGGGTCAAAAGTCACATTTTACGGTAAAACTCAATATAATGCGCTCAAAACTTATTGCTGATGGATGCTTTGAATAATAAACGGACCATGGAGGTAATTGGAGTAAAGTTAGAACCTTAAAAAGTAGTATTTAAAAAAAATACTTGTGAAAAAATTGGAACTTTGACCCCCAATATCTCCGTAACTAGAAGGTTCCCAGGTATGGCCCAGAACAAAAAAATGATCACAATGACGAGGAGAACAAGTGCCTTTCGGCTTCGTTAAGGGTCTTTTTACACCCTTTAGAGGTCAGATAGGCAGCCGCTTCACTTAAAATACTGCATCCGGTAGACTGGAAGCAGAAGTCCAGCGTAGCTGGGAAAAGGCTTGGACTAGATGATGAGCTTATTTATTTATTTATTTAGATAAATATAGTTACCTACTCGGCTTGAGACTTGTATAGGTAGGTGCCTACTTACATATACTACTTTATAGTCACCATAACTACAAAATAGGTTTTAAAAATATCGATCCAAAACCCAAATCGTTGACGTGGCGAAAAAGGCCGCACAACTTCAGCAGCGGTGGACCTAACTTTGTATATTAGTTCATAATACTAAGGAGTTAGTTTATCGAAACGTTTACCTAAGAATTGGTTTAGTAAATACTTATTTGTTTATAGCTGATGCCGTCCAAATATTACGTACCAAGGAATCCAGCATTTAGTTAGCATGTAGCATGTAGTTACTAATATATAACGAAAATGCGGTAAGTAGACAATCAGAAGCAAGGGAAGAATACTCAGCCTGCGAATTGTTTTTCGCACTTGATTATTGCCCATACAGAAACTTGTGACTGATTGTCAATGAAAATCGTGATCTACGTAACCTTTTGATTGTAACATTGCTGTTTCAAATGCTAATTATCAGAATGTTTGATATAGTGTACGACTTTATGTTTTCGCCTCTAAGAATTTAGAAGACCAGCTAAACCACCCAATCTACCTTTTCATGGGACACTATAATATTTTTTACTGTAGGCCGCAACTATGAATCTCTTCACGGTTTATAACTTCTACTAAAAACCATATTTTCCTAAGTAGGAATCGAATCAAAACCATCACGACTTCTCGTTAGTTTAAGCTATATGTAGAATAATTTTTTGTCACACTTAAATTCCACGTTGAAAAACTATTAAAAAAAACAAAAATGGTACGATCCATATTATCAGTCACGAATTCTAATCTTGTAGTACCTAGATTATAATTTATGTAACACATCTTTACGATTTCTAGACAAAGTTGTGAGAAATATCGAGCAAGGTTTACGCATAACAAAAGACGTCATATGCCTTGCCTCATCCCTAAGCTGATTGCGGTCCGTAGCCGACTACGATCACTGAGGAGTGAAAAGCACCCCAATCTTTCCGCCTACAGCGCATGCGTGGATTCTCTATACCCTGTCTCTTTCAAATTTCTCATGCAGTTTTGTCTTAAGCGCCTAGGCTCTTCTGTCCTCTGCCAGCCTGGTATAGTAGCCGCCCATGGAAAATTGTGGCCGCCCTACGCTGGCCACATTGGGCGGGCTAGGGCGGAGCGGCTATATCCGCCTTAATATTTAGCTAACAATGCCTTAGAGTAGGAACTATTATTTAAATTGAAAACGGTTGTAAATATAGAAAAGTAATATTTATTAGAAACTAGTTTTGAAATCATTTTCGATAGCATTATACGTTTGTATTTTGTACATATATATATTTGTTCCGTTGATCAGACAGGAAGAGGCAAATAGTTTTCTTGGCACGATACAGCATTATTAAAAGCACAAACATCTAAATAATCTGAACATGTAAGTAGTACAAGCAATTAGGAGCTTCATTAAAATATTGCTATAAGGTCGTCTATTTTAAGAACATCTTAATTAAAGATTGTTATCGAAGTCGGGCGTGATTGTGAAAGAAGCCCAATTAATGCCATAAAGTCCTCCAAATAGTCCGGTGTACTTTTTGTTTCTATGAAGCCCTAGTAATGTAGCCACGTGACATCGACTCGGCGCCGCCCTCCGAACAGCTGGAGGTGGGCGGAGAGATTTTCCTGGAATTCCCAAGGATTTTCGTCCGTAGAAAACATTTTTGGAATACAGGACATTAGGGCGACATGACTTTGGCTGTTATGTCGCTATTTAAAGTACTTGTTTAGAAACTTTGAGGGTTGTTATTTATTTAAGTTTCTACTTTTTGTGAAATATTTCAAGTTTATGGTTATAAATGTGATGATAAATTTAACGTTTCTGAGAACTTATTTAAATTAGTTAGGTAACCTTATAAATAGACTATTAAATTAATATTGACCGACTTACTTAGTAATTTATTTTCATACCCTCTTTATTGTAGTACGTACGCCTTCAGTTTTTAATGAACAATAAGCCAGGCTTTCTTAAATGTACTAACGTAGGCCGAGCCTTTGTGTCATACAAACTACTTTCGTGTTGTCAAAGAGGTTTAACGTAATGAAAGGACTTTAAATACGTGGGCCGGTTACCTCAGTAGGTACCTCTAGATTTCTGCATGAAAAACATCACAGGCGACTCGTTAAAAATGTGAAGTAAAGTGTAGTAGATATTTTGTTTACAGTTAGTACCAACACCTACATCATTATTTTGTTTCAGTAAAGCAGTTAGCTTACTGCTTTCTTTCTCAGTTTCAAATGACAAATGAAAGGATGGAGGATGGAGGAGCTCGTAGCTAAATAATACCAGCCGCTCGGGTCGATCTTTAGGTTAAGCCGTGCTTGCCTAGGTTGGTCTGTGGATGGGCGACCACCCATTACATACCGAGTTTCATCCGTGCCTCGGAAAGCACGTTCGGCCGTTGGTCCCGGGTGTCATTTGTAGATCTTTGACTGTCGTTAGGTAGTCAGTGGCTCAAAAAGTCAGACAACCAGTCTTACCAAGGGGTATCGTATTACCCAGTACTAACTGGGTTGTGGACTTGTGGAGGTCAGATAGGCAGTCGCTCCATGTAAAATACTGGTATTCAGCTGCATCCGGTTAGACTGGATACCGACCCCAATATGGTTGGAAAAAGGCTAGGCAGATGAGTTAGTACCAATACCTACATTATTATTTTGTTTTAGTAAAGCTTAATAATCAGTTTCAAATGACAAATGAAAATCATTGTCATAAAATTAAGTTTAGGACTTACATACAATAAGTAGTTGCAATAAGGTAGCTACCGGCGGCTGTGTATCACTTATCTTCATCAGCTTTTAGTGCTGTACTTTGAGTGCTTATTTAAAGCTTAAGTAGGAAAGTTACTGCTAATTGTTGTTTTGGTACCTGGGTTACAAAAGACATATTTTTTTTTGAATTAATTCCTTTATAGTTTCTGTACAGTAAACTCTAAAATTATCACTAGACTTTGAACAAATAAGTTTGAAAGTGCGAAATGATTTTAATTATAGCGATTCGACTTTTTTTTACAAAATACCCAATATCAGTAGCGAAGGGTCAATTTTTGTAAGAGGTAAGCCGGAGTACAAATCTTTAATGTGATTGTATTATTTGTCTACAGTTTGTATACTTATTGTACAATTTTTCAAAGGGAAGCCAGTAGGAATCGAGTTGTATTGAACCTTCGCCACTGGCCAATATGACTGGTTGTTGTTACATAGCGCAGTAGGAAAATACATTGGTATACAAGAGCTTATCTGAATTGATAAAATGATCGGTGTGATGAATATCGATGGGAACTGATATGATAACTTATCTTTTTGCCAAAATAACATTATATAACTTCCAACATCAAGTCAGCAGTATGTTTTTATACAATTTATTTTGATTGGAATGAAAAAACTGGAACTTTGATTAAAAAAAACGAATAATCGTGTGAAATAACAAATTAATCATAATTTGCTTCGCTCTTGACAATCAATCAGTCCATTACACTTGACTGGCTTCTCCAAATCACGGGCCGTTTTATTATTAAATCAAAAGATTAGATCCAAATTGTCTGTGTAGATAACTTGATTGAAACATCTTCGAGTATTCTGTTCTCCTGGTGCAATCGACCTCTGGGGCGGACAGAGCAACCCCAACGAGCGGCGTCATCCTTGGGGTAAAGGTCACGCGAAATGCCAAAGATACACAGTTTTGGCACGCGCTGACTATTTGCAAGGTCCCTGCGTTCTGATAGTTATGTAACGAACGACGCTGTACGAACATTATCGAGATAACATACATCGATGTATGATATTTATGATTTACTAATCTGTGCCACGTATTGTTCAAAAATAATGATCTTGGTTTAGTTTTCCAAAATTAACAGATTTTAGACCAAATTTGAATTCATTTTAGAATATATAGGTTAATTAGTAAAATCTAAACTTCAAATGCAGGACTAAACAATAATTTCAACCCTTACTCGTCCGCTAACCATGACGTCAATATTATGTAGCCGTTTACCCGTGTCACCCCCGGCGAGTCACCCCTCGTGTTCGGCCGACGTCAGCGCCGATTCGTGACCCCTTGTACCAGGGTTACATAAAACAATGGAGGTAACTCCACACCTACAGTTGGCGAGGACGTCATAATATATCGATCAGCTGACGTCTGGCTACAAATACGTAATAGTGCAGCAGACTGGATCAGCTTATACGTTTACGTTGGAATAAGCTCGGTTAAATAAAAAAACGACAATGATTGCTCATTATGTTTTATGCATTCAATGATTTCTAAGCTAATTTACAGTGTATCAGTCTAGTTGTTACTTTTCTATTGAAAAGTTCAGTATAACTATAATAATACTTACTTATCCCTTAATATCATGTCCTGCGTGTCCTGTTGTTTGTTCACTACAGGAACTGATGGACGCTACTGAAAGCGCCAAACTACTAGCTCAGTTGTGGGCTGACACAATTTAGATTGCCATCGACTCGAGAAGACTATAATAATAATTTACCGACATGTAGGTATCTAATTCATTGCAATAAAGATTACTCAATTGATTGAATTTTATACTTATAAGTTTTCTTTTAATAAGTCATTTAGTAACTTATGAACTAGTGTAATTCACACTGTGTGTGTGAGTGTGTATAGAAACTTCTACGAACACAACCAGTATTATAATTGAGTGTCGTCAAGTAGCAACCAATAAGACATTAACATACCTAAGAATTTTTTATTTATTTATGCAAAAAGTAATTTGTTATAGTCGTCTGCGAAATACTTTTTTGTTTATGAATTTCGTTTCATAACGAATATCACAAATAAAAACAATTTGAATGGCCAATTGTTTTTATTTATTAGTAGGTAAATGTCTCTTGTTGTAGACCCGAATAAAAGTTTATTAATAAGTTGCTGAACAAGAACTTCATTATAGACCGACCGCTTTAATGAGTCCTCCAAAGTCATCTTTAGGGCGACATCTTCAAATTGAACAAGACCCTTTAAATAAAGAGAAAAAAAAAATGAGTCCTCCGCCTTGCCCCATCAAAGGCACATTAAGCGTCCACAAATTCCTAACAATATCCCACAGGTTATTTGCTTTAAAATAACCATAATCCACGTAGGTGTTACGATAATAATTTAACCAATACGTAATCAACCTTCAGGAAATTCCATTTAAGTTAACCTTCGCGGGGACTCGTTAAAGCGGTCGGTCTATAGGTATAAAACTTTTTTTTTTTGAGACAAATCTTGGAGCATATAATAAAAACACGTCGGTGATGTCCTACTTATAATTGTAAACATGGTGCCCATTTCGATATTTGCATAGCCCCAATAAAGTCCCATATCTAAACATTGTTATCGTTTATTATCAATCATCAGTCACTTGCCCTTCGCGAACCCTCCCAAGTGGTTATCGTGTATGACATCAGCACCCCTCGCGGTCCACCCCCACCCCACCCGATAGTTACACAAAACTATTTTCACCTTCTCACTATCATGTTGTCCTATTGTGTTACACTAGCAAGCGCGGGGCGCTCGCGTTAGTTGTCAACTTGTAGAGTGTACAAACTGAGCAGTTTCAACCCTTCTCACTCCTCATGCTACCCTGGTACATTCGTAGTCGGAGCGTTACGTCACTACGCAAAATGTTAGGGAGCGACTACGCCAATTGACCCTCGCAGCGTAGCGCTACGAAAATGTCTACGACTTGCAAAGTTTTTAGCGCGCTACGAATACGATAATAGTTTTTTCGAATTAAAAATGAACACCATATACTTTTATTTATTTTCATAAATATTGCTAAAGTTTTTTTTATTTATAAACTTCAGGGGTTACCAAGTTATTACTTATTATGATTCTTCATTCGATTGGACTGTCAGTAAACTAATCTTGATATAATTATAACATAAGTCCATCTTGTTTGTAGTGCATGCACTCAGCAGAAAACTTTTATTGTTTTATTTCAAAGTCATATTATGTATTTCAATCTTTGCAAAATCCCTGCACTCTCATGTGTAGCTCGAAGGACCAAAGTACAGTCGCTTGACCTGTTGTTGTTGAATGGGAAGAAATACTTGTAAAACTTACAAATTATTGTTAAAAACACAAGGGAAAAGAAAGATAATTTCTTAGTTTCACTTTTCAAGTGTGAATAATTTGTTATACACATGTCTACTTAATTCCGATTTCTTCCTTATTTATTCTTATGATATTATTTATTGTTATTGTGAGTACCAATACAAACCATCTCTGGTTTAATGGTACAATACAAACGAACCTGTATTAAGACTATGTTTAAATAATAAAAAAAAAATCTGTATCTACGATAGCAATAAACACGTTATTTATATTTACTACCTAATCAACATGTTTTCAACGTATATTATTCCAAATACTGCATGGCTGACTATAAACATCACTATAAATTACAAAAGTATTGAGTGTACACAATCGTAATAGTTTTGTTTTGATAGCAACTATGTTCTATACAAAGTTTGAAAGACGTAGAGGAGTACTGACTGAAAATGTGAAAATGATATCTTCCTGTTCTTGCACTCCTGGTAGAAATAACCTCTGAAACGCCGCCGCGCTTTCGGCCCCGTATTTTCAGTTGAAAGTTTCAAAAGAGGTCCAAACTTGCACGCGTAGTAAACAAACGCTTACGCTTACGCTTTTGCGTTTGTTTGTATTACTGGACCCACTTGTAAACTATGATAATATTATACATATTTTGATATCTTGAATGGTTATATTGGGTGTAAAAAGGCTCTTAACGAAGCTAAAAGGCAGTTGTTCTCGTCTCCCCCCCCTCATTGCGATATTTTATTTATTCTGACCCATATCGGGAACCTTCTAGTTTCGGAGATATTGGAGGTCAAAGATAAATACAAGTTTTTAATTAGTTATAACTTTACTGTAAATACCTACATGACTCCTGTAAGTTTCAATGCAACCATCAGCACAATCTTTTGAGTGCACTACATTGAGTTCTAGGTAAAATGTGGATTTTCACCCCAAAAAAAAAATTGTTTCGCACAAAATTTCTTGCGAAGAGTTACTTAGTTTGATATACAAATGCTTGGTTGACAGCTTCGTGAAGGTTCCCTTTACACCTTGTATTTATATAGGCATGTATGTAACAACTCATTATTAAACACTATTTAAAAATACATTCTCGTAGTCCATTCAAAATACCAAAGGAAAAAAATATGGCAAACTTTATTTATTTATTTAACAATTTATGTACACACATACAGAAAAGAAGAAAGGAACAGAAAATAGTACAAAGGTGATGCTTATTTCTAAAGAAATCTCTTCCAGCATACCTGCGAAAGGAGATACTAAAAAAAGAGATGTAGAGATAGTCTGTAAAAGAAGAAGAGAAAATGGAATACATAAAACTTAAAGCAGACCTATTTAAATATTATATGGTATTCTTAATAAAGAATATACTAACAAACTTATAAAAACAAAGACAAAATATATAACATGACTATTAATACTTTAAAATAACTAATGATAAATACTTATGCTTTATTATAATTTTAACAACTTTCACACATAAAATTATATTATATATTCATAATATTCAACAATAAAAAAAATACAAATAAGTTTTACTGAACAAAAAAATGTTACGAGCAATCCGTAACTATTACACACTACGACGACAGCGTAGCGTAGATCGCTGTAGGCGTTTTCGTAGCACTCGTAGAGGCTCTACGCTCCGCGCTCCGTGCCTGAAATATCGACCTCTTCGTGACGTAGCATCGCAGAGCCTACGCGTAGCTTATGGAGCCTTAGTAAAGAAAACCACAAAGCCTTTGGGGTGGTATTATCTGAATTCAATGGCATGTTATGGGGATGATTCCCATTCCTACCATGCTTTTGTGATGGTATGGTTGTGGGAAATAAATTTTCCGTGTAAGAAGGTTTATGTGTGGGTAAACGAATGCCAACAAAATACGATTTACGTCGATTATTTTCATTTTTCGTTGAGAACTTTATGGTAATGATTCAATTATTCATTAAAATAAATCACTTTTATTGCTATTACAACAGCCGCTGTAATTTTACTGTAGTATTTATTATCTTATAATCACACTATTTCATATACTACAGAGTACAGGTTTATTTAGTTTTCTCGCAACTACCCGCAAAGTCAAGCAACTAATCCACCAAACTATCGCGTTTCATCTCAAATTCGCAGACTCCTCTGTACCTAAGCACCAAGACATCAGTGCTGTTAGAAACATGTTCAGCCTAGATTTTGCCTGAAATTTCCCAACATACATATATGATGTCCCAGTATTTAGGTACATAAAGTACTGGCGCGTTATTAATGGCTACAAAGGATGAAAGGACTCAGTGAGTTGGGAAACTACTCGTGTAGGCATTCGCAAACAATTTAAGGTTTAATTAAACAAGGGCCAATTGCTATTCACTATCCAAATTCTGATAAATTCTGTAACTTTCAAAATTGATTCCGAATCGAGAATAACAATTGCATTCCTCAAATCAAAGTAAAAAGTAGGTAAAACTCAGGTAGGGATTCAACTTGCTAAAACTTTTCCAAACTACTTATTATATCCTCCAGCATATTTCCTTTCAGACCTGTCACATAGGATCGAAGGTAGTTAGCGAACTATTTTATGAAGAAACTTATTTTTATGACGACTCCCGTGCTCGGTACACTTGGAAGTTTCCACCTCCTACGAGCTTTGCGTCCTTGGTGCACAGCCCCGTGTTCAGGCATGGCGCAGTACGTCACGCATTGCGCACCCTGTCTTCGTCTACGTCATCAAATGTTACATAGCAAGGGCTTTCAGTACATGTACATAATTATGTTCGACAAAGCAAATGTGCTTTATTTTGCAATGTTTTTCTCTCTTCTCCAATTCGATAAGATTTTTTGGGAAAGTTTGTGAATGCGAAAAAAAAATTATCAATTACATCTTTTAATGGCTTTTTAATACATGTCATTAATAAATTATAAAAAACGTCACTTAGTCATGAATTCGCAAATACATACAAAAGCGTGTACAATCGATACTCACTCACACTGCTACGTACGGTACGCGTCGTATCGTGAGCGCGACCCGCTCGATACCCACCCTTCATGACGTCAGAGCGCTTTATTGATTTTCTCCACCCTATTCTCTAATACTTCTGATGTCCTGGCATCTAAGTATGCCGAGGAAAGCGTCCCCGTCTACGGAAAACTTGAGAAGGCACTGGAAAATCTTAAGAAAATCTCCTTTCCTTTAGTGCAATTTTCATGTACTCAATAATGGCCTTGGTTTCAGTAGCTCGATCATTATGGCCGGCTACGTGCTAGCCGTAAACAGATAGGAAAATTATAGTATGCGATGATACATTATACAAATGCATACGTGCCTGAGTTACATGAGAGGGGACTGTCAACGTGTTGATAAACTTTATTAAGGAAGTATTCTCGCATAAGTAGTAAATTACCACGACTGGCTCAACGCCAGTCGAGTGCTGTTCATTTGGGAGCCCGCCCACGTGTTCTCGCCACTTCGCCTTCACTCTATCCGACGGGCTAATCTGTGAAACATCTCTTTTCGCGTATAGTCTCCTGGTACTGCCGGCTCAGTTTATCCGAAAGTTTATCCGATATTATCCGGGTTATCCAGCGGTTAATCCAAATGGCGTGCAGTACTATCATTTTGTTTTCGTTGTGTTTGGGTTTGGTGCAATGTTACAGTCAGTACAGTTTCGAAAGTCATAAATATTGTGACGACCTGTCACCTGTTTATGGAGATATCAATTTGGATCAAATATCTGGTGTTTGGTATGGTGTCGAAAAAATACCACACACGAGAGGAGAATATAAAATAGAACATACTCAGGAGTGTTTTTATATCGACATCAAGGAGCTAAATATAGAGGTTTGTTTATTGTTATTTCGAATTACTTATTATGTATTTGCTGCAGAGAGTATGGGTACACTTTATTAGTCCTTTCCGCGGCGGATATGCATGATGTGTTAGTTGTACCTGTAGACAGTTTTTTTTTGATGATTGTTTTTAATATTTGAAAGATATTATACACTGCACAGTGGCACTGTCGTAACTTTTTTTCGGCTGTTCATTTATGAAAATTCCATTATAATGAAAAGAGGAACGGGCTATATACGACCAACTGAATGCAGAATAATATCATAAATAATGCTTTGATTGCACTGATTTAAATAATTGCATCGCATCTAAGGTAGTCCGGTCGCGTATTAGTTGAGCTAAGTACTTTTATTGTTTACTGATCCATACTTACCAACCTATTGTATTTTATATATTTATTAAACTTATATGTACTGGCTATTTCAATATATGCAAATTAGGAATGACTGTTAACAAGGTAATGCTCCAAAAGGCCTACTCATAACAGGATACATACAGGGTGGTCGTGTCAATTAATAGGTTAATTGTAATTACAGTCCACGTAAGTGCATAACAAGACGTATACCCAAGTGGGACTGAACCGTTAATTAGGACTCCCGGTGTCGTGAAACAGATCGTTCTCAAGTACATAGCATACATTTTAATGATGGGTGTAATTCTGTTAGTCCTATCATGTTTCTTCTCAACCACTTTGGCAGCCAACGTGAACTTCTGCCAGAACTTAAGTCCAACCAACGATTTTGATGAGGAGGCTGTATTAGGCATGTGGTACATCCACGAGTACGTGTACCACAAGGACAATGCTGTCAGAACTGACGTTAACCCTTACTGTCCTATTGTACAGATTAGGAAGTTTGAAGATTACGTTCATGGTGGCTTGTTGAACCATAACTTAGTGAGTGACCGTGTATTTTATTCCAGATCTAACTGATCATGCATTTAGTAGTACTTATCGGGCTTCTACGTATTGATTTCAAACTGTCAATTCACGACATGTCGTACATTTGACAACAACAGCGATAGAAAAAAAAACAAAATTTTGTGCTTAATCATTTTCCTTTTTTTTTTCTTATTCAGCCTACACCACCGACCCCATACCCTCAGCTGACGAATACGGCGTACGTGAACCGTCAGTACAACATCCACGAGCAGTACCGCATCAGACACTTCGTGCTGGAGTGGCACGAGGGGCTGTGGCAGGACGACTACCACATCAAAGTCAACACTTCGCACAAGGGATTCTGGGCCACCGATGTGCCTAATAAATGTAAGGGATAGAATATTTCTCATTTTAGGATGCGCTTTGAATGCATTTCGGTACACAATGTGGAACTTAGGACTAATTTCAAAAAGAATCGTCCTTTTTTACTTATAATATATATATGTTAATAGCAGGTGATATCTCAACTTAAGAGTACTTAAAGTATTTTTGCACATTCTTGATTTATTTTTCTAAATTAGAATCATTCTGTTTCAGCCGTGGGTGACATGTATCGTTTCTTCGGAGGCGTGATCCAGGTGCTGAAGGTAGCTAACAACCACTTGGTGCTGAACTTCTGCATGAGGCTGCCAAACTCTCAGCTCTTCAGCGTCGTGCTGTCCAGGAACGAGAACCAGTTGACTCCTGAAGACCTGGCCAGTATCCACAACGTGTTCACATTAAAACACCTCTCCACATCTGCGCTGCAGAGAGTCTGTGAAAGCTCAGCATCAAAGATGGCCGTATCGACATTATTACTTTTTATAATTTCTTACACAATTTGGGGACCCCGAATTTAAATAATTAATAGATAACTATAATAATGTATAGTTTTTTCTAAGAAAAGCAATCGATATTTATATTTTTGTACGAGAAATGAAAAAATTAAATTATTTATACACGCAGTTTTGTGGTACCATTTTTAAATCCCGTCCTATCTTTAGACTAGGGTCTAATCCTAATACCCAACCCAACCCACAAAGATAGGATCTCATCTCGTGCCTCAATGAGGATTAAAGTAAGTCATGTATAAAATATAGATCTTGGGTCCTTTGTACAATACTCTTGTGGCAAACAATTGTTATTATGTCTCAGGATATTTGTTCAGACAGAAAAGTTTTGAGGAGAGCGAAAATAACTAGGTAAGAAACATTCTGACGAGTTTTATTGGCAGCTTGATAGGATAGAAAATACTTGTTTTTACTATTGTAGTTATTTATTTAGGAAAAAGTTAGGACAGAAAGTAAGTTGCCATAATAAATTCACATAATCGCCGTTTTCGTGTGATCAGAAAAGTATCAAGTAGGTACTTATGGTACATGCAAAGAAACAGACCAAAGAGTAGATTTTGAATTTGGTTTGTATAAAAGCTGACATGGCAAAGAATTTGTAAGTGAATACTAAGTAGAGATTGATTACGACATCATCATCATCATCAGCCTAGCCACCATCAGCCTAACCGGATACAGGAATTCCAGTTTTTACACGGAGAGTAAAAACTGGAATTCCTGTGTCTATCTGATGTAAAAACTGGAATTCCTGTGTCTATGTATAAAGGGTGTAAAAAGACCCTTAACGAAGCCGAAAGGCACTTGTTTTCCCCGTCAATGGAACATTTTTTTGTTCTAGACCATACCTGGAACCTTCTAGTTACGGAGATTTTGGGGGTCAAAGTTCCAACTTTTTCACAAGTTTTTTTTAAATACATGTTTTTAAAGTAAGATTTTTACTTTAAACACCTCCACGACCCCCGTACTATTCAATCCATCCATCAGCACAATGTTTTGAGTGCGTTAAATTGAGTTTTACCGAAAATCGTGATTTTCCCTGGATCCCTGGGTATTTTTTTAAACTGGTTGTCAGGATTTTGGGCCACTGACTACCTGTAACGACTGTCAAAGATCTAAATGATTGATTGATTATAAATGACAGCCGGGACCAACGGCTTGACGTGTTTTCCGAGGCACGGAGAAAGCTCGGTATGTAAAAGGTGGTCACCCATTCACAGACCAACCAAGATTGATTACGACAGACCTATTTTATCGAAGAGAAAAAATTTAAAAAAAGGCAAGGTGATGATATTCTGTCATTCAGATTCCTACAAATTCAGATTTTCACAACTCCAGTTATGATGTCGTAAATTCGTAGTTGAAGATCATACCTAAAGGGTGACTGGTAATTAGTGACCGATACTTATTCACATGATTGTACTCATGATAACAAACAATTTCCCCAAAGAAACATTTTTTTTGGAGTAATATCTGACAAGGTAATAAAGTAATATCTAATCTCTAAAATTAATTTACATCCGGCCCTCACGGCCGGATGTAAATTAATTTTAGAGAGTCTATCCGAAATATCATTAAAATGATTGATTTTACCATCGATGAAAGATAAAAAACTTTCTTCTAAAATAGGGGACCTAGGAGGTGCAGGGAACTTTTTTCTAAAATTTTGATTTGTGGGGCTATTGCATTAAATTTATCTATAGTCGATTGTCTGTCGATAATTTCAGAGAGGTAAATTTCGCACTTTGAGGGGTTAAGGTCCAGGCCAATAGATTTAAACTGATGTTTGAGGAGTTGTAGGTCATCCAACATCACCTCCTAGTGTTCCATCATGTTAATACCACACGTTACATATAGAATATAGGCTAACTAGATATAAACAATCAGTACAATTAAGGCCCACATCACATCAATCAATGTCACCTATCCCATGTAGGATTATGCTACTGAGTCACAGTGCATTGCGCACGAGAGTATCAATCACCTGCATCAATTCGCTAACTAGCAGCGCGGGAGACGCGACGCCCTGTCCCATATTACTTGCGTATCTACTGCGAGCATGTTCACTGTGTCTTTGGGACTTCTACTCATTGTGGTGAAGGTCCATAGTTTCTGTGGTGACAACGTCCGCTGGGCCCACCACTTCAACATAGAGGATGTGTACGGGATGTGGTACGGCGTGGGATACGCCCAGCACAACCCGGATATGACGAACAAGCCGAACACGATTGGCTGCGTCACTCTTCACATCACCGACGTCACTACCGAACAGCAGGATGATTGGCTTGACTGGTCTGTAAGTACTAATTAATTAGTTAGTTGTTTGTTTTTACCAGTGGTGGTACGTACTTACTCTTTCTTCCAATGGACTAAAGCGTACTTGATTTTTTTAATATCATTATGTTGTGATAAAGTCGTACTAAAATTAACTAAGTACTTAGATCTTAACACGACACTTTCACATACTTCATAACTACTAAACTAAGCACAGTAGGTATGCTTGCGCCTGGTTCATACTCATATTATTTTTAAACGACGCATAATGTGTTTGCTCTTAAAAAATGCTCGGTACATAACAAAACATCATGCCAGTAATCCCCGAAGGGTTACCCAACAGGTGTACCCAATGACAGTATACCCACTTTAACCCAGTTATGTTCAAGTCCCATGTAATAGGGGGGAGCCTATTGCCATCAACCGGGCACCAATCTAGACTCCGTGGCTGCTACTGAGAAAATTCCTGAAGGAAAAACCCAACAACATTTTGCCCGACCCAGGGATTGAACCCAGGACCTCATGCTCAGCAGTCGCGCTTTCGACTACTCGACCAACAAGGCAGTGTATGATCGATTGATCGGTACATACTTCATAATAATAATTCAATGCCATAATAAGCTTTGACTACACGACGTCTTCATTGCCAGTCCACGATTATCCGTTAGGTCATTAATTAGCATAATCATGCCAATAATTTTAAGTAGGTACGCAAGAATAACGTTCAATTACCATTTTTCTTAGATCCAGAGACACAACTATTCAGATGAAAAGTGGCGCTCGTACAAAAGCAACCCTTGGTCTGATGACGTCATGTCGGGTTCTTGGTTGGACATACGAGTGAAGAGGGACATCTACAACGAGAGGAGGCTACGCGTGGTGTGGGACGAGGATGGTCAGTCCGTGGAGCAGATCTACCTCTACACCCCTGAGGCCCCTGGACTGTGGACAGCTGATCAACGGAGGCCTTTGGAGAGAGAGATGATGGCTAGAGGAATAGGTATGTCAGGCTCTAATTTTGAAGTTTGAGTTAAAAATGGTTGCTGTTATTGTCTTTTTCGTAATTTAAAATGTACACACCTATCTAAAGGGTGTAAAAGACCCTTAACGAAGCCAATGGGATAATTTTTTTGTTCTAGACCATACCTGGGAACCCATACCCTTCTAGTTACGGAGATATTGGGGGTCAAAGTTCCGACTTTTTCACAAGTTTTTTTTAAATAAATGTTTTTAAAGTAAGATTTTTACTTTAAACACCCCCACGACTCCCGTACTGTTCAATCCATCCATCAGCACAATGTTCTGAGAGCGTTACATTGAGTCCTACCGTAAAATGTGATTTTTCACCCCAAAAAAAAAAAACGTTTCCCAGCAATAATTTTTGCGTAAAGTTACGTAGTTTGATGTACAGAATGCTTGGTTGACGGCTTCGTGAAGGTCGTTTACACCCTGTATAGTACTGATTGCTGTCACAAGTTGTGCAATAATATGAGGCGCCACAAAACCACTATCAACAAAAACTCAATCGAACCCATGACCTCATATACACAGCAGTATAGCGGCTTACGACCTCTAGACTCTTCCTTAAAGGCAGTCGCAGGCATTTTTATCATTAACTCTCCACCTTTTTTCTAACTTTATTGAAATTCATTCTTTGACAGACTTCTGGAACCCAGACGAACCTCCAAGGCATCCTCAAGTGATAAGAATACTAAAGGTGTCACCACACGTCATGATCATCAACCACTGCTCAGAGATTACTGGCAGCGTGTTCTCCCTGATCCTCCGAAGGTCACCTTCCAGGGTCGACCGCTGGGAATGGTTCGACTACAAGAGACAGTTCTTCAACTTCGAGTTACCTAATGTTGTTCGATATTCCGCAGTTTGTGCGGGCTGCATTGAAACTAGTTCGGTGTTATTTATTTTAATGTGTATGGCTGTTTTTGTAATTTTATAAAGATTTAGAGTTTATACGATTTTTTAAAGGATAGTCATAAAATATGGTACAAAATAAAAATTTATAAAAGAAAAAGTCAATTTTTTATTTGACATGAGTTACTTATCACAACATCACGCCAATTTTTTCCGTAAGGTTAGGATGAGGTGGTTCACGCACGTTTCGCCAGTTATGTGTAATGCATGAAGGGCGAGCCCCATCAACCGGGCACAATCCCTGACTTCAGGTTCCAGGATTGAGAATTTCTAATGTATAAAAGAACCCAATTTAAAACTTCACGACCTGGAAATCGAACCCAGGCCACAATCTTGACAATAGCAGTAATTGCGACCACTAAGATTAACGAGGCAATCACTAGACCCTCGAAGTTAGTTTCTAAGTATGTAACAATACATAACGCACATTTTCCAATGTTGACCTACCTAACTTTAAACTACTAACTTTTTTATTTACAATCAGTTTCCTATATAATAATAACATTAGATAATGCGATAGCAACGTAACAACATACCTGTATCAATCATTATCAGTTAGCATAATTGTTCCTCGTGAACGAAACGATTGCACAACTTTATTTCACCGTGATAGAGCAACAGGAAAAGCTCAATACATTTTTACACTTGAATATTATTATTGCGCAATTTGAGGAGCTCGTGGCTAAATAATAACAGCCGCTCGGATCGATCTTTAGGTTAAGCCGTGCTTGCTTAGGTTGGTCTGTGGATGGGTGGCCCATTACATACCGAGTTTCCTCCGTGCCTCGGAAAGCACGTTAAGCCGTTGGTACCGTACCGGCTGTCATTTGTAGATCTTTGACAGTCGTTAGGTAGTCAGTGGCCCAAAAAGTCAGACCACCAGTCTTACCAAGGGGTTACCCAGTACTAACTGGGTTGTGGAGGTCAGATAGGCAGTCGCTCCATGTAGAATACTGGTATTCAGCTACATCCGGTTAGACTGGAAGCCGACCCCAATACAGTTGGGAAAAGGCTAGGCAGATGATGATTATTATTGCGCAATGTATTGTAGAGCAGTGGTGGACTAGTGGAAAACGAGCTGATGATGGTCTAAAATGACTGCTTTTGCAAAATCATAATAATAATATGAATCTCGGTATGATTCTTAAAATGGTCATAGACGCAGTTCAGTTGATATTATGAATTGTCATTTTGTGACCATTTTACGAATTGAAACGTAAACGAAATTGTATCTTTTTATGATTCTTGACCGAGCTAACGCGAGCATTTTAGACCCCCAGCTCGTTTTCCATTAGTCCACCACTGCTCTACAATACATTGCGCAATATTAATATTGTGTAAAAATGTATTGAGCTTTTCCTGTTGCTCTATAGCTACACGGTGAAATAAAGTTGTGCAATCGTTTCGTTCATGAGGAAAGTGGACGTAAGTCGAACCCTGACAGACAGCTTTGTGTACATTATTTCATCATCATCTTCATCATTCTCCTGCCCTTATCCCAATTTATTTGGGGTCGGCGCAGCATGTACTACTACTACTTACTGACTTCTCTATTACTCGTCATCGCACCAGACACTTCCTTTCTAGCCATATCATCCTTCACCATTCCATCGTCATTGCTCTCAAAACTGTGATGGAAAACATCGTGAGGAAACCGGTATATCCTGGAACCAAAAATTGTGATGGATTAGGGTCCGATTCTAGCAGCGGAAACATTACAAACCGATTATTCTAATTTATCGATAGACTTTGGGTCAGTGACATATGAACCAGTTTTTTGTGAACAACAACATAACTAAATGTCCTTGAAAAATTAGTTATTGAACGGCACCTAAATAACTATTAGTAAATTAGTCATAAGTTTTTTCTTACACTCCATTTTTAAAGCTTTGGAATACACAAAATACCTTTTCCGAACAATGCAGATTAAAAAAAAAAACTTACGATCTTTTATTACGTAAGCACCATTATGGTTTTATCTAGAAGTTGGTATCTCCGCTGCATGTTTCAAGTGCTTATCTATAAATTGACAAAAAATATCTAGTCATGTTTCCGGAACAAAAATATTATTGCGCAACTAAACAGCAATTATTGCGAAATATATTTACGGGACTTTTCGTAGGTACAGGAAAACACTACAACCAAAGATGACTTTTATTGACTGATAGCGTCACCGGCTCTAACCATATACTGGTTCGCGAGTGTTTACACCGGCTTGCGCCATATTTTTTAACAGTCTCGTACACGAGTACGCTCACTAGATAAGATTCGGGTACATGTTACATAAACATCAACAAGGTAACAGTCTGCGTGAATTATGTGTTGTGGATAAACATCACGCCTGCAATCCCCAAATGGTTAGGCAGAGGAGTAATAGTACCCCCACATTTCGCCAGGTTTTTTTTAGTCCCATCCCAAGTAATAGGGGGCGCGCCTATACCTATCAACCTGACGCGAATTCAGACTCCGTGGTCCACGACGGACTGCTACTGAGAAATTCCTGATTTAAAAACCCAATAACACTTTGCCCGACCTGGGAATCGAACCCAAGGCTTCATGCTCAGCAGTCGCGCTTGCGACCACTAGACCAAAAACGGTAGATAAACATGCACCTACACACTGAAAACCGGTTTCGGTTCTATTCTAAACATAGCCCACGTAGTACCTATATAATAATGACGTGACGTTCATTCTTAAAATGACTATCCATCGCGCGACCATCCATTGATTAAGTCACACGTATTTCCTGCTTTTAATTTTTAAAATACCGTGGTTTTGCCCAGAATTTTGAACTTAGTTTAACTAAGAAATTCCTGATGGTAAAACCCAATTGCCCCACTTGGGAATCGAACACAGGAAAGTCGAATAAAACTACATTAGGTACTAAAAAGGTTATTTTCTTTTTGTGAGTAAAATCAGCAACAGCTACCTTCTTATATAACTTAAGTCTCTAGTGTCAAACATTCGAATGCCAATTGATTTCTTCTTTAATTCCTTCAATTCGTTCATTGACCATTTTAATTGATTGAAATCATACAAAAGTAGCACCCGAATCAATGAGGTATCTAACGGATGTCACTTTTATTGTTGTCCGCTCGGACAACAATAAAACTGAACGCTATCAACACAAATATAAACGGCGTTTTAGAGCTGATAGTGTGAATTTTCCATTGCAATTAAGTATATAAGATACTGACAGCTCTGGAACGCCGTTAAGATGTGCAGATCGCTTTTAATTTCATTAGCAACATTCACTCTAAGTCATCATCTTCCTGCCTTTGTCCCATTCTATTTGGGGTGGGCGCAACACGTTTTCTTCTTCCATTCTCCCCTACCAGACATCACAGCATCATTTACTCCTTTCTCTTTCATATCAATCCTCACACAATCCACCCATCTTTTCATTGGCCTTCCTCTCCCTCTCAATTCATCAACATCCCCTCTAAGTCTATAACATAAACAACGTCTTTTCCCACACTTTTTATACATTAGTCACCATCATCAGTAAAAGCCAATTGCTGCATACCAGCACGTAATGAGTACCATGTATTAATGAGTCGTGAAACTTAACTACTGCTCCTTAGCAGCAATAGAGTTGTTTGTCCGCGAGGATGTACCAGTGGCCTCTGATCTGTGAACCAGCACAGGAGACAGGGTCACCGAGCCGTCGGGGCGACAGGACATTAACGAATTATATCAATTAACCGTTTGTCACACAGGATTTTATGAATCAGCTTTACATACGGAGGTACTTATTTGAGAAATTATGCGGCAGATTCAGCAGTATCAGTACGAAGAATTTCTACGGACGGGGATCTACATAGAATCAAGTGCTGAATTCATAGTAACAGTTACAGCAGCAGTCGTTATCCTTTAATACACCGTTTTTATTATAATACTATGAAGTTGAAATACAAAATCACCAGAGGGCCAAGACAAGCAATCGTTATAATATGTTTCGTATTGCTAAAATAACTTTATACATGACCAGTGGCGTAGCGTGGGGTTTTGCCGCCCGGGGCCGACTGTAATTTTGGCCGCCCCCTCTAATTTCATTATTAGTCAAAAAACGTAGGAAAGAGTCAAAATACAAAGCCTTTTTTTAAATTATTAAAAAATGTTATTCTATAAGTTTATTTTTCAAAGTAAAATCTTTTTATACACAATTTCACTCAAGAAAGGAGGTGTCTGATGAGATGACGAGTAATAAAGAGCTAGAGAGGTATGGTAGAGGAAGACATACTGCGTATAAGAAGGGCAAGAGAATAATGATGATGATCATTTGTTCGTATGTATGTAGGTTTGTCATGTTTAATTGCTAAAATAGTAAATACCTAGTGTATAAGGTTTGCCATTCCGGAAATTAACAAAAACAGCGATCTCAAAATTTTTTAGCACATCGGATAAACTACATTTTATTTTAACTATTCATATAGATAAATAAGTTTTTTTATCGACTTATGCATAAAAGCTTTAGACTTGAGAGTAAGTAGGATGTAAGAGCGAGCGAAGCGAGCTCGAAAATTTTAGCACCCCGCCTCGGATAGGTAACAGATTTTCTTTTCACGATTCAAACAGATGGAATTTAACATGCTTTTTCTACGAATGCATTAAAGATATGGAAAGATTAAGAAAACTTAGCTGTAAGAGCGAGCGAAGCGAGCTAGAAAATTTTAGCATCCCAGATAGTTTCGATTTTATTTTTACCTTAAATACAGATATAAAAAAAATAGGCGGCAGACTAGAAGAATAAAGTGCTTGTATCTAAAAAAACGGGGCGGCACACCGGAATTTTCGTGAGGCTTGTATGAAAAGCCGCCCCGGGCCAGCGGCGTATATTAAGGAAAATGCTCCACTTCTTGCTTGCCCTTGTTTTTGCAACATAGTCCCGATGACTTTAGTAATTTCCTGATCTGATAACTATGTCCTGACGCTGCCGCCTAGTTTCGCTTGCCGCCTCCTGGCTCTTGCTCTCTGCCGCCCCCTGAAACGCGCTGCCCGGGGCCATGGCCCCCCCAGCCCCCCCCACGCTACGCCACTGTACATGACTAGCTTTTACTCGCGCCTTCGCTCCCGTTATGTACGGAAATTAACCCACGTTAGCGTTTTAAATGTAGCCTATGACACTCGGGGATAATGGAGCTTCCCGTTAGTGAAAGGATTTTCGGAATCGGGCCTGTAGTTCCGAAATTTTTCCCCTACATACATACTTACAAACCTACATATTGTTGTTGACATAAGCTTTTCGTTAGCTTATGTCAACCCAAGACATTTTTTAAGTTTCCACCATTGCTAACGCTGATAGTGTCGTCTCTGGTCGTCGCTGTCGATTTCGAAGCAAATAGTGCTCTGATGTATGACAAAGAGGAGAGGATTTCTGTAGAGTGCGGTGTCTACGACATCGGACCTTTTGCACCGATATCAAACACTGATCCCAAACTTGCACACCCATTAAATTAATTCAAGAGAATTGGGTGGATTTTATTTATGGTGGACAAGAAGATAGGTTCATTCGGTGCTGTCACAGGCGGTTGTTAATTTATGAGCGTTCTTCTTCTTGTTCATCAACCTAAGGTCACCCGATGTTGGGTGTAGGCCTCTTCCAAATCTCTTCAAACTACGTTATGAGATGCCTTGGTAGTTGTACTCTACATATTATATCAGCATAGGCAAAACAGAGATAAAATTTAAATTCGAGGCATTAACAATTTTAAGAAACTTTGTTTTATCATTGATAGTGATATTTTTATAACCTACGGTCATCACAGTGCAGTTGTTTGTTACCGCGATAAGTCGGAATTGGCACATCATCGACTTAATTATTTGTATTTTTAGTTATAGTAGTATAAATATCGCTACCGATGTCTAGGTATTCCGAGAAATGGAACAATTTCAGTTTTGATCTTCGTCTAGTCTCACCTTCTTCCGCTTCCCTATTATTGAAACTAATCTCTGTAAAGATCTTGTAACCTTGAAGTATGAGACAGAAACGTAATATGTAATTCAATAAGTATTACTTACTCGTCGACGTTTTTATATCATGAGTGCCCTGAATGAATAATAAGGGACGTTATGCTTGCAAAGTGCAGTAAGTTTATAACGATGCATTTGCTTAAAGGAGGCAATCATGAACGGCTTTGCAGGCAGAGATAAGTCAACCGTATGGCCCAAAGTTTAATTAAAAAAAAATGGTTTGTCTTTTGTCATTAAAACACAAACCTATTTATTGGATTGTGTTTTAATACAAAAGAGCACAACGCGATCCACCCAACAACCACCACGCGACAATGTAGAGTAGGTACTTAGACTACATGTAAAATCGCATTATAGAACTCAAATGGAATTGGGCAGGACACCTAGCAAGGCGCGGTGATGGCAGGTGAAGTAAAGCTGTGACCGAGTGGCGCCTTAAGGAATGGAAAGAGAAGTACCTATTGGTCGTCCGGCGGCGAGATGGGGAGATGACATTGCTGCCATTGCGGGAATATCCTGGATGAGGCTGGCATAAGAGCGTGGAGCTTGGCACAAGCAAAGAGAGGCCTATACCCAGCAGTGGGTGAAGTCAGGCTATGGATGATGATGATGATGACATGTAAAATATTTTTTTTTATCATCAGAGCTTTATGAACCTAGTGTTTTGAAAACAGTCAGAAGCAATGGAAATAACAAATTTTTAGCAAAACGAATAAGCTCTTGCTGACGATTTGAAATTGTAACGATCATCTAATCTTATATCTCACATAGTGTTACCTACATCTAATTAACATTAACTGGACGCAAGAAATTATAAATGTGACTTAGACGTGTTCTCATCTCCGGGAACAGTGGTCGTGAATTAGTCGTAATTAGTTTACTTCCCACTCCTATCGCGAGCCCGCACCAGTCACACATTGTGGCCACAACCTTACTATCACGCAACGACACACATCGAATACCAAAAAACAACTAGAAATGTACCGAAACGTGGTCTTTTTAATTGTTTTGTGGGCCTCAGCCGAGTGCGCGAACTACCAACGATACTCCGAACCTGGTGATGCAAGATATGCGACGACCTCCGGCTGGAGTAGCAGTTATACGACTGCAGCGAACCAATATCAATACCCATACAAATCCGCCAGTTATGGGAGTGACATATCCAACTTTCCTGAAGTGACCAGGTACCCGAACTACAGTCCTGGGGTCTCAACTAGCAAGTACGACTCCTACACAACTCAAAGATCGAACCAGTTTTACCCCCCGGGTGGAGACATTACCCAGAGATATGGGGACACCTACAGCAGACAAGGGTACGGTCAGGAATATGGGCAGGCTGGACAAGGGTACGGCCAAGGATATGGGGAAGCTGGACAAGGATACGGTACTGGCTACAGTTCTTACGAGATGCCGTTCATGAAGAACATAAGGGACTACTGCGTGAACCGGTCGCCGCAGCAGGGCATCTGGGTGGACAGCCTGATGGGCATGTGGTATGGTGTGGAGTTCGTGCAGCATTTAGCAGGAGATTCCAGAGTTGACTACACAAGAACCTGCATCGTTATTCACATCGCGGAGCCAGTAGATCAGGTTAGTTTTCTTTCAAAATCTTTTGATTTTTTCCCAAAAAAGTTCGTAAAATACTGAAAAAAAAATCCGCAACTGTAGCTGCCTTCCAAAGTAATGGCTGCACACACATTACATAGTTTTTCCCGTTTATTTTGCTGGGCAATATATTTATTTTTTGAGAACTGGCGCGGCGTCGCTTGCATCGACAAGTGTGTCGATGCAAGCATCAATGTTTAGATTTTAGAGCAAGTTTTACAAAATAATATCAATTACAAAACCGAAACAAAGGCTTTAATTAATTGAAGCTTTCTATTGGAAAAGCATGAACACAGCTGGACCAATTGACGGTCCGTCAATTAGTGACGTTCCCGCACATTTAAACGATTGTTGTGACAAATTCCACCCAGTTTTATTACTCCTTGCCATAGACCTATAAATACCGTACATAAGCACTTTTTTGGGCTGAGGAGCTCGTGGCTAAATAAAAACAGTCGCTCAGGTCGATCTTTAGGTTAAGCCGTGCTTGCCTAGGTTGGTCTGTGGATGGGTGACCACCCACTTCATACCGAGTTTCCTCCGTGTCTCGGAAATCAAGTTAAGCCGTTGGTCCCGGCTGTCATTTGAAGATCTTTGACAGTCGTTAGGTAGTCAGTAGCCCAAAAGTCTGACAACCAGTCTTACCAAGGGGTACCGTATTACCCAGTACTAACTGGGTTGTGGGGGTCCGATAGGCAGTCGCTCCATGTAAAATACTGGTATTCAGCTGCATCCGGTTAGACTGGAAGCCGACCCCAACATAGTTGGGAAAAGGCTAGGCAGATGATGAAGCACTTTTTTGGGCTTCAAATGCCCTCTGCTGGGCAGTCCAGTCACCCAATAGCCACTGATCAGCAGGCTAAGTTAATAGGAATTGGTAATTTTCATTATGGCGAATATTATGGTGTTCCATCTACATTTTCATCCCTTCCCTGAGCTTTCCCTAATTTGTATACTGTTGGTCCAGCGGCCAGCCAGTCTTCTTCTTCCGATTGATATTGATCTTATAAGTTAGTACCTACCTTACAACTCTTACTCTTACTCTTAGTTTATGCATGTCATAATAACTCATTTTAAAGTCATATAGGTATAGCTATTTTGTACGATTTTAATAGGCCTTGAAATAATTCCGAAGCTGAGATAATTCTCGGCTTAGTTCACGGGTTAAATACGATAGCTTTATTTACATTAAGTACTTACTGGAATTTCATAATCAGTGGTCTGTACATGATTCATAGGTACTTTCGAAAATTCAGACCTTAGGTCTTCTGTGGAATGTGGTCGTCGTTGTATCGATACTTATTAATCTTATTATTTAAAGGCATCATTTTCTACATTAAAACGTTTAACTTTAATTGTGAACGATCTGATTATCGCAATGTTTCATATTCAGATAGTTACATGCACATACATAGAGCGCATACCGTTACTCAAGTATATGCACATCCCAAAAGTGCCATGAAAAGCACAGAAAAACAGAAAAGTTGCCTAACCATTATTTATAATTTTGCAACTTTGCTTTAACTGTACGTTAATATTAATTACGCAATATAGTTTTTTAAATTATTTCACCTGATAATATTTTCCTAAAGATGATAATTATTATGTCACATTTTTTCAAGTTCGCGGTAGGGTGATACATCTTAATTTCTAATGTTGTGAAATTTCCATTTATTGGGAAAACCTTGTTTATGTTTTTTCTCGGCGCGGCCGGCCGGCTCTGTCCGTATAAAAGCATCGGTACAACTTTGATAACATCAAGCCGTGTGAGTCAGGCGCGCGCGCCACTTCGCCTCTCAGTCAGTCAGTCGGCTACGATCTTTTATAAGCGCAATATTTATTCGCGAGCGCAGATCTCAAAATACAGTCTCGCTCGAAATATTCGAATTTTAAAATAGTCAGTCGGAAGTTTGATGTCAAAAAAGTGTAGTGATTATTTTGTGAATACAAGAAACTATATCTTGAAAAATGGAGTCATTTTATCGAGTTTTACCTTGGATATTGCTTCTGTTTACGTCGCTAGCTGCTGAAGAATTCTTGATTTATGATATCGACCTTGATTCCAACCATACTGAAAAGAGCTCGAGTGGAACTTACAATTCAACTACTGTGACTTGTTTTCGTGAACACTTGTATGACAAACTGGACATTAAGGAAGTGTTGGGCAAGTGGAAGGTGCGGGAGCTGTACCTGCACCTCAGCAGGGAGGGCGTCAACGAGTACAACAGCTGTCCAGAAGTCACCATCTGGCAAGAAGACCGTTTCCCCACTACCACGTTTGGGGTAGGTTTAATGCTTTTCAATATGATGATTGAACATGGCAATTTGAGACGCCGAATTTTGATCTAAGAAATTGTGACAGCTGAAAAATACCGGTACTCTTGCATGAAGTTTTTTTTTCTCAAAAACTAGTGAATATTTTTTTTCTCAAAAACTAGTGACGATTTAGATGAGGATTATTGAGATAATCTTGGGGTATTCCCTGCGCTAAACAGTGACCTCATAATTATAGGATTATAGTTAACAAGTATTATGTGAATCTGGCCAGGCCTGGAACTATGAATACTAAAAGTATTTCTATTTATTAAGTTAATTTTAGTGGAGGTACTTGCGTACTCTAAGTACTTGATGATTGTATTGTGTAACTCCGTCAATTGGGCAAATTTCATTGTGTAATGGATGTCGGACAGTGAGAAGTCCTTAATGATTTTCTAACATGTGTGTCTGTTTATTATGATCTCTGTGTTGCCTTGGTAATAAGACTGAAAATAGAACTTGCCTACTTGTTATTAGAAGAAGGCTGAATATTTTCTGTTAGAGTGTTGTGATGCTCGTGAATAGATTTAAGTATCTAGGCTGCTACAGACCTATTGTGATTTAGAAAACAGGAGTTTAATCTGCCTAAATAATAATTTTTGTACTTAATTTATGTAAGTGTAAGGAAACATAATCTGGTCATAAATGATTATTATTTTTAGAAATAAACATGTAGCTCAAAGTTACTTATTTTTTACCATTGCAATTTTTTATTACATGTTTTTATAAAAATAAAACAATTGATTTTTTGGTAAGGTTTGTATAAATTGAAAACCTCTACATAATTATACAGCTTATTAGAAGCACCTTGAATCGATATTAGTCCATCGTGCGTAAGCGTCGATACATCACGATTTTATAGCCAGTTAAGACTGGAAATAATGAGAAACCTTTTCTAAAAATGGCCCACACTCACATTTATCATGTGTACTAAAAACATTCCAAAATAAGCCCATCCCATACTGTGGTAGGCACTTCTTACTTAACCTGCCTAATAGCCTATGTTAACTACTTACTTTAGACTAAAAACGAACCAGTAGACAATAGATAGAAATATCTATAAATAAATAATGAAAACAATAATCGAGAGTTGTTGATATAAGTCCCCACATCACACAAAACATGCACTGCCTTACCTAGTGTTTAAAACACGAGTAGGTGCCTATTTTATGTTGTTATGCAATCTTTGCAATCGATTTCGACACGGTTTGTTCCCTGATAAGACAAACCATGTACCGACTCACCAAAGTACGTATTTTAGATGTAACGCACTCAAAACATTGTGCTGGTGGATGGATTGAATAGTACGGGGGTCGTGAAGGTGTTTAAAGTAAAAATCTTACATTAGAAACATGTATTTAAAAAAAAAACTTGTGAAAAAGTTGGAACTTTGACCCCCAATATCTCCGTAACTAGAAGGTTCCCAGGTATGGTCTAGAACAAAAAAATGATCGCAATGACGGGGAGAACAAGTACCTTTCGGCTTCGTTTAGGGTCTTTTTACACCCTTTAGTATCTAAACACAAAACCGAAACAAATTCTGCTTTAAAACCAAAAGACGACAGAAGCATTATACACATCATTAAATATTAAGCAAATACAGAGAATACTGACAGTCTTGTCGGACACCGTGATGTAGACAAGACAGAATTCCTTGAAATACTAAGCAGAGGGGGACTCTGACTAAAGCCTACAGCATTTTTATAAATGCTACAGACACGATTGCAAATATAGGCTGAAGAGAGAAAAAAGATAACATTTTGTGTTTGATTGATCTGAAAACCAAACAAGGCAAGAAAAATGAACTATCCTTGAACCTCTTACATATTAAATATCTACATGTTCCTATTCTATACAATAAACTAATTTTATCATCAATCAAGCCGAAATACATCCACTGCCAGATCTCCCCCAAAAGTCCACCAGTCCTGTTTTTCATCTAGCAATAATTAATTATCTACACTCTACCGATATCTTATCTACTAAGTAACACTAATAAAACTTCGCCGTAATAGGTATTGTTTGATAAAATTATGCTCATACTTATTTTGGTAGAAAGAAAATTAGCGATACATAACCGGGTTTCAACGAACCATAAACAAAGCAAAAATACCATAGATAAGAAATCTAATTGTTTGAAGACGGGAAGCTATTTTGGTTGCCAGTAATAGTCGTAGAGATTGTGTTAATCCAATATTGATATTAGATTTAGCAATGGCATTTAGAAAGTTAGTAAGAGAAATTATAAAATAAAAGGTTTTATTTAGTAACAAACTGATATGGCAGCAAAATAGCAACAGAAAAAATAAATAAGTGAACAGAACTCTTAAGCTTCGAGCAAATTGGCCATTAATATATTTGCTATGTTCTGATAAAGAGATGATAATGTTTGACATAATATAAATAATAATACAAAGGTTATATCACACATGTAGCATCATTCCTAGAAAATTCAAAATGGTTTTCCTGGTTATGACGCGATCACGCGCGGCTGTTCCGTTTGTTAATATTGCACAACCTTTCACATGGTAAGAAAAACACTGGAAAACACATAAGTATTATTTTAAAAACATTTCATTTATATCGTATCCTCATCGTGATATTGCTCAATAAATAACAGACAATTCGCTCCTTTCAAGTCTTATCTCATTATCCGAGTTCAAGTTGTTTATTCACTAAATATACTAAGTACCTACATAGATAGGTTTAGCTACTATTTTATATCTAGTTTATAACGCTGATATTCCCCGATTCCTGAAAGGTTCTACTGGGCTGATCTGCTAGGATCAAGTTTTTGTGCTAAGGTATTAAAACAGTAGATATTAGGTTTGATCTAACAAATCTAATATAAATAATAAAATATATAATATCAATCTAATCTATCTATCTATTCTAACCTAACCTAACATTGAAAATTATTTGATGTGAGGAGACTTGCGAAATGTTAGGTTGATTAGTATAGAGTCATTTTTCTTTGTATTTTTGAGGATAAAAGTTTTCATTAAAACAGAATTTGTCTTAAGTTTTCAAACTCATCATCCGGAATACTACCCAACGCGTCATAAGTAAAAAAAAAATAGGCGGTTGTATTTAATTTTTTTTTTTAGCCGCAGTGCTTAGAATACTACGATAAAAATACTTTTTGGTTACTTAATTTTTACCCGACTGCGCGGCAGTAAAGACAGGGTTACCTATGTTTTTTCCTGTTTTATAAAATATCTGATATCCCAGTAAAAAGTGCAGTCTAGCTAGTCGGGTTCAGTGACACAGGTGTGTGAGTTCGCCTGCTGTAGGGAGCCGGTTCCGACCTCAATGTTCCATCCGGGAGATTGAACCGAACAGCTTCCGACCCCAGTGTTCATGATCATGGTTGCGAACTAACGTTTAGAATACGTGGTTAATGTTACCGTATTATTTTTAACCGTAGGTTAATAACAGTCCGATAGTACAGTGAGTAGTAAGTTAGGTAGGTCTTCTTCAAATGGTTCCGCTCGTTTGAATCAAGTCTAAAACCGAATATTATTGTAACGACTGGGTTCTTCAATTTATTTTCCCGGGTTAGTAGTATGACCGTACCTGTAAAGATAGCCTTTAGTCTTTTGATAATAATAATTCATATAAATATTGTTGCGACACCAGTAAATCTGCCTGTTTTCTTTTAACTTCTCAATGCGACGGCTTGAAATTTGGCATACCGGAAGGAGACCATTAAACGGATTTTGTCGACGGAAGAATCGACAAAATGACAGATCAACAAAAGAATCTGTCATTTTGTCGATTTTTCCGTCGACAAAACCCGTTTCTACTGTGGTCATGCTACGCGTGCATGACTCGGGTTTAGGTCGTGGGTTAGGTTCTTTTTATGCTGAAAGTACGTTCCTGTGGGATGATTTTTAACCCTCACACTGGAAAGAGCTTTAAAAAGTTACCTATAAAGAGTGTAAAAAGATATTTTACGAAGCCGAAAGGCACTTCTTTCTCCGTATTGCGATCATTTTTTGTTCTAGACCATACCTGGGCACCTTCTAGTTACGGAGATATTGGGAGTCAAAGTTCCAACTTTTTCACAGGTTTTTTTTAAATAGGTACATGGTTTTCATGAAAGATTTTTACTTTAAACACCTCCACGACCCCCGTACTATTCAATCCATCCATCAGCACAATGTTTTGAGTGCATTACATTCAGTCCTACCGTAAAACCTGATTTTTTAACCCTAAAAAAAAGTCGTTTCCCAGCAATATTTTTTGCGTAAAGTTACTTAGTTTGATGTACATAATGCTTGGTTGACGAATTCGTGAAGGGTCCGTTAACACCTTGTATAACCTTGATCTGAAGTTAAATTGGTTTAACAAGAATTGCTTCTGACTCAGAGATGAAATTGAGTTTTTGTCTTAGATTAAGTTAGGTCACCTTACTTGTGTAAAAGGCCAGCGTTCTCAATTAACCTCTACCAGGGTCAATGATTAAAAAAGGTCTCTTCTCACAAGAGATAGTGTAGCTGCCCGGTTACGGATAATGTTAAAAAAAACATTGTTAAGCTGTATTTAGGTATTTCTCATTATTTCACAGTCGTGCATGTCATGTGTCAGTGTTTTCTTACAACGACTTACCTACATACTATTATTATCTATAATACACGGTATTTACATTATTCTGTCAGAAAAGAACGAATGGGAAAAAAACTAATTTAACATTCTTTAGAGCCACAGAGCAAGGAGTATTATTAGTGTACCGCCGGGGTCCAGACTTTGCCGGGCGGTGATTACATGCTCTGTGTTTAGATCATTGTTAAAATCTGTAAATAACTCATCAGTATTTTCCAACATTATTTCTCGGTCGTGTCAATTTCAATATTCTCAGTCTCATACTTACCTAAGCCTACTAAGATGTATAAATAAATGCTTAAGACATGTTGAAAATACATAATCGTTACGAGTAGTTACGCACTTAGGTGTTCATACCCAGTTACCTATGTACCTGGTTTGTTTATCTACGTATTTGCACCTTCAATTATTATCTGAAGGAAACTTGTGAAACGAATGTGATGACTTTTCGCTCGGGTGCCTCCAAAGCGACACTCATACATCATTTGGTCATTGTAACTGACTCATACATACGTACATACGACAATGGGGCAATTAACTGCTCCCACTTTATACCTACTTACTTATATCTACATGTGTGCTAAGGTAGTAATTGTCGAATTTCGAGATGTCTACTACAATTAATGTGACCTGTATGCGGTACGCCCAGTCGCCCAAACGCCTATGGGTGACGCATCCTAACCCAGCGGAGAGGTCAATCTGACTGACCCACTTAATCTCCAAGGATGCAGTCTTTAGAACACGATGACTAAGTCCAGGTTCAATTGGAGAGACTTGGAAATTGTTTACAAGTTCTTGGAATCACTTTGAGAGAATGTTTACATGTTCTGTAACACGTGTGCTTAGGACATTATTGTTTGTGCTAATGTTAACTGTTTAGATTTCTCACTATGAAGAATAGGACTTCTTTAGAACGACCTACTTTTAATCTTGCCTAGTTACTGCGCCATTCTATAAATAGAACAGGATTACTCTAATGCTAGCCTTTCCGATAAGACCTTATCAACGCCGTCGTATCTAGGGACAATTCTATTTATAAAAGTACGAAAATAAGTACAATTTTCGCGCCCAATTTTTATCTTTTCGTACGGCTCAGACTAGTTACAGGTAATTGACATAATGGTGTACCTAATTACTCTATACAGGCTTATATTTTATGTTATAAATATACCTGGCTCTAAAACTCTAGACAAAGAAAAAGAAAAATGTATTTGATTGACATTAGCTACTGAAAAGCTTATATGTAATTATCAATCCTGTTGAATGTCGTTGCAGAAATACACAACGCTTACAAGGTGATTGGCATTTGTCTATTACCTCTAGTCCAAGAGCAATATTTTTTGTAACCATGTCTCAAAAAACGGCTCTAACGATTTCGATGAAAGTTGCAATATAGAGGTATACGGGGGCGAAAATCGGTCTAGCTAGCTCTAATATCTGAGAAAATTTGTTTTCTCTATTTTACCCGAGCAGAGCTCAGTCGCCCAGTAACATTTAAGAGTTAGAAGTTACTAAATTGAAAGTAGAGCTCATGGAAGTTTCTTGATCATTTGAGATCTACAAACATACATCAACTAAACACACGCTTTTTCTCATGGGGGTAGGCAGAATCCACAGAACGCTGTCTGCTATGATCTTAACATCTCCTTTCGCAATTGATTCATAGAGATATTCTTAATAGTTTTATTTATAAGCCTCAAAATACATAAAACTCCTATATTTGGCCCGTTGTTAAAAATCTCCTGTCACACGCCAAAATACTCCAAAGCTCCCAAGCTTCATAAAATCTTATACTTTCACCTTCCAGCCCTCAACGGAGAACCAGCTGTACCACGTGCAGCACATCAACGCGAAGTTCCGCCAGCAGTACAGGCACCTGCGCCTGTTATGGGACGAGGCCGGCCAGACCATCGAGTACTCGCTCTACTTCAAGAACGACTCTGCCGGCTACTGGCAAGTGTTCGACGGACAGAACGGTAAGGGATTCTTGTCAATTTCATACTGGTGTTTCTCTATTTGAATTTAACATAACATAACGCTTGTAATCCCTGAAGGGTAAGGCAGGGGTGTACCTAATAGTGCATTTCGCCAGTTATGTTTAAGTCCTAATTAATAGGAGGTGAGTCTATTGCCAATAAGAGGGCACAATTCCAGGCTCCGTGGCTGCCAGTGAAAAATTCCTGATGAAAATCCAAAAACACTTTTGCACGACCTGGGAATTGAATGCCAGGACCTCATGCTCTGCAGTCACTTGCCACCACTAGACAACAACGAAACAGTACAATAAATAAATTGGTGTTTTTTTACTCAGTCACCTGTTATACGACAGTCCCAGTAATTTTTTGGATCAAGTTATAGTTTCATGTTTTACATTTCAGGAACACTGCCGGCTCTACCCAAATATCAACAGTTCAGCGGTACCATTCAAGTGCTTAAAGCGGTCAACGACCATCTTCTATTGAACTTCTGTCAAGACCAAGTGAACGGCAAGTCTCCGCAACTGTACTCAGTGCTGTTCTCCCGCGAACCTGGCTTCATGGAGCGCTGGGAGCTGGACTCCGTACACGCTTTGCTACAGAACAAAAAATTATCCGTCGCTTCCAGGAGAATGGTCTGCGGAAACAGCGCAGACAGACCTATTTTTAGCCTAGCGTCGTCCTTCGTCCTACTTATACTAGCCTTCACATTAAGGTCCTTCTAAATCCGTCTTACCTAGGGATAATTATATTTATAAAATTACGAAAATATATTTAATCGGACAAGATGACATCACCGACAGTCTGTTTAACGCCCACACAGTAGCTAGGTACATATCGAAGATGACATAACGCTAACTGAACTTGAAAGTAGATTAGATGTGCTGCGCAAAACGTGTCTCGGAAGTTCTAGGACATTTGAGAGTTCCGTGCTGTTAGCGTACGTACTAAAAGAATTGTCACGAACGATTTCAAAGTCACCACACACTTAGCTGCATTCCGCGGTTAATGTTAAATGCCGTCATAAAACCCTCACTGAATGTTTTAAGACTGCATTTTGGAACACAATGTTTATGGCATACAAAGCTCCAAAATGTCCGTGACGTGAAATGTTGCAGTAAAGATGTTAAATGTTTCATTGTGTGTCTCTGCGACCCTCGACATGGTTGTTTGACTCTTCAAAACACTAAACCGGTTCCATCTCGCGCGTCCTTGTCTGCACTTGAAACATCTGAGACTTTGAGGAGGACAATAGTCTCAGAACTATATACATATCTACTTATATCGTTGTTAAATATCCGTCCTTATGTAATGTGAAAATGATTGATGATCGAGCTGAAATTGTAAACGTAAAGTTTGATCACAATGGTAGCGGTTTCATTCGACGCAAAATGGTAGCTAGGCCACAAATTGCTAACGATGAAACCACAAATTATAATAAGTAGGTAATATAGTCAAACAATGTTAAATTGCCGCTCTATAAGTAGTAATATAAACACAATTAGATGTCTATTACAATGATGCTTCTTATTGTAACAAACGACCATTTGTTTCAATGTTGAATTCATATAACTAATGTTTATCTGACGTCATACTAGCAGAATGTTTTGAAAAATGTATGCAGATAATCTGTTTGGAAGTGAACTCGTAACTGGGGTGCAACTGTTGCCAACATTGCAAGCGCATTAGGTAGTCTGCCGCTGATATTTTAGGTTTACATAACAGACGTTATGGTGCTTCGCTAGACTCTAATTTGTTGTTCAAACTTCTTGGTAGCTACTGTATTCACTTTTTAATAGCATCGGTTGTGTATTTAAATTGTTACTGTACATATACTAGGTACACATGTCAGTGAATCATATGCATGTTAAGAAAAGGCCATAATTATATTAATTCGAATGACCATATTATTATTTAAAACTATGGTAATCTCTTATCCAGAATCTTCACTTAAATTCTTATTTATTTTAATACCAAAGATTTATTAATAATGCAATTATAATTTTAAGAACATACATTTACTTATTCTTTTGAAGAATTAAACCTTAAAATCGATTGCTTTCTTTTATTAAACCCCACCTTACTTACCTATATAATAGCCAATCGGAATTGATGAAGCCATAAACCCATTAAAAGTTACAGCAATAGATACTCAAGTAAAAAAATTAGGTCGAATTCGACGTAACTCCACGTGTGTTTAGAGACAAAATAATACATGCCCCTGGAAACGTATTTAAGGCCATACAAGGCTTCTTTCACGTTCACCAAAAATAAATCTAATTTATTTAGGTATTATGATTCGTAAGTTCAGCTTCGTCTTTCACCCTACACTGCATTGAAACCATAAAATGTAGAATTCTTTCTTTGATTTTATGTTCGAAGGCCGATAACTTACGTTAGCCTGATATTCAAGTTTCCATCAAGCTTCATTTTCCTCAACTTGGGTAAGAGAGACCAGATGGGTAAGTAACTGAGTGCTAACAAAAAATTCAGGATGACGTTCTCGTATTATCAAGTTACTTGTGTTCGATTATAGTAATTGCCACCTTGATCTTGTAATATTATGAATTCTATGTAATAATAATAAAATAAAAAGAAAGCAGTACTTCTGGACACGGCGCGTATCGTTAGGACGTTCCTCTCTCAAGAGCCCTGACCACCGGTAGCTCGGACCCTGTTCCCGATGCCGGTGGGCTACTATTTTTTATATTTTTGAATGTTTTTATTACTTTGTATAGGAATATTTAAAAATGTAAATAACACGTAAAGAAAATAATACCAGACATTGATGGGCAAACGTGGTTCATCAGTGGGACAGTAATAGGCTTTTCTCATTCAGCGAAGGCAGGAGCATTGATCACCACACTTCGCTTGCTCAAAACGGGTTGGCGATTTCAGACTTATATTAATTACTAGCTGTTGCCCGCTTCGTTCGTGTGAAATTTTATAAAAAAATTACTTCCCTTTTAGAATCGGATTTTGTTAACTATTTCAAGGGTTTTAATTTATTTGCACGGAACCCTAATTATTTTTCTAAAATCAAAGTAGCTTAAGTTAGACCTTATAATATCAGCTATCTGCCAGTAAAAGTCCTGTCAAAATCGGTCCAGCCGTTTCAGAGCAAACAGACAGACAGACAGACAAAAATGGAAAAAATGGTGTTTTTGTTATAAGTGTTAAGTAAGCTGTTATTTTGATATTACAAACAGTCACTTTAATTTTATTTATTTGTGTAGATGTATAGATAAGTTCAGGGTTCCTCACTATGTTTTCCCTCACCGATGTCTGTGATGTCCAAGATAAACTTAGAAACTGTGAATTGAATAATAAAATAAGTTCTAAAACTAAAACCCGACTACTGATCACGCTCTTAAAAGTATGAAACAATTTCAGACATAATTATTTTCTAAATTCTCGTCTGACATTGTTATGGACCTATAAACCTTTCAATATTATCGTCTATTAAATTAACAACTTACACGTTTCGATGCCCCCAAACAAGAACTCGGTAATGTACTATTACGGGGTTTATGCTGTTATGTCAAATTCGGCATCTATGGACTGGAATACACCTTCTCAATTTTTTTCAGATTTTTCCTATTGATATTTACAAAGAAATCATGACACACGTGTTTATTGTTGGGAATTTAGACACAATAATATTTCGGCAAAAAACCTGTTATAGGTCTGTACGAAAAAATTATTTATTTTTTTATTTTGGTAAGTTGCGATTACCGGGTTATTGGCGTAAATCATTTTCATGAAATTTTTGGTAAACGTGTTTATAGGGGTTTTTGTTGAAATAATTTTAAAATACGTGTTCCGTAATATTCACTAACAATGTTATTTATTAATACCTTTTTTTAAATTACTTGACATTACCACAATAACTCCGTACAAACAAGTTATCTATCAGCCATAAAATAAAAAATAACGCCGTAGAAGCCCATAATGTAATGTTATGAAATATTTTATTTCATAAATTTACTGCAATAACCCCGTAAGTAGTATTACTGTAATATTGTATGTATAAAATTTCAGGTATTATTTATTTTCATAAATAACTAGGTTTTGAATAAAAGGATTTTCATATCAATGGCACAGGTAGACTTCGCAAAAAAATAGCTTTCATTTAATACATCAATGACTTCAATAGTCCCACTCGTTGAAAAGATATTTGACAAAATCAGTAAATCTTTTCTCCTGTAAAATTTTGATTTTTCGATTACCGGGTTATTGCTTGGAGGCGTCGGTTTATATTTTAATGTATTGAATAAATATTCATAGCCGTACCTCCTTTATGCCTCGCCGTAGTCGGGTAAAAAGTCCCATTGGTACTTGGCCGGATTTGAACCCAAAACCTCGTGCATGAGAGGCGAGGCCTTAACTACTGGGCCATCATGACTTCTGACGAATTCTGAGTGGCGAACTCAAATTTAGAAGCAACCTGGTCCTATTCCGACCACGTATCGTGATACTCATGTTTTTTCAAACAGTTTACCGGTACCTTCTGAAACATAACGTGGAATGAAACCAACTGAAACTTTCACTTATTTAGTCCTAACCAGGCTAAATGTTACGCCCACCTACAAAGGGTTACGTTAAATATACTTAGTACTAATACTTCAAATTTTAGAGCCAGCCCCAAGGTCGACGAACAAATCCAACAAATTGTTTACAGTTGTAAACGCCGTTGATCCAATTAAACCGGCTGCCCCTCACGAGCCGAATTTTGCTCTTCATAAAACACTTTTTACTTTATTTTGCTGGAGTTAAAGTTGAGTTTTGTTTGTGAATAGGATTACAAACAGTTCGGTGGTTCAGCTATGACGTCACTCAGCCACCCGCTGGAGCGAGCTTGCCTGAAGGGGAGGCCCACACGTATCGTTTATTTTATAGTCTAGACTTCATCCGTTGTAGTGTAACAATACTTTAGGATCAATCGTACTTTCAATATGAAGCTCGATGTTTGAAAAAGTATAACAAGAACATTACATCACACCTGTAGTCCTCGAAGGGCTAGGCAGATATAGTACACCTACATTTTGCCAGTTATGTTTAATTTCTATGTAATAGGCGGCGTGCCTAATGTCGACCGGTCTATACATATAGATCCAGACTGTCTGCTTGTGAGAAATTCCTGACATTCAATAAAATTTTGCCCGACCTGAGAATTGAAGCCAGCCTAACTCATCAGTCGCGCTTGCGACCACTAGACCAACGAGACAGGCTACAAAAAATCATGTAGGTAGGTACCTACTGGTTTAGGTAGGTAGTGACTAAAACAATATAAATGTTAGTTAGTCGCCATATGTTTAGTTTTGAATCATTATTATCTTATGCCATTATTTATAAATTATCAGGACATGTATAGCATTTCATTGATTGCAGCCAGTATTGAATATATTCAGCAACGCGAAAGGCGCCTCTGTTGTCGAATTTACGGAAATATGAAGTTAATATTCGTGTTAGTTTGTGTTATAATCAGCGTATTCGGTAAAACAGCGCATAAACCGGAAACGCATACCACTCCGAAAATACCATGTGAAGGCGTCCATGTACACGGGAAAGTGCACAAAAGACATGTCATAATGAACGGAATCAATCGGCCCTACCAACTAGCCATATACCACCACGAACACAAAATATTTTTCAGTTACAACGTCGGAGAAGATACGCAGGACACCTTCGGGATTGCCTTCGTGAAGATAAACGACACAATGCCGACCGAAATAAATGGAATTAAAAACGGTTTCGCCGTCGCCGTCGACGAACACAACAAAACAGCGTATTTCGGAGGCAGCGATGGAATCTACTCAGATAATCTCGAGAAATCCCACGGCTTGAAGCACGTCGTTAAGGACCGTGACATTTGGGACTTGCAGATCTTCAACCACCACTTGTACTTCATACAGTACCCGTCGCACAGGCTACATAAATTCGACCCGAAGGGGAAAAATGTCTCGCTCCAGCAACATATTCAGGAAAAAATATACCAGTTCGCTATTGATGGAGATGGTGACACATTTATAACGACTAAGGATGGCTTGTTCGAGATAAAGAAAGGGATGAATCATCGCACCCCATACGAGGGGCCTAAAGTGTTCAGGGCCATTGAAGTAAATCACAAAGGCGTCGCACACTTCTGCGCTCAGAGTGCCATCTACGTGGCGCACAAGCCGAACCACACGCTCGTAGAGATAGCTAGCATCAAGAACATCTTCGGGATAACATTCGATAGTGAGGATAATATAATTTATTCTAATCCCCATGAAATAGTTAAACTTTTGCCTCATGATTGTAAGTAAAAGTTTTCTTGACTATTTCAAATACCTAATTTGTTTATCTAGCCTAACTTTCTCTGTATTTAGTTTTATGATCTTTATTTTTGTTATGTCGGTGAATTATTATTAAAGTAACCAAATAAAGTTGTTTCAAAAGTCATACGGCCATTTCAGGAATTATTGTTACTTCAGCAAAATTAATGAGGTACCAGGACAGTAGAACTCTAGGGATATGATATCAAAGAAAAGGATATCAATATCTATCTCGCTTCCGCGTTGGAGGGACGTACCCTCCTTGGTTTTCCCCCAACCCTCTGCGTTTCCCGACCAATCCTGGTCAGGGTTGGGGAGCGCTCTTCGTAAGTAAATACAACGCACTTCTAATATTTGGGGGCGAAACTTTTTATTCTATGAACTATTTTCGACCAAAATAACAAAATAATGTAAAAAAACTAACTTCATTAGTACTAATAGGTAAACTATACTATCTAATGTTATAAATAAAAATAGGAATTTTCAGAAAAACTTTTTATTTATAGATCCGCAGTAATTGATATCTTGTAACTCTATGCTAGCCTGGTGTTGCGGACGTCGTATCTATTGAACAGTATCGACGCGGAGTGACGCCTTCAGCGATTATCGATGCTTTTCAATTGAATACAAAAGCGTCCCAACGTTGTATGGCATACAACAGGTAACGGTAAAACGGGGTGATTAGAAATGCAGGGGTGAATCGAGACAAAACTTTGAGAGGGATTTTAACATTGAATTAATATGCTATGTTACCAATAAGTAATCTATTTTATTTGCCTAATTTTAATTTATTATTTAGAGACCTTTTTGGCAACATACCATATTCATGCATTGTTAAAATCCCTCTTCAAGTTTTGTCTCGATTCACCCCTGCATTTCTAATCACCCCATTTTACGGTAAGTAATTTTTCAAAAAACGAATTATATAATTCTAGCTTGCTTTGTAGTAACATTTACAAAAACAAATGAGAGAGACAGATTTTTATACTGGACAATTCCAAAACTTTTTGTTAGTTTTCCCAAACAATTATTAATTTTATTTATTCTTATTATATTATAAATTATTATAGAAGACAAAATAATCACATCACACTTAAAATATTATAAAGGCGAAAGTTTGTATGTGTGTAGGTAGGTAGGGTAGGTAGTAAGTTAGGTAGAGTAGAGAAGTAAAAAGTATAAGGAGGTAGTAGGTAGGAAAAGTGCTTTGGAAAGTTTTCTTTTACCAGCTTTTAGCATCAAATTATCAAAAACATGAAAAAAACGTTCTTGAAAATTTGATGTCATTCTTTTTTCCAAGTTTCAGTCCATGTACAGACACCAGCACACCAAGCTACCCGAAACTGACAAATTTTCCCAATCAACCTTGAACCTAATGCTGTATCCATAAAGTTGAAAATCTATTAAAGAAATTTGAAAGATTGTATGTAATTTGTAGCTTAATGTGCTGGCGTCTGTACATATGCAAATTTTTTCAGCTAGTATATTATAATTGTGTCAAAAATAATGAGTTTACAGCTAACACAAGAAAATATCATAACTTTGTATACGTCTTTTTTCGAAGTTTCCACAAACAACAAGTTTCCTTTAGAATGTTTCTAATCTCTTTTCATTTTATGTTATCCGGGTACAAATGTATTCGGGACTGGTCGTGAAAAACCTACGTTGGCGGTTGGCGTCGCTACTGTGGGTTGAATGAAAATAAAGAACGAACTGAATTTTCAACAAACCTGATTTTCCAATTTCCCAAATGGACAGTGGTCAAGCTGACTTGCGAAATCTCCATGGCAACGTCGCGAAATCGTCAGCAGAGGTCGTTTGTACCAGGAAAGCATAAACTGTACGCAGTCGCTTTCGCGCATTTCTATTCGGGATTGCGAATACCGGAATTTAGCGGGAGGGAAAGCTTCGTAACTTTTTGCTACCCTAGTATACGGCGCAATTCTTAAAATATTTTTGCTATTGTCTTTCGCCAGGGTCACATTGAAGAGGGTCCAAAAACAAATGAAAATATTTTTTTTATTCGAAGTTGCGTTCTTTATTTGGTTGAATTTGTATGAATTAAAACTAAAGAATCTTATTTGAGAATTTCTAGAACGCAACGAGATCTTACACTTCGCAGGCGCCCGTTGAGGACACAGTCACCGTTCCTCTGACGTAGGTAACACCGTCTCTACAGGCACAGCTATCCTGTAAAAAATATTTAAAAAGATCATAAATAAAAACTATATTTTAAAAAAAGTATCATTCCGTCGTCATATTATTCCGCCCAAAACAGACTACTTTGTCTCATCTAAAACTTGTTAAAACATCGGATTTGAATTTGATTTAAAACAACACACTTATCTAAAATTGCAATAGTGAGATACTTACAAATATATCTTGGAACGATGGGCACTCATCCTGCTCATAAAACTGGACCTTTTCAAGATTATGTCGAATTATTTCGTACGTGGTTCTTCTTTCTTCGTCGCAGCGTTTTTCCGTGGAAACCAGACCCATGTTATACCTCTTAACCCTCAAATGCTCCGCGGTAACATTGTCCATAATATCGGGACTGCCGAAGATCGCGTCTTCCAAAAAGGTGCAGTACTTATCGTTCTTCTTCTTCATATTTATGTAGCCATTACAATTGGCGCGAGGTTTCAATTTAGACTCGTCATTTTCCTTATCGAGATAGTTCTGGTAAAGTTGTTCGTTGAGCACTGGAGTGGTGACTGGCGCTGCGAGGGCTTTTCGCCTGGACCTTCTAATTTTGATGTAGAAGCTGGTGACGAACTGGAACTTTAGGATGTAGGCGGCTATTTCCGCGATGCTCGCGTAACCGCTTTTGTTGCCCTTGTTGTGCAGTAGGCAGAAGTGTTTCGGTGGCGATGAGCCGTATGTGAAACCTGAGTAATATTTAAAATGTTAGAAGTACCTTAGCCAAACTCAATAAGTCGACTCGGCCCAGAGTGTGATGAAGGATACGTGGAATTAGTAAAAGTTACAGAGATACAGAAGCTCCGTCAAAAACATTTATAACTCAATATTACTTTGGGCATATCATCAGGCATCGTTCTATAAAGTTTTGCAGGACCAGTAGAAATACGTTTCCTAAACTCTCACGGCCACAAGTACAGGCACGTTGCACTCACTATGTGTATTGTAGCAAGAACAAGGCGTGAGCAGCGGCGAGTGCTCGGCCAAGGCCTGCGGCGCACTGCGCGTGCGGCAGAAGTTGCTGCTGTTCCACGTGGAGTCCGTGTACGGGATGGAGTCGCACGCGCTGCCCGAACCCGACTGTGCGCATTTACGGGACTCACGCAGGGAGAAGAATGTCAGAGTAACTACGGCCTGAAAATAAATAAAATATGTTTGTAATGGTATACGTTAAAAAAGGAGCCATCTTCTCTCGGTTCCTGAATGCGCGTCCTTCGCGAAGGCGCTACAGGAGACCATATCCCGTAGCACTGAATGCTCGACTGTCTTCTACCCTGGTAGTCCGCTACGCAAACGTGGCGTAGCGCACTGTAGAATCACGTAGCATGACCTACTTCTGCGTTCGTAGTCCGCTACGCATACTTAGCGTAGCACTTAGAGGAAAACCGTAGCACACAGGAGAAAATCACAACAGAAGAAATCACTCCCGTAGCAAGACGTTTTTTTACACTTATAGTCCGCTACGCAAATGTGGCGAAGCACATAGAACCGAAGCCAAAACTAACAGACAGAAGAATCTCAAATCACCGAGTTCATACATAACCTTCCCCTAGTTAGCCAGCTACAATTTTAATATGAGGACTTACCATGGTAAAGCAGGCAGCAGCACAAAGCGTAGCGCACAGCGGGAAGCCGTAGCGCTCGGTCAGTGCCCCGCCGAGCGCGGGCCCCAACACTTCGCCCAGCGAGTAGCAGCACGACCACACGCCCGCCACCGCGCTGTACGTCGCTAGGGCTTCCGGACAACCGCCCTCGTAGCTGATTAGTATAGAAATAGAAAGTGTATGTTTTTGAAGTCTGCTTTCATTACTATTTTTTTTTCTGTTACAGATTCTGTAACGCAGTAGGTACTATTTTGAGTTCCACATATTATGTATATGTGGAACTCAAAATAGTACCTACTGCCCGAACTGCTGCGAATTTATTTTAAGTTCAGGTCAGATAGATCAGAATTTGAAACTATTTTGAACCCATGGGACCATACATATTAGGTACTTAAAATATTGGTACCTAGTTTATTTTGTAACAACTTACATGGAACTCGTCAGCACTCCTTGGAAGGTGGGCAGCAGTGTCAAGGCGACGGACATGCCTAGTATGGACAAAGCCACTAGATCCAACCACAAGTCCCTGAAAATATAACAAATAGTGTTTAGAAATTTGCAAACGTTTAGACCGCAGCGACATCTATGACGCCATGTTCCTCATACCTCCATAGAACCATAAAAGTTGGATATCGATTAAATAATAAATTAAACAATTTTTTTTAAACTAGCTCTTTTTAAAATTAAAAGAAAAATATAGGTTTATCTATCAACATTGAACGTGTATACAAAGTTTCCGTCGAGGAGTTCTCTCGTGAGGAGGTGATCCTGGCTGCAGGATCAAGTCATGTCTGTCATAAAATGTATTGTCAAAAAAACAAAGTATTTATTGTTCTGGTTATCAATACAATTTTTTTTACAACAATTTTCGTGATGACTATTAAATGCTTACCTTGGTAGTCCCGGGATGAATGGACACGGGCCGAGTAACAACAGTCCAGCACTGGACAGGAACAGACCCCACACCATCATGCACCAGTGATTGTGCACGCTGTAATTCAAAACAATGTGTTGGTGCTGGCAGACCTTCTCTTAAGAAAACTTTGACACAATTACAGACATTGCAGGCTGCGCCTCATTTCAGTAAATGTACCGAGTGTTTCATTTGGCTCCATTAAATATGCAAAAACATGGCTTTCGTATGAAAATAATGATCACAGGAATTAGTGAAGATTACTAAGTTTTTTTTCGCCATTTCTTTTCTGGGATAGTCTGATAGGATGTGTCCACTCCACCTAGCCACATTTAATTTTAAAAATAAAATTTGACGTTTAAAAATGAGTCCGAACTAATATATTACTAAATAAAATATGTTTAATTTCTGTTTGTATGATTGTAAAGAAACTTACCGATCTGCAACCCATCCCCAAATAGGGCTGAATATCCCATAGAGACTGGAGAACAGTAGGAAGATCAGTCCGATTTGCTCCGTGGACAGTCCGAACTGGCGCAGATGCGGCTCCAGGGTCGGGTCCAAGAAGGCCCAGGTGTTGGACACGATCACTATCACCAGCCCTGTTATTATTATCGAGGGGATCTTAAACAAACCGATGATGGATGCTGTCTTGGATCCGGATACGTATTCTGCGAAATAGAAGATTTAATTTAAGATTTCGGATGATTTTATACAAAACACACACAGAACAGATATTTTCGTTTGATTACCTCAAAACGTTTCAAATCACGAATTGATCCTTATAATGGCGCCTACACACCAAAGCCACCGAGCATGTGTCGCCGGGTATTATATAAAACAACATTGACTTCCAAATCCAACCCGGTTTTATAAATATTTTTTAACACAGAAAACATCATGCAAATTAAATCTAGGGATCAAACCCGAGACTTGAGATAGCAGCCGTGTTTACAGCTTTTAAATCATATTTGGCAGCCTAAGAAAAAAACAGGGAATCTATAAATCGAGGTACCTTCGCAATCAGTGAGCAAGAAGAAGTTGATGGGCACTGTCAGCACCATGATAACGCCAAGAGTGTAAAATGGTAGCCCGAAGCCCCCGATCTACCTGGAACATTCATATAAGTAATTATACATTCAAACGAGAACTTACATTACTTAAGTATATGTAATGCCTAATTCCTCGTTCACGACCTGTGATGCGACATGCGTCCAGCTAAACACGCGTGTCACTTTTTTAGTACTTTCGCATCGCAAGTAGTGTCATGTCGTGTATATCGTGGTGATTCGTGGAATTTCCTTCATCATCTGTTTTCTCAGCAGTCGCTATCGAAACACTCGTGTCGCTCAAGTGTGGTGTGGCCAAGCGGTTAACATGAAGTTCAATGAGACTATTCGTAAATTTATAAGATGCATTAGGTAGGTACACCTACTTATTACGATACCCCGCCAACGGTCTTGAAGAGGCTACCCTCGACTAGCATGAATAATTTCAGAACGAAAAGTCATCATTATTTATGAAATTATACACGCTAGTCGTTATTTTTGGTTTCAAACTCGGTTCAACTTTACGATTGTGTTAGAACATATTTTCGTATCGGCAAAATGGTTCTAGTTTTCATTTCGACATCATATAGTGAAGGCTAATTCATTTGATTATGTATGGGAGTGAGTATTGGGAGTGTTAATTAAACCCGAAACGATAACATTATGATAATAAGGCCCGTGCTCGCGTTACAGAGATTAATTAAAATCACTAACAACGACGCGATTTCAATAATTACTGGGAAAAAACAGGATAAAACCGGGTCACTCATTGATAAATATTGCAAAACCTTTCCTAATGTTGTTATTGTGGCAACAGAATAGGGTACCTACTGAAAACAATTTCATGTTACCAACAGGTTACACAAAGTAATTGCTTTTCTTCGTACAAATAATGAAATAACAGCAGCAAATAAAGCAAAATGAAAACTGGTTGTGACTCAACCTAAATATGAGTCTAAACATCATATACAGGGTGTAAGGGACCCTCCACAGACTGATGGATTATTTCAGGAATGTTATGGGAATCCAATAGATTTGATTTGTTTTATTTCCTCATGCGCAATGTATCGTTGTGTATGTGGATAAACGAACATAGAGAACGTCAAGCGCGACGACGAGTTCGATGAACTCTGTAGCTAGGTAGGAAGTTAACAGCTGATTTCACGCGTCTTCGTTAGAGTATTTCAACACCCATAGTTGGTTTATTGATAAAAAAAAAAAAAAAATCCGGAGAAAAATTCCGGTGGCATATGATTCAAAATAAGGAGCTGAATGCACCCTGCCAGTTTGTGGAGGGCTATCCGTTACACCCTGTATGTACACAAAGTTCTCATTGCTGAAACACAGGTGTCGATTCTGAGAGAAAAAGTACCTAGGTCTTAACTAAAGATAATGATTTTCGTCTGTCCTTCATAGAATAAATAGGTACAATTACCGAGTACAACAGGCCCCCGATGGCCGGTCCCACAGACATGCCGAGACCGATGAAAGTCTCCAGGATGCCGAGGACCGAGCCAATGCTGTCAGGAAACGTGTTCACTACGAACACATAGCTGGCTGTGGAATATGCGCTCGCTCCGAGAGCCTCCATCCCTCGTACCACGAAGCATAGTGTCGTGAATGTAGTTGTGTCTTCAATTAAAGCTAGTGTGCTAGAAATAAAAGATTTAGAACTTATAATTCTATTTAGTACATAATTGCAACAATACACGGCAACACAAAAAAAACGAATTTAAGAAAATATAAATCTAAGTTAAGAAATGGTTAATTTACCGCTTAGGAAACAATAGTAAAAAAGTTGTCATAATTAAAATAAGTGATTTTTGGCAGAAAGTTTCTACTTGGATTTTAAGATCATAAATTACTGGCTAATTTAGACGAAAAAAATAGAAAGATGCCATTTGAGTTCTTTTAAAACAAAATATGTAGAAAAAAAGCTTTATGGCTTTCATCATTTACTTTTGTAAAAAACGGCCAGTTGCTGTAATATTTTATTTTGTAGAAAGGTGCTAGCAAAAAGGATGTTTTAAAATAGCTAGAACCTTATTTAGGTTTTCATGCCGCCTTTGTCTAAGCGAAAACACATGTTTTTAACGTCCTACGCTTCATCGAAGAAGTTAATAATTCCATTAATTGGCGAAGCAATTCTAAAACGTGCACTACTAGGTACTGTTTAGCAGCCATATTGAAACGAAAACTTTGGTCATTTTCATGTGCATATAATATGCTATTCAAGCATATCCTGAACTGTGGCGTCATAAGAAACACGCTATTGATGAAATAACCTACTGTTATCGCCTTTTTACGTAGGTAAATTGTTATACACGAATGGTTTTGTATAGTTTTACGAGAAACCTTTATCAAAAATCGGTTAAAAATAAACATGTAACATAACATAACCGTTATGATAATTTAAAACTCCGAAACTGCTGTAACTTCGCACATTTTTTAGAAGTAGATGGAAATGCAATATGTGGCGTCCTTCGTCTCCAAGAAGGGACTAGAAGCGGCCTTAAAAACGCCTGCCCTTCAAGGCACTGGTCGAACAAAATAACGCTAGGTAGGTCACTTAGGATCGCTAAACTACGTTATTAGTAAAAGCGACTCAGGTAGGTAGGTACGAGTAAAACTAAATAAATAAACTCATTCCCGAAAATTCACTGACTCACAAGTTCACCATAGCCTTCTCACAACTTCACAACTCCTCGATGTTTACAAATACGGCTATGTGTAAACATCCGAAAGATAGCATACAATCGCGGGTCATCAAACAAATCCTAACTATTTACTTTCTAACTCACCCAAATAATACATTGCAGGCGCCGGCGACAAACATGCCCGCAGTAAATAGGAACTTCGCGCCCACCTTCGGTAACTGCAAAGAGTAAACATTATGATCATTAAACTAGGTACCTACGTCTATGAGATAGTGATAACTCGTCTGTACACTCTCTAGTGTTTGTTCGAATGGGTTAATATTTGTTTAAGCATGCACTCATTTGTTTTGAAAGGCAAGTGAAGACGATAAGGGTGGAAATACCCTTACGCTGGGAAGAAATAGCACCACGAACTGGGGACTTGAACTACAGACAGACAAGTGTTGCTCCCTAGCAACATATCTCTGTAGTTATAGTTTTTAACTTTCGATTCGATACAATAGTGTGAGTATTCTGCATAAGCATGAGTTGATAGAGAATAACAAATATAAGTGCCCCTGTTCTGCGGGACTGTTCGAAAGAGATACCGCGGCCCTGGAACACAAAGGGCAAAGAAGGAACATGGATGGGTTTTAGTCAGTAAAAGTCTGACACTCCCTTCCACTCCACCCAGAGCGGGAGTGGTCATATTTGATGATGCCCCATCCGAAAAAAAAAATGCCTATGTTCCTAATGTCTACACCACCTAACCTACTAGGACAAATGACGTAAAGGAAAACTTAAACGGATTTCTAATCGCCTATAAATACATGTCTTACGTATGTTGGTTCTTCGAATAAAATCTAAGTATATAGGTTAAGTCTATTTGAAGATTGTAACCTTTTGAATTTTGTTCTTGGAATATAATTTTACGTCACGTTTTCCCGACTTTTCTGCCGAGTAAAACCAAATATCTTTTGGAGAACAAAATGAATTTGTGGATACGACAGAAAAATTGTTTGTGCTTAATGACTAATGGTATTTGCCAGTTGGTAATCACCATTCATCCTCAAAATTCAGTCAAAAGATGTTCATTTATTGCTGGCATAGGCCTCCTCTCATGCATCGAACGCCTCAACGTTCGGTTCTGCGCTTCCCGTATCCACCGGGTTCTCCATATCGTCGAACCATGCTGTGATGGGTAGCCTACCCATGAACATCAGCATAAATCTGTTATATCTTTTCATTTTCTACGATGGAAAATCCATCAACTCAGGTTCTCTGGAAGAGAGGCAAAAGTATACTTACAAATTTGCCAAATAAAGGCGATGTGAGGAACATGACGACTGCGTAGAAACTGAACACGATTCCACACATGGTCTCAGAGAGGCCCTTGGCGGCTGCCTCGCGGGGAAAGAACGGTGCCATCACGCTCATGGAGCAGAAGCTCATGAAGTCTACCAGGGCCAGAGACGCCAGGGTGAGCCTCTGGCGGCTGGACAGGTGACGGACTGCCCCCGGTTGCAGGCGCGTCTGTGTTCGCACCAACCTACGAATTATACATAGTTATAGAAATATCTGTACGTAGTATTTCTATAGGTGTCTGATCGTCACGCTCTGTCACCTACGAGAAAGTAGTTTAGTACACTTGAAAATGAATGTTCCTGCTTATTGTTTTCAGGTTCGGATTTAGTGCTAGATAGGTAAGTGTTAACGATTGACTATGCTAAGTGATTAACTGACTAATAATCAAGTTGTCTTTGGTCGTAGCCTAAACAATTGTTTACAAAGGTGCTATGATAACCCACTGTTATATTCAAGGTCCTCTTATCCATCCTGCATTTCTTTCTACCACGAGTTAATTTCCTACTTAGGTATTTATTCATTCAAGTAGAAATTATGAAGTATGAAGCTTCGTGTTTCTTCATTGAATCCAAGATCAATCTAATATTGGATTACAAGCGACACTTTATATAGTTGCTTAACATTGATTATTATTATACAGATAAATAACAACGTTTGTTATCTTACATTTACAATAGACTGATTATAGTTACAAACTGCAACACGTGTGGTTAAAACAATTATCTGCTTGAATGCACGTATTCATTAGCAAAATAATAGGCAGGTATGCTGCAAATTTTATCGTCGTCCTGAAAAGGAGATCTTACCTTTCTCTTAATATAATGATCTCGGAGCTGATGTCATCGGGTGGTCCCCCGGACCAGGAGTGCACGCGCCGCAGCCGGCCCGTGTCGGGCAGCGAGCGGCGGCGCCCGCCCCACGTCGCCGCCAGCTCCTCCGTGTGCGTGGAGGTCTTCATCAGCTTGCTATCAAACACTATCGTGTCCTGGGAACCTGTTCCGCGGACGGCAACACTGTTCAAATTCGAGTTTTCACTTGTAGTCCGTTCACGATCAGTTTCACTTAGCAGCTGCGTGTTTTCGTCGGCATCGTCGCACTCTCTGTCCATATTGAAGGGCCACGGCTCCGCGGTCCGTTGGAGCAGCTCAATACGAATATGCTAGATCGCACCGCCGCCGCCGCCGCGCCGCCGTCGTTGCAATAATAACCGATCGTAAACAAACCGAGTTATCGGCGTGTCAACACACCGAGCGCACCGACTACTACTGTTAACAATTAAAATCCAACGTCGTATATATCAATTTATTATCGATATCTTATCGTGTTCAAATAAAATATCCAGGATAGAGCTTTCCAGCAAGCGACGTCGCGGTGACTGTTGGAATTGTTGCGCCGCGGTGAGAAGTGCGGCAGGGTTTTCATTTATTTATATGTACCTGATATGTGGGTAGGGAGAGGTACTCGTACGTCTTGTTTGCTTGCGATATTCCATAACAGAAAGTAGTATATCGCATGAACTTCTTAATTAAATAATGTTTGCGAAGGATCCCGAATTGTTTTATTTCTAGGCATGTCGCGTTCATGTGAATTGGTTTTCAGAGGTATTTTTCCAAACTGAAAACGTTTTTTTATCTGAAACAAAAGTTATAGTCATAAAAATTCTATTACGAGATTAAATTTTACTGACCGCTCTAGAGGCACAATACATAAGAAGGCAAAATGTAGGTACCTATGTCAAATTAAGAAAAAAAAGTGAACAAAAAATAAAGTGTCCTGAACTTATTGTTGCAATAGATTGGGCAGACGGGAGAAGTGGAAACTAGCGGACTAAAGGTCAATGCACACCAGGGACGGCAGGGCAGAGCATTTTATCTTTACCTAACTCCCCGGCCGTGCCTTAAACCGTCTTTCATCCCGGATGTCTGAACCTAATTACTGACATGTTCAAATTAAGGAACAAAAACCATGCATTACCTGTGTTTTTATGAAGATCCCTAATGCAGGTCGCATTTAAGGCCTTCGTTTTCTTTCCAATTAATTTATTTTGCTATACCTAGCTGTTACCGCGCCTGTCAAACGGATTGATAATCATTTATCACTCACATTGTTTGTTGTAGGTACCTCTCACTGGTTATATTTTCGCAACACTGCACCTTTTTTTAACTATTTTAATTAAATCAAACTTTGCAATGATTCAACTCTGTCTAATCATGGGGCTAGTAAATGCGACTTCTTCCCCCGATAACCTAATTTTTTTATTGCTAAATCGAGAACTACATTCCAGAGTGCAAAATTTTCCTACATAACGCAAATGAAATCATTTTTAGGGTTCCGTATCCAAAGGATGCCATCGATCGGGACTCTATTACTAGGCTCCTCTTTGCCAGTCCGACAGTTACAGGTGGTTACAGGGCTGTATTTTTTAACCGTACCTAACAGGTAGACGCATGAAATTTTTAAATGTTTTTTTACTAGGTATATGTCGCTAAACAAAAAATAAAAATAGAGTTAAGAATTAAAGAAGCCCGCCAAACAAGAAACGTGTTTTTTTCACCTTTTTTAACTCGATATTATTGTTAATAATGGCAATGCCTTACGAGTTGTTGAAGTGTTAAATACTGTACTTAATGTACTTATACGGTGGTACGGAACCTTTCGAGTTTTAGCTCGACTCGCGGCACTTGGCCGGTTTTTTATTAACTACTTTTTAATCATCGTTACCCATGTTTTTTTATAATTACAGTGTTTTACTATTACTAAATATTAGTTTCTAATTAGTGCGTCATTTGAAGGTGAGTGATTAGCGAACTCTTTCTTTTTGTCATTGGTCTAGTCTAGTGCAAGGCCTCAACTTATTTTGATGCCGTGTCAACCTAGGGGGGTAAGATTTTCTTTATGACTATTAATTAAGCTACAGAGCGGCAGGCCAAAAAAATGCTTGTATGAAGTAAATACGGGGTGGCAGGCTAGAAAATAAAAAGGCGACCTCTGCCCCGCTCGTTTGCGGCCCGGGGCCATGGCCTGGCCTAAGGGTTAAAATACGCCAATGTCACACATTCACTGTGAAGATATTTTCAGAAAAAAAATTATCCATGAAGTCTGGATATTGGTTTTTGAGCATGGGTTCATAACAAGCAAAATATTGCTTTGGTCGGATTTGAAATTCGGAAATCGGTTGTCAAAAGACTGAAGTCAGATGACCATTGTTGGCACGCCACATCGTGGCCCGTAGGTCTAGGTTAGAGCAGCATTGGTCGAGTGGTTGCAAGCTCGCGAGCTGACCGTGGCGTCGTCGGTACGATCCCGGCGGAAAAATCTATTGGATTTTTCGGTTAGCGGCGAAATCTGAGTGTAGGACAAGGATTATCATCCCGATTGACAGTTTTGAGGAATAGGTACCGGGTGATTTTGCGTTTTTAAATTTATTCTTGTTTCATTTTCAAGTTTAATTTTTTTATAAACAAACTCTTTGCTTGATGAGTGGTTTCACGACAAAAATCCAACCAGTCAGTGAGGATCAAACTCACTATTTCTCTTGCACTGTTAGATAATGAGATCATTAACACCACATTCGGAAAGTCCCTCTAAGGGTGGCTTTATGAGAAGCAATGACAAGATCTCATCAAGATCACGCAAGCAAAATGAGATTTTGGATTATGGAATGACACTAATATGTAGGTAAATCATGGAGTGTGAGAACAAAATAATGAGTTGAATAAATTTTTCTCTAGTTTACTTTTAAAACATGTGTGTTATTAGCACTTGTAATATTATACATTTAGATCAACGTGGAAGATTAGATAAGCTGATAACACCCGCTAGCGGAAACAAAGATAAGATAAATAAAACTACCACTTACAAATATAGTAACCAGATTTGTATTGATGTTTTTATTAAAAACGAATGTTTATTACACATATAACAAACCAACAATCACTTTATGTATCATTACAAAAGAAATTTAGCGATTTAGTACACTTACGATACAATTATCAACGAATTAGAATCAATGTATTAAATTCATCTCATATTTTTAACAGATTTATGTGAAAAAATATAGCATTTATATCATGAAGGACTGCACTCGCGAACAATCGAACCAGTAATAATTTGCAAGTCGAAACATCGGCTCATTTCAGTCCGGTTATCATACGTAAGTAAATACACTCTCAAATCTTATATTATGCAAACGATTACGTTAGCGACAAACTCTGATACAAAAATAGTAAAACAAAACGCATATTCCTATAGTAATGACGCGAACAGACGTTTAATATTATTCATATAATTCACGTCGTATTTATAGCTTATCTCTTTAAGTCTTTTCATAAAATTAACTGTTTAACGAATATTGATCCATTCCTTTGGAACAGGTTTTCAGAATGATAAATAATGAGGAATAAAAAATAATGTGATTATACTAACGTCACTTAGCCATGTATTTAGGCGACCTGTTCCACCGGAGCGGGTCAAGAATATAGCTGTACTTAACACTAGAGTCACGCTAAGCGGTTTGTCAACGAAGCATAAATGTATTGAGCTAGGACGATCATAATCGAAGCTGGGCGAGTTCTTGCAACAGCGCTGGCTCCTGATCGATCTTGGCCAGTTGGTTCAGCTCCAACTGCTTCCCAGATGCTTTTTGCTGCTTCAGCTTGTCAATGTCGCTCAGTTTCTGTAACAAACAAATTAACTCGTTTAATAAAGGGGGTAAAAAGACCCTTAACGAAACCGAAATTTGTCATTGCGATCTTTTTTTGTTCTGGACCATACTTGGGAACCTTCTAGTTACGGAGTTATTGGAGGTCAAAGTTTCAAGTTTTTTTAAATACTAGTTTTTAATGATATAACTTTACTGTAAAAACCTCCATGACCTGATTACTGTTCAATGCATCTATCAGCCCAATGTTTTGTATGCGTTACATTGAGTTTTACCGTAAAACGTGATTTTTCACCAAAAAAAAAAATCGTTTCCCAGCAATAATTTTTTGCGTAGGGTTACTTAGTTTGGTGTACAGAATGCTTGGGTGTTGCTTCGTGAAGGGTCTGTTTACACCTTTTATACGCGTTGAAACCGTAACCCGGTTGCAAGCGCGACTGCAAACTAAATAATCTCTGCCTAACCACTCGAGGCATAGTCATAATTGTATGTTTATTTATTTTATGAAAGGTAGCTTTACAGCTGACAGTACATTAATATAAATCCAATAATCAAACATATGTTATGTTGTGTGTTGTGTTATGTTTAGCATCTATGTACGTCAAAACTCGCCTCTTTTTAATATCATATTGACATAAGACGTCAGTAAGGTTATAAAACGGATCATGCTAATGTATTCTTATTTAGATATTTTTAGTTTTTTTTTCTTATGACCATGAATTCAGGTTTATTAAACGTGACTCGTATGCATGCTTAGACGCGCCTACTAGTTTGTTACCTGATAGTAAAAGATGGAGGGTTAGCAAAATAGGGACAAAAAAATCAGACTAGCACAAAAATCATCGAAAACTTTAATTTTTTTTATTATTGGTTGTTGTAACGGCTCTGTGACAGACGGAGGGACAAGTAGCCTTACTTAATGATACAAGCACTGTGCAATACAAAAAGCGTCGGGATACGAATAATATACGGAAAAGGATGTTTACAGATCAGCACGTTTTTTTAAAATAAAAAAATGTGAATATGCCTTGAAAAATAAATTATGTTGCTGGCTGACACTCAACTCAACGGTCGATACCTTGAATGAGATGAATACATTATCTATACAAATAAATAAAATTGAAGTCTTTTTTTGTCTTTTTAAAATAACAGCTTTGAATGCATATGAAAGTATATGTACTTATACAGAGTACTTATATCTAAAAATCATTTTTGTCTATCTGTCTGCTTGTTCCGGCCGCTCCGTATCAGAAAGACAATCTAGTAAAATGCCCTTGTGGGATAAATGACGTTAACGTAAAACGACCTACTAGTAAAACGTCTGAAATTTAAAATCGTCATACTAGTAGAACGTCTGAAATGTATAAACGGCATGTTGGACAAAAGGACTGGTACACTGACGCAGAAAATAAACCAAAGATAATTGGTAAATTATTTTAATTTAAAGATTTTTTTTTTTTTAATAATATAACAAATATACCACCTTCTGTATGGATGATGAAACTCTTTGCCCCCAACAAATTGCGACTGATGGAGCTACTTAAAGTAATTGAAACTTTTAGTAGCGCCATCAGGATGGAATTTGGTGTGGACAAAATTTGCAGTCATGTATGTAAAACGAGGGGAGATTGTGGAATCCGAGGGACTTCAGCTCTCGGATTCCAAACACCTCAGATCACTCTCCTCATCCGAAAGCTATAAGTATTTGGGTATGTCGGAAGCGTTAGTCATTAATGTAACTGATACGAAGCAATCTTTGAAGGAGCGCTTCTTCGGTCGCAAAAAATATAATGAATTTTTATTTTGTGCACTTGAATGTACATTATAGCATATGCAAGTCTTTTTGCCCAACATGCCGTTTATTCATTTCAGACGTTCTACTAGTATGACGATTTTAAATTTCAGACGTTTTACTAGTAGGACGTTTTACTTTAACGTCATTTATCCCATAAGGGCATTTTACTAGATTGTCCTTCTGATACGGAGCGGTTCCGGCTAATGTTAGAAACGGCTGGATCGATTTTGACGGGACTTTTACTGGCAGTTAGCTGATGATTTACGGAGTAAGTTACGCTATAGACCAAGATCCTAGGGCCGCCAGACATTACTTATTTTCTCTTTAACATAATGTGTGGCATACCTGCTAACTTGTTAGCAATATCCGATTCAAATCGGGAAGTAAAATTTTTATAATAATTTCAAGCAGACGAAGGTCGCGGGCAACAGCTAATTAAATAAATATAAACCAAAAATGCAAAAACCTTAATGAGCAAAGTAGCCAAAAACTCTGACGTCAATACAAAGGTTATTTCTTAACTTTACAATGCGGAATTCGATATTTTTAATATATTTTTGATTAAATGTTTCTAATGAGACTATTGTACAGAACGCTCAGGCTACGATCCTTACATCTTAGTCACGTCATCATCTTCGTGGCCTTGTCCCATGTTACTTGGGGTCGGCACAACACGTATTTTTCTTCCATTCTCACCTGTCAACCGTCACGCAATCCCCCCCCGCCCCCCCCTGTCTTCGTCTCCCTCTACGTCCATCAACATTTATATTCGTCCCTCCTCATCACATGTCCATACCAAGACAGTCGATTCCTTTCACCTTTTCTGTAACTGGCGCAACTTTCAAACGTCCTCTAATAATATACTCATTCCTTATTTTATCCATTCTTGTCACACCACACATCCACCTCAACATTCTCATCTCCGCTACATGCAATCTTTTTTCATCCATCTTCTTCACAGCCCAGCATTCCGATCCATACAGTACGATAGGTCTAATCACGGACTTGTATATTTTCCCCTTTAACTTGAGGGGCATCCGTGGGTCGCAAGTCAAACTCAAACTCAAAGCATTTATTTCAAATAGACCCATGACAGGCACTTTTGCATAGTCAAAAATAAGCTACCTACAGTCCCGCCACAGGCATAATAACTGTGAATGGACTGTAGTTGCCCATTCGAAAATAGTAGATCTCATGGAGAAGAATGGGCAAGAAACTCCATGGACACTCTTTTCAAATCAAGTTATATATTACATAGTCCTGGGTACAATATTGTTGCTTCTATATGTGAGCACAGTGTAGAGATAGGAAAATAAAACAAAGCTACAGTTAAAACCATAAAGATTAGGATAAGCCCTACTAACCATAATAGAAAGTCTACTTGGTACTCACACTTACAAAAACTCAAATAATGCTTCTAATTTATATAAAACAATGGTTATCAAAGTAACAAAGTTTCCAAACGAGAAAAAAAATAAAAGAAATGATGAAAGAACTGAAGGGGGAGCATCTCTTCCAAACATTAAGATCTTAGTATGTGAGCCCAAGTGGCAGTGGAGCAGGACCAGCATTGAGCCAAGCATTTTTATCTACGATATACTCTTCTAACTTATAATATGCTCGCTTACATAGTGTTTGTTTTATGCATTTTTTAAATTTCTTCTCATTCAGTTGTAAAATGTCAAGTGGTATTTTATTGTAACATTTTACACAGTACCCCATAAAAGATGTGCGTACTTTTGACAATCTGAAACGTGGTTGATCTAATTTGTCCTTATTTCTAGTATTAATATTATGCCTGTCGCTTATTTTACTAAAAAGATGAATGTTTTTCCGAACAAACATAATGTTTTCATAAATATATTGACAAGGTACCGTCATGATGTTAATCTGTTTAAACAATTCTCTTAGAGACTCGCGTCTGCGTAGGTTATAGATGGCTCTTACAGCCCTCTTTTGCAGAATAAATATGGAGTCAATATCTGCAGCCCGACCCCACAGCAGAATACCGTAAGACATGATGCTATGGAAGTAACTAAAATAGACCAGTCTCGCGGCATCCACGTCTGTTAATTGCCGGATTTTACGGACAGCATAAGCGGCTGAACTTAGCCGCCCTGCAAATGCTGTTAAGTGAGGACTCCATTGCAGTTTCGAGTCAAGCGTAATCCCCAAGAAAACTGTCTTTTCGACGAATTCGAGTATCTCCTTGTTCAATACAACGTTATATTCACTACTTCTCACATTCGGTAACGCGAATCTTATGCATTTAGTTTTCTTCCCATTTAACACCAAATTGTTTACAGTAAACCAGTTATGAATCTTAAGCATAGCGGTATTTATGTCGTCAAAATCTTGTGCACGTCTGTTAACTTTAAAAATCAGTGATGTGTCATCAGCGAATAACACCATTTGAGGTCGACTTTTCAGTAACTGAGGTAAATCATTAATATATACTATGAAAAGGAAAGGGCCCAGTATTGAGCCTTGCGGTACCCCCATTTTTACTTTTAATCCTAACGAATTTACGCCATTTATTTGTACTTGCTGCATTCGATCATTTAAATATGATTTTAGTAAGCTAAGTGCTTGTTTTCCTAGTCCGTAAAGCTCAAGTTTTAGCAACAGTGCGTCGTGATCAACGCAATCAAATGCCTTGGATAGGTCGCAAAAAATGCCTATTGCATCTTTTGCCTCTTCCCATGCATTAAAGATGTGCTTTAGCAAGGTGACACCGGCGTCAGTAGTGCAACGGCCTTTGGTGAAACCATATTGTTGATCGTGTAAGATGTCATTTCGATTAAAATGATTGAGCATTTGATTTAGCATCACCTTTTCAAACACCTTGCTGAAAACCGGCAAAATAGATACGGGTCTATAATTATTTGTGTCTTTGCTGTCTCCAGATTTAAAAAGTGGTATAACTTTACTATACTTCATCTAATCCGGAAATACCCCTTGGTCTACACATAAATTAAATATTAAAGCTAAATAGGGAGCTACTGTCTCAACAATCGATTGACAAACTTTAGTTGACATGCCCCAAAGGTCTTCAGTAGTTTAAGTTGTTCCAGTGACCTGTCGCCATTTCATCCATCCTGAGTTGATCCGCTGGTGATGGTGCGTTACGTCCCGGTCTACTTCACCATGCCCTTGGACAAGCGACCCGAGGTACCGGAAATGGAACAGATCGGTATGGGCGTTCCGGCAAGTGTTATGGGCATAGGACTGGAGAGACCGCCGAAATCATACAATAAGTATTCTGTTTTACATTTTAGTCACATGATGATAAAAATGTGCGTTTTAAAGCTCTAGCAACGCAGATAAAAAAAAATAACGGATAGATAGAATTTCTCAGAAGCAGCCCAGTCTGGATTTGCACCCGGATGGCAAAAGGCCCTTATTCAATCAAACTTAAATATAACGTGCGAAATGTAGGTTTACTATAGGTAGGTACAACTTTTCCTAACGCTTCGGGGATTATAGGTGTGATATTAATTTTTTTGCTAAAATGTTCTAGATAACAAGCATCTGTAAGGAAATAAATGAAATGCTAAAGATAAATAAAATAAAGTTAAAGTAAAGAACATTACCTTATTGAGATTTTTAATCTTCTTGTCCTTCTCGGGGTCTCCGGTGGACACGAAGGCCGAGCGAGAGGTGGCGACGGGAGGCGGTGGGGACGCATCGCCGCGGGCCTTCTCTTCAGCCTTGCGGGCCTTTGCCTTTTCGCGCTTTTCCTTCTGTTTGAGCGCCTGCTTCGATGGCGCCGCTAAAGTAATGAATTCCATTGTTCAGGTGAATTTACGAAGAAAATCGACAAGACCTCCAATTTACTAACATCGTTGCCGAAATAATTGCATTACACAAAAACAAAAATGTCAGAAATCGTACGACAATAACAATGCTAGACAAGGAACTATAACTCAATGAGAGTATAGTATTTTTATAAGTTTTGCAAAAAAAAATACCCATATTTTTAAAGCAAATATTTTTTTTTACCCTAAATATTAACAGCATCATTTAGCCTGCAAATCTTACCACTAGGAGTTTCCCCAGGTTTATGCGGCTTTTCCTGCTCGTGTAGCGTAAAGGTCGAAGGCCTGTTCTTAGCGCCAGGAGGTCTGTAGGCCGCTGTGGGCTTCGGCGTCGTATCCTCGATGCCTTTGGGCACAATCCTGGACAGTTCACTCTTGGGGAAGTTGCCCGGCTGCCAGCTGATAGCGAGGAGGTTCTCCTTCTCAGCGCAGACACGCTTGTGCATCAGAGCGCATGTGTAGTGCCAGATCTTGTAGCTAGAAAGAATAAGTAATTGTTGAAATATACTTACAAATCAGATTAACATTCATTTTAAGCACTATTTTATTCTATTTTAACTTAATCATGTAGCACTAATCAATATTCGTTTATTTTTCATCTAAATAGGATCTTGAATTGTGTATATGAAGTAGAAAAATTCAGTCGCATGCATAATAGTAGTTTCAACGGATTGAACTACTAGTATGCATACGACTGATAGACTATGCGTTCTATCGTGGTCAAACTACCAACGCGTCCACGCACCACCACATTGATAACCGACCGCACTACTAGATTAAATCCATGGAGTTCTAATATGGTTGCTCATTTTACGAGATTCATTGCTAATTTTAATCTATCAATTTTTATTTCGCATCCGTCTTCATCTATCGACACCAGATTCGTATGTGGCAGCAATAATTTAGATCGGTAGGTAATGTCTGGGATTGCGAAATGCCCCACAATATAATCCGCATCCTTTTAATAATACGTGATACATACCCATTGCCGACGGTAAGCCTGGGGTACGTAGTGGCAGTGACGAAGGTCTCGCCGCGGGGGTCCCACATGAGGCTGGTGGTGTCGGGGGCCGCACAGGACCCCACCTTCTTGTACCCGCGCAGCTCCCACACTTCAATGTGTCCTGCCGCTATGTTACCGAAGCCGCCCAGTAGCATACGTGTGATTGAGTTAAGGTATATTGTGGTGAATTTACATTGTATAAAACTTGAAAAAGTGATAACTTATTAGTTACTTTTGTCCTTTATCAGTAAACTTCATCCCGGAAGACTATTTGGTGTAACAAAATATAGGAAACTTGAAATGGCTTAAAAAATTACTTGATTATTACTAGAGTAGAGCGAATACGGTATTTTCATAGATCATTATATTACATATCAGTCATTTCATTATGACAACATATTACTATGACCCAGATGGATATTTAGAAAAGCCATAATGCATCAAAATTCTAGCAGGTCCATTCAGGGGTATTAGGTCCAGTGCATTACCCACACTTATTTCATTTTTCAGTTCCAAATTAGGATGATCATATGAAAAGGATATGGTTTCCTTCGGGTGGGAAGTATATGGAGTTCCAGGCGCCTGTTCCGAACTCAAACAGGGGTTCGCACTTGACATTGAAGACAGTGGCCTTGGCGGGCGCGTGGCCGTACACCGCCACCCACTCGTTGGAGTTGCCCGGGTTCCACGAGATCGCGTGCACTGGGCCCTCTTTACCTGCGGAAGATATTAGGTTAAAGGTGCATGGCTTACGTATTTAAGGCACCTGCCCCCCGCCTGTGATTAGTGAGAAGATTGAGAAGAGTTTGCAACGATTTATTGTTTTCGATTCGATTTAGAGTTGTCGCCAGCCAGTATAAACAGTCACAGTCAGCGATGTGTTCTTTTACTGTCTTCTTAATTTCTGTTTGTTTCTTGAACGAGAAAATAGTCGACTGTTCGAGAGCTAGAACCTTCCTTGTCGGTGGTGAGACAGAGACAGAGCCCTTAGCTACTTTATGGTTCCTGGCTCCTTTTTGTGTTGAGCCTTAATAACATAACTTATAGAAAATCTACCTGAGAGAATTGGATATTAAAGATCAGATTGCAAAAGATCAAATAGATGTACCTACTTGCAATTTAAAAATTGCACTCCAACTTACTAAATGTCACATTTTCCGAGTTGCCTTTCACGTCACCGTAAGAGAGTGACTGCTTCCCATAGTAAGAACCACCAGTTTTGTCCACCTAGAAACCAAAAAGATTTCATTACTAGAAAATCTTATTCTGAAGTTAGGAAGCTGGTAAGGCTTTTACCCCTTTTCTTTCAATTCCAGAAAGCAAAGGGGATTATCATAACCATCATCACACTTTTTGAAGATGCAGTTTAAAAATAAATTCTAGAATCAAGACGATTTTTTTTTAATATCCCAAGATTGTTGGTGTTGTTGACCAACATTTCACAATATAGTATACTGTGATACCACTGCCAAAAGACTTCAAAAGAATAATATATTCACATCAGTCTGCGTCATGGCGAACACGTTGGTGCCGCGTCGGTTCCAGTAGAAAGTGGCCTTATCCGCCTGGAAGGAGGAGCGCGCCACGACTGCCTGGGTCTGCCCGAAGTCGGGGTACTTGAATATGCGCCAGAACGACGGCTGGCCAGCCTTACCTGTAAAAACAACAAGGTGGTGAAGCATTTATCTATGAGCCGGTCCGGGGTGGGAGGGGGAGGGTTAACTCCCCCCCTTGTTTCAGGATTTTTTTAAGTTTTAACTTTACCAGCCTGATGCCACAGAATTAGTAAGTACGTAATAAATAATAGTAGCATACCTACAATAGAACCACACTTTCACTATCATATTTTTTAAGGTTAAAAATAAGCCTCTGAGTAATCTTTTATCACAGAGGCTCCTTAAGCCACCCTTATATGAATAATGTTACTCTTATATGAAGGGTCGAAACAATTCTAACTTCCAAGATAGTTTTAAAATTGTTGAGCTCGCTTTTGCAGACTACTTTCTCTTGTATCTTGACTTTGTCTAAAAGTTCACCAAGGAACTCCTGTATGAAGGATCAAAACAATTCTAAACTGTCAACTAGGAAAACCTGTCCAAGACAGTGTGTAAAAAAAATTTTGAATTTGCTTCATTCGCTCTTGGAGCCTTAGGTCCTTAATTCTTAAAATAATCTCCCTAAGTCAATTAAGTAACGTCTATTTCTGAATAAAAGGACTTATGAATAGCTTTTCATAAAACTCGACAAAATTAGTAACTTATACTTATACATGTTTAGAAAATGTAACCCTTCCAAAATTAGTTTTTCCTGTCCCCCCTAGCTCGAAAGCTGGCGACGCCCTTGGCTTACCTTTTTTTAATATTATTATGAAACAAATTGGCTTCTAAATTCAAGGTAAGAACTGGTATCACATTACACTGACTTAAAATGTTTAGTATTTTGTGTATAACTGTATAAAGGTGAATTTGCTTACCTATAGTAAATGCAGTAAAATAATATGTAGGAGCTGGGCTGGGCGATACACTGAAAGACTTCAAATTGTCTGTCTGCAGCTGTTGCACATATCTGTCGAGGTTGCCATCCTCATAGACCAGCACCCTGTTGTTTACGTGCAGAGCAAACAGGTTCTCGTCTGATGACCACCTTGGTTCCCTTGAAATTAGATAAGGAATTGAGTGTGAAGGAAAACATTCTGCAAGACTTGTTGCTATTGTGATGGTATCTACAACAAGAGATAAGAAATACACTCCATACCCTTGTCATGCTAAATCCTGCATCATGCAAGCAAAGTTATCCTTTAGGTTATACAGGGTGGATGAGACACAGACACTAAAACGGATACCACATATTCAGTACATCATTCTGAAAACAGCTATTTCCTTCAAAACTGCAATACCTACACTGTCAAAATGTATGGAACAACTGTTTTTTTTTAAATTACTGATCAAAAATTTCTGTGTGAGGGGTGTTCAGAATGATGTACTGAATATGTGGTAAATGTTTTAGCATTGGTGTCCCTTCCACCTTGTATGCAACATCCCAATAAGAACTGTTAGAATGTAGCTTGGGAGGGGTTGGAGGATCCTCCCTTTTCTATGAAGGAGGAGCAACTTTACATCCTGTTCACTCACACCTCCATACAAATCAGTGTCAATTATGAGCTGCGTTATTCATATTATTATGAACATGTTTTATTCTAAAATTGTGGCTTACCATCCAGTCTGATTCTTTTGTACAAAACTGCCTACAACTTGCCCATCAGCTGATTTATAAACATGTAAATTAGGCTTGCCCTGAAACAGTAAATTTTTTGGTTGAATATGTGCAATTTTTTTATATTTAATAATTTATGTAAAACATGTTTTAGAGCAATAATAATGATTACCTGAGGGTTTTCTTTGGTCATGAAAAACATTTCCCAAACTGTAAAGTAGTTGTCCAGTGGTGAAAAAAACATTTCTTTGATATTTCCATTTATGGTTGCTGTTACAGACCAGTCGGAACATCTCACTATCTCTACTCTGAAAATATACAAAGATTGCAGTTTATTATATTTTGTTCATAGATCCACTTTACTGGATTTATTTATTTAAATTTGAAAATAGCTGTATCATACAAGATAGTCAATCGAAGAACCGATATGACAGTCTAATAATGGAATATGGGATTAAAATTTCTGATTCTAGTAGTTTCAATAATTATTTATATATTCAACTTTCTTTCTGATACTTACTTCTTATCAGTTCTATAAGCTAAGTAGGTGCCTTTAGGGCTAAATATAATACTACGTATATTTGTAGTCGTTTCATCCCTGAGATTTGTCTCTTCATAAGGCTCCTTGAAGTCAATTAAAAATATATTTTTGCTGGTCAAACCTGTAAGAATAATGTTATGGTTCAGATAAAATTATAACCTCTCAAACATTTCATTTCTCCTGAAATTTTGGGAAGTAGTACATATATTTACCAGCAATATACGGAGTAGTCATGTTCACTGCAAAATATTAAAGAATGTAATATTTAAATACTCATCATCTTCAACAAAATAATCGTGTTGGGATTTTGGATTTCACGACTTGCCGCACGACATTTACAACACCATAGACAACAAATTTGAAAAAGTTTTTTTTTGTTACATTTTCTCGGTATGAAAGCAATCGAATTCAAATAAATTACTGTAAATATAAAAAAGAACCCAATGTAAACATTACATCTACACAGCAAAGATAGCCTCGAAATTCATAATCAGAAGAAAATTAAAAACGGATATGATAATATCTGCGAAATTAATCAATTTTGATTGCTGGCAACTTGATTCAACTGCCAAAAGATTGAAAAGAAAGAAATAAAATCAAGATGGTGGAATTTACTTTTTCAGAAGGGCGCGTGAAAATTTAGCCTCTGTTTGTATATTTTCGAGGTTTGTGCATTGAAAGTTACAAGGAAGATCTAACGTTTCAATGTTCAGTAACAAGGCTCAACTTCAGAAACGTACTCCTGAAAATGGGACAGATCGAGAGAGCTTTTTATCGCTTCTAGTGGACGAATATTTGCATTCTACTTCGTTTGGTAAATATCTTCTATTTACTGTTACAAAATGTTAATAATTTGTTCTAGTTAAAAGTTTCTGGTCTTATTTGCCTCTGCAAATAAGTCCAGAAACTTATATATAAATAAAATAATATATAAATCGTCGCTTATTTTTAGTTCCTTTTCTATAGCCACTAAGTTCTTCCAATTTGAAGTTGAAACCACTATGTACTCACAGAACATAATCGAACTTCTTTTTGCAGATGCCAAATGCCAAGTTCTAGCTAATTTGGCTAATTTTGCATACGATCCCATAAACTACCAGTTTATCAGAGATGTTGGCGTGCTAGACATTTTTCTTCACGTTATAAAGAATGAAAGCAGCCATCAACTGCTGCATTTTGCTGCTGCTGGTATCTGCAATTTGAGCTGTGGTATGAATATTTTTTTTTTCTTTTTTACACCGGTATAACATTTCACCGGGCAGTATTCAACATTAAAGCTCATAGCAGACTTATAATTCACTGGACTGGAACATGACCTCATCTCATAGGAGATCCCGATCTGAGATGATACCATTATTGTGCATATAAGTGTGCGTTGCATGATGGCCCTATGGCTTGATTTGGGGTGGTATTGTGCAGTCTGTGTCATGATCCTATGCAGTGCTTTTAACTGTGCTTGGAACTAAGATAGTAAATCCCTGTTAATATAACAATGTTGAATTCCATTCTCTGACTTGTCTCTTATCTTTTTAAAATGTAAAGGGGTCCGTGTGGACTCGATTTTGTAGTATTTACTAAAGTATTCAAAGTCACATTGTTAATCATTACTTCAATTTGCTGTTATTTTACTGTTCTTAACAATGTATTTTGTCTTATACATAATTTTGTAATTTCCAGATGCATTGAATGCTGAATATATTATAACACAGTCTGGACTGAAGCCACTCATTGAATTACTGAAGTTGAACAACAATGATATTGTAGCTGATACAATCACAACTTTGTTTTATCTCCATAACACCCAAACCAAATCAGAAACCACCACAGCAGAGGTTACTCAAAGGATTCATGAAATACGGAAGTCAGATGATAAAAGATTAGTTAACTTGGCCACTATTTACTTACAAGATGTATGCGGTACAAATGAGGTATTATAAATAAACGTGACACAGATAAAAATGAACAAAATGCTATCGAACAGATTCCCCTATATTGTTGTGAATAACAAAAATTATCAGAAGATATGCAAAATTCATACAACCACATTCAGTAGTACAGCTTTCAAGGCAGGGGATAAGATCCGCATACAAAAAACATTAACTCAGAAAGATTTGGATGCATTCTCAAACCTTACAAGTGATCATAACTACTTACACCAGAATAATGGAAACAAGAGACCCATAGTGCACGGAGCACTTCTCAATGGTTTAGTGGCAGGACTGATTGGCACACACCTGCCAGGCCCTGGGACCGTACTTGTTTCACAAACTATGAAGTTCCCGAACAAGTGCTTTGTTGGAGAGAAGCTGACTATAAGTGTAGAACTTGTTGATGTGAGGAAGATTCTCAAAGTGAAGTTTTTTTGCATTGTCGAGGAAGAAAAGAAGGTTGTGTTTGAGGGTGAGGCTAAACTTGTGTTAGCCAAAGACTGTTAGAGATTTAAGTTAATTTTTAATAATAACTTATTTCCTACATTTAAGTATTAAATAATAAGAAAATCTTTTAGTAATGCAATATGGCATTTTAAATTCATATAATAAATTATGAAATCTCTAAAATTCGTATTAAAGGATAACTCTATTGGAAAGTTTAATGATAGTCTGTCTTATGTGCCAATAAATTCATGAAATCAAATAATATAAACTGTAAAGTACAATTATATTTAATTTTAATATTAGATAACTCATTACCTACAAGGTAGTTTAATATTTAGTAATGTAACACCAAGCATGCTGCAGTTGTATCTCCAAATCTGTCCATTTAATGTCCATTATTATACAATTTTCATAGTCTATAATTAATTAAGACTGATAGCAACTAGATCATTACTTACCTACATACCTACTCAAGGGATAAATATTACTACAATTTATAACTACTGCATGTATGGTACAATTTCTTGACCCATAATTTCGTACATACAAGTTTTACGACTCATCAATTTACTAACTGCATAATAATCATTCAGCAATGTGATAACTTCTTGCCAGTGTCATAATATCATAATGATAAACAGTTTATCACAGTCACCAATACAAATAGCTATTTATCACCACATTTGGGCAAAAGCAATGTTCTGATGTAAAGAAATTTAGGTATTTGTTGATTCCGCAATCATAATGTTCGATTGTGTTGGATGAGGTGTTGCTCAAGAAACTTAATGTACCATTATAGAGAATATAAAATTTAAAAAAAAGTCCAATAATTTCATTTCTGCTTGCTGATGTGTTACATTATGTAGCTTCAGCCTTGCATTTTTGATGATGTGCATAATGTTAAATGCATGCAAAATGAATAATATTGTTACCGTGATACCGCTAATGTAATTAAGTTATGACACAAATAAAAGTGGTGCGACACCACAGCAGAATTTCGTCTGTGCCCCAATGAACATTTAGGGTGTCAGGCTAGGGGGCATCTGCTAGTTTCATGATGCGACGTCACAACACTTTTATGTAGATTTTACGGCTAAAAGCTGAAGTAAGGTTACACCTAGTTCTAGCCGGCTATACCTAGGTGCGGCCGGTAACATTTGCGCTCGCCGGCCGCTGCCGCGGAACCGCTCGCTGCGCTCGCCCGGTTCGCGCGCGTTTGGCCACAATTCTAACCTAACCTAATCCATTTGGTTGGTGTGTCCTAGAAATAAGAAGGATAGATACCGGCTGCACCTAGGTATAGCCGGCTAGACCTAGGTGCAATCTTACTTCGGCTTGTAGCAGTAATATAGGCACCAGGATCACTGCCAATTTTTAAACAATTAGCATTTTCTGAAGCATCTATAATTTAGATTAGTTTGTGCCTTTTGCTGACTCATGGTAGTTGAGTAATGGTATTAATGTAATGCTCTAATATTTGGGCGTCAGCATAATTCGAGTATTAGAGACGAATGAACTCATTTTTATAATTTCTTGTTCTATAAAGGCAACAATAAAACGACTTTTCTAGATGTTATCTTGTAATTACTTATTAGTGCTGGCTATGTCACGGTTCCTGTTTTCATTACTTTCGAATTTGTTATTTACCGCCTGTAACTCCCTGGAAGAGGTGCAATCTGTGGAGATACGACGATTGTTTTATTTTACTTATGTTAGTTATTCGTAAAATATTTGTTATTTTTGTCCTTGTTTTCTTTTGTACCACCACATCGTATTAAATGCGATCATGAAATGCCACCTTTACTTTTTATATTGACCTTTTACATTATGATTTCATATAATAAACCCTTTTTGTTTTACATAACTTGATCTGTTACAGACATGTTACTTTTTTTTTATTAAACTTTTGCCTGTTTATGTGTTTCTTTTTGTTCCATTGACTTGTCAACAAAGTACTTTTAGCGATTATAACAATGAATATAAACGATTTTTCTTATATTTCGTAATAATTTTATAATGTGCTTATAATAATATTATCAATTCATAGTATTTATGTAGTGTTAGGATTTCAAATTTTATCAAGAGTGTAGTGTTGCTAGATGAACTTGCTTCGGTATTTTGTACACAAAAATCTTTGATTGGGAAGGCTGTGAATTAATGTTTTGTAATCAACAGTTATTTTAGCAATTATAGTGCATAGCGATTCAAATATCGTAATGATACAATCATACTTTAGTCTTGTTTTGACAATTTTTGCGTCTGATAGTTTTTCTTACCTTAGTGTAGAAAATAAAACTGCATCATGTTAAATTGGCTTTTTAATTGTTATCCGATTTTATAAAAATCCCATTTTGGATAAATAGTGATGTACCTCAATAGTATTTTATTTAGGGATGTCTAGACTTTGTAGCTTTTGCAGACGACGAGCGGCACTTGACCGAAGACAGAACCTTTCGGGACCTCTCGCATTGCGCGGCCATGACCGCGACTTGTCTATTTTGGCCGCAAAAGCTTCGATCAGGAAGAAAGTTTGGTCGCCCAACGGGGCGTCCGACCAGATTTGTTCAATATAGCTGACGGTCATGCGACAACTCGTGGTCGTGGCCGCGTAGTGTGAGAGGTCTAACTTTAGCCACCGACGCTGAAGGGGTGACTGCGTTCGCGCGGTGCCACGAAACCAATAAAATTGATAGGTGGCGACGACACCAGCATCAGTTCTGAACGGACATATATATTGTAAAATTCGCCTGTTCGATATGGTGAATAACCAATAAAATATTGTTGAATTGACAATTAATGGCATTGAGATTGTGTTACACAATATCCTTTCGGTAAAATATTTTGGCAAACCGCTGGCGATGCACACCTACCTACGATTCCCATCATCTTTAGGTGCTATACATAAATAACAGCGTAGGAATTACATAAAATTATTCTTACTATTAATTTGGTAGTGTGTTCGAAATTCTACCTCACCATGCCGAATCAGACCCCCCAACGCTCTTGATATCCTTGGAGATATGGCATATCTCTGCCCGCCAACCATAAAAATAAATTGGTGAGCATGGTCAGACCAACTCCGTGGCTAGTCTCCAATTTTCCCGCTCTTCTTGGAACATGGCCTGGAACATAAAATGACGCCTGGAAACCCGAATACTAGGTACTGAAGAACTATAATGGGGTTCCATTGGGTTTATTTGACGGGATTATTGAACCCCAACCTGGGAATCGAACCCAAGGCCTCATGCTTAGCGATTGCGACCACTAGATCAACGAAGAAGTCCTGAAACATGTCATGTCGTAGATACTTACTATTTAGTGGTTACAACTCGTAACAGGTCGTGCGTGTATGACCAGTTGTATGGCAATATGAAGTGGACGAGGCGAAAGGAGTAGGTAAGTAAGAATCGTAGCAGGTAGCGTTCTGTAGTTTCTGCTTATCCCATGAGAAAAAGGCGTGACTTTATATGTACCTACTTATAGGATTGCCGCCATGCATACGGCTTGGAATTTCGTCTACATGTTACTAAGATAAGGTGAAACTTGAAACAATTGTCAATCACGTATCTTACGCAGAAAACTACTAGATATATTCACGTAAAATATACCGACTAGTAATTTAATCACGTTCCGCTGTGCGGCGAAAATGCTGTGTAGGCAATTTTTACATGGAAATGAACTGGGGATAGTGTTTATATGGCCAGTTAATCATGGATAGGTGGCATTATAGTTTCATTGTGGTGGTTCAGTGATGTGATTATCTGGAAAGCAGTACGTTGGTTCTACGGTGACTGCAAGCCTGAAGAATTTAGTGAAGTGAGTATCTCGTGTTATGATGTATTTTTGGACCCTTGTAAACGTTTTTGTGATGCATTGTACCTAGTGGCATTTACTACATATTATTCAGTACTCATAGTATGACATAACTAATTATAAGACCTCTCCTCGTTGGTGTAGTGGTCTCATGTACGCAAACTACTGCTAAACATGGGGTTTCCGGTTCGATTCCCGGGGCAGGCATAGTATTAAATGGGTTTTTCTATCAGGAATTTCTCAGTACTAGTCCGGAGTTTGGATTTACGCCCAGTCGGGGTTGATGGTAGTAGACTCGCCCCTATTATATGGGACTTAAACTTATCTGGTGAAATGTGGGTATACTATAGAAAGGTACAGCTCTGCTTAGCCCTTCACATATTACAGGCGTAGATAATAGTGTGCTACTGATTCTCTCTAGCAGCTCTGTTTTTATTAGATTCTTCACGTATCGTTCAAAATGCGCGGGGTCCAGTGCTGCCTGCTCTTGGCAGTGTGCGTGTACCTGACCACCTCCACCGAGGGCAGACGGAAGACCAAGCGAGAGAACTACGAAGTCAGCGCACCGTCAGAGGAAGAGAACAACTATGACGAAGATTATAATGATGAGGTATAAGAAATTATCCTACTTTGTACTTTTCACCATCATCTGCCATCTGCTTCCAGTCTAACCGGATACAGCTGAATATCAGTATTTTACATGGAGCGACTGCCTATCTGGCCTCCACAACCCAGTTAGTACTGGGTAATACGATACACCTTGGTAAGACTGGTTGTCAGACTTTTTGGACCACTGACTACCCAACGTCTGTCAAAGAACTACGAATGACTCCCGGGACCAGTGGCTTAAGGTGGTTTCCGAGGGACCGAGGCAACTCGGTATGTAATGGTTGGTCACCCATCCACAGATCAACCTAGGCAAGCACGGCTTAACCTAAAGATCGACCCGAGCGGCTGTTATTATTAAGCCACGAGCTCCGCACTTTTCAAAACTACTTAATTTAGTACTTCTGTTTTTGACCCATAGTTAATTTAGATATGTCGGGTTTCACTTAGATAATGTGAAACTTACATGAATGCCAACATAAAAGTTTTCATCGAATAAGATTTTAACCTTACGCCACTGAGTCGAGGGTTGAATATCCAATAACACCTCACTTTATTTAGTCATTTATTTAGGTCTCGCTTCGTATTTGTAAAAAACTGGCCAAGTGCGAGTCGGACTCGCGCATGAAGGATTTCATACCATCGTAGCAGGAGATTAATATTTAATTTATTTTTATAATTTGTTGTTATAGCGGCAACAAAAATACAAATTCTGTGAAAATTTCAACTGTCTACCTATTACGGATCATGAGATACAGCCCGCTGACAGACAGACGGACAGCGGAGGCTAGTAATAGGGTCCCGATGGTAACTCTTTGGGTACGGAACCATAAAAACTGGCATTATTGTTTTTATTTCTTTTTTCATCAAACCATGACTGTAAGCGCAGTAGTTGCGTTATTCTGTACGAGCTACTGCGCTGTGTAACAACAGCATGTCGCGGGTTCAATTCCATTTTTAATTTATATGTTATGTTTAAGTATAAAAAAAGCCTCACAGGTATAAAGCTTGTAGGTTTTATTTCGTAAAGATTTTAGGTAAGTAAGCACGTTAATGGTATGGCGAGGTTCTTAGTTACCTACCTACTCAAATCATTCTTCGTTGTCATCATTCGACTAGTTTTTATTATAATTTTGCTTCTATGCACCGACCTAACCTTGCTGCGTGGTCAAGGTTACTTCATCTTTGCGTCAGGATTGCCCAGTTGCCCACTGTACTTAAATAGGTATAATTAAGGCCTTTGTGCCAGCATTAAGTCCACATCCAGTAATAAAGAAGACACGCATGGCTATTTATAAAGACAACATTGTTTCTTAATAATAAATAGCCTAACGTTTTAGCCATGGACATTGGACGTCTATCACTATAGTAATTACTTGTTAACATAGGTCATGAATTCATAATACATATACTGAGGTTATTATTGACAACACTGGTGTAATTCAACTCAAGCCGGACTGGAATAGATAAAGGGTGTAAAAAGACCCTTTACGAAGCCGAAAGGCACTTGTTCTCCCCGTCAATGCGATATTTTTTTCGTTCTAGACCATACCTGGGAACCTTCAGGTACGGAGATATTGGGGGTCATAGTTCCAATTTTTTCACAAGTTTTTTTTAAATACATGTTTTTAAAGTAGGTAAGATTTTTAGTTTAAATACCTGCAGGACCCCCGTACTATTTAATCCATCCATCAGCACAATGTGCGGAGTGCGTTACATTGAGTCCTACCATTTAACGTGATATTTCAGCCCAAAAAAAAAAGTCGTTTCCCAGCAAAAGTTTTTGCGTAAAGTTACTTAGTTTGATGTACAGACTGCTTGGTTGACGGCTTCGTGAAGGGTCCGTTTACACCCTGTATAGTCCAAATTTCAATGTAAGAAATATTGAGATCAGGGTCCTCAATATTCTATGATACAAAGTGCGTCATTGCGCTAGCTTGACCTGTTTTGCTATCCTATGAGAGAGTAGTGACAGGTGGACAGACTTAACCTATTACAGCTCACCACTAGGAAGCAGTCCCGTTGCATAGACATAAAATACCTGCCTACATTCTTACAAGTCTTTCCCAAAGTGAACTTCGTAATACTTAACTATTGTAAGTACAATAACGTTTAAGAAAGTTGATGGTCCGTAGAACCTGCAGCCAGTCAGTTGCCTCTATCATCATGAAATGCCATTAACAATGGGACACATGATATCGTTTCGTGCGTGCTCTGATGCCTGCACACCAAAGGAATTGATGGACGCTAGTGAAAGAGCCAAACTCGTGCCTAAGTTCTAAGCAGTCTTGGTATAGATTGTCAGCGAGACAGAAAAAAGACACCTTCAACTCTAACCATGGTCTTCTTAATTTCCAGCTCGAGCCATGCCAATGCGGAGTCTTCCTGTCCCAGCAGGTGGGCATTAAGGAGAACAACCGTCGCAGTCGGCCGCGGGGTCCTCCGCAAGGAGAGCCCGTGGTGACCTACGACACCGACTCCCCCAGTCTACCCTGCGGCATGGGGGGCTTTAAGAACTGCGTTAGCCGGTGTCTTGATGTGGTCAGTATTTAATAACCAAGTTTTTTTCAGCATCAACGTCAGGGATATGCTATCCAGGGATTTTGAACCTTCAACCGCATTTTCCTCCAATTGAATGTCCATATGGATGTCTGAAGAAATTTAAACTAGAGATTAAACTATAGTCAGTACAGTCTTATTTGGGCAAAAAAAAATCTTCCTCTTAGGTTAGCAAACGAAGAAAACCAACCCTCCCAAACAAAACATTTTCGACTAAACGAAACGAGTTCAATGAAATTGTTCAGCAATGTCAATGCTAGAATGTTTGCTGAAGGATAATTTAAGCGTTTACTAATGTAATGCATGTATTAATAGATTATTTGTTTAGTGCGCTCATTAATTTCGCACAAGCGAACACGGTTTCATACGCGTCACCTCACGGCCCTTTATTGTAATGAGCTGCCATAACATAACAGAGGTCGCCGCGGTCTGTCGTAAGTAATCATAACAATAGCAATCAAATGCTTACATGAAGGTTGGCCGTAAACACTTATACATAAAGTATTAATTATATCCAGCGTGTAAAGGACTAAACGCAGTCCTGTGCAAACTTCTTAGGAATTGAGAAGTATTTTCTGCTACCACAGTTTGTCCATCATTTCTGCCACCAAAGCAAAAATGCTATTTTTATTTGTTTGATAGTTTGCTCCTTTCAGCTGTAGTCATAATTTCCCGGAATAACGAATTGGTGTTTAAGTTCGACGTAGGGGATGATAGGGGAGAGCTTATTGCCATCAAGCGGGCAGGAATTTGAGAAATCCCTGGTGAAAAAACCCAACAATTAGCCCGACCTGGGAACTGAACTCAGGACCACATACTCAGCGCTTGCGACCACTATACCAACGAGGCCGTAACTTGAGTTAATGAATGAATATTTATTAATGTTTAGATCCTGAAATACCTGCCACGAGCCGGGCCCGTGATCTGCGGGGCGGTGGAGCGTGACGTGCACAGGGAAAAGGCGTTCCTCTTCATAAAGAACTGCGGCGGCGAGTGGACGCCCACCAGCTTCTCGGCCGGCAAGGAGTTCTGTTGTACCGATGGAGAGCATCATAAGTGCTGATGTACTGATGACCAGGACGACATGTGGCGACGATGGAGTATGGGGAATTGACGGACGATGATAACTTATTATGTAGTAAAGGGGAGTTGAACTTTATCTATGGAACCTGGCATAGTCGATCACTTCATTGCCATTTTGCTAAGCTGCGGCCCTCGTCTGAAAGACTCATTTGTTTGTACTTACGTAGTACATACTAGTTCCATGCATTCGTTACATCGATCGTGGAGTAGAGCGAGTTGTGAGTTCGATGTCGACGATTTTACTTATATAGAAATCTACTAAGTTTGTAGGGAAATTATAAATACCTACCTACTATTAGTGTTTTCCCTGAATTTTCATAGTTTATCTCACCCTAGACGTGCGTAGGTTTCACCCCACGTGCTTATTGCGTGTAGTTCCCAGAATAGTTGTAATGCACTCTATACTATGATGAACGTAGGTTCACAGCAAATATAGTGAATATTAGCAATTGTCGGTGGAGCAGTGATAATAACAATATGTCGGCGGAGTCAATCACGAAGTCAATTTGTCAAAACGTAAACACGAGTATCATTTGTTGAGGACCAAAGTCGAACGGACACTTCCTTGTAATGTTGGAACATTTTATAATATTATGTAAGCAAACGCATGTTTTTTTAGTATTGTATGTTAAAAACTGTTGATGTCTGATACCACCGATCCGTTTGCGAAGCGGTGTACTATATGAGGACCAGTGTCCAATATTGGACATTGGACATCGGATATGTGGTGATCAGCAGAAAAAAATGCTATATGTAAAACTGCTAATATTGCTAATCTATTGCTGTTAATATTGCTGTTAACCTATGCACAATATTGTGTTAATTTAGTTATGCCATGGTAGCATCATTATCATATTTTATACGAGTACCTAGCTTAAAACGTAGCAATAATCTAAACAACATGATTCTAAGTTTAACACCATCTTGGTTGCGGTAAGAAAAGCGCGCTCATCACATTAGTTAACATCCAATTATTTATTTATTATACTTAATTTCACTAAACCTTATAACGTAATGTCATAGTAACTAGTTAATTCACTTATTTATAAATCGGTTTATAACCTATACGCAAGTAATTACGATTTGCAGTTAATTGATTTGTAATAAATGAATTCAATTAAATGGAATTTTAAGTGCATTGTTGACATAGGTGGATTGTTTAACGTATATACCTACCTATATTATTTATTAAGCTTAGGTTTATTTAATTGATTGTTTTATAAGGATTTTTATTTCAATAAAGCCGTAGTTGCATATTCAAATCAATGTGTTTTATTTTAATTTATCGAAACGTGGTAACTGAACTTGACGTAATTAATTTAATTTGCCACATTTTGTGTAAGGAATGTAGGTACGCGTCTCTAGCATGTGTTAGCATATTATTATCTATTTTCGCGCACGCACGCGGTGGTGCGCGTCTTGCCCGCGTGGTCCTGCGCCTGCGCCGGTGGGCGCGCCGACGAGGGCCTTATCCGCTGACCCGGTTCTGGATTATGGTGTCAATGAAGTTCCCTTATCAAGGACTAGTACACTCACATCAAGTGAAGTACGTACTGTGTAGCTAGACGTACGGTGCGGGCGCGGGAGGGGGCGCGCGGGGCGAGGGGCGCGGGGAGCGCGGCGCCTGACCCGGATCGCGTAGGGTGAACAACCCCGACACGTGCCACTTTCTAAAAGAAACGCGCGTCGCCCGCGCATCCTTGCGTGGACAGCTGGGACACTGGCTGCTTCTCTATTACATGACTAAAATGTTTTGGCACCCAACGACAGACTAAATATAGCACACGCGTCTCAATCGTAGGTAAATGATTCCTTATTCAAACAAACCTGTCTGGGCCGAAATAAGATGTTTCGTTGATTGACTCCGGCGGACTCCACTCCGGCTAGACTAGAACAGTGATTGTATCTAAGTTTTCTTTACGCTCATTGATGCTTGACAAAATAATGACGCACCTAGGTAATGCGATGGCATGTTGTCGTATCGGTAAATAATGTGGAGAACTTAAATTAGTAGTTACTTAATTTTCCATTATTTTTAATTGAATTCGCATATCATTAAGTCGTGTTCAAACCGCGACTGCTCAAAGGTAAAGCATGTTGATTTTATACACAATTATGTTGTCGTTTGTCCATTCTCTGAAATTCTCATTATTATTCTGAATGGAATACAAACGCACCTTAAAAGGATAACTTGACCTGACAGCCCTGCCAAAACTGAAAAATCACATATCAAACAACGGAGGCATAACATTTTTGGGTCAAAATTGGACCCTATGTTGTAATAAATATGCGAACTTGACTTATTTTTTTAAGTCTATGTATACTACTCCTACATTTATTACCTAAATAATTTGATACGTTAGCATGTTATCCTTATCTTATTAAAATTTAATAAATACATTTGTCGAAATTATAACACCGTCATTCGAAATTCTGCGAACAGATGGGTCAAAATTGGACGAACCCAATTTATTTCACTGATTTGACTAAGTTACTTCTTTTATTCAATAATTAAATTCATGTCATCATATACCTATCTTTAACCGTACCGTCTTACAAAATTCTGATGTAAATGCGAAATACGAATCCCTCCATAGATAACTAGATAAACTTAAGGTCACCGCACACATGACTCCCGGATCCTGAATCACGCGTGCGTATTACTGATAAGGACTCGTATTGTGGTGTGATTTACTCTCGCTTGATTAATGCTGTGCAATCCGTGCATATCGTTACATAGGGCTGCAATGACGCACGGATTAAGGACAATGTCAGAGTGTAATTACAATGTAATTATGGATTGCTAACATTTGTTTTGCCTATGAGTTACATTGTATAATGTGAATGCCATTATGTATAGGTAGATACATCTTCATCTTACTGTCAAGGAAAGGCGTGAAGCTTGAGATAAAGTCGCGCCGCAGTAAAAAAAGTCACGAATCGTAAAAGCTGCCTGATGCTGTAATTACAAGTACAGCTAGCTATGCGCTGATCGTTCGCTTCTCGCGAGGCTGCCACTCTCGTCGCGTGATCACATCCATTTCGATTAGCAACCCTAGCGAGGTGTAAGTTGGAGCACGAGGTTCCCCGAATCGTCGTCGTGTGACCCCGGCGGCGCGCTGCGCGGGCGCACCGGCACGTAGCGTCGCGTTATTGTAATGCGTTGCGCAACATCCCCCCTCCCCCTCCTCTCCCTCCCCATCCCCGCCCCCGCCGCCTCGCCCCCTCGCCCCCTCGTGCTTCCAATGCCCAGCACTGCCCTCCGTCGCTCGGGGCATTAATTCCAATGAACTCTAACTGTGACTTATTGGTTGAAATTGTAAGTACAGGCTTTTAAAGGTATGTGAACTACTGAGCTTTATTGCATTCGCATGGAAACTACCTATATCGGAGGAATGTTGCCAATCTTTTATGTATTATTGACTGGTTGTGTAAGTACCTTAACACGAATATGACTCCAGTGTGTACAGCATTCGTGGCTGGCGAGGCTGTAGCCCTTTTTGTCGCTAAACGTTTTCACAGCTATCTAATAAATTACATAATGTTATTGCTTTATAATCTCGCAGCAAATATTATGCAAAAACTTATGTCAACTAATAAAAAACTAAGTCACATACTCACATTATTATAATGACCATAAGTACAAGTTGGCATCTACAACATTCGTATCGTAGTGCTACGTGAGCAGCTACGAGCTTCATGAAAACACAAATTTTCACATTATTACCTCTGTCCGATCTGTTTGTTTGTAACACAATAGTTATACCGAAGACTTCCTCATAATGCTTTATGTATTGCTTTAATACAATATTCATGAATGTATGAGTAGAAGAAGTTCTCATGATGGTACCCGTAGGTAGGCCAACTATACCCTCGTAGTTGTAGATAGTGCTAGGTACGCCCCCAATCACATGAGTCGTTATCGTCGACACTCACGGACTAGATGTCAGTCACGGCCGTGTGAATATGTGAGCCTGCCTACCCTTTCTGAAATTACAGGTGTTATGAGTGTACCTAGGTACTTTCTACTTGTTACGTATATTTTGTGGTTTTATGCAATCTTAAATTGGATAGATACGCTGATTTAATACGACTAAGAGTATCTGGAACTAAGCAGAATGACCTGGTTTCAGATAAATCGACCTGACTTTAATATTTAGGCATAATTTATATTTTCCGTGGAAACTGCGGCTGCTGGTTTATAAAAAGAAAGTCAATAAGGCGAGCGGAGCCGCGGTATAGCATTGTGTTATGAATACAATGCAGCAGTTAGTATCAATCTATCTTGTAGGAACATACGACGTTTACGTTTTTAGCTGGCCAGTGTTTACGACGCCTGCCTACAGTGAGGTACCTGCGCAATAATGACGTTCACAGTTCAACGGAAAACTATAAAATGCATACATGGACGTTTTCCAGCGAGGCGCGGGTGTGCGCGGGGGTGCGCGGCTGTGCGGGGCCGCGGGGGGACCCGCCCCGTCGACACACTTTCTGAAGGGCTCTAAAACTCCGGCTTTTGTGGCCACCTTTATGACCATCTATTCGTAGACCTTTTGATTTATTTAGCTGTAAAGCCTAGCGTTTGAAGACAAACTAGTTGGCTTTTAAAAAGCTAAATTAGAAATCTTCGTGATTCTATCAAAATTATGAGACATGCATCATGACGTCGTTTGATGGGAAGATATCCTTTTAGGGGTCAGCTCGAGCTCGGCGAGGTTGACCATAATAGATACGAACTGCACAATGTCGCTAACACGCTGTCATCAAACTCTGCACATTGCCAAACGAGGGATTTTCCGTTTGGCCGCAGTCCATCCTAATCGCTTGCGGTACTGAGCACCGACGACGTGCCGGGGTGGATACATTACACGCGGGTATATTGACACGCGTTATAAACTGTATAGGAAGCGACTCTGCAGTCTGTACAGTTGCCGACCACACTCACCACAAGGATAATCTACGCTCGTTTGGCAGAGGTTGTTAAACACATTACCCATTTAGATTTACCGACACGAGCTGTTATTTTTTCTAAACCACCCTATGATGATGACGTAAAAGCCGGGAAAATCTAAACGAACGTGACGTTGATTTTCTTTTCAGATGCAGCGCGTGTTTGGCACTAAAAGCCCTGTTAGGTCTCCAAACTAGGTCGCCTGCAACCTGCATACCTATGCTAGGAATCGACAGAAAGGTAGTTAATGCTTCATTAATCCTTCTCATTGCAGTTTACATAAATAGTGGTAGAAGAACTTTCTATAGTTCCTGGTATCGGTCGTTGTTTGAATCTGTGGCTCAGATGACTAGATAAACCTGACATTTCTTTGTCTACTGATGAAGGTAATGCTGATGCTGTTATTGCAGCCTAGACCCAACAAGAGTTCTGTATCTAACATGAGGAAGAATAAAACGATCTCGTGATATCGAAGTGGACTTTTGTCCCAGTCTTTCGTATCGCGAATCCCTGTGACAAAGATTATCAGTGTTCGGAGCGATACCCCAATTCGTAATCTTTATCTGAAAGCAAAAACGTTATCTTCATGTACCTATTAGGTACTTGGGAGTGCCGATTTGTCGACTGAGCAATGGATTGTTGTCACTACGAATTCTTTGGTTAACAATTTCTCTCAGTCTGTTCAATCATTCTGCATGGCTCCATTTGCTGTGAATTAAAAAAAAAATTAATAGATAACAAAGTGAGACGCCGTGGTGTCTGTTTCGGATTCAGGGAGCTGTAAAGCCAGCTATTGATTTTAAGATGAAACAAACGACGATCGTGGAAAAAACTAAGCGTTGACATAATTAACATATTCTGTGTTTCAGGGAGTTTAATAGCAATAGGTTCAAGTTATTACGAAGCGCCTAACGCTTCCCAGTCCAAACCGACCGATTTGAAGTAGACTGCGGTGTACCGGATGCGAAGGAAAAGGATCGGCTCGTACAATTTGTGATCTGTTGAATGTAAGACGAGTTGATTCATTGAAAACATTTGTGCTAAGAGGCAGACAGAACGCCACGTTGTCTAACACATAAAAATAAACGGAAACCTTTAGGAATTGCTTCAATTGCTGGCCAAATGTATACCAGTGAAAATAAGGAAAGTCTGGCGGAATCTTACTATAGCAGTATCCAGTCATTCATTCATACAAATGTAGCTAAACACATAAATTCAACGCAGTTACGTTTTAACACCGCTTCTTTGACGAACTACCGTAAACCGTAGCTACATACTACTTGCCAATCACAATGCGTTGAACATAAAGGAGGGAGAGGAAATAGGATAACGGTGTGCGCGGGCGCAGTGCGTCGGCATAGTCAGCGCGCAAGAACTTCTCAATATCGCGAACCGTTCCCCTGTCTGCGACCAACAATGTATCATTAAAACCTCACCGTTAGCGCAGGCCTGCCCACCCCTGCGCGCGCACGCCGGGCCCAGAGCGCGCGGCGCTGCGCCGGCGCCGGGCCCGTGCCTGCGCGCGCTGGCTGCCCGTAATGGCACTCGATGTCGCCCCGCCCGACGACGCTCCACCGTTCACAACTTTTTGCTATTGCAAATGGAAACTACGGAGACAGTGGGGTGAATCGAGGCCGATACACCGACGTTACACTACGATCTCAGAAATGATGTCGATTGTCAAGCGCGATTAGAGAAAACATCATCCACTTGATGAACTACCAAAACACGGTAATAACTGCTTAGGCTCCGAAAGGTCACGCAGTTAGTTAACTTGACGTGGCTTTACGTAACGTCTTCTCATAAATACTAACAGTTAATACCTAATCTCTCTTTTGATTACTACATCCATTAAATTTTAAGATTTAACACCAACGTAACTTATATTGCTTTGGAGAAGATTTACTAAGCATCAGTAACTTAACCGTTGGAGCAGTTGAAAGTAAACATTACGTTACAAAAGCTTAGATAACTTTATCTCTTGTAGCATTGCATTGTTATGTCGACCAGTAAGTACTACTCTATCTCTCTATCTTTTTCCTCAAATAGAATTTTAGATAGAATACTGTTACAAGGAAAAATATATCGCGGCGAGGCACGTGTAGAACATCCGGTTAGTCTCCTGAATATTTCAATTGGTGCCCCTATCAATGAAAGTAGTTCAAAATATACAAAACCAATCAACAAAGCACTATAGTGTTGATTAAGGCCGCTATACGTGCTACTCGGTGTACAGCTAAAAAAACTAGATAATAATTTAGGTAGATCTAATAGGTACATTGTTGGAAAGTCCACCCAACCACCTGTCTTTGGAGACTCAATTTAAAAACGTAATGAACAAGTTCCAAATATTACAATAGCAGATGATTATAACTAATAAATATATCACGTTAATATAATATAAATTTGTTTCGCGATTGGATCATTTGATTCGGTTTCTCCTTGTTCTCATATACTTCTTTGCATCCAATCAAACAAGCGGCAAGCTCATCAGCTCGTTCATACTTATTAAGAATCAATTGCTAATTTACAAGTGGTTTATCAGGGAAAATCATCTGTTGACGCAGGATTACAGGCTTCGAAAGAGCAAGAATGAAAAGTCTCTAAAGAAAAATCCATTATTCTCGTAGTGATTTGGAGCGAAAACTTTTTTACACAGTTCGTCATAAGCAACTAGAAAAAAGTTAGATAAGATGACAGAAAAGCAGACTAAACCCGACAAGAACCACAGATAAGTCTATCACCAAAGAATGGGGTAGCCGGGAGTCTAGGACTGCCAGTATAAAGGTTTGGACCAATGCTTGACTTAAGACACGTGATCTAGAAGGTCGCAGCAAGGTGATGATTGCACTATTGCTACTGCAGCGTGCACAGGATGTCACAGATTATTTTAATGGGTGTATTTTTCCACAGGAAGAGCTGGCGATCTACGTGATTGAGAGCGGGACCCCATTTTATTTTCTTATGGAAACTTTCCATGCCGGGACAAATGCCTTTCTTACTTCAGATTTTCTTGAACTGTTGAATTATCTATGCTTATCTTTCGCGATTCCAATTACTCCCACTGTCACCCTCTACGCGTTTCGTGTTATTTTTGACTATTTAAAATACTCCGTGGTGATTGCTGCGTAAAGATTCTTTGCCATGCGGAAGTTAGATAATATAAATATTAGACAACAGAAAATTATGTTAAAAAGGGTTGCCTCTATAAAGATAACAAAATATACTTTTAGTTTACGCCTTTCGATGTTCAAGCCTTTCGAAATCATAAAGGGTTCTAATGACTCAGAATAATGAATCACGGTGGCGGAGACAGACAAACTTGATATCATTGTAGAACACGGTGCCTAAAGCTCACACTATTTAATCAGTTAAACACCGCCTTTCTAATTGTTAAGTACGAAGGTACACTTGTGCAGGCTTTGTCAACAAACCATTAAAAGATAGAGAAAGGAGCCGGTACAGGCTGCAGACGAATTTTACAATACCAGTAGGCAGTTATCGCACTAACTACTACGTCAGACATAAATTATGTCGTTATCAAATGACAAGACATAAAGACTGGCCTTGAACTAGAGTGCTAGCAGTAGGCAGTAGGCTGCCCACCGTCTAATACTAGAGTATCTAACACGTAGTTATAAAGTGTATATTGACAGGTTTTGGTGCGGTGACCGGCGTGGAGCCGTGGACACAGCCACGGAAACACGGAATGCACCGTCGCTTGCGCAACCGAGCCTGCCCACAAACGTGTTGTTGGTCGGGGAAGACATAAAAAGAAATATTTTATTAGTGAGCCACACCGGTACCACTAAAACTACTTGGGACTTACGAACATTAGAGCTACGTGGGCGCAAATGAAATCCATCATTTAAATGCCGCCGCAGCGTAGAGCGCAAAACGGGATGTACACAAGTTTATTAATCGATTCTTTAGCATTGTGTTATTAATTAACTTCAAACGGTACCTCCGTCTTTTAGAAAGGGGTAATCTGTGAATAGTAATCTTATTCATCAACGTAGGATATTTTCCCAGCTACTGCTGCGTTACTTTGTAACGGGCTCCTGTAAGTACGTAAGTATGGAAAATATTATACTATTGTGGGTTTGTAACTTCAGACAAAACATCCATGGAACATAATTGAACAATTTGTTCAGTATGTCCCTACAGGATTTCACTCTGATGGCTAAAACGTATAGAAACAAATAAAATCAAAAGGGTAACTAAGTGATAGCATGTTTTTTCAAATTCAACGCCATTTTCCACAAATGGCATCAAATCAAATCAGAAGTGTGACGGAGGCGTGTAATCCCTGCACGTCGTCATCAGGGCCACGGTCCGTTGCCGCTGTGCGACGACACTCCTGCGCAGCACACACGCCCCGTGACCACGTAGTAGAGTACCTAGATACACATTTGATTTTAAATATTTCAGGATATTAACAATAACAAAGGTAGGTCTTATTGTCATGTACGTAATATGCGGCTATTTTCCACAATCGTCATATAATCAAATCGTTGCTGTGACGGAGGCGTGCCCGTCCTCAGGGCCACGGCCTGCTGCCGCGGCACTCTCGCGCACTGCGGACGCACGCGCACCGCGTGTCACACCGTGTTTATAGAACCTTCGACGTGTACCGACAACTTCTGCATCAACCGTAGATAATATAGCAGAGCTTTACAGTAATTGAGTCATTTAATATTAATAAAAACAAAACAGGTTTCACGAGAATAATTTTAAAATTAAAATCGCACTTCTAAATGAGAGATAAAGCTTGCTTCAACGACTAGATGGAGTCACACGACTATAGCTATATACGTATTTATCGTGTGGTGCACTACCTGCTGCGATAGGGCGTCATCACAAGGGCGATTTTATTGCAAATGAACCCTCTTACAAAGACATGCATGCGCGCACATATTCCTCTTTCATGTCTGAGGACTTTCGGAATGAACGAAGACCTGCTTTTTCAACTCGTCACGTAAACACGGGCGTCATGCCTGTGAATCACGGAGGGTTCAGTAACGAAGGGGCTCCGTCATTTTCTCACACTTCACCGATGGTGGTGTTTATTTCATTTACCATATCACCAGGGTAATGTGCCCTCCGATCGAAGAGTTAAATATCTCCTAGGTCGAATTAAGTTAGGGGAGGTCCGTTCTCAGAATTATTTGTAAACTGTCGATAACCTCAACATGAACTTTGTAAAATATGATAAATGGCAAGGATAACGTCAATCAATGAAATAAAAATGTTTTTTGTTTAATTAGCACTTCTTAAATACATATTAAAAAATTTGCTATTCTATGTTATTGTGACAATACCCGTTCTGCCAAGGTCGTGAATGAGCGAGATCATCGAGGCTACAGATTCCTAGCGCGAGCGCGGGTAGGTGCTGCAGCTATTATCAGAGGCGTATCTTGGGTGGGGCAAGTAGGGCAAGTGCCCTGGGCGCCATTCGAAGGGGGGCGCAAAAATCGCCAATTATTAAATTTAAAAATCAAAATACTACGGTCTCATATTTTACTCGACTCCTGATCTGGCACATCGTGAGCAGATGTCAGAAGTAGTGAGATGCATATGTAGCAGTTGATTTCGATCAAAAAATCTGTCTGCATTTAGAGTCTTTTCTTGGTTTCATCCAGATAATTCAAAAGGACGCTGGAAGTTTAGCTGTTGAAATACTTAAACAGCCGCGAAAAGACGACATGGATCTACAGGATTGTCGTTCACAATTTTATATGACAACGCTGCTGTGATGGTTGGGCACCGAACTGAAGTTCGCCAAAGAATAAACGAAAAGAAAAATCTGGCAATATTTATCTAAGAAAAATCTACAAATATCTTGAAGATAAGCTGAACCTTCACCAAAATTTGACAGACTTTAGAGATCAAGCCAGTAAAACAAGTTAGACCAGACCTCGGCTTCTTCTTCATAATCGCATGTTAAGGTTCTGGAAGGATGTTCTCGCGTCCATTGACCCTATCCAAAACGACACCAGGAGCCAAGTATGCATTTCCATAATGCTGCCTTGGACATAAAAGCCCTCCGAGACAATTTTTCAAATGAAACAGAGAGATAACTTAATGAGGTATTAAAAAGAGTATTCAATTTTTGCTAGGAATGGAATGTTTGGCTGAAGAGAGTGTATCGGACGCAGGGTGTACCGCTAAAGAAGAAATGGAACAAGTAATGAAAGGATCGCTGGATCGCAATGTGTGTGAAATGAGTAAAAGGTTTACTCGTTTGCATGAAACTGACGCCGGTTTTGGATTTCTTCTAGATGATGAACACTGTGTTACGACACTGACAACTGCGACGGTTTAAAAATAAATGTTATTAAATACGAAGAAATATTGGTTGTTCGAATGCTAATATCGACAGGAAAAAACGTTAACCTGAAGAAATCTGAAGAGCTACTTGAATTTATTCTGCAGTATGGGGATGAACAAGTATTTCCAAATCTGCGCGTATCTATTCAAACTCTGCTTACAATTGCAGTATCCATCTCAAGTTGTGAGCGATCTTTTAGTAAGCTGAAATTAATGCTTTCGTGTTTGAGGGCTACAATGGGTCAAGAAAAGTTATGTGACCTAGCTTTGCTCAATGTAGAGCGAGAAGAGAACTAATTTCAAAAAACATCATCGATATGTTTGCGTCGCGGAAGACCACAAAGGTGCATTTGTAAATGCAATTGCGACTTTAGTTATAAAAAAGAAAATAAATGTTTTATATGTTAGATTAATGATTGTTTTATTTAGTGTATCAGTTTTTTATTTTAAGATAATTTACGAAGGGGCGCAACTATGGTGCATGCCCTAGGCGCCATTTTTGATTGGTACGCCCCTGGCTATTATCGTGAGATATCAATCATTGCTACTCGACCGACTTATAGGTACATTCTTCAAACAATCCGTACATCTAAAATCTAGTAGATGTCCTCATCCTCAGTTGTTCGCAGAGGTTGAAACGAAAAAAAACCGTGATGCGTGAAATACGCTTGGAAATTTTCACAAGATATTTATCACGTTAAATAAACCTGTCTTTTCAAAGAATTCTAAAAGATTCAAATGAGACAGCACTCAAGCCTTCTATGAATGAAGTTAAGAACATGAATAAAATAAATTATATGGGATCGTAGGCGTAAGAATAGACACGCACAAAGGAATACTTAAAAGTTGTGTGAATCCACCTCAATACTGAGGTTTCGGTAAGTTTGCCGACGCATTAGCGGAGACGTACAAATTTTCGTAGATGACTCCATATTGTAGTAGGTGCACGAATTGTGAAGATATGTGTGAAACAAGAAACACAAAAATCACTAGCTAAGAGTAAAAAGTTTGATCTACAGAAACTCCTATTTTGGGGACCGAAGTACACAGCAAAAAATGCCTTTTTCACGTTAAGAAAAACGAAGAAAATGCAGCGATGGATGAGGGGTGCGGCGTAGACCCTAGTAATTAAATACGCCGAAAAAAATCTTTTAAAGAGAGTAATTAAGACTGAAGTAAATAATCATAGCTCCACCTCTTCACTCCACGAATATACGAAATTCGTGGCACGTGTATTTATTTTCATACCTATTCGCAGTTCAGGTAAAAAAAAAGTCGTGTAGATTTTACGTCGTCGAGTAATATTCGCATGTTTGAACACCGGACGATTGTGTTGGCACTGCGTGCAGTTGGAAAACACCAGAGTTCGCAGGATACGTGAAGGCCGAAGCCGCCCACGTCGCCTCTCCGGTGACTAGGTACTACTAGCGATCGCTACCTGTGTTCACTAGCCGAGTAGCCATCTTTATCATACTAATTACGACTTCATCAACGCAAGGTTCGCTTATTATTTCCTGAACGTAATTGTCCCTTTGCAAGTGCGGAGTCATAGCGCAGTTCCGCTGATCGTAGGGGAAGAATTTTATAGTGATTGCTGTTTTTAGATTCTTTTGTATTACGCAGTATTTATGATTCAATATTTTCGTAAATGTAGATACTAACATAGTTTTTATATTTTTTGGGAGTTAATTACATAACGTGTTCGTCTACCAATAAGTATTTAATTAAACATAAATTATTGTTGTCGACTTAATCACTTCACACGAATCTGTGGTTTGTTTCAAAGTCTACATAAAAACAGAAAAACGGATATATCGATATAAATCCTTAGAACAAGTTAACACATAGTTTTTATCTTCTCGTCGAAGGTCATTTTACATATTAAGGAGATAAAGACAGATTTATTTATGCAATATATACAATCAAGTATATAACAGTCGTGATAACTTACGCTTTTTACAACCAGCCAAGTTTTTGATAACTGTAATTTTTAATTACCTAATTGTTAAAGCGATGATGGACATGGTTTTTATTAGTTATATTTTGAGTGTAGATAAAACATTTAATTGCAAAATAAAATAATCATAAAAATAGAAAACGATTAACTGATTATGTACTTCCATAATTTCCGCTGAGCCGACCATCGCGATAATAGCCATGATGATTGTTTAACGCAGAAAAAAATGACCTATAACCTCATTTTTTCCTCAAAATCTATCGATAGTTGTAAATTATACGATGGCTGGCAGCTATTGCAAGAATATTGTTTTTTTTTTAACCATACAAAACAGGTTCATATCAAAATCTTGTTTGGTATTTATTTTTATGTGAAAGTCTAATTCCATAGTAGATATCGTATGATAAATAATTAATTGGCTTTACAGTGTCTGCGTGAAAAAACGTTTGACATATTGTCACAATATGGGATATCCACGCATATCTATCGATGTATTAATAGTGGGTAGTGGCCGACCACCCGGCCATTAACACAAATTGTGTCTGTTCTCAGAGCACCTAATTGTCGCGCATTAACAAGATCGTGTCCTCAATAGCAGCGAGCGGCGAGCGGCGTGCCACCCCTAAGGATGCCCATTTCCTTGTAGCTGATTACGGCTCACGGACTAAAAAAGTACAATCATAGTGCTCTCCGGCGCGGAACGCACTGTCCTCATTTGAATACAAACGCAATGCGCGTGCGCACACACCCTTAACTGTACACAGACCCAACCCGACGTACCAATGACGACTCTAAAGTCAACGACCATCAGTTCCAAATCGCATAGCGGCCACACCATCGTGCCCTCTTTTCAAAGTCGAAAGAAGAGGGACTCTCGCACGCCAGAACGAGAGGGCGCTATGCTCGAGGAGGACGGAGGACGTTAAGGGCATTCACCCCGTACCCCGTGGGTTGCGACTAGCGGCTCTACAAATGATGTACAAGCACATAGATGCCTTTCTCTATTTAGGTGCGCACGAGTTTCGAAATAGTGGCCGTGGAACTTTTTGTTGGGAGGTGGATCCTGTTTGGGTTGCGTCAGCGCATGGCGATAAGTTCGGCTATTGCTGCGGCTAGAATGTCCGCGGCTCAGCGGTACAGGTGTGCGCCCGCGCCGCGCCACCGTCACCCACCCATAGCTGACACAACCTTTCAAAATGACCATCTCCGACACGTTACACACTTATCACTGCTCTTTTGTGGAGGGGCTAGTGACCGCTTACCATGCTGTCTATGCAAGCCATTACCTACTCATTTTTAATTAACTAAATCTTAATTCCTTTCATCAGGTTTTACCAAATCATTTCAAGTTTCCATACTGATTGAGGTTTGGGAACTACACTGTGCCCGAAAATCGAAAAGTAACTTAATATTTCTTCCTATTAGGGATTATTTAACATTCGTTAGGTTGTAGAAATATTATTATACGTATATATGCGGCCAATTGTGGAACGTAATTAAGCTGCATCTTACACTGGATATCCAAAGATATCACCATTAATGTTATTGCAATATTGATTGGATCCATAGCGCCGGTGGTGGAGCATTGAGGTTAATGAGGAGTCCGAATGCTGGGTGAGGCGGTGAGGCCCTTACGAACGGGATCATGTCGATGAGAACAAGCCACTAGAATATGTTATAATGTTAATACACAAAGTTATTTATAGGCTCATAACATTTGCCTACTTTCTATAATTTTGACAAATTATAAGTCAAGGGCGTAGAAGGTACCTAAGGAAGTTTATTTCAACAAAATTAAAAACAGAAAGAAGGTACCCACATAGTATTGTTTTTTTTAATAACTTTGAAAAATTAATTGTAAAAGCTGTCAGAAGAAAAGTTACAAATAGAATATCTTATTCCTATTTCGAATTTGTATCTTCGTCAATAAATAAGCTAAGTTAGTATACTGAAATATGATACAATGTTTACCCAACATACTATTGTAAGCTTTCTTATTATAAAGGTGACTCTGGTGACAAAAAAAAATCTTTTTAGTGTAGCGTTCTACGAGGAATTTCTAGAGCTTTCCTATTTGGTTATAGAAATTAAAGCATTTTTAGTTTTGGCAAGCAGTCTTCATCATCTGCCTATCCTTTTCCCAACTTGTTGGGGGGGGCTTCCGGTCTAACCGGATGCAGCTGAATACCAGTATTTTACAATGAGCGACTGCCTGTCTGACCTCCATAACCCAGTTGGTACTGTGTAATACGATACCCCTTAGTAAGACTTAGTTTTTGGCAAGCTGTGAAAAATGAAAAAGTTCATGAATACATAAACAAAACTTTAGGGAGTAAGTTTTTAAAACAACGAAGTTTTCCTATCTATTGTTTAAACTTCGTTGACGATATACGTAGAACATTTATACTTACCTTTAACATCACCTGAAATTCCCAAAGGGTTAGGTAGAGGTGTACCTAATAGTACCTACACCCACATTTCGCCAGTTATGTTTTTAATCTATCAACTAAGCTTAATCAAATCATTATACTGGTTTTCTTTTTCATACATAGGGTATTCTTTTTACCTTTTCTTTAAATTACCCCAGGCTGATAAAATGTTCATTTTTCCCTTCCTTCCCTTCTACACTACTAAGCCGCACCACTGGTGGTGTCGTGGGGAATTTTTTTTCCCTTCTACACTACTAGTCCAGTGGTACCGTAGGTAATTGTAAAATACATGTATATGCGTTCCCTTCCACACTACTAAGCCGCACCACTGGTAGTGTCCGCACCACTGATTGCCCCTCCAACTACCTAAGACTTTTGGCAACACTTTTCTATCTATCACTAGTGCAGGAACTACTGAATTCACTGTCGGTCGACCACTTTTCAACCTTATTATTTAGAGCATAAGGGTGAAAAGAAACAGACCTTCAGTGGACTCGGGAGTACCTACGTAGGTGCTACGAAAAAGTTGCAATGACATGTTTGTAAACACAATTTGAGAGACTTTTCCTCAAATTCTGCAGCCTAGTTTTCTGCATAGCTTATGCACTTAGTATTAAAACAGCACACCACAACCATCACCGTACAAAGCTGACAATAATAACAAGAGACGGAATGATAAATAGGTAATATGCATTTTTGCATAGTTTGGAAAGATTCTTTTAATTTTTGGGCCCATCTCTGTACAATATATTACATAGAAAAGTAAGTATATATAGCATAGCATAAGCATAATCAGCCTATAATGTTCCCCCTGCTGGGACTCACGCCTACTCTCTAAGAGGGAATGGTATATATAAGTTAAATTATTTTTGCTGTAAAAATCTATAACTACTGTTGTATGTACAGCCCATATCGTATGCATAGAAGATCTACTTGTTGTCTGCAAATTGCTATTTTTTATTTTTATGTTTTGCTAGTTGTGATTTCCATTAAAGTTTATTTGTTTATTTTAAGTAGGTATTTGTACACCTTGTAGCCTGAAACTCAGGTTCAACCTAGTTCAGGCATATAAGCAGTGTGCTGTATTTTAATTGTTAAGATATTTTATTGTAAATGTGCCCTTTTTATAAATACACGATCATTATTATTATAAGCTACCCCCGATGTCATAATTACAGTAAATCGTGTTTACTGGTGTTTTGACTTTTTTACAGTACTGTGATCCTTAAATCAAGTCCTATAACGAACATTTTTCTTTTTTTTAATTTAAATTATTAACAAAGTTACGATAAGACTTACTGTAAAATAATTATGACATCGGGGGCAGTATTAGTAGTATTATAGACAATATTTCCGCAGTCTACATAATATGGTACGGAGAGGGTTGATTATAGGACTGACCCACGCCCACTTCTATAAATGCAGCCGCATACATTGTTCATTCATCTATAAATAATTCCCATGATTGAATTCGCAGACTAATTCCCTATTCCCGAGTCAGACGGGCTAACCACTCGGTGTAATTGGAAAATACCTACTCCTAACTGTTTTACACTCACTAGGAAGGAATAGCTGCACAGTTTGCCACCTCTTGATTAAGTTTCTTTCTGTGTTAAGGACCTAGCTTTATGACCGCGGCTTCGCGCGCGTGGAGTTCGGTAATGGTCCCAGGGTAATGAACTACCGGGATAAAAAGTATCCTATGTGTTAATCCAGTTTTTAAACTATTTGTGTGTCAAATATGATCCAAATCCGTTCAGTAGATTTTGCGTGAAAGAGTAACGAACATCTGTCCATTAATTTATCCATGCATCCTCACAAACGTAAGGAAGATGTAAGATGAGATTGGGAGCTATTTGTAACGAGAAAGATTTTCACTAGAAGTTTTTCTTTAGCGAAGAGTTTTGGTAACTACGTACTGCGTAGTGAGAAGAATTATAAATGTGTTCTATGCGATGCGAGTATACACATGTAGTTACTAGCAAATGTATTCAATATCATGCAGCAAAAAAATCTGCAACGTTATTCCCATATTTCCGTTAGCAACTACCACCTATCTACATAGGTGCTATATCTAGGTATGGATTTTCATGTAGGTAGTTTTCCATGGCTATTATCGATCGGCGCAGATAACTAGCTGGAGTCCTGGCTGGGGGTGGGCCGCATTCGCCCACCCACCCCCCCGCGCCGATGTGTCGATAGAGCCCGCATCATGCACCGCTAGCTAATTGTTGGGACACTACACTGCTACACTGCGCTCTATATATAATTGTCTGGAGGTAAATCAATAAGGGTACGCGTTCGGAAACTGCACGGACCGTTTGTCATCCTCTTTCCGGGTTTCAGTATGTTTGCTACGAATGTGTGTAGCAAATCTGCGGTAAATACATGAAGTTTTCTGACATTGAAATCAAATAGGTTTAAGTTTAGGTGTAATTAGTTTATTTTGAGTACATTGGTATTAAAATAACTACCGAGTTATTTCTCGTAATGACGCTAGAAACGTCGAATAAAAACTAAGGTTGTTCAGTTGCAAGTTGCAACAAAAACAAATGAACATAATAAGCTATTGCGCCGCCGTGGACTGACCAGCGTTCCTCCGAAGTCCGAAATAAGAGAAATAAAAGTGGAACAAAAAAGTGAGTCGGTCATCCCCCTCTGGACGGCGGCAAAAAGTACAAAAGTGGGCCACCTCCCGCCGCTCCCAGGAATGCTTTACGTCCCCTTCCCTCTGAGGGACGGGCGCGACTTCATCTCGTGGGAGAGTTTTCATGATCATCCATGCCTTTTTAACTTTTTGTCTTTGCTACTTTGTGTCTTAGAAATGTAAAGATGAGTTCTGAGGGTGGTATTTTTCGCGGGCTTAGCCTGTTCTCAGTGGCTGTGTTTTGGGCTTATACAATACACAATACTTTAAATTGGTTGGATAAATATTGTATTTAGTCGATGAAGTCGCCTACCTCCTGGCCATCTGTCCTTTCCGTAGATCGTTACATTTAAATTTCTATCAAAATGTCTGCAGCTGCAGGATATAATTATAGTTTTAAATTGATAGGAGTTATCCTTTGAGGAAATATTTGTATTCATTTGAATTCTGATTCCTGGGTGAGCCATGAGAAAGACGGGGCTAATGGGGGTCATAAGTTGATATAATTATGTATAGGGTTGGTACCTACCTCGTCTAAAGTACCTGAGAAATAAATATTTTCCTCTAATCCATTTGATTTATTGAGGCGTCGCTGCGATCAAATTTAGGTAAATAAATATACTTTGTGAAATATTGCAAAGACGGAATCTGTTTAGTCCGATACAGTACGTAGAGAGTTACTATTGGCACCTGATACCGAGGAATTGTAAGTTAATTTCACGTATGTTTGACAGATCCTTAGCAATTATAATTACGATGAGCTAGTTGAAGTCCAGCAGGAAATGGCTTAACACGATAACATACCAGATTTGTGCCCGTTGCCACAAAAAAATGTCCATGGCATAAAAACGTAATTTATATTTCCTGCAGAGAGTTCATGATTTATTCAGCAGTATTTAACCAATGTTTAGAATTAGTTTCATTGTTATGTCGGGCATTAGAGCAAATAAAAGTTATGAATGAACGCACTCCCCATGCCACTGGAGCTCACGTGACATGTCGTGACCGAACTCGCGGGAAACCACATTACAAGAACGAGCTACGCTGGAAGAGCCATGATCCGATAGGTTTTCGTTTGTATTTAAAAAAGAAACTTATACAGCTTTTCAAACATTAATAAATTGTGCAATTGGTGAAACTTACACAGCTTTTAAATTGTGCAATTGCTTAGCTAAATCATGGCTTGTCCCAATTTTCTTTAGCCTGAAGTCATTTTAGGGTCAATAATTACGCACCTAGATTTTAAAGATTTGTATATTAGTTACTTACTAGACTTTCAAAAGCAACGCAATAAGCTTAGGAGGTCAGGAGGCTAGGGATAGGGCGTAACCTAAAGATTCTCAGGAAAAGTAAATAAATAGATAGGTTTGTTGTGGAAAAAGCTACGAAAAATCATGTCGTAAAAATCTCTTTGGAAATCTTTCTTGTCAAAATTCGAATACTACATAAGTCGCAGTGCTTTCAAATATACATACTACATAGTTTCACTTACTGATTTCAGCTGTCACTTCCAGCAAACTATACAGTACTAGTAAAGTGAGGAAACCACGAGCACTTGTCGTTTGACACGGAGCCCCTGCGATAAGTGGCGAGGGCCGAGGGGCTCCAGCTACAGGTTATTAAACCGGGCCCCGCGGGGGAGTGTTTGTTTTATTTTAATATTAATAGCGATAAACAATCAGGCTCATATCGCGCGCTATGTAATGAAAGGGAGGTTTACGAGCCTGAAGTGGAATGAAAAGCCGCTGCGGAAAATGGGTCACTATCAACGCGCAGGCTTTTTGAATGCAACAAATAAGCTTGCTGTATTCATGTTTCAGTTTTAAACAGTCATAGGTAGGCTGGTACTTTTTTAAATACTATACATCTTTTGGACTAAATTAAAATTAAAGTCAGACACTTCATAGTGCTTAAATTTAATTTTATTTCAGTCTACGAATGACGTAGATATGTTACGGCTAAAAGCCCAAGTAAGATTACACATGGTTCTAGCCGGCTATACTTAGGTGCGGCTTTAAATTTGGAGGTTTGTTGCAACCAATTTGGATGTAGCGCTCGCCGGCTCGCGCGCGTTTTTTCATATTTCTAATCTAACCTAACCTAATCCATTTAGTTGGTGTGGCCTAGCAATAAAAAGGATATCTAAGTTTAACAACACCAACCAACCACCACACCAAGGTATAGCCGGCTAGAACCAGGTGTAACCTTACTTCGGCTTTTAGCCGTAACAGATATACCAATAATCTCTATTATTGGTATATCTGTTACGCTTTAAATAAACAATAACGACGAGCCTTCGCTATTTTCTAAAGATTCCCTACGTGGCTGTTTTAATAACTTAGATGGAACTGCAATCTTTCAAAATTTTCAAAGTAGGTTCTGTTAGCAAAACCCGATTGCATTTGTTTGTCGTGAAATGTAGTGGATAATGTTTAGTCTGTTGGGGAACTATGGTTAAATGGGATGCTATTCCAATATCAAATAAAAAAATTAAAAAAAATGCAAAATTAAAATACCTACATATAATTATAGTGTATAGGTATCTACTTAGTACTTACCAACTGCATATTTATTTCTTGTCTGCTGCACGATTTGTCACAATCGTGTAGTAGGTATTGTATTTTTTATTTTTGATACTTTTATTTGCTAGACGACCCCCGCAGTCTTATTCATTTCTACTAAAGAGGTCTAAAAATACTTATTTTAAATGGATCCTATAAACGAGCCGTAACTGCGACGAAGATTAACTAACTATACATTTTCACAATTTGATTTCAGGGTAAAAAGTGGCGCAACGACCATTCTTATTGAAATCGAGTATTTGTTCCGCAAGTTCTGAGGCAAAGATGGATGTAAAATAAATTGACATCCACTACCTATTCAAGTAAAATCCACCAACAAAATAATATGATGAAACAAACGCAATCGTATTTGTACATTGTTTCTTGTACCTAGCTTGTTTTCCACTTTTCTTGTGTAGAAAATTGTTAAAACTCTCTCCCGTTTTCTTTTTTTTTAATTTCACATTTAGGGGTTCCTTTTTTTTCAAGCTTAGTTTACGTTATTAAAACTAGCTACCTACTTACTTTATCATTTAGAACCGCACGCAAAATACGCGCTTTGACGTGGAGTTGCGGAAACCAGCCCTTTATGCAATACAATATCATTTAGAAAAGACATTGCTTCGATTGATTTTCTTATTTCATGTATAAAATATTCGTTTTCATAGTATAACATTTTCTAATTCCGACACAAAAGCACGCAGATTAATTAAATAGACAAAAACAATTTTCCGCTTCGGTGACTGCCTGTTTTAAATTGCTACGATTGAAATAATAAAACCATTGACAGAAACAAACTACCCTCATGGTTCACCCTCGCATAAACATGTTTTCACGTTTTCAGTTATTTAATACCGACAGTATAACTGTAGAGATAGGGTTGATTATTGCTTGTGTGGGGGATACTGTGCTGGTAAGTGTGAGGATCGTAATGCAGTAAATTCAGTTCAATTTGACACGATGCAGTGGGTGCAGCGTCCTGGCATGCGGGTGGGGTGAGTCCGCTTTGTTTTTTATTATTTGTCCATCTACCCGACGATTCGGCCGAAGGGTGCATTTTTATTTTTTGTCCGTATTAGTATTTAAGTACTTTTGGTCTGGATTAAGTGATTTCGTTGGGGAGAGCTTGTTGTTTTTAGGACCGGACTTTCTAAATTAGTTTTCTTGAAATAAACTAGATAGGTAGGTGTTGCAGCAGCCGCGGTATTTATATTTGAGTTAAGGCATCATTGCGACTACATTAGATAAAATAAGGTTCCAATTGATATTAAGTTGTTCCGTAAAAGTCGACGAAAATTCGCTCAATTTTCTTCAGTAACACCGATTGATATCATTTTTTAAATAAGTATTCTTTTTATTATCAATTCCCTCCCCAATTTACATACCGATGCACTTGTCGTTCCGAAGCATGCGGTTACAACGTTTAACATGTAATATCGGAGGGTGCCTCCATGGGAGACTGACTCGCTCCATACGCTCTGGTACCCTCACAGGAATCATTTTAAGGGAAGCGAAGGGTGCTTAGCTCCATGATTTAATTAAGGAAATGGACGTAATTTGAGCAATTGTTGTCGTTACATCGAGCAGGACGAAACCACGTGTGAGCATGATAACTTTTACCGAGTATTTCGTGGTTAAAAACGTTTTAAACAGTTAATTTGTAGTCGTCGATGGTTTTTTTTTAATAGGTAAAAGGCATCTCGCAGGTCAACCTAAGAGGTTGTCATCTGCTTAATTGCAAGTCCTCCAGCCAGGACCGAAGGTTTCGTGAAATATTATTTTATTTACGTATTTAATTCTTTAAGCACACAAATACACATAGGCGGACTTAATGCCATAGACATTTCCTACAGCCAATCTTCTTTTTACTGTCAACAATGTTCGACGACTATTTAAAAATCTGTTTTAATTAATGGCTGCGTTCTTGTTTGAAAAAATATAAGTATCTAAACGTTTTTAATTATTTCTTGAACAAGTTTTTTAAGTAACAGGGTGCTTGAGGCATTCTGTTTAATATTCAGACCTCATTTTCTATCACGTACACCGAGATTACTATTTTAAATTATGACTAATATAATTGAGCAACTTTACGACATATTTCATGTTAAAATGACTTTTCAATGATTTTCAACTAGGTTAATTTTACAGCCGCTGCATTGATATTTAAAAACATACTTTAAAATTAGCATGCTTTGGGCACAAACCTATTCGAGACATTGAAATGTAGATAGTTACGATTTCTTACCAGGTAAACCTTTATTAAAATGGATTTCCAATATCTATGTACATGATCTTTTCTGATTTGGAAAATTGGGGTACAAAAAATTTGAATAAATAGCAAGGTTGTCTTTTTTCTGGTGAGCCATAACATTTACGAGCCATACATAAATCCATTAATTTAACTTCGGTACTTAGCTCAATCCTGATACCGAATTGAAAACATAATAAAGTTATCAGTTATAGGAAACTGATAAGGGATGCATATTCAATGTCATCTCGCCCCCTATTACATGGTATTTAAAAACATAACTGGCTAAATGTGGGTGTACACCTCTGCCAGACCCTTCGGGGATTTCAGTCATGATGTTTATTCAATGTCATTGACCACCAAATCTCATTTCTTCGTTAAAAATAAGTTGTGTCCGAGTCGGTAAGTACTTACCTACCTGCGGCGAGCCCTCTTAAACTTAGAAGGCATTTCAAAACAAAGAAATGGAGTCCTTGCCCTCACCGAGTAGCCCTCAGCGAGTCTCACAAAGGGCTGTGATTGAGGGCGCGGGAGGGGGACGCGGGTGAACGACCGCGCGCCGGGGTGGCCGCCCCCTGCGTATGCGCACGGTTGGCCGACGGTCTGTAACGTCCCTCATTCCTACAGTATTTATTAAAATCTAGAGTTCCGGTCGCGTAAATCGCAGCTTAAAATATCCTTGTGGGACGCAACGCATTTTCTTGCTCAACTTATATTAATAAGTTACGTAATTAGAAAAATCAAAAACCCGACTGCAAATATTGTTATTATTATATTATTCCTCATTAAATTTAAACATAATTATGGTGTTTATATATTTTTGGAATCCCCTTTTAATTTCCTTTATTTTGATACCCTACTCGGTTACTTTTTTATTAAGGTATTAATTACTACGACGCACCTAAAATCTACCACTTTATCTACAATTTAACGATACCTTAACTATCGAAATCCATCCAGCCGTTTGAAAGATACGAAGTAATAAAGAAATTTGCAAACAAACAGACAAGATACGCGCGAAAAACATAACCCTTCCTTGGCAGTCGGGTAAAAAGGCCTGTGTTTTTTAACCCACAGCAGATATTCTTTAGCAGATTTGAGAAAAAGGTGAAATGCCATGGATTTTCATTATAAATAGAAATAAGTACATTTATTCAAGTGTTCTATCGCTAGGTAGTCAGTGGCCCAAAAAGTCTGAAAACCAGTCTTACCAAGGAGTATCGTATTACCCAGTACTAACTGGGTTGTGGAGGTCAGATAGGCAGTCGCTCCATGTAAAATCTGTTAATCAAGTAAAAACTGTTATTCAGCTGCATTCGTTTAGACTGGAAGCCGACCCCAATTTAGTTGGGAAAAGGCTAGGCAGATGATGACGATTAAATGGTTCTGTCCTCAGATTCCAAATGCTCACTGAAATGAAATCTAACTAAACAGTGATAGCCTAGTGGTGCGAACGTCCAACCTCTGATTTTTCGGATTGCGTATTGTATAATTATCACTTGCTTCGGTCTTCTTTCAACCACATCGTGAGGAACATCGTCAGCATGGCTGAGATAAATTTCTCGATGGCATGTAAAGCCAAGTCAGAGGCCCATGGGCGGCGTAAAAACTTTGACACCAAGTTTATAGGCACTAACCAGTCTTTGCACCAACCACACGATAAAGAAAAAGAAAAAGCGAAAGAGGAGAATGAAATCTAAGGTTTATTTTCAGGGAAAACATCTCACATAATTTGAGTTTGGGCATAATTTCTGACCACAATAGTGTACCTACTTACTGAATTCTATTTACATCAGTGGTCACTTACATAATAATAAATAAGAAACAACAGTCTCGCACGCTTGTCCCCGAACAGCAAGAAAGTAATTGCCTACATAGTGATTCTATTTCCATTATCGAGAGTTACAGCTCGCAGCTTCGATAAGGAAACAGTAATGAAATACAATTTTCTCAATTTATAACCAGTACTGACTGCAAACAAGCTAACATTATGTAATTCAGTCAACAAATCTTCATTTTAAAGAGTTCCTGAAGATTTTATTTCCTTTCATTCCTGTGGCTAAGAACAGCCTAATAATATACTTAATTAAAACAGCCGCACGGTTCGAACGAAGGTTAAGCAATGCTTGCCGAGGTCGGTCTGTAGATGGGTGACCGTTCATAACAAATCGACACTCTTCCGGGCCTGGGAAAGCATGTTAAGCCGTTGGTCCCGGCTGTCATTTGTAGTTAGTTGCCCGAAAGTTTGACAACCAGTCTCACCTATGGGTAACGTTACCAGGACTGATAGTCGCTCAATGTAAAATAGAGGTGCTCAACTGCATACGGTAAGACTGGAAGCTGACCCCAACATTATTGAAAAAAGGCTAGGCAGATGATGTTGCTCTTGTTGAGAAGGATTTATCATTTGTTCATGGTAATATATTAAAAAATTTGGTAATATCTAGTGGAGCATTTTACGGTTACAGACGTAATTTCACGCTGCAGGCGAATTGTCATTTTACAAGTTTAATTATTGTAATAAATGTTATTAAAGCTGACTACTTGTTTTAGCTTAACTTTGGTATAGTCGATGCTGGAAATAATTGTAGAGAAGATAGAAACTGAGCTAGCTCTTAGATACATACATAAACAGGAACAGGTATGCTGGAAGAGATTTCTTTAGAAATAAGCATCACCTTTGTACCATTTTCTCTTCCTTTCTTTTCTGTATTTAGTGTGTACATAAATTGTTAAATAAATAAACTTGCTACGATCCTTTTTGGTAGGTACTAGACTAGATATCTTGTGCTAGATCTAATATCGAAATAATAAAACCTTAGAAAAGAGTTATCCAATTTTCAAAACTTTTCCTGAAATATAACGATAATTTTCACTTGGTTTAGCCTCCCAAACATACCGAGTTTCCTCCATGGTCTGGCTGTCATCTGTAGATCTTTGACAGTCGTTACAGGTAGTCAGTGGCCCGAAAGTCTGACAACCAGTCTTACTTATCGTATTACCCAGTAACTAACTGGGTTGTGGAGGTTATCTTTAGCATAAAATGAAAGCCAGTTATGCTATTTCTAATTGCTACGCAACCCTACGAATTGATTTCTGCGGTTTCTTTCTCATTTTACGTTATGAGAGCATCTAGACATGATCAGCAGTGATTGCGCAGTGTCGGTAGGTTCGACCCCCACCTGTTGCGAGCCCCCCTCGCCGGAAGCAGGGAATTTGCATCACAATCAAACGTACCCTCGCCCGTCCCCTGACGTCGCGCCGCAGCGTGACTGACCCCAATCGTAATCTTTCTACCGTAAATGTTCATTTCCGGTTATAGTTTCAGGTAGGTATGGAGGAAAATTCGTGAGGATTTTCTTGTTTTTATGAGATGCAATTACCCGGAAAATGAGTGTCTAAGCAAATATATAGAATGACGTCAGTTCTACATGAACGTTGCTTTAGAAAAAATCGAGTAGTATCCTGTTACGTTCGTTCCATCGGAAAAATAAAATGCGTCATAATAAAACGTATGTAGGTACTCTGAGCAGAAATTTACAGAAAGATCAGAAAATCGTTTAACTCGTGTGTAGGGTAAATAAAAACAAGCAGTTGTTGTTAAAGCTATGATTGGACCTTTAAGTATCTACCCACCTAAACTTGCCAAAATATACTATGCTGTTGTAACTATGGCTTAAGAGTTAAACCATACAATATAATAATTGATAATACGTAAGTTTTACATAAGTAGTTGACGTGCCTTTTAACTCAGGTACTTGTATCTCGCTCCATGAGGTTAGTAGAGTGGACGCGCTTATCGTGGCGAGCGAGCAGTGGCGCAGACCCTGCCATGACCTTCTGATTATTGTAGGACACGATCGCCCCTCGCGTCCTGCGTGATCTTTGTTCTACGATTTCTATGCTCTAATGCCAAACGATTGGCCCCAATGTTGGTTCAAACGATGGCGCCATCTTTAATGAATCGCACACTCGCTGTGCCCACGTGAGGGACGCTACGACGCACGCACGGAGTCAACCATTTGATTTTACTTGAAAATTGTCGCTCTTTGTATTTATTTCTCTCTTTAAACACGGAGTAGGTACTTTCAGACCTAGCTCTTTTCATCAAACCACATTTTTTTTATAATGTTTTCCTTATGATCACACGGGTAATTCTCTAAGAAAGATGGTGATTCTAATTCATGTACCAAAGGTTCTGAGTAACGTGAAGTCATTTCTTATATATTTTTCTGAGAGATGTCTTTTCCGCTATATGTATCTTCCGTTTGTAGGTAACTGTAGATTTTCCTGCAGCTTGCAGCGTCTCTGCGGCTAGTAAGGGCGAGAAAGCAAAACTTACATACGTTTTAGTTTTATTACATAGGTAATGATAGGAATAGTAACGTTTATATGAACTAATTAACTTTACATCTAGATTTACAAATTCACGTGAATATGGTTATTAATAAAATCGACAAACACTAGATTTCTTGCTTAGGTAAGGTAGCTAAATAACTATCTACTTCGGATTTAATTATTTTCCCTCTGGCTAGGGGTGATTATTGAGAAATAAATAATACTAGGTGCTGATTGGATAGGTCTCCGCAATGCTTTTGTACTTTCAGATAATAAGGAAATAACTGAACTTAAGACTAGGAAATACAATGTTCACCAGACTCATAGCTGTATCTATGGTACAAAGTAGACACAGTGTCTAGATTTATTGCAACGACCAATAACAATTTTCTCGTTGGCCGCGTCCACGTCATCTGTCATGAGTTGACGGTGTCATCAACAGTATACCTATTATAAAATTTTCCTGCGCGCTCGTGTGTGAGGGAGGCGACGCGGCGGGGCGGGGGTGGTGCGCGGGGCCGGGGGAGTGCGGGGCGCACGCTCAAGGCGCAGAGGGCGCGGCGGGCGGTGCGCACCCGCCGGGGCCTCTCGATCACCGCCTGCGCAGCCGCCGATTCGCCTGCAACGCCGTCGCGAGGGCAACTCTCCGGGGGACTTTTCGTTGATCGCTTGACGTCACCCCGATCGAAGTCTATTGAGTATTGCTAAGGTAAGTAGAGGTACCTACTATACGCACTGTTGACATCTGTCTGATCAGTCGCATCGGTCCATCCATCGCGGCCTTTAGCTCCCTTCGAATCATCTCGAACAGTCGGAGTACCGCGAAGCCCTTTCTCTAATTAAACATTCCTACTTTTACGATATGCGCATCGCTATAATATACCTGCTGAGAAGTAGGAAAAACTAACGGTGCAAAGAATGATGAGTGCGCCTTTCGGATGCACACGTGTGGGACGCGTTTGCGCAAGGCGACTCCCAAACCGCGGCCGCGGGCGGCCGGCGGCCATCGGGGCCACGAGCGGACACCAGAGAAAGGTGGATTCACGCAAGTCATGCGATACAATATAACACGGAATTTTGGGCATTTTATCTTGTCAAAATGCCACCTCGGTAAACTTAGAGCCTTTCGGATTACTTCATATTTACATAAGCGGGTTTGCTGTATGTGTTTGAATAATGTTAAATAACAAATCCACGCGGTTCTAGTCTCTGAACGACGAATAAAAATGTATATAAGAAATCTAATAAAATAAAAAAATACGGTAGTTACTTCGCAGAATCATGTTGGTTCCTAGTGAGGTCCTGAAGCTCCCCTAATCTCCTCTATCCCTCTCTATTTGAGTCCTTTGCTCACTTGCCCAACACACAAATTTTGATGACGTTTTGTACATAAGTGTACAAGGTAGTTGGTCGGGATATATCACGGATGGCTCGTTCACCCGCGGCTCCGCGAGCCGTGGAGGCACACCGAGCCGTGGGCCCGTGGAGCCAACTGTTTACACGTGGAGAAGGCTTGCGCAACGCTTGCCTGCCTCCGCGCAACGCTACTTTCCTTACGGTCACTACCCTTCACGGAGGGACATTCAACACTTCTTTCAATGCCGACTAGATTCCAATATTAGTATCGAAATTAAGTATCAAAGTTACTTATTCTGACGCATTGTTTCAAAATAGGACATTTCTATAAATACGAATGATTTTATCATAATTTATGGGACGGAACGTTTTGCATATTCAGCAACGATTACACATGTGTGATTATAAAGAGGACAGTCTAGATCGTCAAATAGATATTTCTTCAAATATTAGGGGTGATAATAAACACACGCCCATAAAGTGAAGGTCACGATTATCATACAATGGCAACGAACCGATCTGTATGTCGATGTCGGTGCGACGGCGTACGGTGACAGAATCGTTGTTATGCAACTTATTTAAATATGTACAAAGCTTCTCGTTTGCTTCGCTTTTTGGACGACTTTACAGTTATTTGTTTGAACGGCGAAAGACTATCGCTTTTTTAGGAATTGTTGAATTCTTCACTTTGAAAATTAACAAAGATTGCATCTTTAGGTTCTTTACGTTTAGAATAAGAAGAATGTAACACGTTTTTAATATAAGTAACACGGGGAAAATACACTACGAAATCACTTTTAAAATCAATGAACATTTTGTAAACCGTGAGCTTGTGCCATTGAGAATCAGATCTGTTCAGTGCTCATGTACTGGAGTCACGCAATGGAACAAAAAGCTGTCGAAGTAAGAGAAAAATAGTATCGATCACAGACATGCGACAGAAATCGTTCCACAGCTCTACATAGACCTACCCAGTTCACTATAAAACGTTGTAACACAATCATGTCTAGTCCAGCTATAACTGAACAATTTCCTGCTGATTTAGAAGTCAAAGTAACAAGAGTTAACATAAATACTCCTTATCTTGTAACCTAACTTCATCATTACATTAAAATAGCTAGCGAGTGATTAATTAAATACCTATTTGAAACAACATGTAAATTGATTACCATACTTTCAATTAATAGTAAACGGATTGTAATATTGATAAAGAGCAAACGGTCAATGTAACTAGGAAGGTACTATTTGAAAGACTAAAGATAACCGATAAAGAATGAGTATTTATGTAAAACTTACAAGCCATGCTGATGACAATAGGAAGTCTATAAGCCTAAGCCAGCAGTTCCATAACGTACCTGGGAGGTGAATCTCTTCCGGGTTTCAAGACGGAAATTTTGTCCCAAAATCCAAATTATAAAAATCACCGATACGCGTGTCGCGTGTGGGTCGTTGACCCCATGTGGAACCACCCTGATTTCACATTGTCCGTCTCTTTCTAACGTGCGTATGATTAGTATCGCTGCACTGTTCACACTGCTCATTCTCACGTGCGCGCACGCTGCACTATGTCGCACGCGGCGCCTATCAAAAAGTTCTACTCGTGTCTAGGATAGATTTCAGAAATAATACCATTAATAGAGAGAGGTATTTTAGCAAAACATGAGTAGTGTCCGACTGTCTACTTAAACATGACTAAATTTAGATATGACTCATGGATAGCCTATCGTATAGGGTAAGTAGACAATAGAAACACCTTACTGCCAGTTCTTTGACTGTAATGTACAGTGTCTTCTTCACTCAAGAGGTCAGAGCGCCATTGTAAGCTTGCGCATAGCGAAAACGTAGCGTAGAACCGTAAACGTAGCGTAGAAACGTAAAAGCAGCGTAGTAGCTTAGAAGCCGCATAGCAGCTTAGCCGCGGCGTAGCAGCGTAATAGCGTAAAAAACGCGTAGTAGCGTCGGTTTGGTGTAGCAGTGTAGGTGTGACTAGCAGAGTTGAAGCCTCGTAGCAGCGTAGGCGCCGCGTAGCAGCGTAGTGGCGTAGGTGCGGTGTAGCAGCGTAGAAGCCGTGTAATGGCGTAGACGCCACGTAGCAGCGAAGAAACCAATTTCGATGTAATTGTATTGATTGTAATTGTATTGTGATTTTTAAGTAGAAACGAATTTCGATGATGAAAAACTATATTGTCTTTGATGATAAAAAGATAATTACCGCAAACATACTTCAAACTTTTCTGAATAACTTTTAAGTTATCAGCAAGTAACTTCGCTGCTACAAAATGATGTAAGTACATGTTTCTCGGTATGTTCAGTCTATTTTTGCCCACCCGATTATCTAAGTCAGCTAACTAAAGTTAGATCACCATAATTAAAAGTTTCTAGCTATGTATGTAGGAGATGAGAAAATTTGTTAGGTACTTTTTCTATCGTTGACTTGTCTGTCTCTCATGATTTTTAATTTACTTGGCCGCCTGGGGCTCTGTGAACGCATTTTATACCGCTACGCAGTCCCGGTTCAATTCGCCAGCGTTCGTTTTGAATTTAATTTTCTGAGTTAAAGTTTAAGATGAGAACAATCAAAATAAAAGTAATTACAAAGATAGCATCAATCTTACATTGTTCTGTATTAATATTAAAGTAGCCGTAGCTTTGCGTTTAATTATTCAAAATTCTTTATTTTTTGTAAATATTACTTGCTAACAGATATAGCAGTTTCAAAGCAATTTGCATTTTTGAAAGGTTTTTGGGCAGCAAGATTTACCTTTTACAAGCTTTTATTTTAACTAGCCTTGTTAGTATGTTTGTATGTATTGGTCAAATCCTGCAACTGGATTTCAAAACAGTTCCCCCCAATCGATTGAGCTGGAATATTGCACACACCTTTGGTTCTGGTGACAATTCAATTTTATGGCAGACTTGACTTAATCCTGCAGCTAGAATTACCTCCACGCGAGAGAATTCCTCAACGAGCAACAATAGCACGGTCACGAAACTTTTTATAAGCGTTCAGTGTTGGCAGATAAACCTCATTTTAATTTTAATTTATTAGACTACTACTCTTTATAAATAATTCATGGTAAAAATTCCTAATCGATTGTAAAAAAACAATTGTGTAAAAATCACGTCATCAATCGATAATTTTTTCGAGTCAGTTCTTACATTGTATAGAACAAACATGGACAGGTAGATGCACTGCAAAAACAAAATTGTTTACAGCAAGTACTCACGTGCGTAAGTACATACCAGTTATGTATTTTGATTAACAAGTTGAGTCTTAACAAATGATGCGCAAAGGAGAGGGGAAATTCTGGGCCCAGCAGTTAACTAGTTGAAATGTGTATTAAAAAATCCGTTATATTTTTCTAAAGGAAGTCACAAAATACAGTACCATGTTTCTATCTAGGAAGCGAGAAAAGTTAAATAAAGTTATGAAACTATATACTCGATTAAATACATGCCTGAATTCTAGTAATCGATAATAAATGAATCGGTAAAATCTTAGAATATGTATGAAAATCAAGTGACAGGTGCTTATCAATCGTTTCGTCGAATCGATTTGTAGCGAATCGAGTTCCTTTAATTTTTCATCACTTGGTAACACTGGTCACCGACTGACAGATGACAGGCAGAAAAAAACCGGGCCTCGTTCGTTTTCTTTCGTTCTGAGTACGCTTGTATTTTCCATGTTTTACTGTATAACTCCACGAACTCGGCTTTGCATAATTATAAAGGACTATTCGACGGATCCTGCTACTTTGAATTACCTGACTCTCTATTTTGGATAACTGATTACTCCTGATTACTAATATCGGTCGGATATTGACGACATGGATCGCTGTGGAATTATACCATTGCGAGTGGTCGCAGTAACTCTATTGGAAGAAGAGTCTTGGACGATGGGGCGATTTTATCAGTTATTCGTCAGTGGCGTGCATGTAAGTACCTATTCAAATCAAGCTTTTAGCCTATCAAGCGAACAAAACCAAACTTATGTACCTACTGATTACGGTCTCCGGCGTCATGTCTGTTGGCTGTCTTTTTGTTAGATAGCATATAAAACAATACTTACTTAATAGCTTATTAGTTGATTATTTAGCCTTACGAATATATGGAATGTGCCTTTGACCGTTGCATTAGGATCAGGTACATGTAATGAAGCTTGTTTATGGTTGAACATGATTGAAATTGTTAACTTATTTCAGGTGACCAGTCAGAACTACATATGTATGCCAAGGATGTTGGAACTTGGCCCAAGATGTGATTCTTGGGAGACGTCTGAAGCACCAACCCAAGTTGGCCATTAAGTAAGCACGACGGTAAAACCACCTTCTTGTACGCTGCTGCCTTGCCTTGCCCTTTTGTAGGACTGTAGGCTGCTGTGCCCATGTAATGTGCGCATATGGTATTTCAGTTGGGCAAGATACCAAGAAAATATCGTACCTCCTGAACAATTCTTAGATGATATAATCAAAATGATTGAAGATGAATAATAAATATTTTATATATATATATTGGTGCTTTATTTTACTTCTTCTCTCTTTTTAAAAAAAGTACCTACTGCTTCTAAGTGCAGGAAATTGGATGTAGAGACTATAGCGACTATCCATCCGTCGGAAAAATCGACAAAATGACAGATTTCTTTTGGTGATCTGTCATTTTGTCGAATCCTCCGTCGACAAAATCCGTTTCTACGGTGGTCATGCTACGCGTGCAGAGCGTGCTAAACGTGTCAGATCTTCGACATGTCGCACGTGGATGCTCTTTACTTGCACTCCATGTATAAAATCATTACACAACCGAAGCCATTCATAAAGATTTGTCAAATAACCTCAAAAAACTACAATGTTATAATGTAACCTCACTTTTACTGTACTCCATATAACTTGATTCCTGGATAGCCAAATTTCACCAAATTTTCAGTGAGGCCTTATTATTATATCCTCTTACAAATAAGACTAGTTTGATTGAGTTAACACCTGGGCCCAGGAATCTATGGAGTCGTTCCCTTCTCCTTTTGCGCTACATGGGTAGAGGAGTCTCGTAACAAATGAGGTAGGTAGGCGTCGCCTCTCAAGGTCTCACGTCGCGATGGTAGTGGCGGAGATTATCTCTATTTACATGTTCGTACCTACACTACACACTAACAGCTACAGTACGACAGCTTAGAATCTCAGATCATTTGTGAGTCGCCCCGTGCAGCCATGATCAGCCTTTTGATCGAAACGCCGAACCGTAAAACAACGATAAAATCGAAACATACTAAAATCAAATGGCGCGCTCGGCTTTAGCTGTAGTCTGGTGTTTACAAGAGAAATTAAGGTTTCCTACGCTTACAGAGCTTTTAATGACACTAAGAAAATTCATATGTACGTGAAAGTCATATAAAATCTTAGAGAAATGGCGCTCTTGTCTGGTTTTACAACATCATGAAACATTGTGAAAAGCAATGGTCAGATAAATGGATATTCTCGCAGAAGTTTAGTGAGATATTGGAGTTTGGTTTCCAAACGTACCTACCTAGGTACCTACTTAATTAAGTAATCGTGTTCGTGTTGTTTGTTAGATAGCTATAATGTGCCTGTTATAAAAAATACTGATTATGAGTCCTTTTAATTTACCTACCTAATATGTGGACATATTTCAGGAATTTCCTATAATATATGTCCACATATTGAATTCAGTATTTATTCAGTTTTCATTATCTAATATTAGTTCAGCATTAAGGATCCAGTGCTCGTAAAACAGTTTGCACTGATATAGTAGCTCCGTGACTATTAACCGTCTACATCACTAATCTACTACTAATGAAAAGCGCCTGATGGTCTCATTATAAATAGACTGTTGTAAAGCAAGGAGCTCCGGTCGCGATCATAATCAACAAGGGTAACTTTGCATAGTACTCAATATTGAAATGTTGGCTCGGTAATATTTTTACATTGATGGCGGCGGCAAGTGGGAGCAATCCTCCGAAGCGCTGACCTTGCCGCGTGGGAGCCGCGCTAGAAATCGGCCCCGTGCGCTTACGCAATCTCAACCACTCGGGCGCGCGCGCCTCCGCGTTCACACCACTGCGCAGCGCGCCTGCGCGACACGCTCGCTGCGCGCCCAACCTCAACGCGCCCGATTACCTACCACTCCACGTTATCCTCCAAACATGTACCAACCCACACATAAAGTACATTTTTTTGGTCATTTGTTTAGTACACACTCGTGTATGTTAAGTATTTTTACCTCGTTCTTTGCCGCTGAAGTACTACTTATCACATTTTTAGGTTATGTTTAATCATCATCTATATGCCTAGGTACATTTTAGGGTATTGAATATTGGGCAAGTTTTATAACCACCGTGACTAAGGTTTTCAGAAGTAGTCTGCCTACCTACCCATTAACTTGTAGGTCCTACCAACTGAATTATGTTGCTATGAATGTACTAGTCCTAATCCTAAGGCATAACTCAAGAATACTTTTGTATTATTTTAAGTTTTGCTCAAGCAATAGACCACATTGAAAAATATAATCAGCACTAAAACGAAATGAATAAGAAACTAACCCCTTTACTGAAAGAATCAAAAAACGTGGCAAAGGCGGCTGCGTGTACCGGATATCATTTAGGGTTAATTGATTCACCGCCAAAATTTGAGCTTTCGTGAGATGGAATTAGTGATGAGCCGAGTAGTAACGGGACATCGCTCGCTAACGGCTGCTGTTGATGCTTCGCACCGCCTGCCTATTCTGAAACACTCGAATAGATGATTCGACTTAACTGAGATGTCGTCTTGCTCACACTCGTAGCAACTATGAAAGGAAAGCATAAAAAAAATGTCGAATCGAATAAGAAATGCGCCTAAGTACAGAATAACAGATTGGACCCGGAGCGTCACATTGCGCACCGACAGGTGTCCCTGATTGTGCGACTGCGGCCCGATAAACTGTGAGAAGACATGGCTTATCATGATAATGTCGGAATTCACGATGTTTACAATCGATAAAATTGGGCAATAAATTCGACAAGTATCCATGATTCGGTCATTAAAATTGAGCAAAATTAAGGCTTACTAATGCAAGTGACACTTTAATGTTCACTAGCAGATTACAATTAAGTACTCATTAAACAGGAAATCGTTTAGGTAGTTATACATTAATGTACCCATTACAATAATTATGACTTATTGTTTCGCTTTCAGTACATTATCGAGAGTACCGGTATAATTACGATAGTGAAATGATTTCTTGATGGACCCTAATATTTTCATTTGCTTTATGAACCGTTGTCATGACAACGAAGACGATTTACCTGCAAAGCTCGAGAGATCCAAGTTAAACTTGCATGAGAAATAAGAAGGTTAAGTATGGTTGTTGTCTCACCCACTAGCTAGCCCTTCTCGGAAATGGGAGTTGGTCGGCTTGGCAGGAATCAGCCGCTTCCCTTGCCGTTGACACATATGGCAAGAATTCATCGATTTCAAATATGAGTAACAGCCTTACATCCTTACAACCATAATATTATATCAAAGTAAATTAATTAAAACAAGTTTGGGTACAAATAATAAAATATTTAGTACCTACTTATGTTTTATTTTAAGAATGACTTTATTTTTAACTTATACTGTTGTTTATTTTCCTGTAGCGAAATAAATTAAAGTCAAACACTGTTTTAAGCTTTTACGGATTACAACTAAACTTATACTGTCACTTCCGGGATATCATCCGTGAAATAAAGAAAGAGGGTAGACAGATTTGTCTGCCCTTAACAATTTATTTTCCATCCACTTACATTCTCCAGTCAACCCGGGATCATGGCGTTTGCAACAGCGTCGAAATATCGGGAGCTCAAAATAACGAACAATCACGGAAGATATCCCGTAAGTGACGGAATATAAGTTTAGTTGTAAACGAAAAAGCTTAAAACAGTATTTGACCTTATTTTATTTCGCTACAGGAAAATAAACAACATTGAATTAGTAATAGTAGGTACCTACCTACTTGAATCGACCTAACGTTAGCAATTATTTCCAGTGGGGTTTAAAAAAAGGATAATGATAATAAAGTAGGCAATTTTACATATTATAGGTTGGTATGTAAAAAATAATAAGTTATTCTACATAAAAATATTTTAAATAATATAGGTACTTACATAGATATTTATATACGTGAAATGCATTTAAGTTCGTATGACACACAATAATTATCTACAAAAATCAAGACTATATGACTCATGGCCTCTTTCTCTGCTGGAGCTTTTGGAATTCGGAAAAGCTTTCTCGAAAATTGACCGAATCTCTTACTATAACTGTAGAAGTCGTGGCGTTAAGAAAAGTTCTCATACTTTATACGAACTAATCTTGATTACAAATTGTGATCTTTCAACAAGTGTTCGAAGGAAATTGTGTAAACTAAATATGCAAGGCGACACGCTACATCCACATCACCGCCTCGAGATAGATTCATCTGGTTGCTGCAGTGTTGCTGCCACTGCCATGAGATATCTAACAGTACACGGCGAAAATTGAGCGTCCGAATCGAGTCATTGAACCGAAACCCGACCGTTAGACGCACCGATTCTAGCAGGACGGGCCCTTCTACCTACACCTACTTACTAATGCACGATCATAATATTGGGAAACCAAAAATGCATTGGTTTGGTTGGACCACCAAACGACGAGACAGGTTCAAATTAAAACAGCTTTGAAATTCTAACGATGTTGTACGGTACCTTTTATAAAAGCCCATATTATGGAAGAAACTATTAATTGTATTGCATTGTAGTTCGTTGTTTCCGAGATAAGATTCACTGAAATCCCAACGACAATTAAGTAGTGCATGTTGTGCTTACCTATAAGAGGTTGGTACACTTGTCTGTGACTCTATTGAATGTATCTCGTACCTTTGAAGCAGTGTATTCAATTGTTAAAAAAAAAAACTAGACCATAGCCTACGATGATGAGCTTGCGTAGCAATTCTTCAATCTTTTCTTTCATAAGTCTTATACAACTTTGTTTATTTTATAAGAATTTAATCAATTTAATTCGAGTAGGTACCTACCCAATGGAAATTAATGAGTTGCTGATAGATGTGAACTAAAACAACATTACTATTACTTTTTTTGTGCCCTTGTATGTCCCACTGCTCAGCAAAGGCCTCCCCCATATCCTTCCAAGTACTCTTCTACTGCGCCACCTCGAACCAGCCTTCGACAACATTACTTAGCATAGATAATATTCTGTTATTGAATCAATAAATGTTTAGAAAATAATTTCCTGAAATAAACTAAAAGTTAGCGTCTTCTTCGTTTCCGTAGAAATGCAGACATAATTCGATAAATCCTGGGGAAATTTAGGTTACCTAGAAATAGATAGTTGTCAAGCTTGCTTCTATGCATTTGAATAGCACATGAAAGACGATATCCCATCCCATAGTCAATGAGATTGCCGGCGTCCACGATGTGCACACACGTCTCTGTTAGAAAGCCAAAGGATTTCTTTTTGTTCGCAGCTTTTACCACTCTCGTAGTTTAACAGTTAACGTCGACCGTTCTTCGTGGGCCGTTACAGCAAAATCTGCTTAATCATTGGACACTCGAACACCCAAAGTTGGAAAAGAGACTATTATTTTGAAATAGAACATATTATTATAGCGTTATCGGTGGTGTCCGAATAGTGGCAGTAAATATGCAATAATTGGGATTCATCATACGAATTTTCATATCATACTATCGTAGTCCAAAGACTGCTTACGCAAATAGGAAATCTCCGAGTCACCTTTCATCATCTTCCTGCCCTAACCTTGTCCCATGTTACCTTGGGGTCTGCGCAACACATTTTTTCTTCCATTCTCCTCTGTCAACCGTCACGCTACCATTTACTCCTTTATCTTTCACATCATTCCTCACACAATCCATCCATCGTTTCTTTGGTCTTCCTCTCCCTCTCCATCCAAATCTGAGAGTCACCTCTCACTGCGGTAATTTTCAGAAGAAAATTACCGCAGTGTCATTTGAACAATAAACAAAAACCGAAAAAAATTGGTTGTTACTGCCTACAAAGTTAGAGGGATACAAAACTATGATGCTGATAAGTGACCTAAAAACATTATTGATGCATTTTTTTTAAATAATATTGGTTTGTCAAAAACGACAAACAAAATTCTTTGATTTTCCAAGTTGAAATGAAACCTCGGCCTACTGTGATCATCCATGCGTGTCTAGCCCGGATTGACAAAAATGTAACGATTTAACAAGCAAACTATCGCGAAAAATCTAAAAACCTTCATTGCACTTTTCAGTACATGAATTACAAATAGCTATATTAACATAAAAACTTACTTTATTCATAAAAAAGCAATGTAGGCAGTTGTGAATATATCATAACGAATATTTGTGACTTCCCCGAGAACGCTTGACTGGCAAAACGTGCCACCTTTATTCCAGGGCGTGTTTGTTATTAGAGGGAAAGTGTGTTGGCAAGCTTTTATGCATCAGCCGCGCCGCCTGAAAACTGGGTCAGCTGGCTGTAAGGACTTCAGCTAACACGGGCACGATGACCTAGGTCAGGTCACTGCTGAATTATAGCTCTCGCTCCGTCCAATCGATACGAGCAAGTTTACGGCGGCAGGTGCGCTAATTCGCTCATGTCATTCTGATAATATTCTCGTGTGAATCCAAATGTTATTAAAATATGATTCTACGAATATTCTTGTGGATGTTTATGATAACATAATATGTGTGTGCAGGAGTAAAATTTATGTTTTTTTTCGTAAAAAAATGTGCGCATTAGTTAGTTACCCGACAAACAATTTGTTTTAGATAGGCTTAGACATTTTATCACATAAAAAAAATGAATCTATTTGATTTTTTAAATCAAGATGTTTAAAAAGTACTATTTTTTCAAGTAAAAATAATTAACGCAAAATCTTCAAAAAATAACTGTCATTTTACTGCGTAAATGAACGGCATTGTTAAGAGATGATCACAAAACACAGAAATGTCATTGAACTGAGTAATTATAATATCAACTCGTAAACATCCATTGCTGAACGTGAGCCTCCCTGTAAACCAATGTGAGAACGGTACACTGAACAGACACAATAGACAGATATGGTTGGTCAAATAAACCAGTATGGCAACAATTCTTTTCACAATTAATGGTTTAGTTTATTAATTCGGATGGCAGCTCATAAAACTTATAAAAATCCATGCCAAACAGTCTGTAGCACACCGTAGGAGCTATGGAGAGGAAATCCTCTGCCTGACTATAATACGACATCATATTATGATACACTAGCGACCCGGCCCGGCTTCGCACGGGTGCAATATACATTATAAACCTTCCTCTTGAATCACTCTATCTATTGCTGAAAACTGCATTCAATCCGTTGCGTTGTTTAAAAGATCTAAGCGTACAAACAGCAGGAGCGACATTTGTTTTTTACATAGGAAAAATGAGACAACTGGACCCGGGAGTGTACCAACTAGGTATGATTTGTTCCATCTGAAGACCTTTTCCTGATTCATACCCACCAAGGCAAGCGATATTGCAAACGCATTAAGAGAATTTTCAAAAGATTTAGACGGCTTTCGCTCTGAATAAAACCTGAAACCCTGAAAGGCCTTTATAAATACACATGGACCGGCTTCACTGATTCGTATTGTAAAAATTAACGTCAATGGTAGGTCGTATGACAGTTGATTACGTACTATAACTATGTATAAAAGAAATTGTTAGTTTATTAGTCCCTAAACGGAAAATAAAATTATCATAAATTAAATTAGCAGAAACGGAAGAAATCAGTCAAGTTACCAGCCAGATCTATTTGCAAATGATATAAATTATATTTCTTTGGTTACTATAAACATACAAATAGGAGCAAAACAAAAATATATCACCGGTAAGGGTGCGCAGGAAACCACTTGCGTTCGTATTTTTATACTAAAGTTTCTGGGTTGGCGCCAAAAATCATAGAATCAAAATGTTCAGCGTTACGTGGAACCGCCATTACGCGAGGTGGAATAAATAATGCATTACTTTTTGGCTATCCTGATTTAGGTCAGTTGATTTGCCTGACATAGTAATAGGATATTATATGATTTGAAATGACAGTAGATAATGATTGATATGCAACAGTTCGGGGCGTATTAACTCATGGTGTCGGCTCTGGCCACACCAAGGGGTGTCGTCGATAACGATAATAATTTACTGCAATAACCAGGAAACGAGAGACTTCCTAGATTTTAGAGATGTAAGAGGGTTTCTCTACTCCGATTCCTTTCAGTGATTTAATACTCTTTTATTGCAATTGTTTTAGGGATACAATGTAAATTACTTGTTAATCCTACACCCAATCATTTCCTTCACTTAAAATTATTCAGCTTGCCCATTATTCCTCCGTTCCTGTAATCCTTTGCTAGCTGGTAGTATATTGCACTCAGGAGTCGGTGTTCGTGTTTTCCACGATTCACTTTTGAAACTTTCTAACCCTGTGCCGGAGTGTAGCGGCAGGGAGGGGCGCGCGCGGGTGCCAGAGAGAGGGTACCGACCTCATTGCCCATTGCCACTCCTCCCGCCGAGGCGGCAGGCCATTTTTATTAAAAATACTTCCGAGTAACATCGCGCGCGGATTTTTTTCATGTCCTGAAATTCTTCCTATTTTTTGTTCAAAAACTACGAAAAATAAATAAAGTGGTAGATACCTCAACATAATCAAACCGATATATTTCCTGGACCTATTGTAAATAAATCCAAAAACATTGGTGTTTGTTCAAGTGAATTTGAAACTTAAAAAAATACAAGTGCGCCCTGCGATCTATTTTCCGTGCGGACTCGGGTTGGTTCGGTTGCGAAAAGTGGCGGCATTCGGCCAACATCGGCGGCGCTCGCCGCGTAGAGGGCGTCCATCCAACCCCGCCCGTGCGGGACAGAGACAGAGAACACTGCTGACATGGCGACAACACGAATGGATTGATGTTTTTCACGTGGAAAACTCATCCCTTGAATGTATCTATGCAAAGGTGGGTTGATAATGATGATTCATAATTATAACCAAATCGATTGTTGTATAATTTCCTTTATAGAAAACTATTATATTGTCCTTGATTTCACAATGCACGCTATATCCGAGAAGGTTTAGGTCTAATGATTTTACACTGCATAGTTTAGTTTATTCCTGTATGTTCTGAAGTAGCCACTTGCTGCATTATTTAGTTCTACCTTTCCCGAATAATAAAAACTAGTAATAGTGAGATTTTTTTTATACGTTGAAATTATTATTATTGCCGTGTACGACTTGTCTAATGAATGAAATATAACCATTCGGTCTTGTTTTGTTGCTTTGACTTGCCGGGGTACCGGCGTCGCCCCTATTTTCCTCCACAGATCGAAGGTTCTATTTTAAGATACATATTGATACTGATTTATGCTAGGACATGATGAGAATAGACTTGATAAAGCCAAACCACTACAGTAAACGATGAAACAACGTAACATCCTGACGGGGGTGATGTTCCTAGCGAGAGAGGAAATCAATAAATTTCAATAAATCAATAGTTTACTGTGCACCCTGCGCTGAATATATCCGCTGCCGCCATTTCGATGATGACGGCGTATTTTTTGTGAGAGATATTCGAGTCGCGGAGCGAGTCGGTGTTCGTCGCGCGGGGTTGCGGGCTGCGGCCGTCAGTCGTCGGGTGAGCGGGGTGCGACGTAAACGCGGACTCGGACTATGGCGGAAGGGCTGATCCTCATTCCCATAAAAGGGTCGAGTTGATTGTGGTGCAGATACGTGTGGTACGTTCTCTTATGTTAGTGCAGTGATATAATTATTCTCAAACGGTGCTTATCTCGACGTATCGGTTGAATTAATGTGGATATCGGAGGTAATAATGCCATTGTGATGACGTAATGTAACGCGCTCGACTGGGTGCGTAGTAATAATTCGAGCGCCCGTTTATACCGCGATAACGTTTGTGGTCAGCACCTGTGGATGTGGAGCAAATGTTCGTGTTTTTGTAGCGTTTAAATAAATTCGAGACCGTTCCAATTGGAGTCTGATTAGAGTGCACGCCAATCTGGATTATTTTTAAAGCAAATACTAACGATTGGCGCTGTACAAAACATGATTTGTTTCGAACACGATGATTATTTGATGTTTGTCATGGCTGCGGTGGTAGCTTACAATTCAGTTTCCTACTGCAGTGCGCTCGCCGACGCGATGCACAGGCTCCCCACGTCCCCACGCCGCCGCTAGACTATAGACGCCCTCGATTTTTTTAACCTTGATTGAATTGTGTAGCTGTTGGTCTCGTTCACAACCCAGTCGAGTAATATAATGCATGTGGGATCTTGTATCCCTATCATAGCAAAACGTAATTTAGCAACATATTATGATTTTAGAATTATTTATAGGCAATAATGGTGTAATAAATTAGTACGGTACTAAACAACATAAATTAAGAAGACTCTTTCATCATTTTAACAACTTTTAATTAATAAGAAATGGTGTTTTACCTTTTTTAATGAAAAACCACAACTTCAAGACTGCTAGGAACCTATGTATGTATTTTTTTCACCCTCAGGAAGTGAACAACACCATTTACCATTCACTTTTATTAAGCGTTTGAATACCTATGTTAGATTTGCATATTGCTTTTTAAATACTTATAAAATGTTCTGTCGTCGACCGCGACCTCTATACTATTGTGATTCAACACATCAACTGTCAAACATATAACAATTATACCTAACTAACATAATGTTATGTAGTAAGAAAATGTATTTAGTTCAACATCAATATTTATATACCTACAGTGCAAACCTACTAACGAAACGAAGCTGTGATAATTTAATGTTTGCAAGTCCTGTAGCTAATAGGTAAATTTAAAAGAATAAGGATCATTTACTAGCTTAATTATTAAAAAAGGAAACCTTTATTTAGGTTAGTGTCAATGTTATCTTATATAGCTTGGCAAGATGATACATATTGCGTGAATAACCTAGGAGGATAATAGCGTGACAGAAGCAAGTGCGCTCAAGGCGCACAAATACTGTAATCAGTAATCATATAAGCAGTGTACCTAATTATTTCTAATAGACACGAGAGCAGAGAAATCAAGGCGATCCTCAACTTTCTGTTTGACTTATTAAGAAGTCGATACGTGGCTTCCATAGGTATTACAATAAGGACAATCCGCGTGTTATAGTCGTGTTTCTAAAACTGCGTGTTATCCCGTTTCAGGTCCCCCTGCGCCCGGCACACAAACTGCACTAAGCACTATGAAACATACAAATTGAAAATGGCTTTTAAAAAGTAAACATTATCTATTGTTGACGTTTTGTTGTATTGTTCATGGAACAAGAGAGAATACTTATGTATACATGATTGAATAGTTGTTGGTAAAATTAGATTTTAAGCCTGGACTGGCGAAAATCATATCTTCCAAAGAAGAATATACAAAAGCGAAAATGGCTACGCAGAGGTTTTGTTTGCGGTGGAACAACCACCAATCCAATATGCTATCTGTTTTTGATCAACTGCTACATGCGGAGACGTTCACGGACGTCACTCTCGCTGTTGATGGCCAGTTGCTGAAAGCACATAAGATGGTCTTGTCGGCTTGTAGCCCTTACTTTCAAGCCCTCTTCGTTAATCACCAAGAAAAACATCCCATTGTTATATTGAAGGACGTGCCGTATTCGGACATGAAGAGTTTACTCGACTTCATGTACAGAGGAGAAGTAAGCGTGGACCAGGAACGATTAACAGCTTTCTTGAAAGTAGCCGAGAGCTTAAGAATAAAAGGACTTACAGAAGTAAACGAGGAGAAGTGTGATATTCCAGCCTTAACTAACTCGTTAATACAGCAGCAGACGAATGCACACACACCTCCCCCTCAGCTTCACAGAATACATCCATACATGCATCAGAAACGGCCGGCATCCGGGATGCCCAGCGGAGGGGCGCCTCCCAATTTATTAATGCCTTTATTGGGTAACGCATTGATGCAACCGAAAAGAAAACGAGGTCGGCCGAGAAAACTCAGTGGAAGTTCAAGTGACGCTCTAAACACAGCAGCCAGTCCTCCTGGAGAGTTTATTCCTGAGCCCGCCTCTCATGGATCATCGAACAGACCTGGCGACCAACTGATAAGAGGCTCGCCGGAAATGTTGGAAGTGAAAATGTCCATGGATAGCTTCAACGCCGAGGATGGAGGAACTTCGGGGGGCGAGGAGGCTGGCGAGGCCCTACTCATCGACGAAGGCGACGACGCTCAATCGGCTGAAGCCCCGATGACTGGCAAAGACTCCGAGTCGGCAGGTATGTGCATATCCCCATAAGAATTTTATAATATTGCAGCAACGTCGGTAGAAACTATTCACTTGTTAATAAAATAATAATCTTATTTTATGAATTATTGTTCATAATCTCCAAATGCCTTTTTACCTGTTGTATTGTTGTATAGAATTTTGAACTGTAAAAAAATAAAAAGTCGCGCCATAAGTTGATAAAATGAAGACATTGTTGTTTATACTCGCTTACTATTGTAAATACCTGTATTAATCTTCCTTTCCAAACATCTAACATTGAACTGAATAGTCAAATTTTAATTAAAAAGGGAAAAGCTAATGGGATATAAGCTTTGATGTTAGGATACGATAAGTGAAAAGTGAAGTGTATTACCTACCTTATATTTAATAATATTTAAACTTTATTGAAAAGGGGTAAGTGATTATCTATGAAATTTTTTGACGTATACGAGTAACAGTGCTTATTTTCTTCTATAAATCGACAATTTTAACTATTGCTTGCTTTTCTGCTTTTGGGGAGAGCTATTAGAGGAATGGCCAGGGGCAAACTCGGTGTGGTACTTAATGGTTTGATTGATAATTTCTTTCTTTATAAACTTCCTTAAAGTAAAAATATTTTATTATTACGAATAAGAAAAGGGAACACAAACAAGGCTTATTCCCAATAGCTTTCCTTGGTTATAAAGCAATTGGAAATATTCTGGTGGCTTGCCACTCACTATAAACTTTTAAATACATCTAGGTTCGTAGTTAAAATGATTGTTTTTAAACAAAAAGTCCTGAGTACATATTTTTGCGTCTCACTATAATATTTCCAATGACGATGTCGAGTGAAATGAATATTTCATTTATTTCATCAATTCCGTATAAATTGAGACCTGAAACAAACTTTTCAGATCCCGATAAACCGCCAAAAGAAGAAATACAACAAAACTTTTCAACAAACGGGCCTGTACTTTCTATAGAAAATGGATCTATTAAACAAGAACCCGCCGCTGAGCTTAGCGACGGTTACAATGAACCAATCGAATATAAATACAATCCCGACAGAAGCCGCGAGAACTCTAATTCGCAAGACGGTCCTATTAAAGACACAGAAGACAAAAACAGACTAGGTCGTAACTTAAAGCCAAAGAATAGTAAAAAATTGCTACCCCAAATGTCCAAAATTAGAGCTCGAAACTTGTTCAATCAGCTCTCCGGGCTGTCCAGCCTCAATCCCGCGCTGAATACGTTTGACAAATTCCCGCCAGACCCGGTTCTGATGCCAGCTCTCGCCACACAGCTGTTCGCGGCTGAACTAGAGCAAAATAACCTCAACTTGGCTAATAACGAGGTATCCGATTTAGCGCAGACCAATTGGGAACATCGTATATTTCCCTCGCCTATAAGGAAGGCCAATATGGGTAGTGTGGGTAACTATCACGAGGAGACGAACGAGTCGGTGAGAGATTATTGCATCAAGGAAGGGGAAAATGTATTCAGATGTAAAATATGCGCGAGAGTGTACACGCATATAAGTAATTTCTGTAGGCACTACGTCACTTCTCACAAGAAAGATGTAAAAGTTTTCCCATGTCCCATTTGTTTCAAAGAGTTCACGCGAAAAGATAACATGATCGCTCACTTGAAGATCATTCACAAAAATCAACCGAATGTGAACGAGCAAATGGCGAAGCAGGAGTCTTAATGTATTCAGAAGTTATAGATTGTCGGCAACACTCAGTAGGTACTCTTTGTCGCAGATGTATTAAGATCTGATTAGCCAGAGTAGAATTTATTCATGTTATACATTATTTAACTTAAAATTTGGATTTTCAATAGTTTATAAAGCGTAGATTGCGTATTGAGTAAGCGTTCGAGCTCTAAGTTTCATGCATATGTCAATAAGTTTGTTGATATTAGGCGACGCCAGTCGTTTGTTGTTAATATTTATCTACTTATTTATTTATTTTGTTCCATTTGTTTCTCAGAGTGCTGACTTCAAAGAGATTTATAAAATTTTCTATGATTTACTTGTTATTTTGCACTTAACTTGTTACTTAATTTTATTAGTTACAACATTTTCAGGGTACAAAATAACTACTCATGGTGATCGTAAATTCAAAAGTAGTGTAATTTTTTTATGTGCTGAATATTAAATGCAATTCTCATTGAACTGAATTAGTTAGTTTAAGTTTAGTTAATATATTTATGAAGTATAGCAATGGCATAGTCTTTTTGTAAATCGAGAGTAGTGCTAGGTGACATGTGGGCGGTGGGCATGTCGCATGGTCGGTATCTGTTCAGATGAGTACCACGAGAGGCTAAAGTGCTAAACGAACTCTTTATAGAAAGACTTCAACAAGATGCCATTGCGTAAGTAGTAGCGGAAAAATGCATTTTCATTTAACTTGCCTTAATAGTGATCTTAGTTGTAGATGACGATTTGACTTCTTCGAAGTAAAACTCAACACAGGCTATGATTTTATTTTGTAGAATTTGTTAAGATTAATTTAAAATAGTTTATCAATGTTGAAATATTTGGTTGTAAATGTTATTGTACTATTCAAATATCTACTTATTTAAATCGCTTAAATTATACACTAGAAAATACAATAAATCTATAGAATAGTCGGTGAAACAGAATCAAGGGCCATCACTGTAGCGTGCCTACACCCTACAGGTTATGATTAAACGTTCAGTTCCTGAATTATCAACAGAGCCCCAAATCATTTAGATATTTTAATAAAAGTTTTAAATTCCTAACATTATAATATAATAGGATTATATTACTTTGTTAAACTATTAAATTATTTACGCATGTCTATAAAAGAAATATCTATTTGTCAAAGACAATACAACAAATACTGTAGCTAATATATTAAAGATTATTAGATCGCGGATTACATCTGTTGCCCGGCTTGCCTTCAATGCAGCCGTGCGCGTGCGCGTGCCGAGAACTAAGTTAAACGTGCACTGTGCTTATTGTTAACTTGTATATCGAAGCCAATGGGTGCAGTCGCGATATTATAATCGTATCAAAAACACATCTACCTTATTCATATTTGAGTTACTATCTAAAACAAGTATATAACAAATGTAACATATTATATATTTTAAACGTTGACGTTGAAATTGTATATATATATTGAAAAGATACAACAAGGCGTTGTTGTTAAAGTGATCTTAGCAAGGTGCTTTGAATGATGTTTATATGTATTGGAATCATGAGATGATTTGTAAATTCTATTTTAGTAGAAAACAAAATGCCTTAAATATAAAGTAAGGAATGGTACTTATAAATTATTTACTTAGTTAAATTTAGAGGCAAAAGTAGTCTTCCATGTAATGATAGCGACACGTTTTCATATTTCAATTATAACGACAAAATAAAATTGTTTTAATAAATATTCTATAAAAATGAGTTTAGTTATATGGGTAGTATCTACTTTAAAGGTACGTAATTACATTGTCGACCCAAAAACCAAATTCTCCAATAGGTATATTAAACGTAGGTCCAGGGAACGCTTGCCTATTAGTGTGCCTTTACTTGTATATTAATAAGTTTAATATTTATCGACTACTAGACTTTTAAGAAATTTCAAAAATGTTATGTATTATTTATTTTCATTATTCAGAGTTTACAATGTCTACTTTAAGAAGCTTCCTTAGGAGTTTAGAAACCTTTTAGGCCCAAGTAGTTAAATTAAAAGATGTAATTAAAATTAAGAATATATCATCTCATGTTTTCCATTTTGTTTGGAAATCGGAACAACTCGTGAATGTTATTTACAAAATGAATATAAAAATTCGTGTAATTTTCGAGGCGTCGGGTCTTGATAATCAACAACAATATTAAGACTGTTAAAATTCATAAAAACGAATTTATTGTACCTACCTTTCATAAATCTTTATACGAAATTTACCTTGAACATTGATAGGTACTTAAAGAGGAAATTTAGACTTAAAATGGTGAGGCTATTATTGAACGATTAAACAAATCACTTACATTATGTATGATAGTCAATTTAGCCAGTGCCTACGCTTAACCCGTTCATTTTGTGTGTGTACCTAATTACCTTCTACTTGAACATCTTCTTTGTAATGTTACGTTTAATATTAGCATTGTTTCGTATTTTTATTGAGTATATATTTCAGCTGTAAGTCAAAATTCAGATAAAATTCATGTTTTTTTTTGTTATTTGAACTCCGTATATTTATTATAATAATTATCATCTCACTAATAAATAATTTTATTATTTGTTAATGTTATATCATAATTGGTGCTAAATTATACTTAAGAAATGTCACATGTGATGTGACATAAATGGATTGTCCCTAAAATATACATATTATATATTGTTTGTTGATATTGTTGTTTTAAAAAGCATGTATGTAAGTACATTTATAGTCAATCGTTACATTTTATCCGTTGACAAAGTTATCATGGGACTTGAAACATTCGCAATTATGTAGTTCAATTCAAATGTTAATCTATTTATTTCTGGTTGAAACAAAATAATAAGGATATCTACAATACACTTTACTATGAAATCTTAAAGCAATATTTACAAAAATAATTTCAAATAATTATTGAAAGATAGTTTAACATTAATGGCATATATTGTAACGTATCTGGGTTCAAATTAATCATAATTTTCATCTCATAAAATACTTCACAATAACGGCATATAGTTTCTTATATAAAAGTATGTACTTAAGGGTTTTTGAGGGATTGGTCGAGTGGTTACAAAAGAGGGGGAATTATTTTTAATTTTTAAACTACAGGGTTCGATAAAACAACTACGCGTACGGCGTGTTTACACCTACTGTTCTCGTGTAATATGGAACTACATTATTTATTTAATGAAAAGAATCGGTAGGACCTAATACCAATTCCTCAAACATTACCAAGATCGTTAAGTTATTAACTTTCTCTCACAAAGTTGTATTAAAACAGCAGATAAATATTTAAATTATATACTACCTAATTAAAATTCACACGACAATTATAATAATTATTAATTCTAGAACTTAGCCAAATGTTAAGCAAATCCATATTTTTTTGTTATTTGCACTTAGACAATAGAAAAATGCAAAGAGTAATGTTTAGATAAATTTAGAATTGAAAGTTACACGACATAGAATATTTGTTAATGAAACAAAATACAATGGTATACAATAAGGTGTTAATTACTATTTTTAGAAACTTTAAAGAAAATAATAAAAGTTACAGCAAAACAACCAATATTTTTAATGATTCTTATTACTTATTATTTTGTTTTGATTCGCTATTGTTATTTTAAGTTTCACCTCTTTGATTTTATTTATTGTGACATTTTCGAGGTTATGATTTTATGCCTATCTGATTGTCTGTTAGACTTTATCTATAATGTTATCGTTAAAACGTTCATGTACCTATTGTACCGTGCCCACACGTGGACATCGTACGGCGCTAAACGCTGTAGTAGTTAGTATTGAATGTCTTGTCTTGCCTTTTGATTTTATACTAAACTTGGTGACATGATGGATTTATGTTAGCATGTCTGTCACCCGTGATTTACGCAGCAACGATGACGAACACTAACGATTTCAACAATATTTTATTATTTTTTATATTTAAATAGTAGCAAAGTAACAACACGGGTTATTAGTAAAGAGTAGATTAAAAGTTAAGTTATTTATAATATTATAGAGATAAATAGTGTTGTTAACGATGGAGTGACATTGGAACACTGTATAGAATGTCACGATAGTCACGGCGAGAGGACTGATCAGGTACGTTATCCTATGACGCTACTCTCACGTTTCGTAGATGGTGTGGTTAGAGCTAGATTACGTTTAATGCTTTCTATGTTGCTCAAATTGATGCTCTGCAATGAACAAAGTATTGATTTGTTGGTCCAGTACAAATTGTTGCTTTTTATTTTTTATTTATACCATACTCTTAGATATTTCTGATGCAATATTATCCAGATATTGATTAATGAGGCTAATAACATGTTCCTGATAATTTTATCCAAACATGATTGTATCTTTCGGCTTATTCTTTCTGTATGTCCACATACAATATTGGCAACTATTTTTTCTAAATAAGTTTTCGTGTGTGACGATCGTCGCAGACACCTGCATAAGTTAATGTTACTTTTCAACTATCAACCCACCTTATGTGATCTTAAGAGCTTAAGTTAACTGAAGTGTTATTTTTATAATTATGTACCTACTACTGAACTTGCCGAAATAGTTCCAAATGCAAACACTTGAGTCCTATTATATCATAGTGAAATCTATTCTTTTTTGTTATTATTTTTTAATTTATTAATTTATATGGTTATTTTAAAATAGTTTAAGCAGTTTGACTTTGCTACAAGTTCATGTTTTACACAAAACATCAAATTTTCATTGAACACAATTTCTGTTATCTATTGATTTGCTTAGTGAGTTTTAATTTATAGGACTGATGATTTAAATTTTGGTTAATATATATACACTTAGTACATATATTCCAAAATTGATATTATTTCACATTTTTTCTAGTTTTAAATGTTTTATTTTGAATGCATCTCATGGACAAGTTTATTCTCTTTCATAATTTAATGTGGATCATTATGAACTGTTCTATTACTGGTGCTATAATTCTAAATTTTTAAAACGGCAGCTATTTCTACTTATATCTATCATAAACTTGTCCATGGCATGATTCCATGAATCGTGGTTTTCATTTTAATCATGGTGTAATAAAATTCGTCATTCAATTTGAACAAATAAAGTTAATATATTTTCAGTTCGTTTTTTTCTTTTTTATTGTTGTCCTTTCATTTTATTCACCTAGTAGCACATGATTTAATTATTTTGCAAAATTTATTTGCGCCTATATTCACTACAGTAAGTAGAGTAACCTAGGTAGGTATATAAAGGACAATTCCAAAGGGCTAGTTATCATTACGAAATAAAAAAGATTATAAAGTCGTCTCAGCACGCCTGCGCCTAAAATTGTTGCCGTGGTGTTGTCCTTTAATACAAAAAGTTTTTTTTTTATATATTCACCATAAATGTTGCAATCTGTTGAATGAAAATGATAAATACTCATAAATCTTTACCTTATCTTCCAGGACGTGGTAGCCCTGATTCAGAAAATAAGGACACGAAATATGCACGATCGTCGCCCACAAATGATGGATCAGGAAAAATTCGTGTTAACCCGGCAACACAAGCTTCTACTTCAAATGAGTATCAAAATGACTCCTTAAATAACAACACGCTACAGACCGGCAGTCAAATGCAAAGGCCAGCTGTCAGAAGACGGATAAGGAGAAGAGCTAACTCGGCATCCAACGACCCCGCCGAGCAGCTCACCGAGATGTCTGTGAGAGGCCTAAATCTCTTCAGATACGCGTCGGTCAGCGAGGGGGTGTACCAGTGCACAGAGTGCGCTAAAGAGAACATTCAAAAAACCTTTAAAAACAAATATTCATTCCAGAGGCACGCTTTCCTGTACCACGAGGGTCATCAAAGGAAAGTATTTCCGTGCCCCGTCTGTTGCAAAGAATTTTCTAGGCCGGACAAAATGAAGAACCACATGAAAACGACGCACGACTGTTATGTGCCAAAAGATTGCGTGTATCCACCGAACGCATTCTTCTTGATCCCCGGGATGGAGGGCCAGCTGCCGCCCGGCATCAAGCTGGAGGCGATGGGCTCGGGCTCGCCGCGCGGCTCCACGCCCTCGCACTCCTCGCCCGACCCGGCGCAAGTCTGAACATGGCTTGGCGCTGGACTGTTATTGATTCCACGTAAACATGTAAACTTTTCCTTTGGCTAGTTTGTAGGTCGTCAAGATATCGAGGTTTCGATTATAGTATTCGTTCTATTTTTGGAGTTAAATTTTCATGTACATTTTTACATTGTACGTATTACAATATTTCCAGGAATACTGTTATGCATTTATAACGAATGTTTGTTACATAAAATAAAGCTCATTATGTTATCTTGTTTAAAAGTATGGTTGTGCAAATATTAGACAATAATATACAATATAATATTTGAGGCCAGTTACTGCGTGTTGAATTTAACTTGTTTTTGAAATTATAGCATTTGTAGGTGCTACAAAAGTCTGAAATGTGCCTTCCATTTACGCAGTTTATTAAACTATATTACTAAATGAGTTGTCGCCTAAAGTGCCTAAACATACTTATAGTTATTCGAGATACCGCAAGACACCAACCAAAGACTGTATTACAAATAAAACTTATTTTTATGTTGTCTATGTTCGCAAATTGCAACATTACCGGTATGTGATCGGAACTCGCGGACCGGGCGCTGCGCTGGCACACGCCTAGGCGGTGGACAGGGCGGAGGGCGCCAGGGGCCCATGACATAAGTATATTGCGACAATATCATATCACTCGCAAGCATTAATAAAAATAGATATATTTTATAATATTAAAATCTTTTCTATCTTACTAAAGACTTTTATAAATAGATTATATTAAAAATAATTGTCTACCTATTAGTGAGCCTACTGTTATGTACTATTTGTACTATTTGATTGAATCTATTTTATTAACAAGAGAAGTATAGTGGGAAAATATCAATATGTTAACATTTAACTTGATAGTGCCATAGCGCAATTTTTATTCATTTTGTATAATTTTTAATATTACTAAAGTTTCCAACTCTTATTATTTCACTTTTTAGATTATATTTAGTGGATAGCGGAGAAGTTCTGGGTGTACTAGGAACTAAAACAAAATCAGCAGTTCTTCCATTGATAAGGGAAATAATATTTGTTAGGTAATGTTAGTGTAACGCCTAATGTTCACGTATATCGTTAAGTTCATTCGGAATGATTTATGCCTAATCTACGTTATTGTAAGTTCACGTTTTGGGAGAGTAGGTACGTTTATGAGATCGATTAATGTTTTTACTGATTGGATACTAAAATAGTATTAATTCAGTGTCTAATTAAAGCATTAATCGGTTATAAATTGAGTTTCTGTATTTTAAATTTTAGCGCACAACTTGGATATAGTTTCATCTACGTATGTTAAGTTTACATGAATAAGATTTTGTTAGATCACGTTCTTGTATATAGTTAAACTGTGTATTACATAAACATTTAGGATATATATTATAGTCGCCGACAAGGTATTAACAATTTGCAGTGTGATTTTTATTTAAGTAGGTACGTCAGCGCCAGTCAATCGCACAAACTAACTCAACGTCGCGAAACGTTGGAATTTCTTGACAAGGATTAGATTTTTTGTTTGTATTTTCTTTATTTTTTTATTTTTCACCACTTCCTTTTCGATTACCTACCTTATGCTTTGTTACTTATTGAGTCCGTAGGCTTTCTCAAGTTGGAGGAGAATTGTTTCATACATATAATATTTCTGTCTTTATTATTTGAAGTGGTGAAGTGTTATGCCTATCTTTTATCTTTTTTGTAGTATTTTATTTTGTGATATTAGTGCTAACTAAGTTGGCGATCATGTTCATTGTTGAGTTATTGTAATTCTTACTTTCTCACTTATAAACACATGCTGCAAGGCAGCGTAATATTAATACTTATAAAAAATCATCGCAAAACATATTTTACTTTATGAATAAAGTATTACGAAAGCCAGAATGCGTTAATTGGTGAATTTAAATATCGGCGATTAAATATTTTGTAACTTGTACAAAATAATGAGAATTTAACTTGCACAAAAACATACATATGAATAACTGTTACTTGGTAATTGTATGTAAAATATTTTCTAATGATTATTTATCTTTGTCTGACTTTTCTGCTATTAGAATTTTCTTTGGTAAAAGTTTAGCTATACCTTCAAATATATTATTAAATGCCTACCTCCGTGATAGGTCCTACAGAAAGGTGATAGGTACACCTATTTTCTAATAGCAATAATATGCTAAACTATGTTATATGAAAAAATCGTCTAGAAGTATAAAAATGTTTATTATTAACTAATATTGCAAGAAAAGTTTTTACTAATTAGGTTCGTGTCAAGTGCAATGATTATATATGCAAGTGTTGATTTTTTTCTATATTCTATTGATTCTTACTCGATGCCAGTTTTTCATGATTTTATTGTTATCAGACTGACGGAGAATTAACATTAGTTTTCTTCGCCCGGAACGTCCTCTTTGATAAGTTAATGGTATCGAGTATAGTTTACTATCGTTCACATATAAAGTGCTGTACCAATTATATTTTCATCCAATATTTTTAACAGTTACTTGTCTTATTCTGTCAAATTCTTGTTTCAATATTTTGAGAGATTGCTACCAATTAGTCGTTCAAAAGTATCATTTATTTAAACCGATGCAAGGTAATATTATCTCTGTATTTTGTAGAAACCGTCAGTAATAACATCTTTTGTTTATAAGATGGGCCATACTAAAATATGTTTTTTTTTATTTTATTTCGACTACTCCTACAATATTGTAATGATTAGAGACCGGATTATATGCAATTGCATATTATTACTGTTTTTTGTAGATAATACATATTTTTTTCAAAAAGTGTTTTTTTTAGAATGTTTAATTTGATTTTAACTTTAAACATCTAGTTTCAAATAATATTGACAAGTGTCCACAGTGGATATAGAAAGATCGATTTCAAGTTATAAAAATACATTAATTAAAAGTAGACTCAATCGTACCTACTACTGATAAATAATTTGAAACAGTGCTGGATTAAGAATAAAAATTATAATAATTTTTCAATAATAAGTTTTGGCATTGCATATATTTTGAGCATTTATAATGCATATTTTAACGTTTTTAAGTTGCATATAATCCGGTCTGTAGTAATGATATAGTGATATAAGAGCGTTAGATATTCGATAGTCTATATTAACAATAGCTATTAACAAAATTACTACCACAGTCTAACTGATAATTTTAATAGATTACTATAGTAGGTATGTAATTATCGTTGCAAACATCAAAGCTTTAACAATAAATTGATGAGAACGAGACAAAAGTTTATTTTTATTGTAACAAAAATATAGTAGTTATATTATAAAGAAAGGATCTTACCAACACGTATTGAGTAATTATTGTGAAAAACATTTACCTACACTACGAATAAAACGATAAAAATATTTGTGTGTCTTTACTTAATACCTACCCCTCTTTAGTATAACTAATAAGCGGATATTAATGTACTAATCATTAATTTGTCATTAGAATTTCCAGAATACCACTACTCATTTGATGACGATGGTGACAACGACGGCAGCATTTCTATTATAACACTCAATTTGAATTCTTCTAATCCTGACCCAATTGTAACGAACTATGTAACCGCAACGACTACTGGCGACCCATTTGAGGATGCCCTTAGCAAGGATACTGGAGTCCATTTCCTAACAGAGCAAATGCAAGAGCTGGCTACTAAACAAGAGGGGAATAAGGATGAAGGGAAAGAGGGGTCTAAAGGGAGACACGAACTGTTGGAATACTACCTGAGGACTGATGGTCGAGTGATCTGTAAGATGTGTGGGGAGGTGCTGCCGAGCCGCACGCACTGGTACAGGCACAAGTACAAGCAGCACGCGATGCAGCCGACCAACCCCTCGCCACTTTTCCAATGCGAACAATGTTTTAGCTATTTCAAAAGTAGAAAAGGTAAGAATCTTGAAAGCATGTTTGTGTATGGCAGTTAGAAGTACTTTGAAGTAAACGAACACTTGGACAACATTAGGCATTCGTTAAATTCCGGCTCTTTCTGCCTAATTATTTTCCTAGCTTTTTACGTGTTCTGGTCCAATTAGGTTTTGTTATTGCTGATTTTTTTACTCGGTTGGGTAAGAGGCTGCCTTACTATCTCTTTAAAAAAACGGAGCGACATAGACTAAAAGATCAACCCCAGAATTTCGTTAGAAAGTAGTAGGACTAATAGGGCCAAAAGACAACTCATGAAATTGTATCAGAGATGACAGAAAAAATGGGAAACAGATATCTGATAGTAGTGTATTGTATGAGGGAAAACCTTCTACAGCCCCACGTTTCCGAGGTGCCATCAGCACAACTTTGACAGCTTATATTTTTCGGAAATTGACGCTCTAGAAGGTTTGTTCTCATACAAAACTTGTTTGCACTGATCTCAGCTATTGATTAACACAATTTTATACGTGACCGCTATTTTGAAAATAAAATAAAATTTCGGAGGTTAGGCCGGCTACGTTTGATGCAAAGGGGTTTGAATTTAATGGCCGGCCTAACTTCCGCCATTTTAATTCTTTTTCAAAGTTACGGCGATACATAAAACCTATATAAATCGATAGATGGCATCAATACAAACAAGTTTTGCATGAGACAAAATGTACTAAAGTGTCACGTTTCCGAGATATAAGCTATCAAAGTTGTGCTGAAGATGCCATCAGTGAATGGACTTTAATTTTGATAGCTCATATCTCGAAAACGTAACACTTTAGAAAATTTTGCTTCAAACAAAACTAGTGTGTATTGATACTTACTGACTATCGATTAACATAGGTGTTATGTGCTAAAAAAATTAAAATGGCGGAAGTTATCCAGGCCAGGTTATATAGCCAGGCTTCATACAAAAATCTTCCAAACCCTTTGTCATGCCTGAAAGTTAGCAAGTTGTTTCCGCATTTCAAATATATTTTAAGCCTCAATGAGTAGATTCCTATTCACTATGGGTATACAGCATGTCATCAACATTTTCAGGGTATATCGGACACATAGCAAGTAAACACAGCGAATTACTATCAGACACCAGTCCAGTACTAACTAACACACAAGCCACGCAAGCATCGGAAGCTACTGTCCCGGAAAAAACCGACCAGCTTCTGGACGTAAAGGATGAACCCGATCCGGAATTAGCGATCCCAAAGTCCAGCGTACCAAACTACCAAACCTCTGTCGTCAAACACACGTCGAGGACGACGGAAACTAAGAAGACCTACCATCGTAAAGGTAACTTTCTTGGTTTCTTAGTTTTTGGTTGCATATAGATAACATCACGCCTGTAATCTCCGAAGAGTTAGGCAGAGGTGTAGCTACAGCACATCCATATTTCGCCGGTTATGTTTTAAGTCGCTTGTATTAGGGGGCGCGCCTACTGCCATCAATCAGGGGCAATGGCTGCTACTGAGAAACTGCTGATGGAAAAACCCAATAAATCGACCCATGAATCGAACCCAGGACCTCATGCTCCGCAGTCGCGCTTGCGACCACTCGAGCAATGAGGTAGTTGGTTGAATACATATAGGTACCTACCGATAACGAAGGATAAAACTTGGAAATCACTGTCCCATTAGAACAAAAAAACAAACGATGGGTTTTTTCATATAATTTCCTATATTAATAAGTATGCTTAAGTGGATTAGTAAGGAGCTAATCGTACTAAACCTAATGGTAGGTGCCTATAAAAGCTCTCTCTGTGACTGTACCAACTATCCATTGTTAATTAATTTTTGGTTTCAGAATCAACAGTGAACCAAGCAGACTGGCAGGAAAAACGTTCTAGAGAAGAGAAATTAGTGGCCGACATCATAGACCGGGTGCGTCGTGAGTGCGAGGCTCAGCCGAAGCCGGGTCCCCCGCGCCGGCCCTACGCGCGCCGCGCTGCCGCAGTCATGCACACGACGATGCGACAAACAGACGCACTGATGTAAGCACGAGACAAGAAGTTCCTCTAGGATAGTTTAACGTTAAGACAAAGCGTCTGTTATAACTTATAACAATGTATATACGTGGGTATACGTGCAATCTTAGGATAAAAGGTTACATTCGAACAGGTTTGTTAAAATCGCTACAGCATCTGCAGTTCAAATGTAGTGCGATTCCAGTAGTCGATTAATAATTCCATAAAAAAAGAATACGTTATGATCACTTATCATAATAATTCGATGTGTATTAGAGATGACACGGATATCCGGTAACTATCCGTTATCCGGCCTATCCGGCCAATTTTAACTATTCGGCTGGATATCGGATAGTATCCCACTATCCGGCCGGATACCAAATATGAAAATAAAGTCAAAAAAATCTTATTAACATAAGATAAATCATGCCACAATAGCTTACAAACACCATTTATTTATTTAGCACCATTTTTTAGATAGTTTATTGCCTGGATTAACACAAAGGATACTTTTTATCTCGGTAGCACGATCTCGTGGAACGATTACCGAACTTCACGTGGACGAAACCGCGGGCATAAGCTAGTTATTAGTAATTTAGTACTCAAAATTAACAAATAAATTATGGTGAATAAATACTAAATTTTCAGTAAACACCGCACTTGTGCGTTGCGTTAACTGAAATCAAACTCGTCACAACATGTAAAATGACAAAGGACCGAATATTCGGCAGCCGGATATCTAGCCATCCGGCCTCCAAGCTGGCCGAATATCCGGTATTCGATATCCGGCCAAACTACTATCCGTTTCATCTCTAATATGTATAAAGTGATATTTTAGACAAAAATAACATGCATTCAAATGTAAAGTAAGCGAAAGTAATATTTTCCATTGGAAAGATTTCATTTTCACCCAGATTAAGAACAATCCATGCAAGCAAGCATGCAATCAATCAAACAAGCAAAGCACGAAACATAGCATGCAAAACTTTCTAAGCGTGTTTCGTGTACTTACCATAGAAATTATTAGTAAAGGACAACAAAGCAAACATTGTTGACTCTAATAAGTACTTAAAGTATGACCACCAAGGCACCAAATAAATAAAACCACCTAAAAACACCATAATGGCAATCATAGTGTTTTTAGTGGCCATTATCACACCTAATACTTATTCTAACCCTTATAAAGGCATTTTTTTAAAATGAGATAAGGCCGCCTATTGAAACGGCCTACGTACGTAATTTTGTGCCAATTATTTAATTCTTTAAGGCTTCTAAGCCTATCGAACTCCAATGTTTAGTGTTGGACGATCGAGGCACCTCAGTTGTTTTAGTGCCAAATGTTGTAAATACGTGCCAAAAGTTATTTACGAAATTGATGTGCCAATAATTTTCCAAATCATGTAAATACTTACCTATTATAAACTTAAGATATAATAATATATAAAATCAGTGTTTACTCCAATTTAAATATTAACTAATATTTTTTTGTGACTCTTTATACTTAGTAGCGAACTTAGGTTAAAGGTAAATAATTTCCAAAATATTCGTTATGTTCCTACTAGTTAGTTCTTCGTTCCATCAAATCATATCAATATGGAGTTAAGAATACTACCAGCTACAGCTTTCCCAATGACTTCTACGTTTCCAATAACGATTTATTATCGTTCCTTATAGAACTATTTATATTTCTCTCACTCATTATAAGATACCTAATGAATGTTGTCTATCAACAATTATCTACTACGGCATTTTCATTAAATTACTAGGGGTAGTGCAAAGAATATCTATTTGGAGTACCTAATATTATTCCTCTTGTTTCTTCCTGAATAATGCCTAAGAGCAATTTTATTCTTCATAAAACCAAGGTCTACAGTCTCTACAGGTAGACCTTGATTTTATTTAAAAAACGATTGCTCGTGTCTACACACGTCCCTATCATTTCCTTTGTTTCAGCAACTTATAAGTACAGAAAATATGACCCTCCAAAAATGACAAAAAATACCCCATGTTTACGGTCGTGATTAGACTACCAGACAAATTCGAAAAGTTTTAACATAAATTGATAGGAACCAAGACATACTCTTTCTTAAAATTTGAAAGTCATAAATAATGGAATCGGCTCAGTTTTCGACGAGAAAAAAGGGAATTCGCAACGTCGATCTCGTCAAAATTTTTGTGATATAATCAGTCTGTCCCTATCGCACTCTAAGGAGGCAATCTTGACGCAGCGCGACGGCAATAGTTTCTTCAAATACCTACCTAGTTTTCAAATTCATCGCAGGCCCTGTTGCCTCTTAACACAATCGTATAAAAATATTGAGCCAGAAACAAACTGGTATTCCAAATATTCTGTACTTCCTCTACTTATGTATTTCCCTCGTATCATCTAGGCCTACGTTTAGATACATAACTGTAACAAATTCTGTCCCGTATTCGTCTGTTGATTTTTACATAACGGCTATAATTATATAGGAACGAAATGTGAGACTGAAAGTTAAATAAAAAGATAGAATCTCCTGAAATGCCTACGTTACTAGCAAATGTAAGGGAATAGTGTAATTGATCAGCAATATGAACCGTGCTGAACCACGTTTTAGCGATATTTTATTATCTACTTCCTTACGTCAACGTCTTCACGTGTTTTATTAACCTATAGTCTCTTTTTTAATCTCGGAGACTAAATTGACAAGTGAAAATGTCAAAACTGACTTAAATGCTATTGAAATTTATGTCAGTTTGCCATTAATACCCTTCATTCTGGTAGCACTACTCCGGCTCTATGGAGTCGGCTTGAATACCCATGCGGACTAAACGCTCCCTGTGAGAAAAGAAATCAAATCAAATCATTTTTATACTTGTCAATTTAGTCTCCGAGATTAAAAAACAGACTTTAAAAGGAAACTGTTTTAAGAGCGTAATTTTTATTTAGGTAAGCAATTTTATTTTCGTTATAGGTATCTACCGTCTGGCAAGGTTATTAATTTGTAAAATGAAAATTGAAATCCTGCATCAGGGTTGCAATTTTGTTGGTCAGTATTTTATTACTAACTTATGTACGTTTTTTGTTGTTATTTTGTTGATTTATGTATTACTTAATTGTTAACGTTTGTTTTCCTGATTATATCAATCATAGATACTAATTAATGATAACTACATGTGTCAAACTTGTAAATAGTTAGTATATATCTTACAATATACAAAAACTGTGATGAATGTGGCTCAGAAATATACGTATTAAGAAGCTAAGTAAGTACATTTGTTTTTTAAACCTCGTGTTTTAATCCCAGCTCTAGCAAACCTGAAGTTTAAATTCCGAAGGGGCGAAGCTATAATCACAACGACACTATTTTCTTATCTCTTTAAAAACGGCAATAGGCAGAAATGACATCAACAGTCCACACACCATCTACGGGAGCATTCCTTCGAGTTACCTAAGTACTACCGCGTTCACCGACAGTCCACAACTTCTCTAACATAAAACACAGGAGGACATAAGGCTGAAAAGTGCTCGACGGTGAGGGAGTGCAGTAGTACATAGAAACTAGTCGTGTAGCCATGCGGTTTATTCTAGCGATTGAACGGCTTTGCTGCTAGTTTGTGGTACGCATTATGAATTTATATTATATCCGCGCACGCACATAGATAAACATAACAACATCAAGCTTCTTTCTCCGAAGGGATAAGCGGAGGTGTGCACACGGCGACACATCAAGCTATACATTTCCAGTATAACATAGCCTCGCTTTGTACAGATTTCCCGTACAATGCATTTAAATTGGTTTTATATAGCTTAATTGGTCATCGCACATATAATAAACCTACATTCCATCAGTTAAGTATAAGTCCCATAATTATGTAATAGATGGCGAGCCTATTGTCATCAAACGGACACAAATTCCTAATGAAGAAACCCAATAACACTGCCCCTACCTCATGCCATCACTAGACCCAACAAAGCGGCTATTAGATTGGATACAATATGGGGGAGGAAAGTGCTGGAGTGGAGACCACGGACGGGACGGAGGAATGTGGGAAGACAATCAAGACAAGGTAAACAGACGATCTTATTAAAATTGCCGTAGGAAACCGGATGGCAATGACACAAAACCGTCAAAAGTACACTCAGCATTGGTGGATCTGTAATTACTAAATTATGTTTTATTTACTCACCTCGGAAATAAAAATTCAAAACATTTTTTTACTTTATTAAACTTTGCAAGAAAGCTTTCCAGTAATTGTATGTAGTATATAATAGTTCCATGGCTTTGATAGGGTTTCAAAATAATACGGGAGCAATTGCCGAAAGGCGATAACCGTGACTAAAAGACTTTTTTATCTATGATCATGAATACAGATTATTAAAAAAAGCCAAAGATAGCCTTCTTCTGTCAAATGTCAAACAAAGCTGTCACTGTCAAAGTTTTGGAAAAAGTGTCGGTGTTTCAAATTGTACGGTCAGCTCAGTTTGCAAACAAATTAAATAAATGCTGAACCGCTGGTTACGTTCTTTAGCTTAATGAAATAAAGTTCCAACAAGATGCCGCCGCAGTTTCAGGTTTTAAGATGCTACAAATGTTCTGTCTTTCAGGTATGTGAAAGTTTTATTACAAAAGTTTATTCTTCCACAATAAATACCCACTTACAGATAATTTTGTTTTATAATTCATTTTCCTCTAATAAATTTATTTTAGGGTCATCAAACTACCAAATCAAATAAATGGGAGTGTAAGGTTTGTGGTGCAAAGCAATCATTTAAAAGATTCTATGGATTAGGCACAGCAAAGGAATGCAGATTTCAGGTTCAAAAGCTAAACGGTTTGAGAGGGCAGTTAGAAGACATGAAGAACAACACAGATGAAAATAGTAATAGCAACGAAAGTGAGGAAATTGTATCAGAGCCTGTAAAGAATAATTACAAACCAGTACAAAATAGTAAATGGTCAGACTATGTAGACGAACCGGAAACTGTAGAACAAAATACTAATGAAATGTCCCTAGGAGACACAGAAGTTATTTTCGAGATTCCTGTAAAGCGAAGAAAGCAAAGTTCTAATAAATTCAAAAGAAATCCTGAGATAGCACCTAAAGAGGGAAAAAATTATAATAACTCTGCCACTTCACCTAAAATTGTACCAAATAGTTTGATTTTTTCTAGACTGATTGAGCCAAAATCAAAACCACTACAACCCAAATTTAACGTTGAAGACTCTATACCTGGAGAAGAACCCGTGAATGTAATTAAACCTAATAATTTGAATAAGTTTGTTCCGCCCGTGTGTAATAAAAATTCACGATGGGCTCAGTTCACAGATGAACCACATGAAACGGATCAGACCGATAGCATACTTACACCACAAAATGATATGTTGTTTTCATGTTCTGATGATGCTGATATTGAATCTATTTTAGGTGTCTAACTAAATAATCTTTATCTATTTAAAAGCAAACTGTAATGATATTAATTCTCAATTGATCTCATTTTAATGACCTACAATATCTATAGACTGACTGCTTTAATGAGTCCTCCCGAAGGTATCAATTTAAATGGAATTCTGACGGTTGATCATGTATTCAATTAGTATCGTAATATGTATGTGGATTATGGTTATTTTAAAGCAAAACCTGTGGGATAGTGTTAGGACTTTGTGGACGCTTAATGTGCCTTTGATGGGGCATGGCGAAGGACTCATTAAAGCAGTTGGTCAAAAGATAGTTATCAGACATTCAAATGAGATCGATTGAGAATGAATATGATTATAGTTTGGTTTTGATTGAATATAAAATGTTTAGTCCCCATTTCCTCAATATGTATTTAAATATAATAATTTTATTGTTATTTGGATGTCAGTAGATAGTAAAAGGCAATGGTACTCCAATAATTTTATTATTACAACCAATACACATTATCATCACAATGGCAACAGTTTAATATCACTTTCATTAATGTCTACTAGATAAATAGCGAGTGTACTACAGGCATACTTTTACATCATAACATCTACAACAAACTTCAATGATTACATCCCACAGCGGGTACATCATTGCCCATACTTATACAAGGTGTAAACGGACCCTTCACGAAGCCGTCAACCAAGTATTCTGTTCCACAAACTAGATGCCCTACAAAAATTATTGCTGGGTAACAACTATTGTTTTGGGGTGAAAAATCACGATTTACAGTAAAATTCAATGTAACGCACTCAAAACGTTGTGCTGATGGATGCATTGAATATTAAATGTGTCCTGAAGGAATTTAAAGTTATAAAATTAAAAACTAGTACCTATTTTTAAAAAAACTTGTGACAATGTTGGAACTTTTTTTAGAAATATGCATCACCTTTGCACTATTTTCTGTTCCTTTCTTCTTTTCTGTATTTAGTGTGTACATAAATTGTTAAATAAATAAATAAACTGACCATCTATATCTCCCTAACTAGAAGGTTCCCAGTTATGGTCCAGAACTAAAAGATGGTCGCAATGACGGGAGAATAAGTGTCTTGCGGCTTCGTTAAGGGTCTTTTTACACTCTTTATGTTAGAGCATACATATCCATCCTTCTAACCTCCCACAAGTAGGCAGCACTATAACAAAGTGTGTACTCACTGTATGAAGCTAAGAATAACAATAATATTACATTGATAATAATTGCAGAATATTTGTTTAAAGCTAAATGTACACAGACTCATAGAAAGACAGATCTAAAAAAGTTTATTGTACCAACTGACCCTTCAAAGAGTTTGTCACACTTACTGCTAGATTTTTTATATGGTTCACAGTTTTTAAGTAAAAAGAAACTTCAATTATAACTTATATAGGTACTCCTATATAACTTCAGTATTTTAGGCAGTGAATTATTTTAGTAAAAGATTTTTCATAATGCTGATAAACTTGGCCTAATGTTAGACATGACTATTCTTATCAAATACATATTCTGAAGACAGAAAAGACAGCCACAGAGTATAATATAGAATGTAAAATACAAAGGAAGCCCTACTACTTTCGATGTATAGTAAGAATACCTTAGAATAAATATTACAAATGATATAGTCACTTAAATATTATCAGAAATCAGACTGTTTACTTATATCTTTGCGTAAAAAGATGTAAGTTGATCTGCATTTAGATGTAAAATTGTAAACAATCTTCACAATTTCTATGCTAGTTACCTACGACATTTTTCACTGTGTTCATAGCTTTAGCTTCACTTGAGTATGGAACTGTCATGAAAAGTTCTTGTCGCATCACGACTCCTTGCGTCCTTAACTAACAAACTATCGTTATTGCTCCCGCCCCGTGCTGCCTGCCAAAGTCCTTTTTGCAAAAAGCAGTTCTCGTGTCTGCTTGGCGTTTCATTTTCCAAAGATATTAACAGAACGTCGACTAGTACGGCGTCATGTGCCTGCGTCTGTGTAGCTCCCTGGCTCGCGCGTATCTTCGACCGTAGCTCCATCGCCATGCTCTGAGGAAAGAATTTATTTTATCAGCTGTTATAAGGTAGTTCTTAGTAAGAAGCCGATAGCAGTGATAGCCTAGTGGTGTGACCTTCGGACTGCCAAGTGCCAAGCATTGGTCTCGAGTTCAAACCCAAGACACGCCCTCTGAGTTTTCGGATTCATGTGCATATTGTATAATTTTATTAACCCTAGCTTCGTTGAAGGAAAACATCGTGAGGAAACCGGCATGTAAAGTCAAGTCAGAGGCCCATAGGCGGCATAAAAACTCTGACACCAGTTAAGGCACTACTAACCACACGATAAAGAAAAAGAAGTAAGAAGCCACTTCCAAACAGTAATTTTAAAATATCGACTCCCTGAAAGCTCCTAATTAAGGAAACTTATTGTGGTACGGTGGTTGGTAGATGTAGACCGTGAGATTGTCTTGAAGGGTTACTATGGTCATGATCAGGATTATTAATAAAACCGTTCATTCAAAGTACCTACCTCTCATTATATCCGACAGAGTCGCCCCTGTACAAGTGGTCTTCGAATCGGTTGTCAAAACGCCTGTTGACAGTTTCTTCACTGCTGCCTGAAATTCGAATAATTAACAATTAAACCCTGGTAATGTACGTATACGTTTACTAGATACAAGAAAATGAAAAGATTTTTCTTTACCATTTGGATTAGAGTGTGAGAACCGTCGACACGATGGACCTCTGCAGCCGAGAAGTTGTTGCAGCTGATTGTGGAAGTAATCTCTCTCGGCCGGCGTCAAATATTTTACTCGGTTTTGTGTCTCAAAAGGATCTGAAATAAGTAATTGAAAATGTTAATTTATTTGGGAACTTTTGTCAGTGAATAGCATATGTTTTTGTCTACCGAGATCGTACCAATTCTTAAGTTGTAGTAAGTGACAAGTCCGGTGATAAACTCGCAGTAGAGCAAGTTATGCGTAGCGTTGATGGTCCGGATGCAGTTGTAGGTGTTGTTGGAGGTGCTCATGCAGAAGCAGAAGGGGCCCGCCGTCCAGAAGGGCGCCGTCCGCCAGTGGTCGTTGTCGTGTCGGTAGCAGTTCATACGCTCTGACTCGCACAGCTTCTCTAATTCCGCCTGGAATTAAAAATAACAAAATCTTATAGTTAGAGTTTTCGTCGTTTGACTTGTTTAAAATGTGGGTAGATTGCAAAATCTGATATATACCCGCTTCCTAGCTTTCCTCAGTTTCTTTTGAAGCAACTGTGCTTTCTTCTTTCTCTGTTCTTCTCTCGCTTTCTGTGCCGCTTCCAAGTAGCTGTGTCCAGGTCCTCTCATTTTTCTGAAAGAAACAAGAAAACCATTACATCTACTTTCAGGAACTACGCTAGAAAGTAATTCAATTTCAGAATTATGAAATTAGTTACCAACCTATTTTCTTCACAATAACAAACGTGCTTGTCTTCATTTTCAATGAAGAGCGGATGAAGCCTTCTCTGGAACACGTCAACAGGCTTATCGAAAATCCCCATATTCTTCGACGTTGCTTTGTTGGGATTCCTCTGTTCGTACTCGGAAGCGTCCAACCGCGCTGGGCCAAGGCTCAAAGGACTCAGTGTCGTGTGCCTCGGTGCCGTGGTTGTTGATCTACTCGTTGTGGTTGTTTCAGCAGTTGTTGGTTTACTGGTCGTACTTGTCGATCTTTCAGTCGACAGAAACTTTTCTATAGCGGAACTGAAATAGTTCACATTCTGTGAAAAATATCCTTCATCGGTAGAATTCTCTTCTGGGACACGTTTTGTAGTAACATCGAAATTTATCGCAAATTCAGTTGTGGCTATCGAATCTGTGCTCGTTATTACGCTTTGCAATGTACTTTTGTCTTCTTCAACACTGTTCTGTTCGTAGTTTCCTTCTATTATGACCGTAGTCACCTGAGGTTTAGGAATTTCGATTGTATGATCGGTATTATTCACGGTTGTATCCGCTTCGTTAGTCACATTAACAGTTTGAATCGTAGGAGCTTCAGTTTTTGTCTCGTTCTTCAATTGAATATCAAATACATCCTCTTTGGTTTTAGCATTTATTGTAGGTACTACGTATTCATTGGAATGCCTGAATTTCTTTTCCTGAGCCGTACTATTCCTGTGTTTAGGTTTCACTCTGTGAATTCTACCTCTTCTTAAATGTTCCTTTGAAGTATTGTGTTCGTGAGTTAGACTCTTGTTAAATAGGTGGTTGCTGATGAAGGCGGGATGGACAGTTTGCGTTTCAATGACCGGCTTCGAAGTTTTTAAATGTCTCTTTATCTCTTTTAAATCTTCTAATTTCGTTCTTAATTGCCTTATTTGATCCTCTAAACTCAATCTGTTTGTGTGCCAAGCTTTGAGATCGTTGTAAATTATCTGGGAACAGTTTACTGTTCCATCTTTCTCTATCTTACATTCTAACGAAGACTCATTGCTGTTAACTATCGCGTCGTTCTTCTTATGTTTATTGTGGTTCCAGTGTTGAGCCTTACGTTTAATTCTTTTATGATCTACGTTTTCTTTGGTACGTTCATAAGCCTCAAGGAATGCTTCTGTTTCCTTAATAAGTTTGTCGATTTTGTCCTTTGTATTTCTGCTTTCTAATTCGTCGATTGGTTCATTCTTGAAGTTCAAGTGTCCAATACTTGGGTTTTCTTTTAGAATACTATCAACTGTGTTAGGTTCGTAAACCTCATTGTCTATAGATCTTCGACTGCGAGTACTGTTCTCTTTCGAGACTTCGGCGAGTCGTCGAGCTATAGTTCCGTCAGTTTCTAGCCTTGTGTATACAAGTCCACTAGGTGTGAAGCAGGCACATTTCTTTGTGCTCATCTTCGATTGTGGCGTCAATTCAGTCTGCAAAATAGAAATATTTTATGAATACTAATAGAAGATATGTATGTTGTTTAGAAGTTGTTTCCTAAAATCATACCGACCTCATATCTACATTTGTGTCTACGCCATCGCCCATTTATTAGAACACACTTCCACTTTCTGCCCGCAGAGCAGGGTGCACGCAGTTCAGCCTTAGAGCAGTCAGCTGCTAAGCGAGCTGCTTTTCCCTCCAACCCGGTTGCATCCGCCACTTCTGAAATTATAACATAACATCACGCCTGTAATCCCCTAAGAATTAGGCAGAGGTCTGCTACATCCACATTCTGCCAGTTATGTTTAAGTATGTTATAGGGGGGTGAGCCTATTGCCATCAACCCCGGTGCTCAGACAAACGACACAAGTGAGGCTGGTGATGTATTAATATTTTAGAAAAATTATTAAATCTGACATGGGTTGTACCTAAGAGCTGGTGGTGTCTAAGGTTAGGTTAAGGTAAGGGACAATCTATATATATAAAATTCAAAGTCCTGACTGACTGACTGATATATCAACGCACAGCCCAAACCGCTGGTCCTAGAGACATGAAATTTGGAGGGTGTATTCTTTGTGAAGAGTAAGTATCCACTAAGAAAGGGTTTTTCGTAATTCCACCCCTAAGAGGGTGAAATGGGGCGTTGAATTTTCTATGAAACTTTTTATTCTCGCAGTCGATTGACTTGACAATTTGTGTACATACTCTTCAAATAAAATTATGAGATACGTGTATCACAGTTTTTCCAAAATCATCCCCCAATTTAAAAATTCAATGCCTTGACTGGCTGACTGATATATCAACGCACAACCCAATCGGCTGGTTCTAGAGACATAAAGTTTGGAGAGTGCATTCTTTGTGAAGATTAAGTATCCGCTACGAAACAGTTTTTTTTAATTCCACCCCTAAGAGGGTGAAATGGGGTGTTTAATATTCTGTGAAACTTTTTATTCTCTGAGTTGATTGACTTGAAAAGGACATTGTCAGTTTCGGTCCAAGTGTGTTGCAGATGTACATTATACCTTAACCCTTTAACCGCCACGATTTAATACCTTTGACTTACCTCCAGCGCCACGTCACTTTAGGTATAAGTTGGAATAGTGTTGGGAATACTTAATATCGATGCATAAATTCTTTATTTATTAACAAAACTAAAAGCCGGAAATTAAATCAACGTTTTATTTACTTACTTAATAATCTAACATTATTCAGTTTTCAATCAATTAAAAAAATAAAATTAAACGTGCTTCTGTAGTTACAAAATCAGTACTCGGGAGATGGGCACGTTGTTCGTTCTTCTGTTTGTGAGGATTCTCCACGAGCATGTCGTATTAAATTTAATATCTTCATGTAAACTTCTGGATTTATTGGATTTCCGACCGCACAGTTTCCAGCTCAAAAGCTATTAAAGACGCGAAGTATTCATTTCGTGGATCACTTGGTCTCTGATCAAAAAGGCCTACAACACTAGTTGCATTTAGCGATAAAGCTTTCCCGTGATTTTACGGTGACGGCGCTGAGGCAACTGACAATACCGCGCGATTTAACCTTGAATCTCCTTGGCAGCACGTAATATTACGGTGACGGCGACCGGCGACTGTCTGCACTAGTGAGGTTCTGCGTTATGAGATTTCTATATTTTTGTCGTAAAAATTAAATAATTTTTAAACTTAAATACATTTTATTGTGTACAGATACTTGTATCAGAGTTATAATATGGATATTTTGTAATGAAAGTACCCACTTTCATTGCAAATAGTGACAGTAATTTATATAGTGCCTTGTTTATTCTTAGACATCCTATTAAGTATTTTCCGAATTCGCCCCATCCCTAGTACTCGTAAAATTACGTGATTGGCGATACAGGTAGGGAGACAGTTATGACAAAGTATTTGAACCTCAAAATTCACGGTATTTATCATTCAAAACATTGAAAAATGTCCATAACAATAAAGATTATACCCTACATCTTAAAATTGACACATTTTATATGGAGTTTGTGCAGTATGAGAACTTTTTCAATGAAATAACGTAAATATACGTGTGTGGCGATTCGGGCACTGTTTTCAGAGCCCGGAATATTACGGCGTCGGCGCTTAAAGGGTTAAATGATAGGTGTCACCGAGTACAACATTTTTTATTATGGCAGCAAAAAAAAATATCCTAGAGGAATCGACATTTTTGCATTTGTATTTATATTTTAAAAAGCTGTAATAAGCGTGAAAAACTGTAGCGGCACTACAAAAAGTACCATAGCAAAATAGAAAAAAAAGTACTACAGCGCTATCTATGACCAGAGGATGAACTAAACGTCGAAATACATCAAAATTCTACATCGCGCAAGTAAAGTTATCCGCGACTTAAGACTATTATAGAAGAACCCGACAACAACTGTCGGGCAGTAGCCCACCAGACACAACACCCGTCTGGTCGAAGGATCCTCCCTTTTCTATGGAGGATGAAGAACCCCCAAACTGGTGACCCCGAAATGGACGTCAGCGCAGCTTTCGAGCAACGTCATCAAGGTCACTTCCTCAAGCTTTCGAGCAATAATGCGAATAATAGCCAGCCAGCTTCAAATAGGTATTCCTGCCTAGTATTCACGTCGTGCACATAAGAAAAAAAAACTCTCTGATCATACTCTCAAGCTCATGGAAGAGCGGCGTGAGATAATCTTGCAGTCTTCAGACAAGGCGTGGAAATACCGGCAGCCCAATAGACGGATCTTTAAATCCTTGAAAAGCGACCTCCACCGCTTTAATACCGAGCGTATTCAAGACGCAATTGAGCGGTACATAGGCTTCAAGGTATTTGCGAGAGCTCTGGCTACTGGGCAGAGCTAGTTCACGAAACTGAAGACCGACGATGGCAGGTTCGTATCCGCCAAACAGCCGATTTTCAACCTCCCGAACAAGCCAGATTCCGAAAAGGCTTAAGCACCGTATGCCACATACATACGCTGCGGCAGGTTATACATAAGACCGAAGCGTACCTGCCTCTCTGTTTAGCGTTTGTGGATTACGAGAAAGCCTTCGATTCGATCGAGACTTGGGCTGTACTACAGTCTCTCCAACGGTGCCAAATCGACGATCGGTACATCGAGGTGTTGAAGTGTTTGTACAAAAACGCCACCATGTCAGTCCGACTTCAGGACTAGACCTTGGAACCTATTCTTCTGCAGTGAGGTGTGAGACAGGGAGACGTCATATCTTCGAAACTGTTCACCGCTGCACTGGAGGATGTCTTCAAGGTTCTGGCACGGGAGTGGCATCAACGGCGAGTACATCTCTCACCTTCGGTTTGCCGACGATATAGTGGTCACGGCTGAGACCATGGAGGACCTCAGTACAATGCTCGATGACATCAGTAGAGCTTCCGAAAGAGTGGGTCTTAAAATGAACATGGGCAAAAACAAAGTCATGTTGAGTGCCCATGTAACACCCACTCCTAACAAGGTCGGAGACTCTACACTCGAAGTTGTAGACGATTATGTCTATCTGGAACAAACGTTCCAGTTAGATAGGTCTAACTTCGAGAAAGAGGTCAATCGGCGTATCCAACTCGGCTGACCAGCGTTCGGGAAGCTGCTATCTTATCTTATCTTCTCGTCCAAGTTACCGTAGGGTCTCAAGAAGAAAGTATATGACCAGTATGTGTTGCCAGTAATTACATACGAGACCGAAACGTGGTCGCTCACAATGGGCCTTATCAGGAGGCTTAGTCACCCAAAGGGCAATGGAGAAGCCTATGCTCGGAATTTCCTTGCGTGATCAAATCAGAAATGAAGACATCCGCAAAAGAACCAAGTTTACCGACGTAGCCCGAAGAATTGCCAAACTTAAGTGGCAGTGGGCAGGGCACATTGCTCGCAGAACGGATGGCCGATGGGGCCGAAAAATTTTGGAGTGGCGACCGCGAACCGGAAGATGTTGCGTTGGAAGGCCTCCCACGAGGTGGACCGATGACCCGGTGAAGGTTGCGGGGATCCGCTGGATGGGAGTCGCATGGGACCGGTCAATGTTGCGACACTTGGGGGAGGCCTATGTCCAGCAGTGGACGTCTTTAGGTTGAAATGATGTCGTTCAATTGGTCAGTATCGCAATAGACTTATAAATGCCATGGCGGACATGCTTGCTGTATACGAATATTATTAAAACGTCTTCCGACAGTAGCGGAAAATCTTGCAGTTGAGTTAAATCCCCTGAAATTCTTTCAAATGCAACTCTATTGTTGAGGTTTTTGCCACGTACCTAAATAATAAGCTAAGCTATAAGCGTTATTATTATTTTTTTGTTTGTTTAGTGCCTTACCTGGTATCAGTGAGTTTTTATACCGCCCATGGCTTTAAATGCCGTCGAGAAATATCTCTCAGGCATGGTGGTTTTTCATGTAAATACAAATGCAAATATGTCAATTCCTCTGGGATATTTTTTTTTGCTACCGTAATAAAAAATGTTGTACTGGTAGAGACCTGTCATTTAAGGTACAATTCATATCTGCAACACACTTGGACCAGCACCCCTTGTAAAACTGACATTCTCCTTTGCATACATACTTTTCAATTAAAATTATGAGAAACGTGTATCACAGTTTTTTCCAAAATCAAAATCATCCCCCAACAGAGTCCAATAGGGCTTCGAAGCTCACGTGGACGGGCGCACGGCGTGCAGTGTTACTCGGGGCGTGCGGGGCGCGGGAGTATTTACCTATTAAATAAGTAGGTAGGATTTTTCTGAGGTAGACGTCTGTAAATATGGTTTATTGCACCGATTTTCGTGTTGGCTCGTGATACGTGCCATTGATATTAAATATTATGTAAAAGTTTTATATCTATAAATAGATTTCTAATTAATCATTTGATTTTCGTCACCGGTGTCCAATCTCAAACCAAGGTACCTATCAATATTTCACATAATAATATGTAAAGTACCTAATTGATATTACTATGAACTAATATTTGCAAGTTATAAGCAAGTATATAAAAACCATGTATCTACTATACATACATAGATTACTTATTATCCCAGAAGTAAGATCCCGTGGGCAATTCCCGAATTCCACGCGGGCGAAGCCGCGGGCAAAAGCTAGTTATATTATAAAATCAAATTAAAATAAATTTCTAGGTAGGTAAATAAATAATAAATTACTAGGTACTAAAAAATCTTGGGATTTGAAAAGATCCCACTCCATACACCTCTCGTTTCACGCAGTCTAATATGGAGGTATCTTACGGTCGTATAGCTTGCTTCCAGGAGTGAGGTAGTTGGGTTGCTCCTCAGCGTCGAGCACCTTCTCAAGGCTCGCCTCCAGCAGCGGGTTGTGGCTCTCGTTTGTGATCAGCGGCTCCGATGACTTCTTCAGATCGCTCGAGTCACTCTCTGAGCTTTCCTTCATAGACACAGACAAGAGTCAGTGGGTTTAGTCAGAAGGATCAAAAGTTGTAGTAGAACTAGGAACTACCGACCAAGCTTTTATAATTTAAATTTTCTTTCGTTTTGTCACGGAAACATTAGATTTTAAAGTCAATTCTTTTAAATTAGATTAACTAATAATTTTATTGTTAGATAATGGTTGTACCTACTTTGACGTTATTGTTGTTAGATTATCTACAACTGCAATTCATTCATATTCAAAATTCTCGAACCCAAGTCGGCCGTAGCATAGACAATCTCTTCAGTTGGGGGTTCATGGAACGGCTCAGATCTCAAGTGTGTATGTGGCGTGTCTCCACAAACAATGGCCCACCTTCCATATTGTGCTGCATGTCCTGACATCTGTGCACTTGACGGTCTTATGACTGCATAAGCGAGCGGAGTTCGTATAGCTGAATTATGGGTCAAATACTTAAGAAGAAAACCATGAACGACTTCGACGACGAAACTGGACGACTTTGACACTGACAACTCTTGAACGTGGTTTTGAGTTCCTAAAAACAATCCAATCCAATCCAAAATAGTTTACTAAATACAATCCTTACGTCATCCTCCTCATCATCGGGCTCAAGGAAGTCATCATCATCGGTGTCTTCATCGAAGTCTCCGCTCTCCGAGGACTGTGGAGGTGATGTAGTGGCTCTGTTCTGATTCATCTCCCGGCTGTACTTGTTCTCCCGGGAGCGGTGGCCCAGACCTGGGATATCGCGACGACCCGAACTGGGGATAGAAAAATAATGCGGTTATTTAATGATTTTCTACCTCTTTGTATAGATAGGTACTTAGATTAACATATATTGTAGGTAAACATTTACTGAGACTAGGTTTTATTACATGATTCAACAAGACGTGTGTCGTGGCCGATCAGATGGAATGTTTGTGTAAAATTTTCTCCATGTAGGTATGTACCGCCAGAATTGCACAGGTAAAACGTGGGTAGACAAAAAGACCAGTGTCAATACTTTTGTATTGGTTCTAATTTATTACCTACCTCTCGACAAGGAACGTGTCTGGCCAGTGCGCGGTAGCGTGGCGACGACGACGTGGCTGCAGCAGTGGCAGGAGGGACCGTCCGTCCATGTGCGCTGGTGGCTCCACCCCGCCCATGTCTAGGAACGTTGGTGCCAGGTCGATGTTGAGAACTATGTCATCCACGCTGTAGAGAGAAGAAAAGACAAGTTGGAATTGGGTTTTTTTCCGAAATATTCGCGTAGTAATTAATAAAACGTTGAGTCTAAGCATGGAGTTGATAGGCTGGCTCTTCAAATTTATTCAGTGTTTAAGCTTCGGTTGTATATAGGTAGATACAGGTGTTATATGTATAAACAACGGCAAAGGCTTTATTCTGGTGTCTGTGATACAATGATTTTTAATCATTAGTACAGACACCAACGATTCACTTTTGTCTGAAATGCTCATATTTATTTGATAATTGTTTTTGTGAAGCTTAAATGTGTTTTTTTCTGTTTAATAATTTATTATAATTTATTTAAGTTCATTCCTTAAATTTTCTTAACATGAATGGTTGATCGAAGGAATGCAGAGAGATTTTTTTCCATCTTAGAACAAACCTTTTTTAAAATTAACCTAATATTCAACATCTGGCCATTACGAGTCGAAAAATAAAGATGCCAATAGATACAAAAAGTATATCTTTGTTTTCGTTTATTTTATTAATAGCGTTTCATATTTTTTTCAGATGATTCAACCAGCGACAATACTTAACAAATTAGGAAGAGGATGCATAAAATATAATTATTTTCTTACAAAAAGCAATGCATTCACATTTTATCCAGATTATAGTTATAGAATAATGTTCAGAAAATATTGGTTGACCGATGGAGTCCGTTTATTTTATTATATACTCAGACATAAACTTTTTTGAATAACTAGTAGGTAAGTACTAAACCTGGCCGTAACCGGTCAAAAAATAAATAAGATGCCAATAGAAATTATAAAGAAAACATTTTTTTCTTTTAATGGCATCTCACAATTTTTTCAGACATTTCAACCAGTCATGAACATAATATGCATACTTTTTCGTTATTCGTATTATAGTGCTGTATGGATCTTTTAGCGCTTAAATGTTAATGTCATAGTCAAAGGGGGATGTTGTTCGTTACATTTGTGAAATGTTGAAATACAAGATGGCGGGTTTATTTCCGAATCTGGCCACGCGCCAAAACATCCATGTTCAACTAAAGTAGGTAAACATTGAAATGTGTTCAATAATAATAGGACTAAGTAAAGAATTAAAACTTACACAGTGCCAGGTTCCACTCCAGGCCCTCTCACTAGGAAGGGAACTCGGATGTCAAACTCGAAAGGAAAGCTTTTTCCTTTGACTAAACCAAACTGGCCCAAGTGATAACCGTGGTCAGACGTGTACACTAAATACGTGTTGTCCAGTTCGCCCAGTGCTTTCAACTCTTGATAAACTCGTTCTACAGCCTGAAAAGAACATGTCAGTTTGATTCAATGAAAAATCTCTGGCTAATAAACTTACCTACTTACAATTTTTTAAGTCTATCTCTACTTCTAATATTTTTTTATGATTTTTCCTCGACATTAAGACTCAGCCATGCGACTTGCGACACGACTAGCGTATGTTGCACTTGTTTCCCTCGTGTGAGTACAGATTACGTTGTGTCGCGCCGACTCGTGGCATTTTACAAGCAATTTCTTTCATTTTTTAGCAGTACCTATCGGTCGCTAGCGCTACGCGTGTGTCGATTGAGAGTGTAGCTCGTGGAGTCGTGACCAAGCATACTGTCGTTGGTGGCATACCCAGCAAAGCATAGCGACTTAGTTTACAACGTACCATATCGACGCTCTGCAGCGTCTGCAGTCGTTTGGTCATCAGCAGGTCGGTGAACTGCCGATGGATGGGCTTCATCTTGTCCGTCACGCGCAGGATCCACTGCTTGTCCGGATTCGGCGCCATGTCATACGTCGGCGTGCTGTGGAATCATTGGACTTGTTAGAGTGTGTAAGCAGAACATACACTCAGGGTAGTAGGTAGAAAGATATGCGACATCTTTATTGCCGTTAGCCTCCCAAAAATAAAGATTTGGGCTGATAAGTACTGGGTTTCTAGTATCTACTGGGATTCAGAAGGGCTGATACGTCATGGAATATAGAAGAAAAAAGAAAGGCTAAGAAATTCCTAACGAAGAAACCAGCCAGAAAGTTAACCGACCAGGGATTGGAATACGCAGTTCACTTGATCGCATATAGGGTTGTTTTATTTTCACTTTTATGCTTATGATATAGAACTCGAACTTGTACGACCTGTCTGTTAATAGAGTTATCAATGAACTATTTCTGAACGTCGAAGTTGTATCATAGTTGATCATTTTGTTCCTGAATTTCAGCAATTTCCATAGCTGGGGAGTGCATGATATTCAACTACAATTTTATACGGCAAAGTATACAGATTAGGATTACGTACCTATGTAGGTACCCGCCTACATTAAATTATTATTTAACTAAAGACCGAGAGGCTAGATTCACTTAAAAGGAACACTTAGTATCACATCACCCACAGATATGAATACAATCTTACAACTATGTAAATAAGAATTATTATGCGAAACGAGCAATTAAAAAATCGTTAGAACTTATTACGTTTAGTTGCTCCTTACATTCGTGCTAGGCCCACAGTACGTAGTACGTACATAAAGTTTTGCATCAAAATGCAAGCACTCTTAGTTATTGGCCTATAACAATTTTAACGTCTATATCTAGCAAATAGGTTCTAAACACAGGTATACAACTAAAAACAGAAGATATTATACAGAACTTTTAGGACATTAATTTATTAACGACTAGCGACCCGCCCCGGCTTCGCACGGGTGCAATGTAGATACAAATATACATATAAACCTTTTTCTTGAATCACTCTATTGCTGAAAACTGCATTAAAATCTGTTGCGTAGTTTAAAAGATCTACCTAAGCGTACAAACAGCGGGAGCGACTTTGTTATACTATGTAAAGATTAGCCATGCTGTCCGATCGAAAGGTTTTAAGTGGACATTCTAATCCTAACTGATAATATCTCTACGAAAAGTAAATAGCACTGCATTTTCACGGTGGTAGATAAAAAATCTACATACCCATATATTTTGACTGTAGGTACCTATTGCAGTTTTGTGGGAAACAGCTGTTTTTTTTAGGTACCGACGAAAAAAGTCTATGTTCAGAATGAAGTACTGAATACGTTGTAACCGTTTTAGCATCGATGTCCCTTCCACCCTGTATATACAATGCAAAAAAAAATAAGGAATAGGTACTAATTACTTAATTTTTGATTTAGTTAACATTATGGTCAATGACCCAAGTGTCGACATAGCATTGAAAGGTCGAGTTATGGCAAAACGAAAATTATTTAGGTAGAAGGAATTTTGAAGAACATTTTGTGCATAATTTAGCTATCAAGAAGATTTATCTTTATAGGCCCCATACAAAATTGATCACATATTATTATCAAACTAAAAATCAAGGTTAAAAAGGATTAATTCTACATCATTATTACATATTTAAGGTCCATTTTAGACATTTTTTAATTCGCGTTTGTCGGCACGGTCGAGGACAGGTTTCTGCGATACGCCCGACCACACAATACGCCGATGGCTGAATATTAAAACGAACAGGGTTACCATACCGGTATTTAAAAAAAAAGCTAGACTCTTTGCCCATGCATTTGTTTGGAAATACCTCGTGTCTGGAAGAACTAAATCAAGATTTATTAAGCAGAATTTAATTGCTAAAATGTGCCTAAGAGGACCCATACACCTACAATAATATTGCGCAATGTTGATGATTGCACAATATTATTGAACATATAGGGGTAGTATTGAAGATTGCGCAATGATTGAGTAAAAGATTGAGGACTTTTAAATTTTATTGCACAATATTTATTTATTGTGTCTTGTGTATGCTATATTGCCCAATATTTTTTAGTCTACAGTTCGGAGCGGTCGCGTACGCACGCGTGTATTTTTGCTTTTTGCAGCGAAAATGGTCCAAAAAACTTCAACGAAAGAAAAGGAACGAGGCGTTCGTTATTGTAGATTGGCCTTCTCATCAACCAGCCCTTAGTCCAGATTCGGCGTTTTTGTTTTTGCCGTTTCGCTACAATTAAACACACGATAGCTGCAGCCAAATCTTTATCAGACATGGTGCACTGAAGAAAGTTATGACGAGAATGCTTGTTCAATTTTATTGTCTCAATTTAATTGTACCGTGTGGGTTTCGGAGGTCATCAATCATATTGTGCAATCATCAACATTGCGCAATATTATTGTAGGTGTATGGGTCCTCTAATAGATTTTATTGATAGTTTAATATTTGTTTCCCAATTAACTTTTATTGGTTATTGTAGCCATAAATTATTTGAATCGCGCTATGCGTGTGCAGTGCTGCTATACCTTACCATAAATTTTGCCAGCAATAATCAAAAGACAGGTAACACTGCCCTTTGAAAACTTCTAGAAGTATGTATTATTTAAGGAATAGTAAGTACTTATGTAAAGAAAATCGTTTTTGCAGGTACATTTAATGTACAATAACTTTTTTCTTATAAAATAAATACTTCCTCAACAGCCCTGAAGCTTCGTTTAGACTCATGTTCGGCTCTAGTCACTGGCGCCAGTGCGTCGCGGACGGTCCACCGCAGAATGTATGCAGAATGCACATGCACTAATCAAATGTAACATCCAACTAATACAAGCTATGTGGAACTAATGCCTTCCAATTTCCATTTTAAGTTAATCCGTGAGAGTGGAACTGTTTTGCTATGTATGTATAAGTCATGTTAAAGTGATATTTGTATGCAAAAGTGCAGAACTAAGATGCTTAGGGTACTAAATTAAAATTTTATGATAATTTCTGTGGAGTGTACGAACGTGTATATTTATGTGTGTGTGTTTTTGTGTGTGTGTGTGTGTGTATTGCTAATTAAAGTTGCACCACTTCTGTTTACATAATCTAAGCTGGGTACCTCGCTTTCTAGCCCATTGATGTACCAAATAGGGCCTGAGCCATCATCTCAGCTACTAGTTTTTGTCGTAAATGTGGATAAGTAGTAAGTAGAGGCACTTGAACAGGCAGCTAGGGTAAGTTTGCATTAATAGAGCCTCCACAAATGCCGACACTAAAGTGAGTGCTGCACGTCTGCAAATCTGGTCTGATAACCCCTTGCAGTTTTTAACCTAGGTTACATTTTAAAACCAACACGCCTGTAATCACCGAAGGTTTGGGGTGTACCTAATGGTAGTACATCACTACTACTACTACAAATCCCATGTAATATGGGGCGAGCCCATTGCCTTCAACCGAGAAATTCGTGATGGAAAAACCTAATAACACTTTGCCCGACCCGGGAATCGAACCCTCGAGGACCTCATGCTCAGCAGTCGCGCGACCACTAGACCAACGAGGCAGTCACTTTTTAAGACGAGTGAATATTACTGTTGGTATCTTAAACTCGTACTGACACGATGTGGGAATGGTCTGAAACAGATTGCTAAATGACAGGAAATATTTACGCTACAAACTGTCAAATGTCGATGGTTAAGTTCAAAATCGAATGAGAAAATTTGACAGTTAATAAGAAGTTTATGCGCTGGTGACTGTACATTAACTAACTTGCTAAGATACCGAAGGCCTTCTAAACTACTTCCTAGGTCGTTTACACGAAAACCAATAATCGTAGTCATAACTGTTATAAAGTGATCATAATGCTTTTATTGATTTATTACAGGGAAGCCATTAAAGTAGAGGAATGCAAGTATACGTAGTAGTAAAACTCCGTTCAGGGAAACAATTTTCTGAATGGTGGCATTAAATTTATAGTGGCCATGGAACAATGGGCCATGCACGACCATGTTTATTAATAAGCAATATTTACTAATCTTAATCGGTAATATGTCGTTAGAAAGGGCAGCTTTTTTTAATGGGCTCGTGCCTCGCTTTATGCGTATGGAATTAATGTGAAAGCTTCCACGAAAGTTGTTCTAAGGGTTTCAAGCATGAGCAAAGTCGCTTAGAATGGAATTATGAGATAAGCTCGAACTTGGCTCAAACGGATGTCACAAAGCTTTTCATTCGAAGGGAAAACTTGGCGACGAAACTACATAAATGTACCTAGGAATTTATCTTATTTTTAAGTAATTTCTTGGCTTCCTACAAGATAAAACGTTGTAAAAAAAGCGTCCAATTCACAAAATTTACAGCGGAAGACACTTTCAAAAATATCGTTTCCAATGTTCTTTAATTCAAATTTCCTTTGCTTTTAATAGTTTCGCGCCAGAAACACCTTTGTTTTTATAGCTTGAAAATATCAATCGCACATTCGTAACGCGCAAGTGCTCACGTGCCATTAGCACTAACAACAAAGACAGCACGTAACAGCCCTAAGCCTCTAACCGAACATTTTAATGAACCACCGACTTCATCTCGCTGTCTTAGCACGATTACAAATAAACAGCTTAACAATTTTATATGTTAAGTAATGATTGGGATAAAGATTGTCTCGTTTATTTGCATCGGCGACTTTCAAGCACACACTGAAGGCTCCCCAGACCGGTATAATATATGCGAGGATCGTCGAGACGAACCCATCGAACGTTCCAACAGTACGATAAATAAACTCATGCAAGGGAGTCGTCTGTATAAAAAATAACGTAAAATATGCACATACATACATTTCTGATGTATTTTATGTGGAGCTGCGGCTCAGCTTTTATGTTTTTACTGAATGTAACAACTGGTATAATTGAGTACAAAAAATAGCGCACGTTTTATTTTCTGTTTGTAAAAGGGAAGTCATAAAATTCGTTAAATTGAAATGTTTTTCAGCTTCGATAATGATGTAGGTAATTATTAGGTTGCTACTGCAAGTGAGTAGGTGGAAATTATAATAATCAATTAAATATCGAGTAACTAGAAAGACTAACAACTTCATGCTTATCGATATACTTATTAAATTCTTAAATTTTGAATATCTCCGTAATTTTCTAGGCAATTGAAACTAGCACGATGTAATTTGACAAACCATTTACCCAAATAGGTAGGTACCTACGTCAGCTAATTTAAAGAAAAATAAAGTTCATCCGCCATTTTCTGGAAACCATTTTGTTTTTCCTAGTACCTAATTGGTTTGGCGAAGTGAAAATTCTTCAACGTCATACAATTCGAAGTTGTTTCCGAAAGGTTTGGCAACAGAAATGGAAACTTGATAGACGGTTTAATACTTATACTTAAGCTCTTAATCCCGGATCACGATAATACTTCTCAATTTAATCCTGAAATTCGTTCGAAACAATTGCGCCGTTCGGCGGCACTTTCAAAGTTTTCGTGTTCATTAATCTCTGAAGGTATTTGAATGAGCAGCGTATTTAAATACGCTGCCAGGATGGGTTTACTCATAGTAAATCTTTTAGAACAATGCAAATGGTCATAGGAGACCTACTTAATGAAGTTGAAAAAGCTTCTTGCCCACAAGTACTTATGTACCAATAAGATGTGTATCGGCTGTTTAAAGAAGACAATATCTCTTTCCATGAACCAAAAAGTGGCAATTCAACAAAAAATGCAGAATCTGGCGTTACTTTGTGGAAATCCATGATATCAAATGTCATGCAAAATAAAAAAAGTTTTCGCGGAATTATAACTACATATTTTGCATAACATTTAAGCGAAGCGGTAAACAAATCAATTTTCCGAGAAAACAGAGAATACCTAAATATAGTTTTCAACACAAAAATTAAATAAAGAAAAAAATAACCGTATTATTTGATTAGTCCATCTGAAATCACTCGCAGATTCCTAGCAGTCAGATGAGAAAAAATAACAAAATTTTCGATTTTTACGAGTAATTACGAGATAGCGATTTTTGGTTTAAGAGGACAGATATTTTCTCTAAATGTACAGGCTACTGAAGAAAGTTCACACTACAGAAATGCATACTACCCCACCCTCCCAAATCCCACTATGCCTATGTCAAAACTTGAAATGGAATGAAGTCGAAGCGACTTGCAATCTAATACATATTCAGCGTGCATATTGTGATCTGTCAAGGGATGGCAGCCTGGCGTGCACCGTCTCTCTGCGTAATAACATCCACATATTCTGACACTCGATACGATACGGTAGTCTACAGCTGCTAGAGAATGATTGGCTTGTTTTATAAAAGAAATTTTAAACTCATATCAATATTTTGGCAAAAAGCGATTCTTAATTTACGTTTCGATCGTTTAGAAAAAAGGCTTGGAAATGTGCTTTAAAAATTGCGGAATAAAACGACCATATTTTTTTAAATTAAAGCACTGGGACGCGTACCAGTTACTGGGATTTACTGGAACGTTAAATATGATGAAAAAGGACCACTTCAGATTCTAAACTTTGTCGCTATCGTAAACCTGTCATCACCATTCTCCTGCCCTTATCCCAATTTGTTTGGAGTCGGCGCAGCATGTCTTCTTCTTCCATAGTTCTCTATTACTCGTCATCTCAGCAGTCACCTTCTATATGGCCATATCATCCTTCTCACAGTCCATCCATCGTTTTTTTTGGTTTTCTCTTATTGCTATCTAGGTACATTCGTAATAACTACCTATTACCTACTTAATTAATCACAATAGAGAAGAACAATCGTCTTCTTCCTCCAGCTCGCACTGTTTAGTGGAATGAAAATGTTTGGGAAACTTTTTTAAGCTTTTTGCTGAACATTCTAACCGCACCAGGTTACTGATAGACTGTTCACACTATAAAGTAAGATCTTTATGTACTCGATTTGGTTCAGCACAAGTAAAGGATTCTGAGAAGCTAACGCATAAAATAACTGAGTCAGTATCAATAAACTTGTTGTTCTCACTATGTAGCATCGTAAAACGTGAAAGCGTCAAATATTTTACTTCTATTAGTACTTATTAATAGATTAATCCTATATGTTTCCCACTTATGGTAAGAACGTTGTGCAGGGATGGTTGTTTAGTCACTTAGTCACTTAATGCAATTAAATCCTTACTTTGTATCGAAAGATTTACTTCGTAGATGGCGACTGTTTCCAGGAATGAGGTTTCTCGCAAACTGTCATCGCAATTGTAGAGAGGGCAATCGATTATACCACTTTACTTGTGATATCTTTTTACCAAGAGTTTTTACTACCTTTATTATCAATTAGCAGTTGTCGGTAACCGGTAGCTGTCGGCACAATTGATTGAGTTTTACAGAAGTATACTCTTAATTGCAATCATGTTTATTTCAGATTGCAGTAACACATACGTTGTGACTTGTATCCTGTAACCTCCTACAAAAAACTTTCTTTAAAACAATGCTTAAACTATGCCATAATGAGGAAGGTATTATAATATCAGCTACTGACTACAATGAGGAATATCGGTAGATGGGCAAAAGACTCGCTACAATATTTTAGCAGAATAACTGACTCACTCCATCCAACCTACACTGAATGATGACGTTAGGTTCGCCAGCTAATGGGTATAAACGACGGCGCCGTCTAGCAGTAGACAATTGATCTGTGTGCGTCCGTTCAGCCAGACAGGGCGACACCTGAGAGAGGCACTGACTGATCCCCTCACATTACTCGACCGCACCTCCTACTTCCGTTGAGGCGCTTACTCTGCGGAGGTACTTCGTGCGAATACTGAATCTGATGCCCCCAAATCGTAAGACACCAGAATAAAGTCCGCCTTACTCTAAACATTCTTATGAAACATAAATCAGCCTCGCGCCACCTCCCGTCTGAGTGCAAGTAAAATTATTCAGGGCACCGTCCGCTGTATGGTAAGTGCACGTAAAATTTTCGGAGAGTTCCCGCGAAAAAAGGCCGCTCGTGATTATGAACGCGAGTACATGCACCGCAGTGTAAAGTGGACAGCTTTTTAGTACCTCGTATATAGAAGTTATAACGTGTGTGGAAACTTCTATGCAGTTTTTATTTCGGCATGAATAATTTACTAGGTCAAGTTTGGATACATTGTTGTATTTTGCAGCTCGTAAAAGCTCAAAATGTGGGTATATTTTGTCAGAAAGTTAATGTGTGAGTAAAGCAGTAATGACCCCCTCAAAGTTAATCGTTCCCGCGCTCCAGTGCTCATTTACTAAGGACCTCGTAACATCCTTGAGCGTATCTTTGCAGTAAAATGTAGCGAGGTCGACCACAAACATCAGAGTGGCATCCTAAAAGCTATTTGCTTTCGATGGAGCTCCAAAAACTCCGGCTCCTTAAATATTTAAAGAGAGCAAGATGGCCGGTGCTGTTGCGAAAACGCTGCAGCAATTAGTGTTTTTGTTGAGATATTTAGACGACACGACTCCACCGAGATTTCAAACTGAATACCGATTTATATTTCAACTGACGACCGAAATGAATCGAGTGCTCTCCGAGGACTAAATTATGAAATTGAATTTTATCGATTAGGGGAACGACCTTTTCAGTTCTTTCAGAGGTGAGTCGGTGACAAATATAAACATTATAAGAATACTTTTAGGTGGATAAAAATAATGTAAGAAAGTTACATTGAAAAGCGTAGTCTGCGGTACTGAAAGTTTTATTTTATTATTCTCTTCTCTTAGATGAACAGACTTCTACGTTGTGTTTGAACACCTTTCAGTCTCTCGTACAGTGTTCAAGTTACCTAAGCCTTTATCAGTGTTCTGCTTTGAGCTGAACTTTCTTTTATGTGAAAACCCACCTCTGGCAACACTGCAGCACATTTCCAAGGTCGCTCTATTCACCTTTGTCCGGTACTAGAGCGATGCTCTTTTGTTTTCTCGACGATTCACAAAACGTTTTTGTGTACTAGATTCGCAACTCGCAAAACATAAAGGATGTAGCAAAGCCGAAAGGCACATGTTCTCCCCGTCATTGCGATCATTTTTTTATTCTAGACCATATCTGGGAACCTTTGAGTTACGGAGATATTGGGGGTCAAAGTTCCAACTTTTTCACAAGTTTTTTTTTAAAATACATGTTTTTAATGTAAGATTTTGAACGCCTCCGTGACCCCCGCACAATTCAATCTATCCATCAGCACAATGTTTTGAGTGCGTTACAGTGAGTCCTACCGTAAAACGTGATTTTGAAACCCAAAAAAAAAGCCGGTTCCCAGCAATACTTTTTGCGTAAAGTTACTTAGTTTGATGTACATTTATGCTTGGTTGACGGCTTCGTGAAGGGTCCGTTTATACCCCGTATTTGTACTAAAGACGTCCAAGTATTGCTATAAAACGTTGCAAACTGCAGCGGCTACAACAAATAAGACGATAGCCCATCACCTTCTTGTGATTTATTTGCTACTCTTACAACTTGGCCGATATAAATCATACGTGATAAAGTGCCGACAGCGGGTTGTTATTCTCTGCTGGGCCACATACCACATTACCGTCACGCAATCATCCCTGGAGGGGTATGCAGGCGTGTTATCGGACGACGGCCATTCGCATGGGGTCATTACGACTTAATATGACAGGGGGGGCTTATCAGGTCAGTCCCATGAAATGCTTATGGTTTTATAAATAACTAGCTGTTCCCCGCGACCTTCGTCCGCGTAAAGTTATTAAAAATACAATTTTCCCCGTTTTTGCAACATTTTTCATTGCTGCTACGCTCCTATTGGTCGTAGCGACAGTGATGATATATCCTATAGCCTTCCTCGATAAATGGACTACCCAACACTGAAAGAATCATTCAAATCGGACCAGTAGTTCCAGAGATTAGCGCGTTCAAACAAACAAACAAACAAACAAACAAACAAACAAACACTGCAGCTTTATAATATTATAAGTATAAGTATATAAGTATAGATTAGCTTAATTTACAATTTAGGTTTGTAGATATCAGTGCACTCTGGTTGTTGAACATCTGACTTAGGTACGATAGACAGATCTTCAGTTGACTTAAATTTTCTCGATTTAGACTTATACTAACGTATAGATTACGGGCACTACAAATAACAGGGTCTGAGGGGCATACACAAGTAGTCATCGCTTTCAAAGCGTATAGTACTTCTACACGGTACTCCAACCAAGTTATCAGTGCAGGTGGGAAAACACAGAACTAAAATAAATGCACCAAGTTTGACATATCGATGCAAATTTTCTTGACAAGCAACGCCGCCTTAAACTGCACACTTAAAGTGGTCCTAGTATAATACGACATTTAACAAGACTGACATATAGGGTGACTGGTAATTAGTGACCGAGACTTAACCACGTGATTGTACTCATGATAACAAATAACTTCCCCAAAGAAAAACTTCTTTTAAACGGCTAACAGCTGTTAGGTCAAAAGCGCGTGCGTGCGAATTTCATACGGCTGTTGTGTTATTGTGATAAAGGTCGGTGTATAAAAAAACAATCTTTGGGAAAGTTTTTGTTATCATGACTACAATCACGTGTTTAAGTATCAGTCACTAATTACCAGTCACCCTATATGCCTTTCTTTCTGCAGCATAACTTATTACATTTTTGACTTTTTAATTCACCGTTGTTATCGTTTTAGAATGTCACTTTGACTAGGTTAAACCTTCAGAAAACTAAATATAAATACACAGAATTGACATTTTGCTTTACAACCCTTAGACGACCTTTCAAGAAATTCCTATAAGTAGCCAGGACCTTTCAAGAGGGTCCTATAGTTAGGCAATATTGGTACTCACTGATGCGTGGTGACATTGAAGAACAGATGGGAGTACTGCGGGGCGGAGTCCTCGGGCCCGTGAGGAGCGGGGAAGGACATCACCAGCAGAACTGGCTTGCGGGAGAAACGCCGCTTGGAAGCTCGCAGGAACGCGATGGAGTCGTTGGCTATCAGGTCTGGGTAGTAGTCCTGGAATTATAGGAAGTAGCGTAATATTAGGTAGGTACATATTTTCACAGCGAAGCGGGGTCTATTAGAACTTGCACTATGTCGAAATATTTTGTACTATTAGTCAATGGTTCCGTTTGAGAGCCAATGTTGGAATTTTTAGTGTCTTAGGATGCCAAATAAAAAACTTTTCGTGGGAATCAAGAATATTCAATCCAAGAATGTCTAGCAAATAAAACATCGACTAAATATGAAATGTTGAAAAGCAGAAGATGCCTACGTACCTTATTATAATCATCGCCATGTTTTATCTTCTTCCCGTTCATGTTGATGCTGTAATTGTAGTACTTTGAGTTCATGATGAGCCCCCCCCACTCCCTCCAGCCAGGGGGGATGTACGAGCCGTTGTACTTGTTCAAGTACTTGCCGAAGTACCCTGCACAAAAGAGATCAAGAACTTTACTACACCACTACGAAAAGTTTTCAAAACATACTCACTTTTCTCTCCTACAGGTGGTAAGTTTCTAAGGAATCTTCAAGTTTTTGCAAACCCATACAAAAACTTAAAGATTCCTTCCAGGTAAGTTGATTTGAGATGTTATCTTAAACTGAACAGATTTTATATTCCTATAAGAATAGAAAGAGATACTCGTAAAACATTTACAATAAGAAATTAAACACCCAACTTCAGAAAGCAACGAATTTGTCCCGAGCGTCACCTTTTATGATTTTCAACAATTTCCTCGTTACAGTACCTTCAGGCATTTTAATTGGTTTCCACGAGTTCCAAAAAGAATAATAAATCTTAATTTAAACGGCAAACATTTCAAATAATGAATGAGGACAGCGCGCGAACGAAACGCAGAATGAAAAGTGCTGTAACAAGAGATCATTGTTCGCTGGAGACAATAGTTCGCAAATTTTAATTTCGGCGACATTAAGGGAAACGGAGAGGGGTTTTAATTCAGTGGCGGTGTCGTGGCAGCCGGCAGCCGGCAGCCGGAGAGGCGCCGTCGTCTCCAATGAAGTGGGACATAGACGATGATTACTCGCGCCCCGCGATGTGCACGCGATTGGCACAAGGGAGGAGCTGGCTTGAGCGTCATTTGCTTTTTTTTTTCATTTCATGTTTCAACTATCATTTCAGGTTTCAAAATTGAAGATATAATCAGAATGACACACACTCAAAGCCTATAATATGTATAAAGTTCTAAATAGGGCTTAACTTGTACCAGTTTATCATGTGTATATTTACTCACCCAATGAGTGTTTGGACGACAAACATATTAGTATGGTATGATTTGGCAAATAAGCAGTAGAGATAGCACCCAAAACTAATTTTGGCGGTGAAGCAGCAGTACAAACTAGAGACTCGCGGTAACGAGGACGAAGTTATTGCACCGCTTGTTATAGCACAAGACCTTATCATAGTCAGCTGGCAGTAAGCCAAGAAAACATTACACACTTCGTCATCATCTTATTCTCAACATTATGAATTGCACTTAGTCATCATTTTAATTCCACGCATGAGGAGACCTGACACAGCGAAAACGAAAAGTCGTGGCAGAGCAAAAGATGGCGGCACAACCAACAAGCTATTGCCCAACTTAACTCAGGCCCAACTAATCAAGACCTCTTCTTTCCAGTTACTGGAAAACATAGAAGAGGTCTTTGCCCAGCTGTGGGATGAGGCCGATGTAACATAAGGAAATGGTGAGGGATTTTAGGACTATTGTAATTTTGAAGTAAGAAACCCATGGAGTCTGACTCTCAGTCTTCTTCAGTTTAAAAAACGAAGATACTATGAAACGGTTTTTTCATTCGATTTTTAGTCAATATTAAAAAAATATTATTTGCACCACAACCTCCCATAAATTCAAGGAAATCCCAATACCATTATCAAACCTTTTAGCTCCGTTTACAAAGCAATATTTCCTCATTGTGCCCAAAAATTGGATTGGCCATAGAGAAAGTCGCTAGGAGGTCATAAATTGTGGTTCTTTGTTGGCGGAAAGACAACAGGGTACTGTTAACGTAACGTAAACACGAAAGCTTCACTAAATGCTTAAAGATTTTCTTTTATTCTTTTCAAGGATTTTAGCTTCAACACGAATTAGGAGGCAGTACTTTCTAGTGGAGCTATTGTATAGCTCCACAATACATGAATGTAGTAACCGCTGCAAACAGTTTTCAGTAAATATTTTTACTGCTTGAAATATTTACAGTGTCGTTGAAAGTTTGTCGATTGCGAGTGAAAAATTAAATTATAAATTTTCATATTGTTATAACAACAAGCCACTACCACAATTTCCGCTTTTAAAAAAAATCTTTTTAAATTATGAAGCGCTTTTATAAAAAGCTTTTTTTAATTTGAAGAGTAGTCAAAATAGTATGTATTAACGTATATAGACTATGCTAAAGTAAGTAAGTTATACCACTGCATTGTTTGACTATCAATCATTGAAGAATTGATGATGTTGTAACATTGATTGCAAAGAAGTGTAATCATAGGTACAAGTTCTATTGCCTTTGTCAAATGGATACAATTTAGTTTAGTAGCTACAAGCATTTCGATAATATCAAGTATTATAGAAACCCAAAGTGCGAGTGCGACTATCCTAAAATAACAAATCAATTTGTAAACAAACGGTTCATCGTGCTCCAGAAATGACACACACATGCTAATTTAGATCTTACTATCTTCCAGTTAATTAATTGATATTAGTTTCACTTAAGTTCTAATATGTCGGAGATAACGGTGGAATAATGGACGTGGAGTCAGGAGGCGAGATATGTCGCGAGATGTTGCCAAATGAGAGCAAGTTCTGAGAAGCGATGTGCCGCCGAGGGCGCAGCTGGTACGTTACTATCGAAATTAAATTCCGAATACAAGCTATATGTCTTTCTGGGGCGATACCATCTCAACTTGCCGCGTAGATGTTTGTTCCATTATTTTTGCTTTGTTGGAGTTTTCTTTTACAGTTTGTTGGTTTTATTTTAACAAAATGGTAATTATGCCAGTTTATTTCAAGTTTTGATTTATTTCTTGTTAGAATTTGAAACGGTCTTTAAGGAATTTCTGCAAATAGAAGATGATAATATTAAGTACATTTACATGATCAGGCAGTCGCTTCATGTAAAATACTGCTATTCAGCTGCATCCGGTTGGAAGCCGACCCTAACGTAGTCGGGAATAGGCTAGGTAGATGATGATGATCGAATGAACAGGTAGACAGGTACTCTATTAAATCAGATAACTCATTATTAAAATGGAATGTCACCGAAAATTTCGAGGGAAAATCATAATCCCCTTGATACCAAGGGGTGAAGATTCGTTGACATTTACGTTTCTCATGGAAAATTTTGTTTTATAAATATTTTGTTAAATTCGGTTCATTATGTGTTACTTTTTGTACAAGATTGGAATGGGTTCTGAATAAATTGGTTTCACTCTTGTAAGCTTAAGATTTCGGTTAACAGTTAAACTGTCAACTGTTAAAAGCTTTGTGGATAATCTTCTTGTAATTTAATTTTTACATATTTCTAGCTTTTGCACGCGGCTTCGCTCGCGTTAATTTAAAATTTGACAACCTAGCGGTGTGAAATATACTTTACAACCTATTCTCATACCTATCCAATATACATAAAAAAAAATCATAAAAATCGGTCGAGCCGTTTCGGAGGAGTGCGACCACAAACCCCGTGACAAGAGATTTTTATACATAAGATTTATCTTGAATTACAATAGTACATTGTTACCCTAGGGGTGAAAGTAACTTATTTAGTCCCGAGACGAGGTTTGGCACCCGAGCGTAGCGAGGGCGCCAATAGTTCGAGGGACTAAATAAGTCTTTAACCCGAGGTAAACACTGTGCTTTTCATTACGAATACAAGGAAGGTAAAAATAAAAAACATGAATTACCTAAAGAATGTTGAATTTTAATTTACATAAATCAACAACTTTGGTGAAATATTTATTTAAAGTTTATGGTAAAATTAGAACAATTAGTTATAGCTAGTGAAAGGTTTTGTCCGGGTATGTTGATATTTGATATTTTCTGGGAAACTTGAGTTTCTACTGTATCCTGGGATTCTTGGGTGAATGTTGGGGACATCGATATTTGTCTATTTTCTTCAGCTGTCACAGCAATGTTTTTGGATTGCACCAGATAATCTTTTCTTATGAAATCAGGCGTTAAATCCATAACTGAATCAGATGAACTCATTGTGTTAATACAATTATTAATCTCTGCTATACGGAAGTATAAACAAAACACTACAACTCGAAAATACAAACTAAGATCGGATTGCCGCTTTCCCGCCTATTTTGTTTTTTTTCTGTGGCCGGCCAGCTATTCAGCCATTAATTTTCAATTTCATCATGGAAAAAATGGTAAATATTTTGCCCAAATCTGTTATTTTAAAGAAATAGTTGAAACTAAATTATAATAAAGTCATTTAAAAATATTTTCTTTAATTAATACTTTATTTTATTTCAATTTTACATCGCGCTGTAATTGAGTGGCTGTATAGAAAGTTGGAACATGGTTCAATAGAAATGTGAAAACAGAACTAGTTTTTTTATAATTTGGCAGCTGTCAGTTGAAAGCGATTCTCCCTAGGGCTGAAAGTATCACTTTCAACCCGCTCCTCAGACAACTTCAGACCTACTTTCCGAGTATGAGTAATGAAAAATGATATATTTGAAAAAATAATGTTCTGAAATATAAATTCTTATTATTAAATGTCAATGGGTTCAGTTTTATGAGAATAAGTTAATTTGTAAAGCGGCCCATAAATCTTATCTACAGTCTCTAGTGCTCAAATATAAAATGACAAGTTCTAAGCATGGGGTTACTTGAACTGTTCTACATTAATTTTCATGATCCACTGCAATAACAAAGTTTCCCCAATTAAGTATATCAAAATGTACTATTTAAATATCAAAGTGACATTAAGATAGATGAAGTTTACGTTATTGTACACCACAATTGTTTAAGCACGATAAGCTACACTGTAATTCAAGTTTGAAATGACGTGATTTTCGACAGTCCCAAAATAATCAAGTTATTTTTTCAAAGGATCTTAAGAATGTCTAAATATTATTGCAGCGGGCATTAAGTCGAGTATTTTAAGGTTGTCTAGTATTAACTAAAACAGGTATTATTTACGTCAACACCTAGGAATTTAATAAGTTTACAGCAGACAATGTTAGCGTCATGAAAATTAGAATTTATGAACGCAATGTAGGAATTCTATTGTTATACTAACTCCCTAAATATTAGCGTAAGTTGTAGTTAACATAAGTTAAACCATTGTCTCATGCATGTCGTAAATTTTGAGGTGATTTGACCTGAATACCTGAAATACCTCTGAACCGACCTCCTCGTAACTCATGTAAACGTCAAAGTGACGATACTTAAAGCTTACAATATCCGTGCTAATATTCTAAAAGCGACAGTAACTGTGTATGCTTGTCTATGAGGTACCTTCCCACGCAATAACGGCTGTACAGATTTCTATGAAATTTGAGACATAGGTAGACCATAACCTGGGTACTTTTTATGCTGGTGGGATAATTTTCGATCTCTAGGTATGCGCAGCCGCGGACAAAAGTAAGTAAACTTATAATTTATGTGGTTCATTAACTTTAAGTTGAAATTGTGCATGTTATCAGGGCGCCCTTAGACCATAAAGTGTGCAAGCACTTAAGGCTCTTTACAACAATACTCTCCTTTTATCGTTGTACTTAAGTACACACCTTTATGTAAGTATTCTTAGGTACCTACGAACCAGTGGCGAAGGTTCCCGACAACCCGATTCCTACTGGCTTCCCTTTAAAAATGGCACAGTCAGTATGTTATAGACCAATAATAATTAAAATCACATTAAAGACCTGCAGTATCTATAGAAACACTATAATTATTTTGGCTCATCAGAGCAATGATAACTGATAGCCTAGTAGTGAGACCGTCGGACTGCCAAGCTTTAGGTCTCGAGTTCGAACCCAAGGCACGCACTTCTGATTTTTCGGATTCATGTGCATATTGTTTAACTATCATTTACATCGGTGAAGGAAAGAAAACATCGTGAGGAAACCAGCATGCCTTTCTTTTTTTTTTTTTTTTTTACGGTTTGGAAATCATCAAATGACTTCTCCCGCTCTGGGTGGAGTGGGAGGGAGTGTCAGACTCTTACTGACTAAAACCCATCCATGTTCCTTCATTGCCCTTTGTGTTCCAGGGCCACGGTATCTCTTTCGAACAGTCCCGCAGCCCCGGCAGGCATAATACGGACGGACGGTGAGCTAACCCATTACTCACCGTCCACAGGCCCGCGCCTACGGTGGCCGGGAGCCACCACGTGGCCCCCGACGCCCGATGCGTCGCCCGCGGCGGCTGGGACGTGAGATTCTCTCCCTCTCACGTCCCGCCACCTCCTTCGCTAGCATGACTGCTTCGCAGAAGGAGGTGACGGCTTCCCATTTCCTCTCGCTCCGGACCATGGCCTGAACCAGGGCTGGGCGCGAGAGGTCCACCACCAGCATGCCTGAGAGACATTTCTCGACGGGGTGTTTAAGCCAAGTCAGAGCCCCATGGGCGGCATAAAAACTGTGACACCGGGTTAGGCACCTAACCCGGTGTCACAGCTAACCTAACCACACGAAAAAGAAGGAAAGGCTTGTGCACAGGTCAAAGAAGTCCATACTATAATTGTAATTGCGAAAGTTACTCGCTCTGTTACCCTTTCACGCCTTAACAGCTGAACCGATTTGAATGAAATGCGTTAGAAGATAGGATACCTACTTTTTTATCTCGTTAGTACATCATCGTGGAATAACAGCCGACATACAAGAGGGCCAAGCCGCGGGCAAAGGTTAGTAAAAAAACAGTAACACTTTATAAGAAAGCTCACTCCATGTTTCGTAACCATTTTCAAACCTTGCTTTTTTTGGAGTTTTTCGGCCAAAATTGGGTATGCCACTTGAGAGCACATGATAGAACAGCACACCAAAGCTCACTAAAACCTCCCTAGAAAGCCATCGAATGCAATCGCTGTGGCCGAAATCGGCTAGATGGCATCATCATCATCATCATAACAACACCGGGCATAGGTTAGTAAAAAACAGTAACACTTTATAAGAAAGCTCACTCCATGTTTCGTAACCTATTTCAAACCATACTTTCACAACACCTCTCTAACGTTTTCCTACACAAACTACAGATTTCAAAATAAACGGACCTCAAACTAAGCTGAAATCGATTCAAAAGCTACCTACATAGCCAGATAGGTACATAGGCAGGGCCGTGTCAACCGCGGGTCACGCGCGAAGCAGGAATTTCATTTAGTTGTCGGCCACCTTAATCTGGTTGCCGACCAGCCCGCTCGCTAGTAATTACGTTAGCTAGTAAGACAAACGAGGTATTTCACCGCCGAGTTTGTATGATTTGACAGCTGATTGATAAGTACTTATGTACTTTCGTAATGCGGTCTGTACAGTCCATTCACATTTATTTTGCTTTTGACAGCTACAGTCCAACAGCAACCTTATTCTCATGACAATAAAGATAGCTATAATTATGACAGACTAAATTTGCAGTTCAAGATAGAGATGGACCAAATGTCGAGTTCGGCCGACCATTCGGTTGAAACTTGCGCCGAAGCCGAAGTTAGTATTGTCCTTCTGTAACTAGCAGTGAATTCAGTTGGCAAAATGCAGGATATGGACTACTTGTCTGTCCTATATATTAGTAAAGCTTTGTTGCAACCGAATATTCGGTCCATGAACCGAACTTCAGCTGAATAGCGAAATTCGGTAAAATCAACCGTATTTCGGTACTACACAATGTGAAACGAATTTCGGTCCATCTCTATTTCAAGGTGCCGCTGCTTGTCAAGAAAATATGCATCGATATGTCAAACTTTGTACAATTATTTTAGTTATGTGTTTTCCCAACCGCACAGACAAGTTGAAGTGTATTTTGATTTTGACAGCGATGGAGGTAAAATAAGTGTGACACGACTTTACGTAATGCGGTCCGTTTGTGGTTTGGAGTTCTTTAGCGGATTGTTTAGCTCACTGAACAAGTGGACAGCGGGAAGCTTTTAGTCGAATAGTCTGTGTAAATACTGGCATTAAGTTATTAAGTCGGTACCGACGATCCGATATAGAGCTAGAAACTTGAACCTAATTCGTAAGTTTCGAAGAGTTACTAAAATACGTAAGATAAATTTAAGCTAAGCTTATTACTTGATCCTCGGAATTAGGTTCAAGTTTGTTGTCAGAACTGCATTTTTTTTGTCTGTCTGTGGACCCATATCCGTAATTAAAGCTTTTAAGCGAAGTAAATAACTTGACTGATTGAAGATTAAACAAATGGAAAAAAAGTAGTTGAAAAAACTAAAAACGCGACTGAAAAAACTAACAATAAAATAAGCACATTTTAAATTAAACAAAAGTTGGAAGCAGGCGGGGCCCATTTGAATATAAAATTATTAAAATGGAATAGCCCCCGCTTCCTCCAACTTTTGTTTCCAGTCGGTTAAAAAAGGTAAATGAATTTATTTCGTAAACCTATTTCGTTCCAATTTGATTTTCTGAAAACTGAAATCAGAAATCTGAATCAATAATTCATGGAAACTTGCTGGGCACACAGATTAAAAAATCTTTTACATCTATTCTAAATAAATTCCTATTTTAAATAAATAAATATTCTTATTATTAAATCTATTTACACCATCACTTACACAATTCGAATTTCAATCAAAATTTAAATATCGAGGAACCTAAGTACAGTCAACGTCAATGCCAAGTGCTTCAACTAGAAGTATTTGGCTACTAGCAGGGCAGTAGTAACACGAGTCCATCGCACAGGCTCGTGTATTTATACAGTGCTCGTGTCGTGTCATGTCTCGGTAAACTGCGCGTTATCTAGCTAAGTTAGAGGGCTATTCACGACCAAAGCTCGACGAAGACCCGATACTGGTGGTAGGCACGCGAATGTACATAGCTTTGGTTAGTTATTGTGTACAGATAAGCTTAAAACAAAAGTATTTAAAAGTACAAAGATAAATAAAGAATTTGTTAATGAAGACATTCGAAAGAGGGTTAGTATTCGCTTTCGCTGTATAGGTGTAGGTACTTATACTTTTGAACTAACAAACAAAAAGAAAGATAGTTGGGAACCGTTGGCATTGTACCTAGATAGTTGTTTCTTAGTTTTCGTTACACAAATTGCAGTGATAAAAAATGCTAAGTAGTTAATTTATAGTTTTACAAATTAATATTACTATTTCTTGCGGCTGTCTGTACTTTATTTGTAACATGAAGGCAGGGTCATCTAAAAGTATGTTTATTATTCCTTTATTCATTTCAGTACCATAATTATGTTTTACATTTTTAAATATTTCTATACAAAATAATATAAAAACATTTAAAAATATTAAAAAAATAGTAGCCCACCGGCATCGGGAACAGGGTCCAAGCTACCGGTGGTCAGGGCTCTTGAGAGAGGAACCTCCTAACGATACGCGCCGTGTCCAAAAGTACTGCTTTCTGAATCATGCCCTTGATCCATCTGCCAAGCGAGAGCCTCCTCGATGTTGGTTATTATTTATTATTAGGTAATGGTAGACACAAGGAAAAGCAAAATGTGTAAGTTTTTAAACTGACCTGGTCACCAACAACATCCACCCGCAATGACTTCAGTTTATCTGTGATCATGGTGCTTGCAACAGGGCCGAAAAATCGGGAACTCGAAACAAATAGTATCATGGTAATTAAATATCCCGTTTTCAGTGTTAATGAAAAGCAAAAGGTATTCTTCTTTATCGTGTGGTTAGTGCCTAACCTGGTGTCATATCTTTTATGCCGCCCATGGGCCTCTAACTTGGTTTTACATGCCGTCAAGAAATATCTCTCAGGCATGCTGGTCTCCTCACGATGATTTCCTTCACCGAAGCAAGTGAAAATTCTACAATACGCACTTGAATCCGAAAAATCAGAGGTGGCGTGCCTTGGGTACGAACTCGAGACCAACGACTCGGCAGTCCGACGGTCACACCACTAGGCTATCACGGCTAAAACCGTATTGACTTACCTATACGTGGGTACTTATTTATTATTTATATCTGTGTAGGCTTCAAGTTTATAAAAACACTACAAAAATAGAACAACTTGGAAAGCTGTTTTCTATAAATAAATAAATACCGCCATCTTGTAAGAGGAAATTGGATGTCAGAAGTTTAATTTCGATAATGGATCTCATATCACCTTTGAGTGCGTCTAAAATAAGACTCAGCTATTTCAGTAACGTGGTTCGGTGTTTATCTGTCTATATTATTTATGTCACCTTTATGCCATTATGTCAGTATTCGTTATTTAAAAAAAAAGCTACGGTAGGAATTATTTATAAAAGATTTTCGCAGTTGCGTGTTTCTTGTACATTATGTACAAGTTTTAGGGTTATTTTAAGAAAGTCGTTTAGTAGTCACAAGCGCCACTACTAACTATGAGGTCTGGGTTTGAAACCGAGGTTGAGCACAGTGTTATATTAAGGTTTTTCCATCAGGAATTTCTGAGTAGCAGCCTGGAGCCTTAATTTGTGTAAGTTTGATGGCAAAAGGGGCACCCCCTATTAGGTACTTATTATCCGCCTCTGCCTAACCCTTCGGTAATACAGGCTATCATGATATCATGTTATGTCATTGTACTTTTTCAATATAAACATCTCCTAAGTTACTGAAAGTCCAGAGAAATGGAAAGGTTGAGTCCGGGGGGGACCGGGGGGCCAGGGGGGCTACAAAGCCAGGCATATGCGGCCCAATCCGGACAAAGAAACGACGTGTGTTTAAAAACATTCACAAACATAGTTCCAACAACACAAACACCGCGGCAGTCCGTGGGAGGACTATTTGACACAGAACCGCTTACATAATTGCCATCGCCTGATTCATTTCATATAGATCGCCATTAATCATATCAACACCAGGCTGGCAGTAATTTATGGAGCTCCAGACACTGATAATAGATTTTAAGTGTTATTTATTATGCAGACCCTTCGAGTTGTTATACATTATCAATATTGTGAGTATTTTGCAATGTTAGGAACACAGTCAGCATGAAATACTTGTTTATCTTTTAGTTGTAACGCCCGTACACAAAGAAAACTTGAACAGAGATGTTAAGAAGGTACCCATCTACTCCCACAGAGTCCCTAGAGTTTCCTTTATGGGTTCCTATTAGCCATAACATAACACTACGCCTGTAATCCACGAAGGGAAAGGCAGAGGAGTACGCACACCCACATTTCGCCAGTTATGTTTTCTTCCTATTAGAGTACATATTGCCTTGTAACACAAATCTAGAAATCGGCCTGCTACTCCAACACACATACACAGATAACATCGCGCCTGTAATTCCCGAGGACTTAAGCAGAAGGCCTCCTACTACATTGGACATAGATTTATCTGGCGAAATGTGGAAGTGCCTTACCCACAGATCGAAAAGGACCCACACTCGCACGAACTCAATTTGGAACAATCATAATTTAAACAGTATCTGACCATGCATGCATTTCTAGCATTCAGGGAATTTGAATTCCCACGCATTGTGTAACTATAGATCCCGGAAAAACAACTTTCAAACAAATCTGTACATACTTACGGAAAGCATTATCCAATGTGTCATGGCTTCTACACAAGATAACAATCGTGAGAAAGGGCTTAAGGTAGTAAATACCTGTGAAACACGGGAGAGTTCATAAGGGTTCAAGTGTTCGCTGTGTGTCCTCGGGGTAAGAAGTCTAGACCTCTTCTTGTCCAAGCCAGCTACTAGCATAGTGTACACGAGGCTTGATCCTACCCTAGACGGTGTGATCAGTGGGGTAATTGTGTAACATAATTACTACCCCAATACTGCTTATTTTGATAATTAATCAATATTCATTGCGACAGTGAAGCTGTCGCGTAGGTCTTTTGAAACGAGAGCAGTGGTTATCAATTTTCTTCAAAATTGTTATATCGTGTCATGCAATTGGTGTGGTATGGTATCATCAACATCTTCCTGCCTTTGTTCCATGTGACTGGGGTCGGCGCAACATGTTTTTTCCTTCCATCGAGTGGAATGAAAATACAATTAAAAGTAAACTTATACTCTCACTTACGGGATATCTTCCGTGATTGTTCATTCAGCGCCATGATCGCGGGTTGACATCATGTCACGGCGCTTGCAATAGTGTCGAAATATCGGGAGCCCAAAATAATGAACAATTACGGAAGATATCCCGTAAGTGACAGTATAAGTTTAGTTGTAAACCGTGAAAGCTTAAAACAGCGTTACAATTAAGAGTATTTCGGAATGCTCTCCAGTGTAGGGGTTCTATAATTAATAATGTTTTATGTGATGCAGGCCAATAAAACGATTTGCTACGCTAATTCAATTGACAAGCGTTTTACTTACATGCGGGACCATGCTAAATTATTGAATTATTCTCTCCCTGATAAACGCATTTATTTATGAGGGCGTGACGAATTATAATATGATTGTGTCAGTCTAAAGTTTTATTCGTGATTGATTCAGAACTGTCGCTTTGGTCTTGTGGTCGCGACTGCTGAGCATGAGGTCCTGGGTTTGATTCCTGGGTCGGGCAAATTGTTATTGGGTTTGTCCATCAAGAATTTCTCAATAGCAACCACGGAGTCTGGATTTGTGGCCGGTTGATGGCAATAGGCTTGCCCCCTATTACATAGGACTTAAACATAACTGGCGAAAAGTGGGTGTACTATTAGGTACACCCCTGCCAAACCCTTTGGGGATTACAGGCGTGATGTTATGATTCAGAATCTGGCATTAAAAAAAGTAAAGGTGCATGCAGAGCGGAGGTACATTCATCCAACCCGTACCTATGTATATCCAACCGGCAAAAATTACGAGCTTCCATTCAACTTTCATCCCCTTTAACCCTCATCCCTATGTAACCCCTTTAGGGAATTAATTTTGAAAAATTCCTTCCTTTATACTTCTTCACTTTCGTTATAGAAAGAACTCACGCAAAACATTATGCTACAAAGACGCAATGGTTTTAAGCTGTGTGTTGTCTGACAGTTAATGAACAAATTTAAGTTCGCTTGGGCATAATAATTCTACACCGTCTACAAAACGTAGATTTTCCATAAAACAAACAAGATAAACTATTGGTTTAATTACGTCCCATGCGACAGTCAGACGGACAAATGGTGGTCAGACTCAGTCTGCGTTTACAAACTTCAAAGAAACTTTCTAAAATATTTCTGTTCTCTTTGATTCTATTTTGACTAATGACTTTCCTGTTCGACTACTTGTTACTCTTTTTGTTTGTAAATTAAAACTGTAGTATCTAATTCTTCGACTTAATGATAGTTTGTATTAAGTACCAATAAAATTACAAATATAAATTATAATACCTACCTAAATAACAATTAATTTTATCTCGTTGTTGAAAAAGTTGTTTTATGTTTATTATAGCAATCTCGTTTTCTTAACCTCTTTGCTGTTAAATAATGTAATAATTTATGAAAACTGGCCTAATCACAACGAAAAAGTAAGAAAAGGCGGAAATACTATAAAAAAATGAACCATGTTTATTTTTTCAATTAAATGGCGGCATTCTGTCAAACTTTTGAGCCTTCTTGCCAGGATTTATTGGTTATCTGAAAAAGGTTTCACTGTGGGTGAAAATGCAGTTCACGTAATCTTTTTTCTAACGACAGTAGTTGAAAAAATATGAAGTTGTGCCATAGATACTCTTTTATTAGAGATCAGGCAATTATTTTTCAATTTTACGTGATAACTTTAAACAATTAAATTATATACAAATCAAGTTTCAGAGTGATTCCATGAGTCATGCAACGAATTAGAATCGCAACGAAACGTAACAATACACTCAGAAATCATTTTTATTATTTTTCAGCTGGTCATTAAAATCAATAGAAAAATAACTTCATGAAACCGTGTTCTCAAATCTATATTGACTTAAATTGGCTTTCTCTTTTTTATCAAATGGTACAGAAACGCGTTTTATTAATAGAAATAGTCGACGTCGTAGGAATCACATTACGATAATACGTTTATTGATGAGTCGATGGGTCTTCATTGACAAACTGTTTATGAATGGCTTCAAGGCGCGGCGGCTAGGTGGCTAGGTGGCTAACTGGCTGGGTGACCAGCCACGTGCCTCGCCCACGCATGGCTCGGCGTCTAGTGAGAGGCGGACCGGAAGTGGCGTCCGATTTGTCCGTCCGTTGCGCTACTGTAGGCGGGTAACGAGGTGGTGCGTGTCATGAGCGATAAGCGGATTCTGATTTTTGGTATTTTAATTTAATTTTAGGCAAGTAATTACCTGGGGTGGATGGTGAACTCGCCGGAAGGTTGAGAATCGCGACTTGTGTAGTTTTACAGCTAAAAAAAAGTTTCATATGCTAGTAATCGGAGAAAACTGCTTATGATTTCCAGATAATATTTTACACAAACACAACAGTTCTTATTTTTACGATTTTTATTTCGATTTTTTTTTCAATTTTTAATCCCAAATCGACGACTTTACAATTACTGCTCTTGAGTAAAACTAAAACCTAACCACCCTGGTACTAGCTTTATCACATTAGCCCTAAAATATTTTTTTTTTTTTAAAGTTAAAATTTGCTCCATTCTCTTCAGCCTGTGCTATAGACCGTACGCCGCCCAAAGGTGTAAGTTGCATGTGATTGCGTGCCGTGACCTGCGTAGGCGCAGCCGCTATAAATCGTTGAATTATTTACACGCCTTTGACAACACCGACCATTTGAATAATGTTTCGTTAACCAATATAAATTTTATCGTGACAACATGTACTTTGTAGTCGTTTTGAAATATTATCGTTATAATAGGGATAATTGTTATTGTATTAATCAATAAACACGTCACGCTATGTTGTAATGTAACTAAGCAAAATGAATAATAGTCTTAATCATAATTAATTTCTCGTTAAAGTCATTGCGTGATTTGTAATTTTCTCATGTAATGTAGCGTGAAATGTATTTCCGTTCTCTCTGGTTCCATTTATAACGAGTTCTCTGCGTCAGTTGTTAAGAGATTCCAAATATAAAAATTATAATTGTCTATGGGTTATCGTCGCGACGAGCTACCGTGGAGGATTCATGGAGAGGCGTCAAGGACGGTCGCCTATTGACAGCTCAATTAGGAATACAATAGTGAGTCGGTGGATGAGAGCCGCCTTGATATAAAAACTGGATCTTGCTTCAAGTGGTACAAGCAGTCGCCGCGGCTGCCGCGCGAGTATCAATCACAGACGTTAATTTGTATAAAACGATTAACGAGCTTGCCATTAACATTTTTGTAAGTCATTAAGTCGTTTTTAATTTGATTAATAACGATCAAATCGCCTCTAGGCCACGTGTTGCAGCTTAATAGTTCTCTTAAGTACGAGGATATTAAATGGATTTACTGATAATTTTGAAAGCTTTGGAAACGTTCCACCATATAGGCAGAAGCCAGAGCGAGGCAAAGCATGTACCAAAATATGTACTACTGAAAACGACGACAGATATATCCTACCTATTGCTAAAAGATTCCGTCTCAAAAGCTCAGGGCTTCAGCGACGCAGAATAATGTACACTACTTAAGCACTTCGAAAGCATCAGATACTGCTAAAAGACTAACACAATACAGCTCGGCAATGTCACCTGAACGTATTTTCTATTTCCCTTCAGTGGGCACAGTTCTATTAAGTCCGCAATCTGTAATATTTCGGCTCCGTTGGACAGGGCTGCCAATAATAACATTGGGTGTTTTCGCTCCAATAAATTCACTTATAAATGAAATACTGTCTGGTATTCAATTCAATTCGATCAAACTACTTTGCATATTGACTGGCTAGCAGACGTGTATTTAATGTATCTGTCCCAATAGGTACTTCATTTAAATAACACAGCATTCGTTATGCTTCATTTAAATAACTAATTTGCCCTTAATTCGGGCAATATCGTTTTGTTTATAATATTTGCTGGTGTAAGGCGTCGTTTTCTTTAAAGACACTTACGAAATGTGCCGCTAAACGGTTGCCTCATGTAAAGTTACGTACTTATTTGACATAAAATACCGCATACACTTAACTTTTACAACTGGCGAGTGGTGTGGGCGGGCCGGTGCGTTTCATTCATACTTTATCACGATCAATGAATGAACTACCAAATAAAATGTTTATCGATCGTCATTTACATTTATTTCCATAATATTATGTGTCTTCTAATGCATTATGCCAGTCGAGACTTTAAAGGGCACAAAGTGTAATTTTCTACGTTTGATAAATATGGATTAAAGTGTTACACTAGCGATTGAATAAATATCTTTGATTGTGTAATTGCGTCTAAGTCATTTATGTGAACAACTGAACACGTGCAATGTAACTGATAGACTGCGGCATAGACTTCAATAATGTTACACGGTATTCATAATTAAAAAGCAAAATATATTTTAAATAATTGCAAGTGATGATATGTCATGCAGCATCACTATAAGAAGAGTTCAACGAACGTTCTTCACAAACAAGATGGCGATTATTTCCATGTCTAATGGTAAAATAACTTCAAACTAATAGCTTTAATTTGACGATGGTGTGAACAATGAATTAGTCTCTATCCGGTCGTTAAGCAGGACATCCAGAGGGCTATATTTTTAACAGAACAATTGCTACAATTGGCGTGTCGTAAAATTACGACGAGAAATCTTCAACAGACAGGCGCAATTATGAAAAAGTAGAATTATATTCAATTAGTGACCGCTATGTGGGATGAAGCTTCCTTGATTTTCTTGCTCATTTCTAATGGGGGATTCAATTGCTACGAATTATTGTCTTTAATCACAGTGGTTGTCTATGGAAGAAAGGCGCACATTTGAATTTGGAAGGGCTTGACATTGGTTTTTGAAGCTTCTTCTGCCATTTGAATACTGAATAAACTTTTAAAAATGGAATTGGTCTTTCGACTTCGATAGGTAATACTCCTACAAAGTGCAGGATGGTCCTTTGGCGCGTGATCATCGTCGGAGCTTTCGCCATCTTGTTTTTGCAATAGATTTTCCACAGACAAGTGTTTACCACCAGCGCTCTTGTTCAATGTCATTCAAGCACTAAAAGAACCAGGCTGCACTGTACACATCAACCAACTTATTTGTGCAAGCGGGAAAACACAGAACTAAAATAAATGTACGAAGTTTGACATATCGATGCAAATTTTATCAACAAGCAGCGCCACCTTGAACTGCCCACTTGAAGTGGTCGTAGTATATTGTCGTCTGTCCTTTCATTATGTCAACTTAACATCGTGTTGTGTGTGTATTAATATCGCGTGACGATTGCCTAATTAAGTTCATGATATCAACCCACATGCATTTCCTAATAAGACGGATAATGCGATTAGCTGTTGGACCCACTTAATAATTTAAATGTTTAATTGCGTGATGAGATTTTAATTAATGAAATGTGTCATGCAATGTTGTGATTACAAAACTATAATTATGTTCTTCAATCAAAATAATATTATGGTATTTAAGTTAGGTTGTATAACTGATATTATAAATGTGAGTTTGTTTGTTTGTCACCCTTTTAAGCCTTAATTGAATTGGATTTCGATGAAATTTAGCAAACTGGTATACCACGACTTGGGTTAGGAAGGACACAGCACATAGGATTTTTATCCCGTGTCTTTACCATGAGATAATTTTTGATACAAGCTAATTCTCCACGCGTGCGAAGCTATTGGCAAAAGCTAGTCGTTAATATATCAGCCAATACTGTCACATTTTCACCTTTCTTTCCATTTCTCAAAGCTTATACATAATTTGCTGTTGTAATCCAATCTTTTTTCTTGAAGTATAGATGGCATCGTTGCCTGAGTCTTCAGAGTCTTAATTGACGTCCAATATCGATAATGAACCAATTACCGGCCCTTTTTGATGACATCTTCACATCCTAATGAATTCTGTGCGTCAAATGGTACCTGACAATCTTCGACGCGTCACTTCCGCCTCACTAATTGCGTTTGTAATGAAAATCTACTCAAGTTCACCGGCGACGAGCCGAGTGTTCGGACATTCCAATCGAAATAAATGTTTCTTGGAGTTGTAAGAGATGAATTTGTGGCATCAATTAATTTGAAGCCGTAATGTGACTTATTTATGATTTTAATAAGATAGGTGGACACCAGTGGCGAAGGTTCCATACAACTCGATTCCAACCGGCTTCCCTTTGAAAAATGGCACAGTCAGTATTCTATAGACAAAAATAATATTAAACACATTAAAGATATTTACTCCGGCAGTGGCGTAGCGTGGGATTTTGCCGCCCGGGGCCGAATATAATTTTGGCCGCCCCCTCTAATTTCATAAGTAGTCAAGAAACGTAGGAAAGAGTTAAAATACAAAGCATTTTTTTAAATTATTAAAATAAAAATCTATAAGTTTATTTTTCAAAGTAAAATCTTTTTTATACACAATTTCATTCAAGAAAGGAGATTTCTGATGAGATGACGAGTAATAAAGAGTTAGAGAGGTATGGAAGAGGAAGACATTCTGCGCTGATCCCTAATGAATTGGGATAAGAAGGGCAAGAGAATGATGATGATAATGATGATCATTTGCTCGTATGTATTTAGGTTTGTCATGTTCAATTGCTAATACCTAGTGTATAAGGTTTGCCGATCGGGAAATTAACAAAAACAGCGAGCTCAATTTTTGTTTAGCACATCTGATAAATTACATTTTATTTTAAGTATTCATATAGATAAATAAGCTTTTTTTTTATCGAATTATGCATTAAAGCTTTAGATTTGAGAGTAAGTAGGATGCAAGAGCGAGCGAAGCGAGCTCGATAATTTTAGCACCCGCCTCGGATAGGTAACAGATTTTCTTTTCACGATTCAAACAAATGGAATTTAAAATATTTTTTCTATGAATGTATTAAAGATATGGAACGATTAAGAAAACTTAGCTATAAGAGCGAGCGAAGCGAGCTAGAAAATTTTAGCATCCCAGATAGGTTCGATTTTCTTTTTACCATAAATACAGATATTAAAAGGGAGGCGGCAGGATAGAATAATTAAGTGCTTGTATCTAGAAAATACGGGGCGGCGGACCGGAATAGACGTGAGGCTTGTATGAAAAGCCGCCCCGGGCCAGCGGCATATATTAAGGAAAATGCTCCACTTCTTGGTTGTCCTTGTTTTTGCAACGAAGTCCCGATGACTTTAGTAATTTCCTGATCTGATAATAATGACCTGACGCTACTGCCTGGTACCGCTTGCCGCGTCCTGGCTCTTGCTCTCTGCCGCCCGGGGCCATGGCCCCCCCGGCACCCCCCACGCTACGCCACTGTACTCCGGCTTTCATCTTACAAAAATTGACCCTTCGCTACTGGTGGACACTTCGTTAAAGATGCCGCCGAACTGGGTTGTGTTGACTTGTTAGTACTTCCTAATCAAATCTTCAAAACCACACTCACCCAAAAAAAAACATCGCAAAACCTGCACTGCCAGACATTTCTAAAGTCGCAAAGAAACTCTGAATTTTCACTGTAAAGCCTATTTTCTACCATCAAAAACGAAACCCACGCATTTCTTTAACTTGTCAACCAAAATCACGAGTGATGTTTGATGATCGCGCCTTATTTGACCCGTGAGTGTGCTCTGTGCACCCACGACCTTAGGGAAGGGCCGCTAAGCCTCGCCCCACGCAAAGCGCGAGTGTCTTGCGAAACCATTCGTGGTAACTAAACGTTTCTCATGCATACAGCCAAAAGGTATTCGGAATTCGTTGGCCATGTTGATACGAACGTTGATATCGTAAATAATTGAAGCTTTATTCGTGACAGGCTTGTTTGTTTATTAATAGGTGGGGCTTACTTTAATTTAGTATTTAATGTAGCGAGGTATTAATTTGTTTGTGTTTGTTGAAAGTTCGGCCATAGCTCGCTACGACACTCAATGGGACAACACTGTATCTGATCAGAATGTTGATGAAGCCTATAAGTATCTAAAATGTATTTTTATACAAAAAAACTACGTGCCTGTTATTTGTTTAACAGAATACATTTAACACTTTCACTTCAATGCAGAAATACGAGAAATTGATCACAGCTTAGCAACATCGAGAATGTTCAAATGTCAAAGCGTGAACCTCGAAAGTGAAAGAATGCCAACATTTCTCCCGTTAGCGTGAATACGGATGCAATATCTAAGATTAACAGACACACCAATACCCCATAAATGATAATAGTCGAAGAAAATTATGATCTCTCACGTTCTCTCACTCTTAACACTCTCAACACATTAAAATAAGCTGATTCACGTTCTGTAGAGATAGTTGAGAATAAAGCCCCACAAATGAATGCTTTTCAACTTAACATTAATACAGAGAAATTACAATTTCATGTACCTAGTATTGATTATATCAAAGCTAGGTGTTTCATGCTACATCCTGGCTGATTTATAATTTTTCACACCAGCTGCTCGTAAATGTTAAATTATTTGTCTTTCGGTTTGCAAGACAAATAATTATTAATATTAACGTAAAGCAAGACTTTAGCCGGGCAGTTATATTGTACTGAATTTAATTACTTCGCGCTGGTCAATAATGTGATTTGAATTTGGACTTAAAAAAGTGAACGAAAACTTTTACCAAAGAGTTTTCACTTCTTAGGTTTTAGTTGCCGCCGACGACCAAAATAATTAAATTACGTAACTTAATCGTAATATTATGGTGGAATAATAAGGAACACTGATGTAAATAAACAAAAATAATTACAACATTAAAACAATTGTTTTTCTGCAAATGGTCAAGCCCATTATTATTGAATAATTGCCTCGCCCATACATAGCTTTTTTATCCGTAGCGGTAATGGCGGCAAGTCATCTGAACAGCTGATCAGCTGCTGTGTTGCGCACCCCAGGCGTTGCTAAATCGAGTTCTAGAGATTTTTTTTCTCCAAAATGAATGGGAAATGAAACAAACTAGAGATATACAATTACGTTAATTCACAAAAAGAACCACTTGGTATCGTATTTTGTGGCTTTGTTTGTGTTGCCCAATCCCGTTCACGCACGACACCATGCAATACTCAATTTAAGTTATTATTACAAATACAGTTGTAAAATGTTCCGTGATTTCCTAAATACCTTATTTTTAATGTTGTAACTTTCTCCAGGGATTTCTTTTACAAAAAAATCCTATAGAACGATTTGTTACCCTAAAAACAGAGGAAAAACATCCCCAATCCACCAACACTCATGCACCCCCGGGGTGGAATTTTGGTGTGCGATACCATATTTCGAATATCTAATTGTTTTTTATTCCCTCGCAGTAGGTGTGAAAAGTAGGGTATGCTCCTCGGGGATAAAAGTGTCTAAAATCCCTCACTGCTCTCAGGATTCTAAGTTAAGACAAGTCAAGACACAAAGACAGATTCAAAGCTCCCTCGCTCCACTCGGGAGCTCTAGAAACCCTCGCTGCCTTTTGGGTTCAAAAAAGCGCCCGTGACGTAAGACTTAGGTAGGTACTCGTATACTTAATACGCTTGCTGCATAAGTAATCTACGATAATAGTTGTGATTAACGTTTACGAGCTTTACCTTTCATAAACATAGCATTATTTGCACTTAAACAGCCGCATTGTGAATATAAAGTTATAAAATACTACATTGTTAGCAAACACTTGAGTAGGTGCTTGCGAGGGAAAGAGGGAAAGGTCACGCCCTCCCACACCGCGGTGTCAAGAGATGATAATCACTCTTGGCTCGGAGGGCCTGCCCTAAGCTAAGTAATTAGCGGTTGCTCGCACACCTGGTCGCTTTCCCTCCGTGCTGCAATACCGCGAGAAAGTTCCTCAGTTGAATGCAAACAACCTTTAGTTACAGGTTATGCACGCGCGAGCGAGCGACCTTTTAACATCTCAATAAGTGCAGTCAATACGTATTCAGTGGGATTCGCAACAGTACTCATTTGAATGTCCGATGTTTCCGGCTAGTTACTTTGTAAGTCAGTGTTATTCTGTATCTTGTTGACACCTGGAAATACCATGTGTATTTATAACAACTAACAAGTTGTTTTCAAAAGCGTGTTATTTAACTAGTCTTGTCAGGGTTCTTCATTTATCATACTACACCCGGTATTCCCCACTACATTCTACAGTTCAGTAAAAGTTTTAAAGTAAAAAGCGAATTCTCAGCAATTCTGAGTAAGATAATTGAAACATGACAAAGAAAATTAAGAATTTCACGCATTGTATGGCAAATCCACTGAATGAAAGTAACCACAATTCCACAAGATAATCTTCCATTCATAAACAATTTCCCATGGAAAACGACACTATTGTTTGTAACGGGTAATAAAAACGAGCTGTTATCAAAATATCTTGCTGTCCCCACTACGACTCGAGGCGGTAGAGAGGTGAGCTAGAGGTGTACCGTGTATAGACAACACTTGGTAACGTACACCGGCTGAACGAGACCACAACGAGGTCACAGACTCGCAAGTAGAGATGCTCCTTACTGCACCGTTAGGGTTGCCAGATGTCTATCATATTCTGCTGAAATAACGGCTGGCAACACAATGTAGTGTTATGAACTTATGAGATGGATGCGGAAGGGGAACCTACTTGAAACATTAGATGTTATGTGCGATTGTTTTGTGTCGGTAAACATTATAATATTTATCGATGTAGCTGTGTTTGCGCTAGCTAGGTTAAAATACAAAGAAGCAGCCGCTTCTGATTTATCGATCGTAGTCATGCTGTAATTTATTGTACAGGAAACGTCAAACGACCATAAGTAGGCAAAGGGGCTTAGCCCAGGCCCAGACTTACAGTTTAATTATTATTACCAGTTTTATAACCAAACTCTTATAAAACCTCTCGGTATTTATAGCACCATCGCAGCAAAGATTTAATAATTTTAAATTAACTTTATACGCCGCATAAATTACGACACAACGGAATTGGTAATTATCAACACTAACTGGAAAATTTATCTAGACACAGGACGTGAAGTATGACTGGCATATTTCATCGTAGCTGTAATTAAATACAACATTCCAAGTCTAAGTTATGCCAGAATGTTTAACATTTATTTGTTTTATTAATTACGAATAGGTACCTGTGTGATGAAATACTTACATAGATAGTTTTTTGAGAAGATTTCAAGGAGTAGAAATATTGTGCAAGAAAATTATACGAGGTTTAAGGGGGACATCGACAGGACCTTAACATGTGTATGCCATGAATCCAGTTCGAACAATCTGTTGTTCCATACATTTTAACCGTGACATACAAAAGTGTTATATCGACTTGTATGTATGGAACACTTGATTTCTTTTTTAAACTGACGAATAATTTCTGAATAAATAGGCACAGTATCATATAAACTTCATAGGTAATCACAGCCCTGACTAGGATGCGAGTGTACTTGCCGGCGCGGGCAGACAGAGCGGCGCGCCACAAACTAGCCATTTTATCGCACACGAGCCCGCGCCGCTGGCCAACCAACGCAAGCGCAGCGACGACGCTCGACATTCATTTACCCCACCTCATTGTTTGCTAATACACGTGCTAACGTATTCGGAACCCATGATGCTGAACTAAGATTTCTAAACTAGATATTTGTGCAGGATAAAAAGGTATTGGATACCATCTAGCATATATTGCATATATTGATCAGAAACTGAAAAAAAATCGCCCTTTGTGTACAACAGAAATGTACAGATGTCAGCACATCAAGCATTATGTGCATCAAACTAAGTAACTTTAAGCAAAAAAATATTGCTGGGAAAAGACTTTTTTTTTTGGGTGAAAAGTCACGTTTTATGGTAGGACTCAATGTAACGCACTCAAAACACTGAGCTGGTGGATGGATTGAAAAGTGCGGGAGTCGTGGAGGTGTTTAAAATCTTACATTAAAAACCTGTATTTAAAAAAAGAAAACTTTTGAAAAAGTTGAAACTTTTGCCCCCAATATCTCCGTAAGTAGAAGGTTCCCAGGTATAGTCTACAACAAAAAAATGATCGCAATGATGGGGAGAACAAGTGCCTTTCGGCTTCGTTAAGGGTCTTGTTACACCCTTTATTAGTGCATGCCTTTGTATTCATTATTATAAATAAGACTGCCTCGTTGAGTGGTCGTAACCGCGACTGCTGAATATGAAGTCCTGGGTTCAATTTCCGAGTCGGGAAAATTGTTATTGAGTTTTTCAGGAATTTCTCAGTAGCAGCCACGTAGTCTGGATTTAGCCCAGTTGATGGCAATAGGCTCGCCCAAACATGGGACTTAAACATAACTGGCGAAATGTGGATGGACACCTCTGCCTAACCATTCAGGGATTACAGGAGTGATTATGTTAAGTATTATAAATAAAAAATGTTCTTCCCACTATTAAGATGTAAGTACCAATTCACGATATAACACATAATATGATTAAACACCACAGTGCACGATACCTACTTACGTATCGAATATTCCATGAAATACATTCGAGCAATGATAATTCAATCAGCGAAACCTAATAGGCCGGGCAAACAGCTGCGGCTTCAGTCAACATCATAATATAACGGCATCAAAGTGGTTTGATGGGAACATGGATTTATTCAAACATGCCCGCGGTTTTACGACACATTCCTTAAATCTCTCTCGGAACGCAATTGACGGATTTAACCACAACTAAATTACTATTATGAATATTTACATTATAAAGGGTGTAAAAAGACCCTTAACGAAGCCGAAAGGTACTTGTTCTCCCCGTCATTGCGATCATTTTTTTGTTCTAGACCATACCTGGGAACCTTCTAGTTTCGGAGATATCGGGGGTCAAAGTTCCAACTTTTTCACAAGTTTTTTTTTAAATACATGTTTCTAATGTAAGATTTTTACTTAAAACACCTTCACGACCCCCGTACTATTCAATCCATCCATCAGCACAATGTTTTGAGTGCGTTACATTGAGTTTTACAGTAAAACGTGATTTTTCACCCCAAAAAAAAAAGTCGTTTCCCAGCAATAATTTTTGCGTAAAGTTACTTAGTTTGATGTACAGAATGCTAGGTTGACGGCTTGGTGAAGGGTCTGTTTACACCCTGTATACAAAATACAAAAAATATGTACAAGAATCAAAACGGTTACAGGGCGTCAAAAAATTCGTCCACATCGCTGTCAACAGGAAAAAAAAGTGCTCAGAGGGCTGGCAGCATTGTCAGCGTTGGATGGCAATGCTAATTCTTTGGCCAAAAAATATGCCCGCCCTCTGGTCACGTGAAGAGTCGACCAATTTAACAACAATAACAATACAATTTAATAACAATAATGAGGTAAGTACTCAACACGGAAAATATTTGGAAACAAACCGTTTGTTTGATGGGATTTTCCATCAGCAAAAAATCATGCCCTATTTAAACCACTTAAGGAATGAATTTTATGAAATACGTACTCCCATAATGCTAAGTTTTGATGTATACGGGAAATTTCAAGCTTCTAGACCCAATGGTTTAGACGTTATTTGACGGTGAATGAACTTGAGATTTTTATAGTAAAGTAGATCTTTCTAAAGATTTATCTAAAAGCTCACCCACTATCCCAATTTTTTTTGCCTTACGTCATCCTAAGCTCTTAGCTAAAAAGTAGAGACAAATATTAACTAAGAAATACTCAAATCGACATTCAAATATTTCATTAAAAAACAAAACACAATCGGTACCGTTAATCACGTCAATAAAATATTATCAGCATGTCTTTCGATTTCCATTCTGTGTCGGCGGGTTGTTCGACAAGCCATGATGTTCCGCAGGTTGCCTAGACAGTCCGGCGCGGCGCTGCGCCCACGCATCCACGCACACTTGCTAATACACTATTTATAACGATTATTTATTGGCTCCATTCCATCAACATGTCTGTGTGAAAAGAATTAATGATGGCGGTGATAGATATAAAACAAATTCAAAGTTTGATAACGATGGAGTCTGTTTTGGGAAAGAAATTGACGGACAAACACATTCAGAAGAGGAAACAATAATAAACCTTAATATACTGGGTGAAGAGGACAAGGCTGCTACATAAATCGCTCGTCACCCGAAATTGGCAGCAAGTAACACTTTAATCTTCAACAAATACGTCGATAACGATTGCCATTTATATTTATTAGGCTGGCAACACTGATTTATTATTGAGATGCTCTTAAAAGCCGCTATTATCCTGGCTTAGACCACTACCGTAGAATCTATAGCCATAAAACTGTAATATATTGTTCCGTACTGCATTATATTCAAGAAGGTACAAAGTCCTATAGGGAGCCTTGAATTAATACTGCTCTCGGCCGCGAATGTAACCATCGTGTACTTTGTTCAAGTGTTATTAGATACTTGTAACACTGTAAGGTACTTATCTGCGTCATCGATACGAGATACTTCATGGAATTATTAATGGAAATCCACATAATAGTTTACAAATGGTTTACCCAAATTTTTAAGATTTCTAAACACTTTGGGGAAAACCCAGAGTGAGCTGCAAACTGTTTTCAACGAAGATTCTTTTATACCACGAATGAGGTGATGATCCACTGCAAACATACTCATTGCATATTTACTCGCTAGAGTATGTACAATGTATGTACCTACATCGGGTAATAAAATCAGCGGAAAAAACTAAAAGTAATATAAGTGAATGTGAACGAATGCATTTGGAATTCAAATGCAGTCAAGATAGTACCTAAACTTTTCACTGAAACAAAATATTAGAATCCATAACCAAAAGCGATTAAGGGCTTTTAGCAGACGCTGGAACAATATCAAAAGGCGTAAATATGAAATGCTACAATTTAGTTAAGCTGAGGACTGAGGTTAAAGCCTGAATAACGAGAGCGTGAATTTAAACCTCACCCGCTGTCGTGTCTATTGTGGTGGATTCATCCTAGCATGTTTATTTGCTCAGAAGCCAAACACAACAGGAAACCTAACACAAAATTATTCGCCGAAATGCTTAGAAAATTTACGACGAGATAATTCGAAAGTACAATCGTGTTTCCTTCTTGAATAAACTAATTTGGCTGAATAAACAGCTAAACAAGGCCGGTGTTAGCAAGTTCTACATCCAAGTAACACAATGGGGTGTAACGCGGCTGAAGCTGGCAGGCTGCACGTTGCCCGCAGGCTCTGATAATAAAACCTCTTCATTGTGTTAAACTTTGTACACTCTGTTACTTTGTTGCAGCTCTGGCGATTTAAAAGCGACTCGTGCACTTGGAGACTTGTGTAATTAAATGAGCAGTTACGTAGAGAAGGCGCTAACTGTTACACAAAGGGATCTCTTCAACAGATAATGCACACAGTAAATGTTTGCGCAGCATTACACATGGACCGACAATGTGTTCAAGCTCTATTCTGTACAATAAAGAGTAATTCTTGTCCGTCTGCGGTGTGTATGGGCGGGACCACTCACTAACACATCTTGTTAACGAGTTAGATGCTGAGATTGGACTTAGTTTGGAAAGTCGCCATAGTTGGCTACTTTTAGGCCTGTCTTAATAATTCACTCCAATTTGGAAGATGGAATTTTACTAGGTATAGTAGGACTTCACTCGAAATTTACATTTGGATAGTTTCTCAAGGAATTCCAATCTCCAACTTGGTAATTAGAGATTGGTTATAAACTGAAAACAGTAAGACCACGGGACTAAATTAAGACACAAAGTTTATAGCCCTTCAAAGACAACCCAGCGTAAATTGCTTGTTTAGACAGATTGCTAAACATAGGTATCCTAACTGAGTGCCTATTAGTTTGAATTACCAAGTTACAGCCAAGTTCAATCAAGGCTTTGCGCCCAAGTTGTGAAGTTCGAACAACGGGCCGTTACTTGCAGCTGCTAATCTCTATATTCATTACAGTATTGTTGGCAGCGAGCTCGACGCATTCCATTTTACGTAAGTGTCCTTTGAAGTGTCATTTCACAGTAAAATTCGTGGCGTTATTTGCAGCAACACTTTTTTGTTCAAGTTGTATTGATTTTGTTGTGATATCTGCCAAATTGTGACCAAAGAGCAAGAATCGAAGTCGGGACTAATGTAGTGTAAATAAATTGTGTTATTGGTTCGCTGAATCGTACTGGGGTTACAAGTTACAGGGATAACACGTAGGACATACGTCCAGAGAGGTCAGAGTTCAAACTTTGACAAAATTGAGAAGACGGAAGCCACAGTTGAGTAACGGGAAGAAATAGTAGTAGAAAGAGTGTCCGAGCGAGCAATCAGCGACAATTTGCACTCCCACACTTCTCAACTTTCATATCTGGACGGAAGAGGCAATATAAGTGATTAGGCTCTATCACCGGCCACACGTTGTGCCAGCCGGGCTGCCGCTGCCGGCCCGTGGGTGTACCCACCGGCCCGCACCTACTAGCCCGGAAGGGAAAGTAAAGGGACGAATTTATGATACCTCGTTTGAAGCATAAATTTACAAGCCAAATGGATTCTTAAGAGAACAGTGATAAAGTGTCGACACGTGCTTTGTGTCCTAAAACGCACTTCTGTGAACATTTTGCTAGGAATGTACAAAGTGCACATTCTTGAGCACATGTTAAACACTCGGAGTTCGCACCTGCAGTAATTCTATTTGAATATCATTGGAGATGGTTGACATACTATCCGTTTGTTCGATGTCACATGCAATTAATAAATCTTCCCTCAACTGAGATAAATGTTAGTAACAATTTAGCGTGTGATAAATGATATGCGCCATATTCGCTTAATTTGTAAATGATGCAATCGCTAAACTCGCTGGAAAGCTGGAACATATTGTAATAAACACTGCTGGTTTCATGCACTTAATCAATGTTACAAAAATAAGACATTTTGGGCAAAAAGAGAGCACCGCGTGAACTCGTCAGACGTAGGTCAAGACGCACCGGACAAATCTGAGCTGAGGTACGTTAGCCGGATGGAGATAGATCGCCCGATCGGTCTCCCCAAATACCGGCAAGGACACTTCCATCTACATTTATTCCTGCGAGTGATGCGATCAAATGACCGACGTCCGGCGGCCCACGTGCACCCACGCCAACATATGATATTTAGAACAAATCTTAATATTAGAAGATGCATAGTGCATTGTACAAATTGTGGCTGTCCTCGGCTGTGTGCTATTGATTTATGGTCGATGTTAAGTAGGAGATAAGGACGGTACGATTCTATTTAGATGTTTTGCACTGCACCGCAACAAGATGCTTCCGCGATTTTGAAATGCTGGAGTAGCTAGCGGTTGTTTTCCTTCTATTTGAATATATGTAGGAACTGCTTTGAGAATAAACTGGTTAACTGTCTATCAAAACTGATGAAGCTTTAATCTTTGTCCCAAAGACTCGCAAGTTCGAAAAAGACCCAACTGTCAATTTGGGAGAACCTGAAATCTACAACACGGAATTTCCTAAAAAAGTCGTGAATTTTGAACAAAAACACGTAATAAGAACGAACTAATTGCGAACAACACAGTTACAGCCTTTACAGAGAAATAAGACTATGTTGACGACGAACTGGGTAATTCAGCATTTGTGATAGACGTTCAAAACAGTTCATTGTGCAGATGAAGTCATCTTGTCTACGGCCTAGTTTCATTTATGGGATATTTTTAATTGAACTTCATATTACATGTTGGTATAATTGAGACAATTTCATAGTTACTTAAATTGAGCATTTGCCCTCAAATAGTATAAGTTCGTTTCAAAAAGTTTTAAGACGATGCAAATAAGAATTTGAAGGCTAATTTATAGGGCTATGGATATGCTGCATTTTTGTAAATAATCCTCTTTACACAAACATTACAAACTTACTCATGTTATTAATAGCCATATAATAACAAACACATTACCGTGGTCGCTGGTCGCAGTACAGGAATAGCCGTTTGTGCGACCACCCCGCGTCATTAATCTAACACAAATAGAAAGCGGCACATATCTCAAACGGCTGGCTCTAGCCGTGATTATGCCACTAATCCTTCCTGGCTATAGATCAATTAAATTGCACTTTGTGTATGACTCGGGTATGTATGACAATTGACAAGTGGCCAAAACAACATTTGAGAATTCGGACTCTCGTCTGAAGAAGTTATCTTTCACATACTTCAATACTTCTTTTTGCTAATAAAATCCTTAATTTCACTCACATCAGGCAACGTACAATCTGTGTCCATTAGGTCGAAAGTTCCTTACAATGAGGGATTTTTGAAAATTCATCCCAAATATGGGTCGGGATGTCTGGAAGATCGTCATCTTTGGCGTTCGGCTTGTGTCAGACCAACTCATGATAAACTATTATGCATCCCATAGTTCGATCTGGCTTTGTGAGTTGCAGTTCTGATAAACGCGATTCTTAAACTGCGGATGCCGGAGGAATGCACCAATTGAACACGGACGCTATTGCATGTCCAATTGCTTACCATATCAAACTAGGTGGGCGAATTGGGAGAAAACGTTTTGCAACAAACTAAAACTCTACCATTTACAAAGTTATTTCTTTATTCTCTGTGTTTTCCTTCTAGTAAAAAGTTGTCATTAACAATTTCAGCATCTTTTTTTGACAATGTAAGTATCATAAGGGATACCTATTACAATAGATAAATACTGTAGATCTTTATGATAAATCTTTGGTGTAACATTGCAGTGCACTTGTCCTGAACACGTCAGGTGGAAAGAAAAGTGTCATAGGTTCGTCTCTAGCATATTTCATCAAATACTAATTTAGAGTTTCTATCTTGTTTTGGTGCTCCAAAAACTTATTTGGCGCTTACAACAACGAAATTCCATCAGGGATTTCTCAGTGGGAATTAAAATCGTGGTGTTATATAATGTTCCAAAAGAGGAGGAAAGCGTCTCAATTGTGTGTAATTTCTCCAGTAAACATTTCTCTGACACCGAAACCCTACCATATGAATTCGTTTAACATTTAACAAATTGTGCAAGTTACAAGTTCTGTGCTGTGGCCTGTGAGGCTGTGAGTCAGTCGGCATTCCTGACCTTATTGCATCATGGCGCTATCTGACGGATAAGCGTTCATCGCTCCGCGGTCTCAGGTATTACCGGGAGGAGCATTACGTCTTCATATAGATGAACACCGCCTCGACGGTACGGTCGGGATGAAAACGTTCGGCGTTTATGCCCGCCTTTTTTAAATTTTGCACTTTGGGGTGTGTAATCTATATATTTGAAGAGAAGTTTCTAGACTCATGTATATTTAGCAGATATTTGCTGCTGAAACAGTTCATCAATAAAAATAAATGTTTACTCAGACATTTATAATCTTTTACTTTCCATTTTAGTGTCGTCATCTTTTGAATTCATTGAGAAGTTTCATTAACAGTTTCTTAAGATAAAAATCAGTGTCAAATGAATAATTAAGATTTGACAACTTATAACGATAGTCTGAAAATTTATTTCGAAAATGTGTGATCAGGCTGATCATATCTACCATTGTAAATCTTAGTTCACACGTGAAACCATGTTCTTCGAAATAAATGCTACTAATAGATCCTCTACAAAGTGCTTAAACATAACATTTTATAACTGTAATAAAATAAAGCCTTCTTTAACGGCACCTCACTGAATTCATTAATACATTAGAGAGCATACACATAAAACTTTGTTCTTCGAAAGTACTTATAAGTATCTAGACGAAGTGCATTCCCAGGTGGTCGGGTGTCGAGTTACGATGGCTTGTACTCTACATAATAAAACAACTGCTCAACCAGACGTACCGTCGATCATCGTACACGTCGGCGAAAAGCTATGGACTACAATACCAACACTGTAGTGCATAGAAAGAGTTCTGCGAACTTTACTGTAGGAACAAGAATAAGGGAACTTTTAAGACGCACACGGAGAAACTGGCTACGATGTAAGATTTGTAAGATTTCCAACAGAATATGGATAGTCTTTCCAACTAACAAAACATACCTGCATCCTTGCGACATTATATTTCTAGGAGACTAAAAACCCCAAAGAGATTTCAAATCAGTTCAAAAAGAAACTGAGCGTTGATGAAGGAGTAATAAACGTACGACGCACTGTAAATATAAGATGAATGCGCCTGAAAATGCACTCGTAATTGCGATAGTTCTCATTCTATTGCGCGCTCAGCTCGCAGCTTCCAATCTGTCTCGATTTCAAAAGCGCCAGCAAATTGCTGCGTGCCTGTGCCAACGCAAACGATATGTCAGACTGCGAGTCGTAGACTGTAATTTTGATCGTATTTTTTTTCTGCTATCTGTCTTATTTTGTCAATGGCGAAATATACAGAGTAGAAATACAGATCTGAACTTTGAAGTTATAAATAAGGACTCAAGTTCTTTCATTAGTCTTATCTGAATCGTAACTTTGTAAAGCATAAACTTTGCATCTTTAAGAAGTAAAAGTCTTGACACCATTCCCAAAAATAAGTCGAATTGGAACTTATTAAAAAATATATCTCAAAGTGATTTTAATTTAATTTTCTAAACCAATAGTTAGATTTGCATATTTAATGAAAATGTCAAATACACAGTTATAATAATGATAATTATGGAAACTTAATCAAAAATTGTTGATTAAGTGAAAAAATATTCTACATAATATACATAATTCACTGGTTCCCACCGTCAATGTATGAAACGTTTAGTGATTGCAGGCAGATAATGAATGACACTCATTACCATCATTTATGCCTACTGAAGAGTTGCAGGCAGTGTACAGTGAGGTGCACCAACTGGTAAATTACTATGTAAATCATAGCCAGCCTGACATTTTACTTTTACGTAAGTTTTGCCGTCATTACCGCAAATTGGAAGCGCGTGGTCGCGCAGTGCGTGGCCATCCAATCTATTTTTTTTCGTTGTTTAGAAAATCTTGGAATTGGAAATTGCTAGTGTTGCCTTCGATTATTTGCACTTGTAGTTAGAGGAAGATAACGGGTTTATCATCGACAACAGCGTAAAAGGAGCAGCAAAGCAAATTGAATAAGAAAGACGGAAAACGTCTGTTGGAAAGCAACACCTTTTTTTGCTTTTCAAGTACATCGAGCATAATAATGTGATGAATATTAATGTCAATAAGATAAGTAAAGTACTCAAATAAGGCTTGATGAAACACTGCTCCAGGTTATTGCCGAATTTTGTAAAAGATAAAGAAAGATACTTTAGGTCCTGGACCACAGGAAAGTGTTTTAATGCATTTCCTATTTCTATAACGATTTTCAACGAGATAGATATAAGCCTTTAGGTAGCTTAAATAAACATCATAAATGTATGGGACGGCCCATACATTTATGTCTTTTCCATCATGTTATCGTTGATAGAATATTACTTTGTCTATGGGCCCTGGTCATAAAATCAGTAGGTACCGATAGTGTTAAATGTTGATGGTGATGTTAAAATAAGAAACATAATATCACTTACCAGTCCTGTAGCCAGCGTTAGAGAGATAAGTTGCGAAGGTGTTGGTCTCATGCGTGGCCTGCCACATCGGAGACGAGCAGTTGTCATTGTTGGTGTACACATTGTGATTGTGTACGTACACGCCAGTCAGCAGAGAACTCCTGGGAAAGAGATGGCGATACATTAGCAGAAAGAGATGGCAGTACAAGAGCAGAAAGTAACAAAGGATAGGCGAATGGAGACGTTAAGACCGGGTAGACTTGATGGCGGCAAGAGTACCGTGGGCGCAACGCAGACTGCAAAGATGTAGGATTATTGCTACTGGGTACCGGAAAAATAGAATTGAAACCAGAATCTAACTATTCTGTTTTGTCTCAAATAGAAGTCAGTAAAGTAAAGATGTAGTAGACTATAATAGTTATAGCCTTTGAATTTCTATTACACCATCTGAATTTATTATAGCCATAAAGGAAGTCACTATTAATCGACATAAACAACAACATAACAGGCTTTTCGCAACGGCCTTTAGTATAAACACTGACGGTGGCCAGCGTGAAGCAGTCGCATTAGCCTCCAATTAGTAATATAGTCGTTGCAACCAGTTGCAATTGTAAACTGTCAGTCAGTCTAGCATTGCAGCAAGTAATTTCAGTGCAACCGATAATAGTGCGGGATCTATGTCATTTATATTCTAATGGCACTTAACTGAGACGTTATTTGCTGAAAGGCGTCAATACTGATCGGAATTGCTCGTAGATTTTATCGCAATAGCCAATAAGAACTATGGCTGATGAGAAATATAGAGCTGGATATGAATTGTGAGCTATTATAGCTTTAAATGTTGAACGATTTTATCTTAGAGGTGTCAAACTGATATAAACTATCGTAAAAGGTGTAAGAGACTTGCAATAAATTACTGTACCTCGATGGACAACACATAGGCGTGGTGGTGTAAGCATGACGGAATTCGGCTCCGGCGCTCCGTACGGCCTTCATAGTCCTCGGCATAAAGTTCAAGCTGCCCAGCTCCACGTCCTGGTCATCAGTCAGGATCAGAATGATATTCGGCTTCCTCTCTCTTTGCTGCGGGTACGGGATGTAGCCGCCAGTCTGCCATTTATTCGCCGACTTCAACTTCGATCTAGTCGAATTCTCCCTCACAGGCACGTGTGGCCTCTCCGGTGCTTTGCTCTGAGGAATCAGCCTCCTTGCAGTGTTCCATGGTTTCTCCATGCTACTTCTATTCCAGTGTTTCTCTGTCTTCCTTGATTTCTCATCCTTTCTCAAACTGTACGGTTCTATCGTCCTGTTGGCACTGTCTTCCAGTGAGTGGGCGTCAGTTCCTTTCCGCCGGTCTCTTCTTATTTCATGTTCTCTGTCCCATCTGCGCCTATCTCCGCGATACCTCGAACTGTTTTTGTGCCTTAGATTCCTCCTCTCGGGTACATCGGTTAGGGTCCCATTGAATGTTGTCCTGTTTCGATTGTTCTCTCTATTCCTCAATTCTCTGGATCTGGAAGTTTCTTCGTCTTCATACGAGTCTCGTCTTGCAGATATCAGTAAGAAATTCCATGTCAAGACTAGTGATATGAACTTTAAATTCATATTGGTTTATTGTTTCAAGTTAAGAATTTAACTTTATGGATATGAAGTATTTTATAGGTTTGATTATAAATCGGTTAGGTCGCCACATGAATTATCGACTTGAAGGTTGGCCTCGGACACCGAATCACCATTTTCGTACACCAACTGCAACAAAGGAGACAAAGAATTAGTTTATGAATATTCTATTAATAGAACAATCAAATGTGCAAGTCAAAATAATAAACCGCAATTAGCAAGTCTTTGATTCAAAGTCGATTCAATAACTTGGGACGTTTATATTATCTTGGCGAGGACGCCTATTCCGTGTTTGCTCTGGATATTGAAATATGTTTCGCTTGCTCCGCAATCAATATCGAAGCATTTAATGGCATTCGACCAGGGCATCAATCGTGAATTGCTTTTAACAGAATTGGACTGGTAGCGGTCGGGGCGAGTGGATGAATGTACAACTCCATGCACGAGGTTTTTTTTAAAATAGATGTTCGTGAATCTGCGAGCATTGGATTTCTAGAACGAGCTCTCATCTCATCTCTTAAAAATAGTTGAAATCCTGCAGACACAGCTCATCAAATAAACGAGAATATTACTCATGTAGGTATGTCGACTCTAGGAATGAATATTTGAACAGATAGCTAAAGTGCAATGCCGCTATAAACTAGTACTAAAATACGCGCGGAGTATTTATGGAAAACATTAACATTTGATAGAGAAGTTAAGTGTTCATAGACGAAATTATGTTTGCAGTATAAATGTTTATTTATGTTGCTGTCTGTGCGAAGCGAGATCAGAAGCCCTGAGGGCCCTGAACAATAAGTGAAGGTACTTATAATGAGCCGCATAGTGTTTTGCGAAATTAGAGATAAAACATAGTTTGAATGTGTCCTGGATTCGTAGCAGGGGGGAATTCCTGAACAAAATATCTTCCAGAAGCATAACATGTTTATTTATTCCGAAGAAAACTCATTTGTTTACAAAAGTGTTAAAACCGTTACTATCGGTTTTTCCGCGCTCAATGTTCATTAATTCGCGGGGCGTCAGAGCGCGTGCGGCTGACCGGCCGGGCGCGCGGGCACGCGGCACGCGGGCGGCCGCCGCGCACGCCTCCCGTTCATCTTGATTTATATCCCCAGCCTAATTGATAGGGGACGAGATGCGATCGATGACGTCACTCCACCCCGCTTTATTGCCCCTCTACACTATTTATTATTCGATAGTTGGTCGCACAGCTCGTAAAACAATTCAGTCTAAATGAGAATGGCTGTATTCACGTCCACGCATGCGTTATATGTAAGTAGTCAGAATACTGAACGAGACGAGTTAAGGTGAAATACATGCATAATGCTGAAGTACTGGGTTTTAAGATGGCAACCATGTGAATACTTAGTGCAGTGTGAATGGTCTTGCGCTCCACTGCAAAGTAATTTTCCACATACAAAATTGTCATAATAAAGTAGATTTTCTAGGAAATGTAAATGAAGATCTTACGTGGCATATATTTCTCGGCTTTGAAACTGTTGTGTAATACTGATGACTATGTGGAACAAACGGCATAATTTGGTTTTTGTAAGCAAAAAACTATACGGTGTACCGAGTGACCGCACTTTGAAAATTTCAGTCACGCTAGACTATTCTAAATGCACAAAAGTTCTTCAATTTAATTAGACATCTAATTTTAAATGACCCAGTGCTGTCCAACAAAAAGGTCGCATGTGATAGCAAAATTATAAATGTTCGCGAGTGAAGCACCGAGTGTCCGCTGTCCGCGCGCCTCTCAGGATTAACCTCCATTTTCATTAATAATGAGTGTTCAGTTCATACAAGTTAGAACAAAGCCAACCCAACTGAGCATCGTATTCAGCACTTTTATTCAGTTGACCTTTTCACCTGCGGTGTACAACGAATTAATTTATCCACAGATGACGTGTTTCATGTTCACCGAAGCTTTAATTAGCTTTATCCTGAACGTTTCACTTCTATAAACTTTGGTGCCGACAGTTTCGCTCAGCGTTTTCGATGTTTATGAGAAGAAAGCACGCAGAATTCAGCGCTACAACATTAATAGAACATTTCCTACGTTTTGTTTTCGCAAACTGTGCAATAACCTATAATATAATGTGAAAATAATATGCAAACAGTGATTGTTATGGCTCTGTTGATTTGATGTTTCGCCCACGTTGTAGAAACACAAACACTCGGTGTGTCGCTATGTGCGTGTTATGCGAAGCATGTGCCGAATAATAATATTTATTAAGAGTGGGAATGTAGCGCCTCGTTGGTTCCGCCGGGCGCCCGAGCCCGCCGAGACTAAGCTGCCAGTTTCAATTTTGGGATCAAGCGCGTTCAGAGGATTTGGTTCGCGTAGCTCGCGGCTGAAATACCTCGACGTCATGATAGGATTATTCGATATACCTTTGTCTACTTTCCACTTAGCGCAGGCTTATCTTGTATAACTGGTGATCTTAGGATCTTAGGTATGTCTATAATAACAGCGCGATGAGGCCGTATTCTTTTCATCCTAGATAAGTGTCTATTACCTATGATCTGCGAACCGGTTAAGCCGTCTCGTCTTCACCGTAATGTAGATAAGTTATCATAAAAACCTCCTTTAATGATTTCATCGAGATTCTGCGGTTGCTTATTAGCAGTTAATGCTATGTTATCTTATATTGCAACTTACTATAATACTACTGCAATTACAAACGGCATCATCGTTTCTCGTAAAACCGCTTTCTCATCTCATCAAGTTTTCTTTGAGTTTATCTGTTTAATTAAAACATGGGATAAACTTCATAATTACATCCTGTTCGCCCTAAAATCAGGAAGTCGGATGTTGCACAAACATTGTTAATGAGCGCTTATAAATTAGAAGGTAATCAGCCGATCGGCAAAGTTCGCGCCAGCCCTTCCCGACCTTCCAAGTAAATCTCCGTAATGGCGTCGCGGCAAACTTTATTCTTTACTTACTCTCTTGATAACATTAATTCCCTCGTAAAGTTGAAATGAGCAGGTTTTTTGCCGCTTATTTAATTACTGAGATAAAATTATCCTTTGAAGATGATTAACGTTTTAATCTTTATTTACGTTTGTTTGGCGGGATTTCCGCCGGATTTAAACTGAAATAGATTGAAGATTTTCCGCCAGATTACCGCCGTCATTGCAATAAAACTGAAATCGAACTGAATGAAAATTCAGCGAGAGGATCATGTCGAAAGAATTGGTGTAATGCCCAGGTAGATTACTAGGTACCTACGAAAACTACGAGTGGTGACCACGATGACCTTTAACAAAGTTGACGAGGCTGCAGAAGTAGGGTTGCCATCACCTCAACTGATGATGCCGAAGAAAACTAAAAAATGGGACATGTAGGTGAAATTGAGGTTTTTTCCCGGACACCGGAAACATCACTAAAGGAACATACAGAACGTGAGTGAATCCGCACCAAATAAGAAGTTATGATCGAAAATTAGTTAAGAATGATGTAAGACAATGTAAGATGCAAGAGTGACTGTGGCGAGCTCGAAATTTTTTCATGAATGAAAGTATGACAAAGTGCGGCATAAAATCGCTTACTTTTGCACCCCCTGTTCGGGGTGTCCAAATATGCCACAAGCCTTGTACTAAGCTTGTACTAAGCGGTTTCGGCTGGATTCCCCTGACACAAAAGGTGACCGGGTTTTATCCGGACACATTTTAAAAATCCTCCCGGACGGCTCTAGATTCTGCAGCCAGACGGCAATGAAACTCCAGAACTCCTGAAAAGCCCATTATTCGTGAAGACTGAAGTACGAATGCATCCTTAATCCAAATTCATTTTACCGTCGTAAGTTTAAGTGCACTCGTTTAACTTTTCGTTAACGAGTCGCCGACAACACGTACCGACGCGGCGGTTACCATTGTTTCTCGATGGGAGGTGCAGATAAAACTAAACGAACAAGTGGTCTGGAAACTTTAACGTTCGCTTTTTTAACGCGCGACTTGTTAGAACAGGTTGTTTAAAGTGTTGGTTAAACTAAGATTATGGAGATTTTAATCGGGATTACCTACCTGTCTATTTGGCAAGCGCATGATTGTTTAAGCTTTGACCTCGTGGTAGCCAAGTAAAAGACCAAGTCTGTCCAAAACGCGTTGAGTTAACGATAACCCCAAAGTCTCAAACGCTTGGATTACAGACTCATGGGACTGGGAAGTGAGGCAGTAGAAAAGGGAGGCCTGTACCTAAAATTGGATGATTCCAAGCTAAAATGATGAAGATAATATAGCGACTGCCTCGTTGGTTTAATGGTCTGTTGAGCACGAGGTCCTGGGTTTGATTCCCAGGTCAGGCGAAGTATTATAGGGTTTTCCATCTGGAATTTTTCAGTAGCAGTTACGAAGTCTGGATTTATGCCCGGTTGTTGGCAATAGGCTCGCCTCCTCTTTCAAAGGGGCTTAAACGTAACTGGCGGAGTGTGGGTGTACCTACTTGTTAGATACGCCTCTGCCTAACCTTTCGGGGATTACAGGTACTTAAGTGTATTGTTACATTGCGAAAATTTTGCTACAAACAAAGTAGGATAACGGGATTTTTCACCTCTGAATCCTAAACCAATGATGTTCTTCAATAAGGTTAACTGCGTACTGCATACAATCCATGTAGACACCGCAACGGAGATTCAACACAAAATGCGGTTGCTGAATGTGGCACATCATAGCGCTCTATACCGTGCCTCATATCTCCATGGACACAAGTAGGTACTGATGCTATCAAGATAATCTCCAATACCGAAGAGATAGGGACCTAATATTAGTTTGTATCCACGCAAACGACAAATAGGTACCACGTAATATATTAATAATGATATTACGAAATACATGCTGCAAACCGTTATGTCTGCCTGATATTGGAAATAGCTGAATGCAAATAGCCGCCAGCAGACACATTTATGGAGTATGCCTAGAAGTGTCTCACGTTCTAGCATTCCAACGAGAGCGTGACACATAATTCTAGGCTAAAACCGTACTAAGCCATTAAGTGCAAATATGTAATATGCTAATTACGTGACTCCACTAGTTTGTAAGTGTTGCTTAAATAGTAACGAAAATTCGCTGGGAATTGGGATTTCTAAAGGTTGCTGAACACTCTCGCCGAGTAACTCCGAGACAGGGAGAGTGCGCCAGTGTAAAGCAAAGGACACCGAGGCTTGACTGTACACTCTCGCGAAGCCTCGAAGTGTCTCGACGAGAGTGTTCAGCAACCTTTAGGACCTGGTTGCATGTGACTATTATCAAAACAAGCGTAAAGCGCAGTAGCAGTAGTAGTGGTGGTAGTAGAAGTAGCGCGATTTGTGTGAACAAATGAAGTGCCACTAACATAGTTAAAAGTCCTATTTATTTTTAACACAAGTTTTATTTACTTTAAATACACCGTGACTTTTTAGTTGCCTTACAACGGCAGCCCACTTCATTTATCCAATGACTACCTACAAAGCATTCATAAAAAAAATGGGTATTTCTGAGATTTAAAATGGGTATTTTGAAAAATATTATTCAATAGTATGTACGCATGACGTAGTTAAAACACCCTGTTGTGAGCGATTACCGACTCGAGCGCTGGGTAGGTATATTCTCCCGTTTCACGCGTAAACATTATTAACAGGATATTTCATATTTTTTTTTAATGTTTATTTATTTTTCTTTGTACCTATTACGGCAGGTAAAAAAAAATCGCGCCTAGAACTATTTTATGTCGGGCACATTGAGTGGACCACCTTTGTAAAACGACTAAAAAGTCACGGTGTATACGCTCCCATTAAAATAGATGGACAAACTTCTAGAAATCATTCAGACCGCCAAAATAAGGACAATGGTAAAAAAATAAGAAAAACGCATTAGATACTTACAAGAAAAAAAATGTGCTAACGAAAATACACTAAAAATGTTAGTCAAACTGAAAGTTGCTATGGTTAAATTCATGATGATCTTTGGTTAGACGTACTGAATGCTGTGTTATTTGTCCATCTATTTTAATGGGTTCTTATATTTTAGAAGGTATATATATCTATGGGCCATTGTAGCCTGAAATAAATGATGTTTATGTTTAAAACCCTGCATGAACCAAACCCTGCGTAACACGTTTACCGATTCTAGTTTACCTTATGTGTACTTTTAACTGCAATAGCTACACCTCTACAAAGTAAATACTAAAGAAGGAGTCAATAACTACAACAGCGTTTGTAGCAAAATACTACAAAGTAGAGTAACTTCGCACGCATAAACTATTGACTTACGTATGATATAGTAAAATGACGTCTATTTTAGTTCCCGTCCCATAATATTGGATTGCCAACGCCCACAGTACTACACTATTGAAATCAGTTCGAGAATTCTCGAGCTGTTAACCAGTCACCGATTATGTTCTAGTTCAGAATGTTAGTACATTAAAATGTATACGTAGTTTGTTCTCATTAGTACATGACATAAAATGTTTACGATTGGTATTAAAAGTGATACTACTGGACTATATGTGGTTTATAAAGAACAGCCGAGGCGCCTGCGGCGCGCCGGTCCGTGTGAACCTCGCAGTACTTTGATTATTCGAAATGGGATAAAACGGACATTATTTTGAAGATTTTATTTATGATCCTACGAGAAAAAGGCCGCATTCAGTCGAGTTTTAATTTCAGAAATCGTATATTTTTATGTTTTAAGTTTATGAGTTATGACTTTTATGAGCTGTCGCTATTTAGTATGTACAGGTTGATTCTTTTTCTTAGAAAGTTACAAAGATGCGGCAAAATGAGAAAAAACTTTAGAATTTGCTCTCAGGGAATACTCAAAGTAGATCAGCTTAGTTTTAAAGAAATCTTATTCTCCTAATAAAATGAAAATGTAAAAAGCTGCATTTTCCTCGTTGGTAACTTTATTTTGACAGCATTCTCACCTAGCTTATTTTGTTTAACAAAACACCAAGCAAACATATCGAACCTTTTGGAACTATAAAATAATGATTCTTCTGTTTTTCGCTCTCACTTCTAGTTTCCTCTTTGAAATGATGAACTCGATGTTTTCGAATGAAATGATTTTCATTCGACAACATCGAGTAGGGGATACAATTGGCTTCATATGGTTTCAGACACGGTTTTCTTACCTTCGCCCTAATAACATCTTCACCTGGTATCTGAACAAGACCTCGTTATAAGATTTTAATCGTGATCCTGCATTTTTTTCTTTTAAAATGTTTTACAGGTGAGAGAAACATAATGTATAGAAATGTCATAATAGTATGAGATGTTTTGAATTGTAGGAGCATTATTAAGAGCTTTCGTTTTATACTCATGTGCAACAAAGTTTCAACAAATAAGTGGGTGATAAGGTTTTAACAAAATAGTTTAATTGCAATTTGTCTGTGTCAATGTAACCTGGGTTATAATGTAAATGAGTGTTTCATGATCTAGATATGAGTATTTTCTGTTGGACCATTGTGTTCTGTTTTTCTTTCGTAGTTGTTGGATTTGCCTTATACCATAGATAATATAAGTCTTTGCCTTATACCGTCTTAAAATTATTACAATTCTAGTAATTATAATTTAAATACCGTATAAGACAACTCCAGAATTATTGCTACTGATTAAGACACCGTTCCTACCACAAAATTGATTAAATTCTTAACCACTTAGTCATCAAAGTAACATTTAAATCTGTACTATTTTAATCAGTATCCATTATCAGACTTAGTTACCATATTTCTCAATATCCTTCGTGCAAGTAAATCTTAATCCAATCTTTGGAACTATTTATCCCTAACATATAATTCAGTTGCCCACATTTATATTAAGATTATAATCAAGTAGACGTTTGTACTGGGCAATGGTGGGCAATAGTGGGCAATACTTTCAAATGTGCGAGCAATAAATAAGATTAGAGGCGTGGTCGTCAAAGGAGATAACTTTACATAATTTGTAGATTTAGTTAGTCTTATATTGTTAGTTATAAAATATTGATAGTGTAATCATGCACATAATTTATTCGCGATTTGATTTGATTTACGGAGTAATAAGATCAACAAAAGACGTTGTTTATTGTATATTCATGAAGATATGTATAAAACATGACATGATTAGCATTATTATTTGATAGGAAAAGGCTTTGCATTCCTAGTGTTTTATTTAATCTACATGTTCGTTTGGTTTTCCTGTTACTGTAAGAGAATGAAGTGTGAGAAAAAAAAAAGAAAATGGAAATTCTATCCAATGTCAGTCAACACACTGACCTTATTGGTGAGGTTCTTCAAAAAGGTCAGGTACGTAGTACTCGCACCCGGCGTGCGTGTATGACCAGATGTATGAACGTGGACGAGGCAAGAGGAGTATGTAAGGATCATAGCAGCTGGCGTTCTGTGGTTTTTGTCTCCCCCATGGAACAACGGCATGAGTTTATGTATGTCAACAATGTCCGTCAAAAGGAGCTATGACTTTTGATACACAAGTAACTTCCTATTGATAACAATTGCTTAGGGGTACTCCCTTATTTAAAAAAAAAAAATAAACATAATTTGCATAATGATAAAGTAGTACACCAGTAGCAAATGGTCAATTTTTATAAGAAGTAAGCCGGAGTACATATCTTTATTGTGATTATATTATTTGTCTATAGAATACTGACTGTGCCATTTTTCAAAGGGAATCCGGTAGGAATCGAGTTATATGAAACCTTCGCCACTTTCGTTTTTGTACGGAAATCATCAAAAACAACTGCTGTCAACAATTATAAGCTCGAACTCATAGTTACTTCCGCAGATTTCAAGATGGAAACCTCCCAATACGAGGATGGGAACTCATTTGATACAATAATCTAAGACACATGTGTTTCAATATATTCCAAGTTTAATTAAAAACACATTGTTGCTTATTATCCTTTAATTATCTGTCATGGCGTCCTTGTGTGGGCAGACTCGTAAATATTATGGTTCTAAAATAATATTGTGTGTTATTATTATTGTTAAAGTGCAGGCATCATGGTATCAACAAGTACATCGTCATTATGTGCAATTGCTGTAGTATGATTGTGTCATCGTAATAATTAGTATTTTTATAGAGGTGTTTTTTACAAACAACATCCTGTAGATGCACAACTGCGCAGGAGGCGGTGCAATTGTTTTCCCCGAATTGATCGCTTGGCCACGAACAACACGCGCAAGCGACATTATGCGTGTTGCGACTGCGTCAGCGACTGCAAAGAAAACAAGCTCGCTCGCCTGCTATCTGGCGGTGTGGTCTGCGCTTAAGAGAAAACAATTGAAAGAAGTTGGCTATAGCTGACTTGAAGTTCGAACTGTCAAAATCTAGAATTCTTAGCTTAGCTCTCTTTAACGGCTCTTAATTCGTTTAAATTCTTGTACGTGTATAATATTTCATAAAAAAATTGCGTAAGTAATTACTTAAACTCAAGTACTTAATTACTTTAACTTGACTAGGTGTAGATACGGGTGTAAGTCACCCGCGACGCGTCTTGGGACGCGACGATTCTCACGAGTCTTTTGACGCAAATCGCGACCTAAGTAGCATCGCCTGAGGTCGTGCTCGGGTCGTAATTTATGCTTTATTCGGCCTTGCTAGAGTGGGCGCTTATATAAGTCTACATGTCTGCAGTGTGGGGATTTTTTTATCGATAGCTAGCTCTGGCTGATTGTTATTGGGTTTTCTATAATGGAATTCCTGCAAGTCGTGTTTTAATAACAATTGAAAAGCCATTGAGAAATATAAAAAACACGTATATATATTTTTTTTAATTTCTTAGTTATTACAATAGCTAGAGATACTTTTTACGTTAACAAAGTAGGTAAATGCATAAATTTAGGAAACATGTGTTCCTGCCTGGTCGTCCTTTGATATTGTCCCTTGTTTTAATAATATAATTTTATATCAATGTTACTAACATTAGAATATAACGGAAAATAAAATCTTAAGAATAATCTTCTCTTATGTTCCTATTCTAGTGAAATAATTTATTAAGTTAGTATACAAGAAAAAGGGTACGTACCTATGTATAGATATGTCACCCATTTCATTTCTTTGTTATAAGCTTTTATTTTATATTTCGTATACCAGAAATGGTCAATATGAGGATTCTTACTGTTATATTATGTAATGTAACATTTATATACCACCTACTAACCCATATTTTGCGAATAAATTATTTGATTTAATTTGAGAAAAAACTAAGGTGTTAAATGCGGCAAATTGCGTAGATTCAAGAAGAAAACTTCAAAGAAACTTACCTAGTTGTAGTTACTAAGATTTTTTTAAGCCCAATATAAGGCGATGACCTCTCTGTATGTACTCCTCATTAGGTGTGGCGCTTGAACTAATTAGAACTATCAGTCAAGTGCTAAACACTTCATGTATCTTATTGAATTCACAGCTGCCTTTTGATGTCAATGAAATCATATCAATATGGCGATGATATGTTACCACTAATTTCATTGACACTAGGACGTTTAAAGCCATAAATAGAGTAACATATCTTTGAAAATATCTATACAATTAAATAAAATTGAAGTGGCTGTTTATAATTACAAAATAACAGCTTTTTGCTGGATGCATATGAAAGTTTATACGGTACTTATAAGTATTAGTTTTGATACAAAACATTTTAATTAAAATATTGTCTGTCTGTTTGTTCCGGCTAATCGCCGAAACGGCTGGATCGATTTTGATGGGACTTTTAGTAGCAGATAGCTGAGGAGTAACTGAGGATACTTTTATTCAGAAAAAGAATTAGGGTTCCGTGCAAAAAAATGAAAACCCATGACATGGTTAACAAAATCAGATTCAAAGAGGGAAGTAATATTTTTTTATAATAATTTCACGCGGACGAAGGCCGCGGGCAACAACTAGTCTTTAAATAAAATACAGGGTGTAAAAAGACCTATTACATCACAATGCCGAGAGTTACTTGTTCTTCCCGAACAAGTGAGTACAGTCACGAGCTCCAATATGTAAGCACACAACTTTTATGATTTTCTCCTACTGTTCTGGTTAAAATTTCAAGTTGTGACGAACTTAGTATTTTGGAACTCATATTTTTATAAAAAAGATCCTATCTCCAAATTGCAATCGCTACTTCTCGCGAAAATGCCTTTTAAATTTAGTAAAGTGTATACATTTTTTTGCTCGTGACTGTACTGCGGACACCGGATTTTACAGATACTCCAAATAGGGCTATGGAAGTATCCTGCGATTACACTCGGGTAGCTGTTGGGACTGCCCCTCACAGCTCGCATCAGCGATGCTGCTCTCTTACGTATAATGGCGTGAAAGCCGTCCACTTGAGCTTCAGCAAACATCGCTGATGCACTGCAGTAGCGAGGCAATCCCATCAGCAACCTGAAAGCATTATTATTTGGACCCGCAGGGCACTGGATTTACTTAAGTGCAGTCTATTCACAGATATTTTACTTCTGACAGCTGCACTCCAACATTAACCTTATTTTTACGACGGTAAAGATCACTGTGTTTTTGACAGTGATGTAAAGTTAGAGGTAACATGTTCTGTGAGAGGACTGTACAGGCTTGTCAAAAGGTTGCGCCATTAATCTGTCAATCTTTCATTCTTAACTAATTCTTGATAAACTTGTTATGATAAACGCTGTATGTTCTATGTAGTGCAATTTGTTCTAACAGGCAATGTAAACAAGATAGTATTAAAATATTAATTGAGTTTTGTATTTATTTATTTATTATATTTAGTACAGCATGAGCCATTGTTACTAAATGAAGTTATCCTTTTATTCGGTCTTCTCACAGAACCACAAACATTCTAACATTGTCATCTTCCATTCATCAGCAAACAAATCCAATCCAGTGTTGGTCTCCACGAGCGCGTTGAGCATCCCAAGCATACGCGGTATAGGGGAAGTGTGGGGAAGTGGTATGAGTATCGTTTCTTATAAAGTTAATCTATATAGGCTTTCTGAAATAAGTACCTAATCTCTTAACTACCAGCTGACGCCTCTAATAGAAGTCTTATTAAAATAAAATTTAATATTAAAATAAAAATGTAAACGAATTCTAAAATTCCTAACAAAGGCAAATAAATTAAGATGGCTTCAATTTGAATTTTCAACAAATACTGAAGCCATTTTTTATTTTAATGTTTCAAGAAGCGTTATTGTGAGTTTACAAGTAGGTAACTTATTTTATGTATTTTATTATGCTACAGTTCTTAGAATAAACAGTAGCTAATCATATTAAATATTCATTAACTAACATCAAACTAAAGCTCAAAGTCAAGTTTAAAATATGCTCAAATGGGTTCGCAGCAGCATCAGACACTTGAAACATGACACAGACGTGTTACAAGCTTCTCATTACACATATCTGTAACCATTATAAAAATATCTTGATATACAGCTCGTAAAAATAATGTCTCTTGACTCTCTTGAATAGGGTTACCATCTCTGCGGATTTATCCAGCATAAAATATTCATTTTTCGGATTTTTTTGACAAAAGGAGATTTTTATACACTAAAAAAGGTTAAATGATAACTGAAAAAAACGGAAAGATTAAACAGTATACTGTCTTGTAAAAGTCCCGCTTGTGTCTTTTAATATTTTAAGCTGGTAACCCTAACTCCAGTATCAATGTCAAGTGGCCGAACGCACCACAATCTGATTGGTACTGACGTGCACACTCATTTAAGGTATATTTACGAGCCTCGTGTGCACTCGCCTTGTCGCTAACATTGTATATCATTGGCCTTATTGGTTTTGTCATTTACTATTGCTTCGGTAATTGACCAATCATGGCTTCATGAGTTTTATTATGCATGGCACTCTGAGGACCTTGTTCGCTTAAAATGAGCTTTGACCACCTACTGGACCCAATCAGGGGTATTCCTCAAAGCGCAACTATTTTTAATCGCAACCAACTAAGCGCAACTAAATTATTCCTTGAAACGCAACCATTAGTTGCGCTCACAAATTCAAATTAAAAAATATTATATGTTTATTCCTCAAAGCGCAACCATGATGAAAAATAGAGAGGTGAATGATGGTTGTGAAGTTAAGAATCAGTCAGGGAATTTAATTATAGTCATCCTTACCTCCTTCATCTAGTAAATAAGTACTAACCTAACGTCTCGCATTGCAAAATAGCTACACTGCCGGCCAAAAGTTTGAGACCACCTACATCAAAGAAGTAAAATGAAATAAAACTCTAAATAGAAAGCAAGAGGTTTAATTATTAATTAAAATATTTATTTACCAATACAAATACATCAAGAAGAAAAAGAAAAAAAAAGAAAAATATCAACCATTTACACTAAAATGCCGCACAAATTTTAAACTGATTTTTCGTCAAAAAACCCTCCCTTGCATTTTATTACTTTTTTCACTAGTCTCGGCATGCGATCAATTAATTTGTCAATTGTATCTTGTGAAATATTGTTCCAGCTTTCTTGAAAAGCCTTCCACATGTCTTCTTGCGAGGAGGGACAACAACTGCGCACATTTCTATCAAGCTCTTCCCACAAAAGCTCAGTTGGGTTGAGATACGGGCTCTGTGGTGGCCACACCATGTTTTTTAACACCACTTCTGTCTCTTTATGTTCTAAATAACCCCTGCATAATTTTGAACTGTGTTTTGGATCATTATCTTGTTGGAAAAAAAATCCATTTCCAATTAATCTTAAACCAGACGGAACGACATTTTGCTGTAGTATTCGTTTATGCTGCTCATTTTTCATGATTCCTTCGACTCGTACCAAATCTCCGGTTCCATGGCCCGAGAAACATCCCCAGACCATAATTGAACCACCACTATGCTTAACTGTTGACACCACACAGTCTGGCACCATCTTTTCCTCGGCGCTACATCGAACAAAAATTCGTCGTTTTGATCCAAATATTTCAAATATGGATTCACCTGACCAAACAATTTTTTTAAAGTCTTCTTCAGTTCAGTCTCGATGGGTAAGGGCCCACTGGATCTATCTCTTTTTATTTTGTGGCCTTAGTAGTGGTTTTCGAACGGCGACGCGGCCAAATAACTTAGCATCTCTCAATCGTCTTTTTACTGCAGTCAATGTCAAGGTTTAGACCGGGATTTTTTCACTTCTGCGTGGATTTCTGGTGCTGTTAGGCGTCTATTCTGCTTGCTGGTAACGACAATGAAATTATCCTCGCTAGAAGTGGTAGCTCGTGGCCTTCCCGATCGCAAACGATCTTGATTACTACCAGTCTCCCTGTATCGGGTTATTGTGTTATGAACACAAGTCTTCGACAACTTAAGTTGAGAGGCAATCGCACGTTCAGATTTGCCTTCGTTGTGTAAAACAACTATGGCAGAACGAGTTTCACTGCTAATTTAGCGCACTTTTCCCATTTTAACATGACTTACTGTAACAACGACGAGCTCAGACTAACTAAGATAGAGAAAAATTTTACTCCATGAAAATTCAGGTAAAAATCATGTTTTAGGAAGCTAAAATAATCCTGGATTTCGGTTATCGCGAAACAAAACCAAAATAATTAGTAATGAGTAGCACATAAAATTATTACAATGACTCTACCACCTGGTCCTTGCGCGGCATTCATTGATGTTTTGAAATAATGGACCTTTATAGGATGATAACTTAAAAATATACCGAAATAATGTCTCTTAGAAATTCTTTAATAACAAAAGAATACCTAGGTGTTCAAATTAGCTCTTTATCATGTGTACTTTTAAAATATTTTGTTGGTGAGAAAGATTTTTACAAGTGGTCTCAAACTTTTGGCCGGCAGTGTAACTCTAACAGAGAAATAAAACCGTAACTGAATAAAACCTTTTACATTTTGTTCTTTTTGTGTGCAATATCTAGTACAGTATCGCTGCACAAAAAATATGAGCGAGCTTTTGTGAAAAAGCTTTTCAGAGTAGAAAACACTGCACAATATTCCAACGTAAATTGAATAATAAAAGGCATTTTGTGTAGAAGGTTTTTTAACTGTATATGAGATGTGGGTCTTAAATTCTGGCGTGAGGCGAGAGTTTCATTAGACGTAACGTAACGCCGGCCCCTGAGCCATTGTACGCGATAACTGCGCTGTAAATGAGCTAATCCTCGTCCGGCAACAAATAGAGCTGCAGCCGGTAAACCGCGGTAAACACACAACGGTCGGTTAGCGCACTAATAACTCACCACGGTGCAATCTGCCTTATTACACGACCGGGTAAATGGGAGTATTTTTACCTTAATATATTTGATGAAAACATTTTGTTGTTGTTTACGTGTTCTCTGCAAAATACTATTTTTACCCGAATGCACGATAGCAAAGACAGAGTTATGTTTTTTTTTCTATATTATTCCTAAATAATTCATCTCTATAACTTTACCTTCCCCTTCAAAGGCCACAAACTAAAAAATGTACTTCATTAAACCTTTAACAAATATTTTAAGTTGAAATTCAATCTATTATTTCAACTTTACCTTGAGAAGGCTCTTACGTTACAAGCTTATGAAGAGGCCACTTGACCTAAACAAACTTGTTTACATAACTTTACAATAGACAATGTGTCATTCCATTTAAAACAGAGATAAAATCTAGAATTTTATGAAAAACATTACTAGGAATCTGCTGATGCTTAGATATTCTGTTAATGTTACAATGGTCGGTGTTAATGAAAACAAACTGGTTGCACACCTGACAGGCCGCCGGCAGCCGGGGCGGCGGGCGCGGGTGTCGCCTTACAAGAACAACACGGACAAGTTAGTACATGGAGTAATCATGCGCATACTTTCAATATAAGTCTCAGCTAAACGAACGAGACAAATTGCTCCACTTAGGCAACCTGCACACTTGCAACCAAAATTGCGTAATAGGATTTCAATCACAATCCGAAGGATTTTGATGGAAATTCGCAATCCATTCTTATCATTGGAAAGTGTGCTCGGCCACAAACGCAATTAGTCCTGTTGAATTTTACCGTCAAAATTGTAGGCATTGCGATTCAAGTGCGTTACGAAATTACCACGTAGTTATAAAGATTGGGTACTGTCGGACTGTCGCAGTTGGAAGCAAAGGTACCTACGTGCATTTAAAGAGGGTATGATATTACCATTTACCTCGTTAGTCTTCTGATTCGACGACTAAAGTAACTGAAACTAACCCGAAAATACATCAAAGGTCGAAGAAAATTGTGTGAACTTAAACTTTAATGCAAAAGCTCCAGACAGAGGCTACGACTACCGACACAACGACATCTTGGCGAATGCTGACTGAAAACAAACTGAGTTAAATATGCAAACTACTTTGCCTGCTCTAAATGCAGCTCCACAATTCTCACTTTTCCCCTTACAGGTTCGCAACAGAATCATTAACATTAACTCTCCATTTGCTGCCCACTCCGTGAGTGACACCGTCAACTGCGCAGACGCAACGTCTATGAGTTTCATTTTCATTGAGTCATCTTTAATTAACGACTCGTATTGAACACAATCATGCCTGATGGACATAACTTGCTGGAATGAATGGAGTATTCAACTTTTATGGTATTTTTATGGAAGATTGCATTTGAGATTGTTATTTTGCCTCATGAGGTGAGTAGGCAAGCGTGAAAGATAAAATGTTCAGTAGTTTTAGTTTTATTTCTATTTTACAGGGAAGTCAGTTTCCCTATGTGCTATTTAAGCGCAAACCTTACCTACTTAGGTACTATGGGATACTGGATACTCCATCTATAGGATCGACACCACTTTTGACGGATGGGCCACGAGACCGCGACGCTTCTTTATTGCGCATTACATCTATGATACGACGTAGAAATCGGAAGCCAGTTTGCCGATTTTTTTTATTAATTTGGTTATTAATAAACATGCTACAAAAACAGGTGGCAGACACGACATGAAATATGTATATCTTTTGACTTATTGACAAATTTTATGTTGTATTGTGAAATGAAGAGCTCGTGGTATAATAACAGCCGCTCGCGTCGATCTTTAAGTTAAGCCGTGCTTGCCTAGGTTGGTCTGTGAGTGAACCCCCATTACATACCGACTTTCCTCCCTGCCTCGGAAAGCACGTTAAGCCGTTGGTCCCGGCTGTCATTTGTAGATCTTTGACAGTCGTTACAGATAGTCAGTGGCCCAAAAAATCTGACAACCAGTCTTACCAAGGGTTATCGTATTACCCAGTACTAACTGGGTTGTGGAGGTCAGATAGGCACTCGCTCCATGTAAAATACTGGTATTCAGCTGCATCCGGTTAGACTGGAAGCCGACCCCAATATAGTTGAAAAAAGGCTAGAAGAAAAAATACTCCTCCATTTAAAAGGCAATTGGAAAGTCATCAAGTTTTGGAATCTACGGCTGGCGCTTTTCGGGCATTCGAAACGGCCATATTAAAAAGTACCAAGTACTTAGGTAGGTACTGGATAATCATGTAATATTTTACAAAAGTACATACTACGCTACGCTGTGTGACTTGTGAAGTTGTGACTATAGTTATTATCTGCAAGCCGGGTAGTTATTAGCACCGCAACTTGTACTAAAGATAGAGATCATGAACAAGCCCACAACTTAATCCAAGCTAAATTATGTTTAAGTGCTTGTTTGTTTCCTTTCTGCCATTTAACCTTATTTAACTGTAGAAATTATAGCTATTTAAGTCTCTAGTGTTAAACGTTTACACCTACTTGATATATTCATTATAATAATAGGGCTATTATTGACAAATGAAGGTATAGGCATCAATTACTTGCACAAAATATACAAGTAACTTGCATGGCAATTGTGCCATAACACCTTCTGTTTGATGATAATAAACTCAACTCAAACTCAAAGCATTTATTTCAAATAGACCAGTGACAGGCACCTTTGAATAAGTACCAAATATACAAGTTTGCATGGCAATTGTGCCATAACACCTTCTGTTTGATGATAACAAACTCAACTCAAACTGAAAGCATTTATATCAAATAGACCAGTGACAGGCACCTTTGAATAAGTACAAAATATACAAGTAATTTGCATGGCAATTCTGCCTTAACACCTTCTGTTTGATGATTAGAAACTCAACTCAAACTCAAAGCATTTATTTCAAATAGACCAGAGACAGGCACTTTTGAATACGTACCTAGTCAAAAAGCACCTACAGTCCAGCCACAGGTATAATAACTGTGAATGGACTGCAGTTGGCCATTCCAAAGCGTAGATCTCATGGAGAAGAATGGGCTAGAAACTCCATGGATACTCTTGTCAACATGAATCGTGCAAGTTACCTTGGCATATGTAGGTATTTCTTGCTTTATTAACCATACTTTTCGTCACGAAAGTTCGTCGAAATAGCTTTGATGGGATAAAAGGAAATGAGAACAAATCGTGACTGTCTCTTTACGGAAACTGTAACATGGCAAACGAGGATTGCAATGTGACATACATTGATGGGTAGAACAC